>CM062244.1:36715369-37315369 GCA_031216285.1 Syzygium syzygioides | reverse complement strand
TTTCATTGTTCTTATTGCAGGAAAAGTGAAAATTCAAAAGGCGATTGCTTTTTTATACATCGTTTCGGTGGTTCAGGCGTTCATCAATATTGGCACCATGTTGGCTACATCTCCATCCATGCCTTCTCCAAGCTCTATTTCAACCTCGGGTGGCCTGTCAAGCTCAGTATGGGAGCAATCTTGTTGGTCCTTTTGTCATCAACGTACTTGTAAAGTTGGAATCCTCGGTGGCTCGTCATGCAAGGCCGCTTGGGCGACACAAAGCACTTCCTCACTAGGACCTCCAACTCTCAGAAGAAGGATGCACTCCGACTCGTTGGCATTAATGAGGCTGCTGACATCCCTAAAGAGTGCAACAAGTGTGTTCTTAAGATCACCAAGCAGAGCCTCAGAGAGAGCATATGACAAAAGGATGTGTCGTGAGATCTCCTTCTCCAACTGACCCGTCCGTCCGCCACATGCTTATTTGCATTGTTGGTATCCACTTTTTCCAATAGGCTTGTGGCATTAACACCATCCTCTACATCTTGGTCCTCCTTGTACTCTATGACATTTAATGAGCCACTCAGTTGTTCCACTCCATATTCCAAGGCTTGTTTTTTTAGCAAGCTATGGGCGCGAATGATAATGATTCTTTCTGAGAAATAGATTTCTGCCTATTCCCTAGATGAGTTTTTGAACAGAGATGTATGTTTGATAACGACACAAAATTTCTTTTTCCAAAACAAAAATTCATTTGATAGCAACACAAAATTTCTCTCTCTTACGCTATTTTCCATTCATTGACCAATGGTGGCCGGGGAGGGGGGGATGGCATGGCTAGCGGCGGCATTCGTCGGGCGGTTGCAACGATTGGTAGGGGGAGAGGTGGCCGGCAGCCCGATGACAAGCAGGTGGTAGGTGGCAGGCGTCGGCTGTGGGGGGTAACGGTGTTGGCCGGTCGACGACGGGAGGCGAGGACGAGCAATGAGAGGAGTTTTTATTTTTCCTTTTGTTTTAGAAATAGAAAGTTAGAAAATTTTTACTTCTCATTTCTTTTCCAAACCTATTTCTAGACTAAAAGTTTGTTTCAGAAATTGAAAAATGAAGTTGCGTTATCAAACATATTTTGTTCCAAACCTATTACGGGGAATAGAAAAATAAAAAAACAAAGAAATAGAATGGTTATTATGCATACCCTACTTTTCGAAGTTGAATTTTGGATGATTAATTGTTTTGCATGAATCAGTGCTTACCTCTTTTATAAGAGATGCCTAGTGGCTGACAAACAAGGACAATCTCTCGAACTAATGGTCGACAAAGACGGAGGGTCTCTCCCTAATTGTCTACAAATAAGGAGAGGTCGACAAATAAGGAAGGATGCCAAATGGACATAAATTACGAAGGGCTGGTAAACAAGGAGAGTCCCTTCTAATGCTTGACGAATAAGAAGGGCAATAAGGAATCTGGAATCATTTTCTAAAGTACTTAAAACTGCAAACCATAAGGGGTGAAGAACGAGTGTGGTCATTAACCCCAAAAATCCAGCATCCTTAGTGCTTTCGCTCTATCAAGATAGCGTCTCCTCACTAGTGCATGGTCAATAGACGCTACATTGAAGGAGGTACAAGTTTTGATTAAAATCCCGAAGTCGCCTCCAATGAAGACGAGATGTTATGTGCATGAAGAAGCTTATTTCCACGTAAATGAAACTTTGAGCTTTGCTGCATGCTCTCAAGGAATCCAATCACAACTGTCCAACATGGGCTTTGCCTGTGACTACACCTTCCTCATGTTGGACCTCACCGTCACTAACATCAACGTTAATTACACCTGTCTACATCGCCGAGGTCTCCTCTGCCTTCTCCCGTGACATCTTTACCCCATTCCTTGAGGTACTAACTCATTTTCTTTTCTTTTTATCCTCCTAATTTTGTAGCATCTTTTTCATTTTTTAATTTGTCATTAGCGTTTGTCTTCTTCATGTTGAAGTTGCATTATTCTTGTTTTGGGAAAAATAAAAATTAGAAAGGCAATTGCTTTTTTATACATCGTTTCGGTGGTTCAAGTGTTCATCAATGATGGCACCATGCTGGCTACATCTCCATCTACGTCTTCTCCAAGCTCTAGTTCAACTTTGGGTGGCGTGTCAAGCTCAACACGGGAGCAATCTCCTTGGTCCTGGTTGTCATCAGGGTTCTCATTAGGTTGGAATCTCCGGTGGCTCATTATGCAAGGCTACCTAGGCGACGCAAATCACTTCCTCGCCAAGTAAGGAGGCCGCACTCTGGCTCGCCAACATCAATGAGGCTACCGACATCCCTAAGGAGTATAACGAGGATGTTGTCAAGATCACCAAGCAAAGCGCTAGAGAGGGCATGTGGCGGGATATTTTTCTCCAACTAATCCCATCCTTTCGCCACACGCTTACGTGCATCATTGGGATCCACTTCTTCCAACAGGCCTATGGTAATGACACCATCCTTTACATTTTGGTCCTATATGTACTCTATGACGTTTAATGAGCCACTCAGTTGTTCCATTCCATAATTGAGGCTTGTTTTTATAGCAAGTGGCCTACAAATAAAGATGGTCGCTCGAGTTCAATGGCTGACAAAGACGGAGGGTCTCTCCCCAATGGTCGACAAATAAGGAAGGATGCCAAATGGCCATAAATTAGGAAGGGCCAACAAATAACGAGAATCCCTCCCAATGCTCGACGTGTAAGAATGGTAACATGGAATGTTGAATCATTTTCTAAAGTACTTAAAGGTGTAGACCGTAAGGGGTGAAGAACGAGCATGGTCTTTAACCCTACAAATCCAGCATTCTTAGTGCTTTCGCTCTATTCAAATGGCGTCTCCTCACTGGTGCATGGTCAACGGATGCTACAATGGAGGAGTCACAAGTTTTCATTAAAATACCAAAATCTCCTCCCATACAAACGTGACATTTTCGATATGTTCATGAAGAAATTTGTTTCCATGTAAACAAAAGTCCGAGCTTTGCTGCCTGCTCCCAAAATAATCCAATCACGAACCATCCAACATGTGCCCATAGCACATATCCAATATAAAGACTTTTGAGGATGCTATGCGCCATCTCGAGCTGAAAGAGGACCGCCTTATGGCAGCTAAACTAGAATCCGACATCTGGTTCTTGCTCACATGGAACTTTGGGCTCTAAGCACAAGCATCATGATGGGTTCAAGAAGTGGAAGAGCGAGGGAGCAAATTCTTCAGGAAAGAAGCCAAGGTTTAACCAACATGAGAAAGGAAAACGTCCTTTTAGAAGGAACATTTTAAAAGTGAAATGTTTTAACCGTGGCAAGAATGGTCACTTTGCTCACGACTATGGTGAGCCAAAGAAAGTAGAAACTCTTAGTACACTAATGTATTAAGTTTTGTTTTGCTCACTGTTATTGGCGGGGCACCTTCGACTGCCTCATCACTTGATTCCATCAATGAAATGCCGGGTGGCAAAGGTAGTTAAAGTTTTCTTGTACAGTTAACTAGCGAGCTGTTGCACATGCGAGTTAGATCTTTAATGAATCAAAAGGTGTGGTATTACACTGATAAGTTCTAAATTTGGGCTGAAATTGCAATTGAGGCAAAATATGGGTTCCTTGGTTTGGCCGCGTTTCTTGTAGTATTTAAAATTATGTATATAGTGCTTTTAAGTAGTTAAGAATTTAACTTTCGAAATTAGTTGTTGAATTTTGGCAGGGTAGAGCTTTATAATCAAGTTGTAGACTTAGCTATGGTAAATAGTGAAATCATGCACTTCTATTCAACTCGAACATCCAATTTTTTTTGTGAAACTTACCAATATTAGATTAAAATACCAGTTTACTTACCTTGTTGTCAATATACTTCATCCTTTTGTTGCTGCAGGTGACTATTTGCCAACAATGTGGGGACAGTGGCTTCGATGTTTCTTTGATCTAGTTTGACCACCGTAAAAAATACGTTATTCACCGGTAAGTTTGCCCTTACATCCTTTATAATTACATCACGAAATCCTAGGCAACCACGCTTGCATATGTGCACACAGTACTACTGGATACCTGTGTGTGCCCGTATGCATGCATGTATGTGAATGCGCATGTGTGGAGATCTATACAAGGTATTACTTCTTCCAAAAACTTACTCTAGTTAGTTGAGAAAATCATGGTAATTTACAAGCCTATAAAATTCTTAAAATCTCCGTATGCCTTTTACACATAAAGTTGGAGAATTGTGAGGCTTTCACTAGTAGCAATGGGTGGGGAATGATGAGATTTTTAGAATTTGACAGACTTGTAAATCATCATGATTTCCTCAACTAGCTAGAGCCAATTTCGGGTTGAACTAATACCTTGTATAAATCTCCTCACATGCACATTCATGTGCATGCATGCATACGGGCAAGTACATCTATTAGGGACTACCGTGTGCACATCTGCGACCACAGTTGCCTAGGATTATGTGATATGATTGTAAAGGATGTGAGAATGAACTTACCAATGAACAATATATTTTGGCAGTTGTCACAATAGATCAAAGCAACATCGAAGCCATTGTCCCCACATTTTTTTGCAGACAGTTGCCTATAAGAACAAAAGGATTAAGTATACCAACAACAAGGTAAACAAACTTGCATATTAATTTAATATTGGTAAGGTTCACAAAAAAAATCGGATCATCGAGCTGAATAGAAGTGTGAGATTTCACTAATTAACTAGATTTCAGTCTACAACTTTATTATAAAGCTCCAAACTACCAAAATTCAGAACTAATTTTGAAATTACATATAAATAAATTAATTTTAATTACTACAGCAAACACAGCCAAACCAAGGAACTTGTATTTTGCCGAGATGACAATTTTAGCCCAACTTTAACACTTATCAGCACAATATTGCACCTTCCAGCTCGCATCCACAACAGCTCACTAGTTTACATTCCAATATAACTTTAACTATGGCATTTCATTGATGGAATCAAGTAAAAGGCCGTCGAAGGTGGCCTGCTAGTGAGCTAGAATCAAAATGTCATACTGACAAGGTTGAAATTTCGGGCAAAAACCACTTAAAATCAGTGCAAACTTTGGCCCTTATGTGTGTTCTTTAGGCATCCAAGATATACCATCTGTAGCCTCAATCACACTAATTCTAACACCGGTGAAAACAAAATCTTGGTTTTTGAGAAAAATAGCCATGATGCATCCTTTATGAGAAATAAGCGACAAAAATTCGAGATCAGAAAAAGCCATAAAGTAAAAGGAAGATAAAGGATTGGAGCTTGGCTAACCAAGGAGGAAAAAACAAGAAAAGAGACCGTTGAAGTTTGTGTACCACTTCTTTAGTAGCAGTTGCTCCTACAAAGGGAGGTTTTCCATCCTTGCCATATCAGCAAAGGTAGTCATTGCTTTCGGGGTTGTCTTGTGGACAAGAGAAACCTTCTTTTGGTTCTTTCTTTTAAAAATAGAAGAAAAGAAAAAAATTCGATAAAATATTAAAATATTATTAAAAATTATCCACGTCAATGTCGACTATGCCTTGTAGGACGACCAGTCTTTATGCCATTTATTTCCGACCAAAATTAGCCGGATGGACTCAATTGACAAAACGTAAAAATATTTATGACTCAATTGGTACAATTAAAAAGTTTATGTCTACTAACAACATAGGAAAAATGAAAGCTAACAATATTACAAACCCAAGTTTTTTTAGTCAGCATCAAAACATCACCAAAAATATCAAAGTTTGTCAAAAACATGAAGTTAACTTAGAACAACAGTCACAAAGACAAACACAAATCAAATATAAATCACTCTCTTCTTTTCTTAGAGGATGGATGGGTAATTGAGGGTTCCAAATTAACCTTAAGCACATCATAGCACTTCATGAAATGTAGAGTATGTTTGATTCTGTTTAGCTAATTCTGAAAATCAATCTACATGGTTTGAAGAAAATCTATTAGCTCAATCATATGTTTAATAAGGCTTCTAACATTATTTTTCAACTCAATTAATTCAAAAGATTCTTTATGCTTTTCCCCTCCTCTAGAAGAGTTCCCCTGAGTTATATCCTCCTCTCTCTTTATACTCTTCTCTTTCCCATTAAGCCTTTCATCTTGAGTTCTAGGAATTTCAATTTCCTTTCTTACAGTAGATGAAGGTTCTGGTGTTTGCTCTATGCCAGCTACTTTCTTGGTTTTCTTTATAGTAGAAGCAACCGCCTTCTTCTTCCTTTTGGCAATACTATGAGTAGGCATGATAGATTTTTCTGCCTTACTAGATCCTTCCTTTCCGGTTCTTCCCTTCTTTAGAGTTTACTCTAGAACTTTGTAGCCAATTTATCATCCCTATCTCCAATCTCCACAACCTTGTTCTCAGCATTTATCTATCCCTTCAAGTGGCCTTTATATGCATATTTCTCATGGTCTCCTTGCTACTTCCATATGGACCTATTTTTCTTTTATGAACATTTCTAGAATTTCAATATGCTTGTCCATCATAATAGGGATAATCGGGCCATCATAAGGTAGCTTTCTAGACCTCTTCATGAAGCACGAAGAAGAAGGGAGAGTTTAATGAGAAAAATGGAGAATCTTCCAGAGGAGATGAAAAGTATAAATAATCTTCTGAACTGAGTGAGTTGAAAAAGTGATCTCAGAAAGCCTCATTGAGCATATTAACGAGCTGAAAAATTTTCTTCAAACCATGCATATTGGTTTTGGGAAAAACCTGGACAAAATAAAAAATACTCTACATTCCATGAAGTGCTATGATGCACTTAAGGCTCATCTTAAACCCTCAATGACACCTCTATCCTCCAAGAAAAGAAGAAGAGAGTGATTTGTATTTGCTTTGTGTTTGTGCTTGTTAATGTTGTCCTAAGTTGACTTCATTTCTTTGTACAAACTTTAATGTTTTTGGCGATGATTTGATGTTGACTGAAAATACTTGGGTTTGTAAGATTCTTTGCAGTTGTTTTCCCTATATTGGACTTTTTTTATCATGACAAAAATGGGGAGAAAGGTATATGTGATTGATGAAGATGATGAATAGAACAAAATAAAAGTTGAGGATATCAAGCAGGAAGCAGACACCAACATGGGACTGTACATCCGTCATGCATATCATCTGTTTACTTTAAAAGATTTCTATCCTTTCGAAAATGCAAAACTTACCTTACCAACTAAAATGCTAGAACTTTTATGATACTTTATCTATTTTAAAATCAACAAACCTTAAGGTAATTCATGGATTATGAAAAGTGCCTTCACATTCTTATTGCATGTATCATGTAAGCCATCCCTTGCATGAATTTTATCCTTATAATTTTTAGGAGGTGTTGTGGCGGCAATGAAGCACGGCAGCGTAATTCCTCGTGTTTCTTCCCATGCCACCTCTCCAATCCCCTGTTCTTAGTGAATCCTAATCTCTTGGCCACCACACATTCATCTCTACTCATCATGTATGCCGTAGCTCCTCCTCTAGGAGAATTTTTTCCGAATTCAGACAATGAACCTCATTCTTTAACAACTTGTTCTCGCTTCTCAGGGGCTCGACCTTATGGTCCCACTTCCTCTACATTGCTTCAAGAACCTTCACGATGTCCTAGATGGATACATGCCTCAAGATCGATCGCATGGAAGTGAAGAGCTTCGACTCGGAGCAATCTTAGAAGTCCTTGACGCTCCGGGCGAGAGACATGAAACTGTTCTCCAAGCCAGAGCTCCTCGTGAGATACAAAAAAGTACAGGAAACTTACTACGCACGATCGTTCGGTTCATAGACGAGGCAACTTGTGCACTTGAGAGCGATATTCTTTTCGGCAAGAGGAGACGAAAATGAAGACAAAGACGAAGCGGTAGATTTGTTATGATCGGATATGTTTAAGCGAAAGGAGGGTGGAGGAACAGGACCACCGTTCGATTTTGCGAGATAGAGGGGGGAGAGAAAGAGGGGAAGAGAGGCTAGATTTGTTGGGAGATTTTGGATGTCTATCTTTTAGGGTTTTTATCCACGGATTGTAGGAAAAATGCACCCTAAAGTCCCTACGCTCGGTTATATCGATGGAAAGAGCAAAGATCACGGAAGATCGAGAAAAATGTGGAGTACCCATCTCTTTTGAATAAAATTTGTCAATTGAAGATGATGTATACCCATTCTATCTCTCTTTCCACTTCGTCCTTCCATTCTTTTCTAGGCTTCCCAGCTTCCCCCTTTCTCTCACATCCCCTTTTTCTCTCTCCCTGGAGTCCCCTTCCATTATCCTCCCTTCGAGTTCTCTCTGGTGAGTTCCCTCTTCAAACTACACAAGCGAGTTCCCTTCCACGCAGCGCGTCCACAATAGATCTGGAGCCATGGTCGCGCTCAGATGTAGAGTCATGGCCACCAATAGATCTGGAGCATGGCCGCATTTGAGCCAAATCTGGAGGTACTAGATATGGAACAAGGTCGAAGGAGAACTTTTAAATATAGCAAAGCCCCTTGATGGAATCGAGCACGAAGATTGCAAACTTCCAGATTTGGAGCTCTTCCATGGCTGCGAACCTTGATAGCAACTCCATCGGTGGCGATGGCGGAGGGAAGCACTAGCGACTTCATTGGTGTGAGCTCAAGGTGGCTGCAAGCACTCGTAAACCATTAAAGAGAGAGATGAAGATAGAGAGTGCAAAGGAAGAGGAAGAGAGAATAAAACTGGAGAGAGAGATAGAGAGAGGGGGGGTGAGTTAACAGTGAGAGTGAGGAGAGATAAAGAGAGTGTGTGCAAAGGAAAAAAGAAGAGGAAATCCTAAATCCAATCCGAATCGAACCGTCAAATCTACCCAATTTCCGTTACCCACGGAGAGGAACTCGCTTGTGTAGTCTGAAGAGGGAACTCGCCGGAGAGAACTCAAAGGGAGGGGGAGGATGATGGATGGGGACTCCAAGGAGAGAGAAAAAGGGGATGTGCCAGAAAGGGGGAAGCGGGGAAGCCCAGAAAAGAATGGAAGGACGCAAAGGAATGAGAGATAGAAAGGATATACATCATCTTCAATTGACAAAGTTTATTCAAAGGAGATGGGTACTCCACGTTTTTCTTTATTTTCCGTGATATTTGCTTTTCCTATTGATCTAACTGAGCGCAGGGACTTTGGGGTGCGTGTTTCCCACACTCCGTGGATAACAACCCTAAACAATATACATCCAAAATCTCCCAACAAACCTAGCCTCTCTTCCCCTCTCTCTCTCTCCCTTCTATCTCACAAAATCGAATGATAATCCCATTCCTCCACCCCTCCCTTTGCTTAAACATATCCAATCATAAATCTTTGTCTTTATTTTCGTCTCCTCTTGCCGAAAAGAAGATCGCTTGCGAGCGCACATTTTGCCACATTTGTGAACCGAACAATTCGTGCTTAGTAAGTTTTCCTGTACTTTTTTGTATCTCGCGAGAAGATCTGGCTCGGAGAACAATTTCACATCCCTTGTCCAGAGCATCAAGGACTTCTAGGATTGCTCCATGTCCAAGCTCATCGCTTCTATGCGATCGATCTTGAGGCATGTATCTGTCTAGGACGTCGTGAAGGTTCTTGAAGCAAAACAAAGGAAGTGGGACTATGAGGTCAAGCACTTGAGAAGCGAGAATGAGTCGTTAAAGAATGAGGTTCAGCGTCTAAATTCAGAAAAATTTTACCTCGAGGAGGAGCGACGACAATGCAGGACAAGTAGAGATGAATATGTGGTGGCCGAGAGATTAGGATTCACTAAGAACAGGGGATTGGAGAGGTGGCATGGGAAGAAATACGAGAAATTACGCTGCCGTGCTCCGTTGCCGCCACAACACCTCCTAAAAATTAAAAGGATAAAATTTATGTGAGGTATGGCTTACATGATACATGCAATAGGAATGTGAAGGCTCTTTTCATAATCCATGAATTACCTTAAGGTTTGTTGGTTTTAAAATAGATAAAGTATCATAAAAGTTCTAGCATTTTAGTTGGTAAGGTAAGTTTTGCATTTTCGAAAGGATAGAAATCTTCTAAAGTAAACAGATGATATGCATGACAGACGTATAGTCCCATGTTGGTGTCTGCTTCCTGCTTGATATCCTCAACTTCTATTTTGTTCTATTCATCATCTTCATCAATCACATATATACGTTTCTCTCCATTTTTGTCATGATAAAAAAAAAAGTCAAGTATAGGCAAAATAACTGCAAAGAATATTACAAACCCAAGTATTTTCAGTCAACATCAAATAATCACCAAAAACATCAAAATTTGTAAAAAGAAATGAAGTCAACTTAGGACAACATTAACAAGCACAAACACAAAGCAAATACAAATCACTCTCTTCTTCATTTCTTGGAGGATAGAGGTGTCATTGAGGGCTTAAGATGAGCCCTAAGTGCATCATAGCACTTCATGGAATGTATAGTATTTTCGATTCTGTCTAGGTAATTCCCAAAACCAATATGCATGGTTTGAAGAAAATTTGTCACCTCGGTAATATGCTCAATGAGGTTTCTGAGATCACTTTTCAATTCACTCAATTCAGAAGATTTTTTTTACACTTTTCATCTCCTCTGGAAGATTCCCCCTTAGTCTTATTCTCATTTCTCTTTTCTTCTTTCTCCTTAAACTCTCCCTTTTTTCTCATTAAACTCTCCCACTTCTTTGTGCTTCATGAAGAGGTCTAGAAAGCTACCTTATGATGGTCCAATTACCCCTAATATAATGGACAAGGGTATTGAAATTCTAGAAATGTTCACAAACGAAAAACGGGTCCATATGGAAATAGGGAAGAGATCATGAGAAAGATGCATCTAAAGGCCACTTCAAGGGATGGATAAATGCTAAGAACAAGGTTGTGGAGACTGGAGATGGGGATGATAAACTGGCTAGAAAGTTATAGAGGAAACTCTAAAGAAGAGAAGAACCAAAAAGGAAGGATCCAGTAAGGCAGAAAAATCTGTCATGCCTACTCATAGTATTGCTAAAAGGAAGAAGAAGGCAGTTACTTCTACTCTAAAGAAGACCAAGAAAGTAGCTAACATAGAGCAGACACCAGAACTTTCATCTACTACAGGAAAGAAAACTGAAATTCATAGAACTCAAGACGAAGAGCTTAATTCGAAAGGGAAGAATATAAAGAAAAAGGTGGATAAAATTCGGAGGAACTCTTCTAGAGGAGGAGAAAAGCATAAAGAATCTTTTGAATTGATTGAGCTAAAAAATAATGTTAGAAGCCTTATTGAACATACGATTAAGCTCTTGACCAAAAAAAAAACATATGATTAAGCTAACTGATTTTCTTCAAACCATGCAAATTGATTTTCAGAATTACCTAAACAGAATCAAACATACTTTGCATTTCATGAAGTGCTATGATGTGCTTAAGGCTAATCATGAACCCTCAATTACACATCTATCCTCCAAGAAAAGAAGAGAGTGATTTGTATTTGATTTGTCTTTGTATTTGTAATTGTCGTCCCAAGTTAACTTCATGTTTTTGACAAACTTTGATGTTTTTGGTGATGTTTTGATGAAAAAACTTGGGTTTGTAAAATTGTTAGCATTCATTTTTCCTATATTATTAGCAGACATAAACTTTTTAATTATGTCAATTGAGAAATAAACATTTTTGCGTTTTGTCAATTGAGTCCATTCGATCAATTTTGATTGGAAATCGATAGCATAAATACTGGCCATCCTACGTGGTATGGTTGGCATTGACGTGGATAATTTTTAATAATATTTTAACACTTTTCGAATTTTTTATTTTCGTTTTCCTTTTTTTCTTTTCTTCTATTTTTAAAAGAAAGAGCCAAATGGGGGTTTCTCTTGTCCACGAGACAACCTCGAAAGCAGCAACTACCTCTGCTGGTGCAGTGAGATGGAAAACCTCCCTTTGTAGGAGCAACTCGGGCAAAAGGAATGGTACACAAACTTTAACAGTCTCTTTTCTTGTTTTTTTCTCCTTGGTTAGCCAAGCTCCAATCCTTTATCTTTTTTTTGCTTTATGGCTTTTTCTAATCTCGAATTTTCCTCACTAACTTCTCGTAAAGGATGTGTTACTGCTGTTTTTCACAAAAAACCAAGATTTTGTTTTCACCAGTGCTAGAATTAGTGTGATTGAGGCTATAGACTTGGATGCTTAAAGAACACACATAAGGGTCGAAGTTTGCTTTGATTTTAAGTGGTTTTTGCCCGAAATTTCAACCTTGTCAGTGTGATATTTTGATTCTAACTCATTGGCAGGTCACCTTCCACTGCCTTTTACTTGATTCCAGCAATGAAATGCCATAGTTAAAGTTATATTGTAATGTAAACTAATGTGTTGTTGTGCATGCGGCCTGAACCTTAAGCGAAATCAAAAGGCAAGATATTGTGCTGATAAGCTTTAAAGTTGCGCTAAAATTGCCATCTAGGCAAAATACAAGTTCCTTGATTTGGCCGTGTTTGCTGTAGTAATTGAAATTCGCCTCGAGGAGGAGCTACAGCAATGCAAGACGAGTAGAGATGAACGTGTGGTGGCCGAGAGATTAGGATTCACTAAGAACAGGGGATTGGAGAGTTGGCATGTGAAGAAACACAAGGAATTACGCTACCATTCTCCATTGCCGCCATAGTGAAATGACCCGAAATTTTTGGTTCAGGTTGGGCTGGATCAATTTGGGTTTTTCTTTTACACTCCTTCCATCTATACGCTATCACGCCCAATTACTTTGGAAAATAATTCCATATTCCCTGTCACCCTCCTTATTCATTAGTTATTAAGAAAGACTCTCCTTATTTGTCGGCCCCTCCGAATTTGTGGTCATTGGGCATCCCTCCTTATTTGTCATCTTCTCCTTATTTGTGGACCATTAGGGAGAGACCTTCCTTATTTGTCAACCATTGGGCATCCCTCTTGATATGTCGACCCCTCTTTATTTGTTTGCTACTGGGATCGAGAGACCCTCCTTATTTGTCGGCCAATGTGTTGCAACCTTTTACTACGATGCAGTCATTGGGAAATGACGGGTTTAGTGGCAATGCCAAGTTGGAGACCAATGACCCTTAATTGGTATGAGTTTTCCCAAACACTTACCTCGCATGACGTTGGGATTTTCATTTTAATTCAGTTAACTCTACGAGAATTCTAAATGAGGAGTCGCCACTAGCATATTGGGGTCGGCTAAAAACCAAGTGAGGTATGGAAGTACACCTCACTTCTTACACAACAAGAGTTTTCTAGGTTCGGGGACTTAATTATACTAGTTTTCTAACTAGTACCTTTTCGGCACATAAACTTGATTATTTATCAACTAAGGTATCCACAGTCTTCTTATTCAATTATGAGTCGTAAGGTTCTCGTTTGCTAAGTATCAATGTTTTTGGTCTTTATTGTGATCCTAAAGTGTAACCTAACCATTCAACTAACACAAACTGAACACAACACAAAAAAAACAATATAAAATGATCACGATCAATTCATCAAAAATAGTAGGGTAAGAACGAGTAAAGAGTAAGGTGTAATAAAGTAATTCGATAGGAGTTGAGCAAATAATATAACACGACCTTGTTATTAAGGATCAAGTAGCAATCCTCATGAACTTAGTTCAATTTGAATCCAATTTCGTAAATAAACTAATTTTCTTATATCTAAACTAGAGAAAATCATGAATTTTTCTAAAGCATGTATATTTTTTAAATGAAACTAAACTAATTCCACTACTACAAATCTACCAACCTAATTAAGGATTATTTTTCTAATCAATTTTCCACTTTTTTTATATTCAGAATTTTTTACTTTTTTATTTTTATTTCTCTATTTTATCCATTTTATTGCTTTTCTGTCGTTCTTGTCATCTTCCTCAAGTGAACAAGCCTAAACCCTTGAATTTTTTGGAACCTCCATCAATAATCTCTAAAGATGAACTAAACCAAAAATCTATTACTACATCCGACCAAAAAATAAATCTATTACCACAAATGTCATTTCCTACTACCGTCGCCAAACTCTAATCACCGTCATACCAAACATTGTTGCTGAACCATCACAGTCACTTGCCTCTAGTCACTTACCTGTATTAGCTGCCACCTCCGGCCAGTGGGCATGGATGTAGATTTTATCAAAGAATACAAAGTATGAGCGTGGTACATGGACTGCGACAGAGAAGCCAACTCAAACTTCGACAGAGATGGAAACAAAGATCATTGTCTCCAAGTCATTGCCTCATTGGTAGCCGTCACCAGGATGTCACAGGGTCATATGCAAAACAAAGACCGAAAAACAGCTTAAGAAAATGACGTGCGGAATTGAATATGATGAAATATGACTGGAATCAGGTCTAATTTCTTTAACAAATCGATTGAAAACAAGCAATCTCTATTGACATGCTTTGATCCGAGGTATCATGGATCAATTTTCAGTCGCGTCTTTAAGGCATTTCATCAAACACATTGCATGCATTGATTGAGGAATGACACAAAGGCATAATAAGCTCGGGTAGGCACCAAATCTATGTATAAAATCCTTTCAAAACGTCTGCAATAAGTGATGTAAACTTGAATAGGACTGATTTGATTCTAAACGAGAGTCTGTCTTACTTTTCTATGTAAAAACAGGGTGTAACCAAGCAGATTCAATGCACAAACAAATTGACATGAGGATTCATATGACTCTACTATAATTTGGCAAACTTGTTTCAATATTGGTTCAGTTTCAGTTATGACCCGACTAAATCTGGCAATCAGCAAGTAAAAGACACGCTCGAGAATGAACTAAATGACTCTAATTTGACTCAAGCATTTCATCGAACAGAAGGTATGCATGTCCACTCTAAGTCCAAATGCGACAGTGAAATAGCAAATTCACAACCAAACCATCACAGCGACAATATTACAGGTTCGGATTATCGAATTAATTTCAATAGCAAATTCCCTCTTGTGCTGTTACGTGAAATAAAGGTCTCGATGTTGAGGAGACAGATCGAAGTCGATTGGAAAATCTTCCCCTGGCCACGCACGTCAGTTCAAACCAACCTCCCTTTATAGATCAAACATGGGTTTGTAATGATTCAAAGGCAGATAGAGTTATTAGCTTTGGATAACCGTCGAACTGGATAACCATTGGAGATCAAATTTCATCGACAAGGAGTTGAGTGCAGGGTTTGAACATGCCATGGCCGATCACATCTTTAAGGAGTCCCTCCGATTACGCGTGCGATGGTATGTGATAATATCATGCTAGGGCCATGTGATTCACCTGTGATGCAAATATGAGTTATGCAAACTGTATTTTTGTTTAGGGATCGGACCAACTCTTAATTTCCTCATGCAAGAAAGTATGGTAGCCCAAAATTTAGGCTTCAACAATTATAAAGCTGGAGAACGGCGCATGCACAAAAAAAATGCGGTATGGATCCGCTTGAGGACTCCAGTAGCAGTGGCAAAAGATCCATCAAACTCGCATTCGTCCGTCTCCATCTTAGACAGTGATCTACATGAGATTTTAAATTCTTGATAGCCTGAAGCAAAGTAACGATAGCTTCCATCAGTATCAAATCATCCTTGTGTTTTGTCCATGCCTAAAATAACAGAAGAATTTAATAATCAAGGCTCTGTTCATTTCGAGAAAAATGTAATATTTCTTGAAAAATGTTTTACAGGAAAATGATAATATTTTCCGATGTTCGACTGACATCCAAAAATGACATGAAAAATATTTTTTTGCTGTTCAGTATCTGTATTGATTTTCTAGGGAAAATTATCAAAAAAATTAAAATTTTTTAATTATTCTTTATTTGTAAATTATTGTAATTATTAAATTATTTTTCTTTTATTCTTCTTTTTTTCCATTTAGTTTTTTCCGTCTTCCTTGGCTGACCACAACGGCGACCAGCAAGGCAAGCGAGGTCGAGCTCGCCCAAGGTCGATCGGGCTAGCTGGGCAAGGCTCAAGGTTTACTCGAGGTCGCTAGACGTTGATGAGGCTCTGGCAACCTCAAGCAAGGCCTAGCCTGGCTCGCTAGCTTGTGGTGATGCTACAGCTTGCCTATGGCTGATTGCCCGCCGCCGCTGTGGCCGGCCAAGGAAGAAAAAAAGAAAGAAAGAAAAATGGAAAAAAAATTATAAAAAAATTGATTAAAAAAAGAAAATTGTGTTATTTTAAAAAAATGAGGTGAAAGAAGACGTGGCAAATATTTTTTGCTCTTTTGAAGGTGTTTTTTCCATTAGTGAAAAATGTTTTTCATGATTAGTTTATTTTCCGTGAAATGAATGCCGGAAAATCTAAAAATTTCCTGAAAGTTGTTTTCCATTCATTTCACTAATCTAAATGATGACTCAAAACAACTATAGAGAGACTCCCGTGGAAGGAACAAATTACTCCTCTGCCAAGCTGAATCATCTGCTTGTGAAGCATGGCTTTTGTCTTGAAAATCCACATGGTGCTTGGGGGCATGAATGCCAATGAAATTGTCACCTATTGAAGCCAAAAACTGAGAACCCCACGTTGAACACGCACGTTCTATTCGGGATTTAAAATTACCAATCAAATCAATACATTTTACTGATTTTTTCGTTTGTTGTTGAAATTTACGTTTTACTGATTGCCACGTCCTCTTCTGGACGAGCCCTGCTTAGGATTAGCATTCAATAATTACTTGATTTCCATTTTAGCTAATATGGACGCCATCTAGTGGTGATTCTTTTCCATAAGAGGAATTTAGAGAAATAGTTTTGTGTCGAGATAGCATAGGTCCAGCACCTCGGAAGCTATTTTATATGCTAAAAATTTCTGTTTTGCCATTGTTAGACAGTGATCCAACATGGAAACGTATAAATTAATTAGAGCTGTAAAATAATCTTAAGTGTGGGATCAAGATGTTCATTTCTCTGAAATAGCTGAGGGTTACCGTTACATTTGTCTTTCTGCAAAAGGAAATGTTTAACTTTTGGTTTGTCGTCTAGAGGTACTCCATGGATCCTAGGTGGTTAGGGTATCCTCACCAGAGAGCAGGTGTCGAAGCACTAATCGGGGCCGTCCCGCCTATTGAAGTGTATACACCTAGCGGGCTGACAGGACGGCGTTCCTTATTTTCATTGCATCCATCGTTATGTTTGGTATTCAAATGAACAGGACATTCAATGGCTTCATACGTGAAGGATCTCATATTTTATCAATTCTATCCTACTCCAATCCAAGTCCGAGCGGTCCCACGCGCGGGGGCTATATAACCGGGCCTCCGGATCCGGGTATTCCGGTCAAACGAGGAGGGGGTTGATTCTGAGTGTGTTCCAGCTCAGAAATTTTCTCGTAGCTTGACCCGTTCTTCCCTCTTCGTTTAGCTCCAATATAATTAGGAGATCAGCCCACGTTTCCATTTCCCTTCCTTCCTATTAGCTCGCGTCTGAAGGTGAACTGTCAATGGGTCGCCCGATTCCTTCTCTAGGAATTGGCTGAACTGGTCTGGGATGTGCATGGTGGAATCAGCTCTTGTTCATGCACACGCGTACGCACACGCAGAACCGACGGAGAAATTCTCTCTCTAGGGAGTGATTCTCTTGGCATTGTACGTTCACCGCCGCTTTTATTCACTTTTAACGCCATGCATCGGAGCTCTCGGCTTTGCTTTGTTTCGCTTGCTGGGAACGTGTGAACTGACTCGGCTTGATGGCGCCATTCTTCATCGCTGTTGCACTGAGGCTGAGAGTCATAGAGTTTTCGCCGGTCCCGGTTGATCATCAATCTCAAGAGGGCGCAGGACTGAAGGAAGGAAATTATTTTTGCTCTGGTTCACGGCTCTGAGAGAGAGAGAGAGAGAGAGAGAGAGAGAGAGAGAGAGAGAGCACGAGGGAGGAACGCTTGAACAAAAAATTTTCTCTGGTCGAACCAAGTGCGAGAGCCTTCGAGAACACACTAATCAACGCTGAAGTCCACCATTTACGGTCACTAGTATTCGCCGAGGCCACCGGAGTTACGGATTCAGAGAAAGAGGTTCGTACACATCCATCATAGAAGCGAGAGCCGAAAATCTTCTGGATCAAAAATTCCCTTCAGTCTTTAAGCTTTCTCCATTATTTCTGAACGTTTTCTGAGGCATCGATCATCACTGTCTTCAGTTTCTGAGACGCAATTGCAATGCTCTGTTTTGGCTCTGTTTTGCAGCCAAAAAGCCTTGAAGTAATTGGACTTTGCTCAATCATACTCCTGCAGCTTCAACCACCGGCGACGACAGTGTTGAAAATTCTGGTTCTCAGTTCAATCAATGTTCCTAGTCATGCATCTACCAGGTACGAGTGTTCTTAATCTAATATGGCTAATCGAGTATGAGACATGGGGTTGGGACTCATGTGAAATTCTTCTCTGGTTAAAAGCTTTATCGATGTTTCAATTTTGTATTGATGCTGTCGTGGTGACCTCCTAGTGGTTCTTTGCCTTATATGTGAGTAGAAGTTCATTAATTGTAGTGCATGCCACCAAATTGAGGAAATGTCTTGGTGAAATCAGAATGCATGCTCTGTGAAGGAAACAAGTTCAATAGCCATTTCGTCCAGTGTCTTACTTCTCACAATATGATTGTTGCATCCGTATCCTTTTTCATGATTGAACCGAAAGCCATATATTATGAACTCAACTATATAACCCGACTCATCAAAACCATGTTACTTCAGTCTTGCAAAAATAGATTCATGGTGTTTGTTGATTTAATGTTTGATGTGAGGAAACCGTATTTTGTAGCTTTGAAATTACCATGAACAAGACTAACTAATTGAGTCATTGCTCATGTCATTGATTCTATTTTCATATTCGATATATTGACTACATATTTAATGAAAAGTAGCTTGCTAAAAAAACAAGCCTTAGAATTTGGAATGGAACAACTAAGTGGCTCAAAAAATGACATGGATGTCGTTTGGCTGTTGGAGATGAGCGAAATGGAGGAAAATCTTGAGTATCCAAAAGCGCTGGACCAACCACTTATAGTGAATGAAAGTAACACTAATGATGAAATTCAAGAAGCTATTGAAAAATTGATGGATGTAAGTTTTCTTTTTTCATCCCCTTTTTATAACTAGATGTTTAAATTTAACACGAGTTTCTCTTGAGGCTATGCGCCCACTGATTGAGTGCCAATTGACTTTTTTGCAGGTATCAGAAGACACATGCAATGATCCTGAGGTCGATGGCAACATCCACCTGAAGTCGTCCGAGGATTCCCATCCCCCTCCTGGACAAGTATGCCTTCAAATGCGCCATCGCAGCCTCCATTGCCTCCATTTTGCTCGGTTTTGGTCAGTCCTCTCTCTCTCTCTCTCTCTCTCTCTCTCTCTCTCTCTCTCTACATCCGATGTTGTGAAGCATGGAAAGACTCACCCATGGTCGTCCATGAAGTTTGGAAATATGTATGTACAAATCAATTTTCCATAGAGTGAATTAATCTCTTGCAACTTAATTCTGTTACAAAGGGAAATAGTAATTAAGTTATATCACCGTCATCGTACTTTCTTTTCCTAGCTTTGTTACTGATAAAGATAATAGATCTACCGCCAGAGGTCGTTTTTTTAATGTATAGAAAAATAAAAAATAAAAAATTACTTAATTTTGAAAACAGCATCCATTTTTTTTAGCCAAGCAAGTTGATTTCAGAAAAGGTCATCATGCTTATCATTTCTTATCAGTCTAATCTTATAATCATATACATTTGGAAAATGAATTCAACGAAAGAAGGAGGAAGATAGGGCACATAATATTTTCTTTTATATTTTCAATTTCTTGTGTATAGTTAATGTTATGTGGTAAAATTTTGATGATATATAAGGTTTTGTTTTTTTGTTTTTGAATTTTGGCAGACACTAGAGTGATGAGTGGGGCGATCCTATAAGTAAAAAAGGAGCTGAAGATAACTGACGTGCAGGTTAAGGAGGAGGCTGATGCAAAGCACTTTTTCGCCGAGACCTCCGACTTTGAGGAGGAGCCCATGCTTCGGCTTGCCGACATCAAGGAGCTTGCTGACATTGCTAAGAAGTGTTGTTAGGATCTTGTCAAGACCACTAAGCAGAGCACAAGAGAGGGCAAGTGCAGGGAACTTCTCCTCCCGTGGTCGCATACGTTCCCCGCATGCTTACCAGAGAACACCGGAGAGCATTTGTGAGGATTAATTAACTTGAAGATATTATTTTTGATTTATAGTATATATCAATATATTGTTTTGTAAAATATTTTTTATTTTTCTTATTCGTCTATCTCATATTTAAAATTTCACAACGGTTGTCATTAATATAACTCCTAAAAAATATAATATTTTCATACAAGCTAAACGCGCAAAACTAAGATAGGAACCTTAGTCAATACGAATCTCCTAAAAATTATAAGAGATAAAATTCATGCAAAGCATGGCTTACATAGGATTGTTAAGGCACATTTCATATTCGATGAATTACCACAAGGTCCTTCAATTTAAAATAGACAATGTACATTTGAATTTCTTACATTTTAGTTAGTAAGGTAAGTTATGCATTTTTGTAAGGATATGAATCCTCTAATGTAAAGGAATGATATGCATGACGACTCCGCAGCCCCTGTTGACATTTGCTTCCTGCCATCATCATATCCTCGACTTTATAGACATTCTCGTTGGCCTCTCTCTCTCCCTCAACAAAAATTGGGGGATGCTATTTCATGCCGTCAAAAAATAAGGAGGGATGCCCAATGATTAATAAATAGCGGTGTCTCACCCGCATCTGATTCACTAGAGATAACCCGACTCAAAACAAACGACTAAATTTGCTCGCTCTAGACTTTCTTTTGTTCGTGAAAGAAAGAACCATAAATTACTGCCACTAGGGGATTCCAACGTGACGAGGACCTCGATGACGAGCAGAGCCAAGGAGATTGCTCCCTCATCGAGGTTGACGTGGAGCTCAGAGAAGATATTAGATGGAGATGTAGCCAAAGAGGGTTCTGACCTCGCCGAATACCTGAACTGCCGGAGCGATCACCGATGCATGAATTTTAACGGGCACATCAAAACAACCAATAATAAAAAAAGAACCGGTCCAATTCGTTTTCAGCCTGAGTCATTCCGTACGGCCCATGCCCAATCTCAACATTTTGGCCCATTAAACTTGAAAGAAATTAGCCCATGTTAATACGAGGAAAGAAACACCTAAGTGAGCCTAGCAAGCAAGGATAAGAAAAGCCCACTCAGTACAAATACGATGAACTCAAGAAAAAGGTATCAAAATGGACCCCCAAGAGAAAAGGCCCACGTCGATAGGTAATGGCTCCGCATGTGCATAACGGAATCGGTTTCAAATCGTGCACCCGCACAGGCACACGCGGAACCGTCGCTCTAGGAAGCGATTCTCTTCTGACTTCTCCAAGACGCTGTTCGCCGCCGCCTTCGCTGCTGCCGCTATCTATTCATTTCTAACGCCGTGCACGAGAGTTATGGAGTTTTCGCCAGCCAGCGTTGATAAGAGGGCAGGGGCAGAACCATAAGGGAATTATTTTTGTTCCCATTCACAGCCGAGAGAGAGAGAGCACGAGCGAGGAATGCTCGAACACAAAATTTTCTCCTGTCAAACCAAGTGCGAGAGGCTTTGAGAAATCACCAATCGACGCTGAAATCCACCATTCGAGCATTCATGGGTGATCGCGTTCCACTTACTGCCGGAGTTACAGATTTAGAGTCGGTCATAGAAGCAAGAGCCAAAAATCTTTTGGATGGAAAATTTGCTTCGTCTTCACGCTTTCTCCATCGTTTCTGAACGCTGTCCGAGGCATGGATCATCGCCGTCTTTAGTTTCTAAGATGGCCACTTGCAATGCTCTGTTTCGACTCTGTTTCACAGCCAAAAGGCCTTGGAGTACTTGGACTCTGCTCGATCCTGCAGCTTCAACCACTGACGACCATGCCGTCTTGGAAATTCGGGTTCTCTGTTCGATTGGTGTTCCTGGTCATTGCATCTACCAGGTACGAATATTCTTAATCTAATATGGCTAAGCATCTACCAGGTACGAATATTCTTAATCTAATATGGCTAATTGAGTCTCATAAATGTGGTTGAGGCTCACGTGAAATTCGTTCGGTGTTTTACTTCTCGCAATATGATTGTCGCATCTTCATGTATGTATATGTCGTTTTTCATGAATAAATCGAGAGCCATATATCTTGTAAACCCAACCATAACCTAACTAGTTTTGGATCATGCATGTATCGTTTTGTGTTGCTTGTCGATTTAACGATTGATGTGAAAACCGTATTTCATAGCTCTCAAATTACCATGAACTAGACCCAACAATTGAGCTGTTGCTTAAGTGTTGATTCTGCCGTGTTTCCATCATTGTTGTGTTTTTTTCCGCATTCATATTCGATGTGTTGACTATGTATTCCGGTTGTGTACACGTGGCGGGCATGATGAGGCCCCATGAATATCATCATACTCACTGCTGAGGTGAAGTGTGTTTGCGATTTGTTGTTCAGGAAGTAAAAATTTACATCAATGATGTGTGAGTTGAGTTATGGTTCGGAGAGTATAGTCATGAATAAAAAAGAAGAGAGACGGGAAGTTAAAAGAGGAGGAACTCATGTTCTAGAAATATATTACAGGACTGAAAAATGAAATGAAATGAATAATAAAAGAGAAGAAAAGAAATTAAAAAAAAAGGGTTCAGCAAAGATATTAGAAATTGGGTTAGGGTTTTAACCTTGGTGTGGTTGTGATGGAAGATGGCTTTAATGTGGGCTTAAGCATGATTTGATAAAAGAATAGGCTTGAGTGAGCTTTTATTCGAAGTTGGGTTTGTGAGGTTTAATTGAAATAGATATAACGAGCAAGTCCATTTAAGTGCCTGGCTTTAGTCCCTATTTTCCAGATTTTTTGTAAAAAATAATAAATATAAAAATTCCTGAAAATAAAAAATTTGAAATTTGGTTAGAGAAATAGGCCTTGATTAGGTTAATTGATTTTAGTATTAGAATTAGCTAAAAATTAGCATAGTTTCATTTAGTTAGTGTGCATATGATTTAGGGTTTTAGTGGACACCTTTGATTTAGTTTAATCTAAGAAGGTTAATCCTTTAGATAAGAAATTGAACTAAGTTCATGGGGTTGTTGTCCCGGGGCTTAATGAAAAGGCCATATTATATTCTTTGCCCGACTTGTATCGGATTATTTTACTACACTGTATATTTTACCAGTTTTTTACTGCTGTTTTTGATGGGTTTGTTGTGATTACTTCTCTATCATTTTTTGTGTTGCGATTCATTTTCATAGTTGAGTGGTTAGGTTTTATTATAGGATCATAATGAACATAAAAACATTGCATGGACGGTTAGTTGACAAGGACTCATAATTGGAAAAAGACTGCATAGATATGTTAGTTGACAAATAATCAAGTTTAGGTATCGAAATGACATTAGTTTGGCTAACTAGTGTATTAAAGTCCTCGGCCCTAGATCTTTGGTTGCGTGGGAAGTGAGATATACTCTCATATCTCACTTGGTTTCTGACTGACCCCAATAGACTTGTGGCGAGTTATCATACTGGAATCTGATAGGGTTAAACAAATCTAAGTGAAAAATCTCAACGTTGCATAAGGTAAGGGTTTTTATGAATCTGTGTCGATTGAAGACTGTTGGCCACCCTTGGCATTATCTCTAAATCCGTCTTTTCCTCAACCATGTTGCTAAAAAAGGGTCACGACATCGATGTATAAAAAGCAATTACCTTTCTAACTTTAATTTTCCCATCAACATAAGGAAGTCACAAATTGATGACAAATAAAAAAAATGAAAAATGATGCCACAAAATTAAGGGAAAAAAAAGAAAGAAAATAAGTTAAGACCCTAGGAATGAGGTCAAGAAGCCGCTGGAGAAGGTAGGGGAGACCTCAACATGTAGATGGGGGCAATTATAAAGGTATAGTCAATGTTGATGTTAGCGACGACGTGGCCCAATAAGAGGAAGGTGTAATTGCAGGTGAAGCCCATGAGGAGAGGTCTGAAGAAGAAAATGGCCCTCGTCGTTAGGATTGCAGTCCCATCGGACATCTGCCTCGCAATCATCGACTTGAGAGCAAGAACATGTTGGGGATTCCTGTCAAGACCTCAACTTGCACATTGGTTATCTTTAGCTCCTTCTTTACATATAGCATCGGCCCAATCATCACTCCTATCTCTATGAAAATTAAAAAAAAAATTATCACCACTTAAATAGTAACTGTATACAAGAAATTGAAAAAATAAAAGAAAATATTATGTGCCATATTTTCCTCTTTCTTTCTTTGAATTTATCTTCAAAAAGTGTATGATTATAAGATAAGCGTGATAAACTTTATCTCAAATTAACCTAATTGGCTAAGAAAAAGTGGATGATGCTTTTGAAATTAAGTAATTTATTTAACTTTTTGCTTTTTTTTCCTTTGCCATGCATCAAAGAAATGACCTTTGGAGATAGATCTATCATTTTTATCAATAATAAAGCTAAAAAAATTGTATTGACTAAAATAAAACTTAATTATGTTTTTTTTTTTTGCAACAGAACTAAGTTGCAAGAGATTGATTCACTATATGGAAAATTGATTCGCAGAGATATATGTCCAAACTCCATTAATGACCATGGGGTGAGTCTTCCCATGCTTCGCAACATTGGATGCGGAGAGAGAGAGAGAGAGAGAGAGAGAGAGAGAGAGAGAGAGAGAGAGAGAGAGAGAGAGAGAGAGAGAGAGAGAGAGAGAGAGAGAGAGAGAGAGAGAGAGAGAGAGTACAAAATGGAGGTCATGGAGGCTGCGATGACGCATTTGAAAGGGCTAAAGTACACCGTAAGTGCCATAACTTGTGTACGGCGATCACTTTGGTGCCATAACTTTTTTCGGATCACTTTGGTGCCAAAATCGGAGAAAAAAGATCACTTTAGTGCCAATTTGGCCGGAAATCCGACGTGGCATTTTTTATTAATTTTTGACGCCGACGTGGCTCGCCGGAGGGCTGAGTCAGCGTGTACAGTCAGTATTTTTTATTTTAAATAATTTTTTTCAACGTGTACAGTCAGCATTTTTAATTTTAAATATTTTTTCTTTTTTTCCTTTTTTTTTCTTTTCTTTTTTTTTCTCCCCTCGCCGGCCACCGGCGAATCCCTACAAGGGCTGGGCGAGGGCGGCCTTGCCCATGGCCGGCGAGGGGCGGCCGACCCTCGCCGGCGACGGGCGAGGCCGGCCCTCGCCGGCCCAGGCGAGGGTCGCCCTCGCTAGATCCAGCGAGAGTGACCCTCGCCGGCGTGGGGCGAGGCCGGCCCTCGCCGGCCCAGGCGAGGGTCGCCCTCGCCGGCGTCGGGCGAGGGTCGCCCGCGCCCGACCAGGCGAGGGCGACCCTCGCCGGCCCAGGCGAGGGCCGCCCTCGCCCGACGCCGGCGAGGGTCACCCTCGCCGGATCCCTCGCCGGCGTCGGCCAAGGGCGACCCTCACCCGACGCCGGCGAGGGTCGCCCTCGCCTGGGCCGGCGAGGGTCGCCCTCGCCTGGTCGGGCGCGGGCGACCCTCGCCCGACGCCGGCGAGGGTCGCCCTCGCCTGGTCGGGCGCGGGCGACCCTCGCCCGACGCCGGTGAGGGTCGCCCTCGCCTGGGCCGGCGAGGGCCGGCCTCGCCCCACGCCGGCGAGGGTCGCCCTCGCCGGATCTGGCGAGGGCGACCCTCGCCTGGGCAGGCGAGGGCCGGCCTCGCCCAACGCCGGCGAGGGGCGGCCTCGCCCGTCGCCGGTGAGGGTCGGCCGCCCCTCGCCGGCCATGGGCAAGGCCGCCCTCGCCCAGCCCTTGTCGGGCTTTGCCGGTGGCCGGCCGGCCACCGGCAATCGGCCGGCCAAAAAAGAAAAAAAAGAAAAAGAAAAAGGAAAAAAAAGAAAAAAATATTTAAAATTAAAAATGCTGACTGTACACGTTGAAAAAAATTATTTAAAATAAAAATGCTGACTGTACACGCTGACTCAGCCCTCCGGTGAGCCACGTAAGCGTAAAAAATTAATAAAAAATGCCACGTCGGATTTCCGGCCAAATTGGCACTAAAGTGATCTTTTTTTTCCGAATTTAGCACCAAAATGATCCAAAAAAAAGTTATGGCACCAAAGTGATCGCCGTACACAAGTTATGGCACTTGCGGTGTACTTTAGCCCATTTGAAAGCGTACTTGTTCGAGAGTACAAAATGGAGGTCATGGAGGCCGCGATGACGCATTTGAAAGTGTACTTGTTCGATTGCGGTTTTGCTGGAGGATTGGAGTCCTCATTCGATTTCGGTTGGACATTGCCGTCAGCCTAAGGATCACTGCAAGTGTCTTCTAATACTTGCAAAATTAGTCAATTGGCACTTAATTCATGACGTATAGCTGCATGAGAAAGTCTTGTTAAGTTTAAAAATCTGGCTATGAAAGAGGAAGAGAAAAGCAAACTTACATCCATCAATTCTTCGGGAGCTTCTTGAATCTCATTATTGGTGTTACTTTCATTTACAATGAGGGGTTGGTCTAGCACTTCTATACATTTAAGATTTTCCTCCCTTTGCCTCATAACCGATAGCCAAATGACATCCTCATTTTTCAACAAGCTGTTTTTCTTTTATGTACTCCTTGACGTTTAACGAGCCACTCAGTTATTCAATTCCAAATTCCGAGACTTGTTTTCTAGCAAGTTACTTTTCCAAGTTGAATCAAAGGTGATTGATTGTTTTGCATCAAACGATGTTCATCCCTTTTACAAGGGATGCCCAGTGGCTGACAAATGAGAAGGGTTTCTCGACCCCAATGGCCAACAAACAAAGAAGGTTCAACAGGTCGGGAGGGATGCCCAATGGCTGACAAATAAGGAGGGTCTCTTCCCAGTGATTCACAAATGAGGAGAGGTTGATAAATAAGGAGGGATGCCTAATGGCCACAAATAAGGAGAGGCCGAAAAATTGAGGAGACTCCTTCTCAATAGCCGAGGAAAAAGGTGGGCAATAGGTACTATGGAGTCATTTTCCAAAGGTACTTGACGCCATAATCCATAACGGGTGAAGGTCAAGGATGGTCTTCAACCAACAAATCTAACGTACTTAGTGCTTTTACCCTATCCACATAGTGTCTCCTCACTAGTGCATGCTTAACCGACGCTACATTGGAGGAGGTGCAAACTTTGATTAAAATCCCTACATCCCTTCCCATGCAGACAAGGCATTTCCGATACGGGCATGCAAATTGCAGTAGATATGATTTCTTCAATGCATGATTGTGACTTGTATCAACGGTGTTTATGAGTTGTAAGTAAGGGGTTAATGTGTGATACAACAATTTTAACGGGTCATTTTTACTGCAATTTTAACGTGCTGCCAACAATGTATCAACGGTCTTTATGAATTGTAAGTTAGGGGTTAATGTGGTAAACGGGCAGCATGTGCTACTGCATGTTTTGTCCACAAAATATCAATGGTCTTTGCTTGGGGATTAATGTGCGATATGGGCACATGTCAAATGGTTTCGATTCGATTCATTGGGAACAAGGAGAGAAGCATGGAGTTTTGTTTACTTGGAACAAACTTCTCCTTTCACCTATTGAAAACGTCATGTCTGCATGGGAGGAGACTTTGGGATTTTAATCAAAACTTGTGCCTCCTCCAATGTAGCGTCATTTGAGCACGCAGCAATGAAGAGACACCACATGGATAGGGCAAAATCACTAAGGATGCTGGATTTGTCAGGCTGAAGATCATGCTTGTTCATCACCCGTTACGGTGTACAGCTTTAAGTACTCTGGAAATTGATTCCATGTTCCCTGTTGCCCTCCTTATTCATTGGCTATGGGATAGACTCTCCTTATTTGTCAGCTTCTTGTTATTTGTGGCCATTGGGGATCCCTCCTTCTATGTCGACCACTCCTTATTTTTGGAACATTGGAGCAAGACCCCCATTGGGGTCGAGAGACCTTCCTCATTTATCAGTCATTCGGCATGTTTTATAAAAGGGGTGAGCATCGATTGATGCAAAACAATTGATCACCCCATGATTCAACTTGGAAAAGTAGCTTGCTAAATAAAGTCTTGGAATTTGGAATGGAACAACCGAGTGGCTCGTTAAACGTTATAGATCACATGGAGGATGAGGAAGTCGTTTGGCTATTAAATATGAAGGAAAGGGAGGAAAGTCTTGAGTATCTAGAAGCGCCAGACCAACCACTCTTATTAATTGAAAGCAAAACCAATGATGATATTTAAGAAGCTCCCGAAAATTGGTGAATGTAAGTTCGCTTTTCTCTCACTCTTTTATAACCAGATTTTTACATTTAACACAAGTTTCTCTTGCAGCTATACACTACGTATTGAGTGCCAATGGACTTACTTTGTAGGTATTATAATAGACATGTAGTGGTCCTAAGGTTGACGGCAACATCCAAACGAAGTCAACCAAGGACTTCGATCCTCTTGCGAAGCCACACCCGAACAAGTATTCCTTCAAATGTGCTAGAGCGGCCTACATGACCACCTTTTTACTCGATTTTGGTTAGTTCCCCCCCCCCACCCCTCTCTCCAATGAAGCATGGGAAGACTCAACCCATGATCGTCCATGACGTTTGGAAATATTTCTTTGCGAGTCAATTTTTTATACAGTGAATCAATCTCTTGCAACTTAATTCTACTGCAAAAATATAAAATAAAATTATATCTTTGTCATAGTACTTTTTTCTTTCTAGCTTTATTACTGAAAAATGATACATTTATTATCAAAAGTCATTTTTAATGCATATAAAATGAAAAAAAAGGAAAAATAAAAAAAAGGAAAAATTACTTAATTTCAAAAACATTCTCCACTTTTTTTTAGCCAACAAAATTAATTTCAGATAAAGTCCATCAAACTTATTATTTCTCATCATTCTTATCATCATATATATTTGGAAAATAAATACAAAGAAAGAAGGATGAAGATAAAACACATAATATTTTATTTTATGTTTTATTTTTTCAATATTTTGTATATTGTTACTATTTACGTGATAACATTTTGATGATATATAGGAATTTTTTTTTTTGAATGTTGGCAGAGAAAGGAGTGATGTACGGCGCATGCTATATGTAAAGAGGGAGTTGAAGATAACCAACGTGTAGGCTCACGTCTCTACAGGGATCCTCAAAGTGTTCTTGCCCCTCAAGTCGGCAATTACGGGTCGAATCTATGATAGGATTGGCCACCATTACACGATCCTATTGGCAAGGGCCATTTTCTTCTTCTCGCCCATCCTCATGGGCTTCGCTCATGACTACACCTTCCTCGCATTGGGCCCTGCCGTCGCTAACATTTACGTTGACTGCACCCTCATGATCGCCCCTGTCTACATCGCAGAGGTCTCCTTTGCCTTCTCATGATCGCCCCTGTCTACTCATTTTCTTTTCTTTTTTTTTCCTAATTTTGTAGCATCTGCTTCATTTTTTTTATTTGTCGTCAACTTTTGTCTTCTTCATGTTAAACTTTCATTGTTCTTGTTTAGGGAAAAATGAAAATTAGAAAGGCGATTGCTTTTTTATACATCGTTTTAGTAGTTCAAGTGTTCATCAATGTCGGCACCCTCGTTGGCTACATCTCCATCTAAGCTTTCTCAAAGTTCCATTTCAATCTCGGGTGGCGTGTCAAGCTTAGCATGAGAGCAATCTCCTTGGTCCTGCTCTTCGTCGGAGTCCTTGTCAAGTCGGAATCCCCAGTAGCTCATCGTTGAGGTCTCCTCTGCCTTCTCCCGTGGCTTCTTTACCTCCTTCCCTAAGGGACCAACTCATTTTCCTTTCTTTTTTTTCCCCTTAATTTTGTAGTATCTTTTTCATTTTTTATTTGTCATCAACTTTTGTCTTCTTCATGTTGAATTTGCATTGTTCTTGTTTTGGGAAAAATGAAAATTAGAACGGTAATTGCTTTTTCATACATTGTTTCGAGTGTTCATCAATGTCGGCACCACGTTGGCTATATCTCCATCTATGCCTTCTCCAAGCTACACTTCAACCTGGGGTGATGCGTCAGGCTCAACAAGGGAGCAATCTTCTTGGTAATATTTGTCATCAGGGTCGTCGTCACGTCGGAATCCACGGTGGCTTATCATGCAAGGCTGCCTAGGTGACGCGAAGCACTTCCTCGCCAAGACCTCCAACTCCAAGATGGAGCCGCACTCCGGCTCCTCGACATCAATAAGGCTACCGACATCCCTAAGGAGTGCAACGAGGATATTGTCAAAAAAACCAAGCAGAGTGTCGAAGAGGACATGTGGCGAGAGGACAAGTGGCGGAATCTCCTTCTCCAACTAACTTGTCCGTCCGCCACATGCTTATCTGCATCGTTGGGATCCACTTCTTCCAATAGGCCTGTGGCATTGACACCATCCTTAAAATCGTGGTCCTCCATGTACTCCATGATGTTTAATGAGCCACTTGGTTGTTCTAATCCATATTCCAAGGCCTTTTATTTTAGCAAGCAACTTTTCCAAGTTGAACTAGAGTGATTGATTATTTTGCATCATCCAGTCCTTACCTCTTTTATAAGAGATGCCTAATGGCTGACAAATAAGAATGGTCTCTCGATCCCCATGGCTGACAAAGATGGAGGGTCTCTCGCCAATGGTCCACAAATGAAGAGAGGTCGACAAATAAGGAAGGATGCCGAAGGGCCATAAATTAGGAAGGACCGATAAATAAGGATAGTCCATTCTAATGCTTGATGAATAAGAAAGGCAACGGGGAATGTGGAATCATTTTCTAAAATACTTAAAGCTGTAGATCATAAGCGGTGAAGATCAGCGTGCTCTTTAACTCCAAAAATCCAGCATCCTTAGTGCTTTCGCTCTATCTACATGGTGTCTCCTCATTGGTACATGGTCAATAGACGCTACATTAGAGGAGGTACAACTTTTGATTAAAATCATGAATTTCCTCCCATGCAAACGAGACATTTTCGATATGTGCATGAGAAAGTCTGATTCCATGTAAACGAAACTCCCAGCTTTGTTGCCGGCTACTAAGTAATCCAATCACAATCGTCCAAAGTAGGTTTCGCCCATGACTATACCTTCCTTGTGTTGGGCCTCGCCGTTGCTAAAATTGATGTTGACTACACCTTCATGATCGCCCTCATCTACATAATTAAGGTCTTCTCTGCCTTCTTCCGTGGCTTCTCTACCTTCTTCTCTGGGATACTAACTCATTTTCTTTTCTATTTTCCCCCTTTAATTTTGTAGCATCTTTTTCATTTTTTGTTTGTAATCAACTTTTGTCTTCTTCATGCTGAACTTCCATTGTTGTTGTTTTGGGAAAATTGAAAATTAGAAAGGTGATTGCTTTTTTCTACATCGTTTCGGTGGTTTAGGTGGTCATCAATGTCAGCACCATGTTGACTACATATCCATCTACGCCTTCTCAAATCTCCACTTCAACCTTGAGTGGTGTGTCAAGCTTCGCATGGGAGCAATCTCCTTGGTCCCGGTCGTCATTGGGATCCTCATCAAGTCAGAATCCCTGGTGGCTCATCATGCAAGGCTGCCTAGGCGACGCGAATCGCTTCCTTGCTAGGACCTCCGATTCCAAGAAGGAGGACGCACTCTGGCTCGCCAATATCAATGAGGCTACGGACATCTCAAAGGAGTGTAATGAGGATGTTGTCAAGATCACCAAGCAAAGCTTCAAAGAAGGCATGTGGCCAGAGGACGTGTGGTGGGATCTCCTTCTCCAACTAATCCGCTTGTTTGCTACATGCTTAATTGGATCGTTGGGATCCACTTATTCCATCAAGCATGTGGCATCAACACCATCCTCTAAATCGTGGTCCTCCATGTACTCCATGATATTTAATGAGCCACCCAGTTGTTCCATTTCGTATTTTGAGGCCTTTCTTTTTAGCAAGCTAGTTTTCCAAATTGAATTAGGGGTGATTGATTGTTTTGCGTCAACCAGTGCTTACCCCTTTTATAAGAGATGCCCAGTGACCGACAAACAAGGATGGTTTCTTGATCCCAATGGCCAACAAAGATGGAGGGTCGCTCTCCAATGGTCCACAAATAAGGAGAGGTCGACAAATAAGAATGGATGTCGAAGGGCCATAAATTAGACAGGCCGACAAATAAGGATAGTCCATTCTAATGCTCAACGAATAAGAAGGGTAACAGGAAATGTGAAATCATTTTATAAAGTACTTAAAGCTGTAGATCATAAAGTGTGAAGAACAAGTATGGTTTTTAACCCCGAAAATCCAGCATCCTTAGTGCTTTTGCTCTATTTGCATGGCGTCTCCTCACTGGTGCATGGTCAATAGACTCTATATTGGAGGAGGCATAAGTTTTGATTAAAATCCTGAAATCTCCTCCTATGCAGACAAGACGTTTTCAATATGTACATGAAGAAGTCTATTTCCATGTAAATGAAACTCCGAGCTTTGTTGCCTACTCCCAAGGAATCTAATCACAACTGTCCAATGTGGGTTTCGCCTGTGACTACACCTTCCTCATGTCGAGTCTCGCCGTCTCTAAAATCAATGTTGACTACACCTTCATGATCGCCCCCGTCTACATAATTGAGGTCTCCTCTGCAGTCTCCCGTGGCTTCTTTACCTCCTTCCCTGAGTTACTAACTCTTTTTCTTTTCTATTTTTCCCCTTTAATTTTGTAGCATCTTTTTCATTTGTTTGTTTATCATCAACTTTTGTCTCCTTCATGGTGAACTTGCATTGTTTTTGTTTAGGGAAAAATGAAAATTAGAAAGGCAATTGTCTTTTTATACATCATTTCACTAGTTCAGGTGTTCTTCAAAGTCGGCACCATGTTGGCTACGTCTGCATCTACACCTTCTCCAAGCTCCACTTCAACCTTAGGTGTTGTGTCAAGCTTAGTATGGAGCAATCTCCTTGGTCATACTCGTGGTCCTCATCAAGTCAAAATTCCCGGTGGCTCATCTTGCAAGGTTGTTTAGGCGACACGAAGCACTTCCTCGCTAGGACCTTCGACTCCAAGAAGGAGACCGCATTACGGCTCACTAACATTAATGAGGCTTCCCACATCCCTAAGGAGTGCAACAAGGATGTTATTAAGATCACCAAGCAAAGTGTCAAGGAGGGCATGTGGTGAGAGGGCGTGTGGCGGGATCTCCCTCTCTAACTGACCCATTTGTCTGCCACATGCTTATATGTATCGTTGGGATCCATTTCTTTCAACTGGTCTTCATATTGATACCATCTTCTTAATTGTGGTCCACCATCTCTATGACATTAAGTCACTCGGTTGTTCCATTCCACACTCCAAGGCATTTTTTTGGTAAGCTACTTTTCCAAGTTGAATTAGGGATGATTAATTGTTTTGCATTAACCGGTGCTTACCCCTTTTATAAGAGATGCGCAGTGGCTGACAAAGACGGAGGGACTCTTCCTATTAGTCCATAAATAAGGAGAGGTTGACAAATAAGGAAGGATGCTGAGTGGCCATAAATGAGGAAGGGTCGACAAATAAGGATATTCCCTTCTAATGCTTGATGAATAAGAAGGGTAACATGGAATGCAGAATCATTTTCTAAAATACTTAAAGGTGTAGATCATAAGGGAACATCGAGCATGGTCTTTAACCCCAAAAATCCAGAATTCTTAGTGCTTTCACTCTATACACATTACGTCTCCTCACTGGTGCATGGTCAATTGACACTACATTGGCGGAGGTACAAGTTTTGATTAAAATCCCAAAATCTTTTCCATGTAGATAAGACATTTTCAATATGTGCATGAAGAAGTATGTTTCCTCATAAACCAAACTTCGAGATTTGTTGCCTGCTCCCAAGAAATCCAATCACAACCATCCAACATGGGTTTCACTCATGAGTACACCTTCCTCGTGTTAGGACTTGATGTTGCTAACATCAACATTGACTTCACCTTCATAATCGCCCTCCTTTACATTGCCGAGGTATCCTCTGTCTTCTCCCGCAGCTTATTTACCTCCTTCCCTAAGGTACCAACTCATTTTCATTTCTTTTTTTCCCCTTAATTTTGTAGCATCTCTATCATTTTTTTTATTTGTCATCAACTTTTGTCTTCTTTATGTTGAACTTTAATTATTCTTGTTTCGAAAAAGTGAAAATTAGAAAGACGATCGTTTTTTTATACATTGTTTCGGTGGTTTAGATGTTCATCAATGTCAGCACCATGTTGGCTACATCTCTATATGTGCCTTCTCCAAACTCTACTTCAACCTTGGGTGGCGTGTCAAGCTTAGTATGGGAGCAATCACTTTGGTCCTTTTTGTCATCAAGATACTCGTCAAGTTGGAATCCCCCGTGGCTCGTCATGCAAGGCTGCTTGGGTGACACAAAGCACTTCCTCACTAGGACCTCCGACTCTCCGAAGGAGGTTGCACTCTGACACGTAGACATTAATGAGGCTATTAACATCCCTAAGGAGTGCAACGAGTGTGTTGTTAAGATCACTGCCGAAGAGAGCATATGACGAGAGGATGTGTCGTAAGATCTCCTCCAATTGACCCGTTCGTTTGCCACATGCTCATCTGCATTGTTGGGATCCACTTCTTCCAATAGGCCCGTGGCATTAACACCATCATCTACATCTTGGTCCTCCTTGTACTCTATGACGTTTAATGAGCCACTTAGTTGTTCCATTCCATATTCTAAGGCTTGTTTTTTAGCAAGCTACAGGCACGAATAATAATCATTCTATTCGAGAAATAGATTTCTACCTATTCCCTGGATGAGTTTTTGAACAGAGATATATGTTTGATAACGACATAAAATTTATTTTCCCAGAATAGAAATTCGTTTGATAACGATACAAAATTTCTCTCTCTAACGTTCTTTTTCATTCTTTGATTGGTGGTGGCCAATGGGGAGTGGCGGTGGCCGACGATGGTAGTCATCAGGCGGCCACAGTGGTTGGTAGGGGACAGGACGCGGCCGGCGGCCTAATCATGAGTGGGTGGCAATTATTGGCTGTAAGGGGTGGCGATGCCCGCCTGCCGGCGATGGGAGGTGAGAGCGAGCAATGAGAAGAGTTTTTATTTTTTCTTTTGTTTTAGAAATAGAAAATTAGAAAATATTTACTTCTCATTTCTTTTGCAAACCTATTTCTGGACTAAAAGTTTGTTTCAGAAATTGAAAAATGAAATTGTGTCACCAAACAGATTTTTGTTCCAAATCTCTTTCGAGGAATAGAATTATAGAAAAACAAAAACAATAGAATGATTATCATGCATGCCCTACTTTTCCAAGTTGAATTTTGGATGATTAATTGTTTTACATCAATCAGTGCTTGCCCCTTTTACAAGAGATGCCCAGTGGCCAACAAATAAGGACAGTCTCTCGATCATAATGGCTGACAAAGACAAAGGATCTCTCCCTAATGGTCTACCAATAAGGAAGAATGCCAAATGGACATAAATTAGGAAGGGCCAATAAACAAGGAGAGTCCCTTCTAATGCTTGACGAATAAGATGGGCAATAGGGAATCATGAATCATTCTAAAGTACTTAAAGCTGTAAATCGTAAGGGGTGAAGAATGAACGTGATCTTTAACCCCAAAAATCTAGCGTCCTTAGTGCTTCTGCTCTATCTAGATAGCATCTCCTCGCTGGTGCATGAACAATAGACGCTATATTGGAGGAGGTACAAGTTTTAATTAAAATCCCAAGATCTCCTCCAATGCAGATGAGACATTATGTGCATGAAGAAGCTTGTTTCCACAAATGAAACTTCGAGCTTTGCTACATGCTCTCAAGGATCTCAATCATAACTATCCAACATGGGCTTTGCCAGTGACTACACCTTTCTCGTGTTGGGCCTCACCGTCGCTAACATTGACATTGATTACACCTATCTACATCTCTGAGGTCTCCTCTGCTTTCTCCCATGGCTTCTTTACCCCATTCCCTGAGATATTAACTCATTTTCTTTTCTTTTTATCCCCTAATTTTGTAGCATCTTTTTCATTTTTTTATTTGTCATCAACATTTGTCGTCCTCATGTTGAAGTTGCATTATTCTTGTTTCGGGAAAAATAAAAATTAGAAAGGCAATTGCTTTTTTATGTATCGTTTCGGTGGTTCAGTTGTTCATCAATGTTGGCACCATGCTGGCTACATCTCCATCTACATCTTCTCCAAGCTCTATTTCAACTTTGGATGGCATGTCAAACTCAGCATGGGAGCAATCTCCTTGGTCCTAGTTGTCATCTGGGTTATCGTCAGGTCGAAATCTCCGGTGGCTCATTATGCAAGGCTACCTAGGCAACGCAAATCACTTCCTCGCTAGGTAAGGAGGCCGCACTCCAGCTCACCAACATCAATGAGGCTGCCAATATCCCTAAGAAGTATAACGAGGACGTTGTTAATATCACCAATGTCACGCCCCGCACCCTACGGCATGCCACATCCCTTGCAAAGGTCAATTCGAGTGCGATGTCCCAGGACGCGTCACCAACCCAACGCCCAACACAGACATTAAAGCACACACAGAAGCAATACAATACCCGAACAAATTTAATTCACATAACCAAGGATAGCTACACAACAAACAACATGAACAAATATACACTTGCATTACTACCGGGAAGCATTTACAATATCCATTTACACCCAAAATATACACCACTAATCATTAACGGGTCAACGGCCGCAACTGACAAAAAGAGGGGTACGCGACTCGACGGTCAAGCACTATATCTAGCCGGGGCTCCTCCCAAAATGTATCGGTACGCCTGCCATCCTCAAAGCTAGAGGTCTGAAAAATTGAGTTTCAATAACAGTGAGAATAAATCTCAGCGAGTAGGTTTCCTAAACCTAAGTTAGGCTAACATGCACCTCCTGACGAATACTAAACAACACACAGACTACACCATAAATGACTTAGGCCCTCAGGCCCAAATCCAATACTTAACTGACCCCGCAGGTTAGGCACTTTATATATAATCGCAATAATGCCACATAATTCAATCACGGCACATATACGCATATCACTTAGTCACAACGCATGTCATGCATATGCTCGTGCTCACACTCATTCTCATGCATCATCAATGCATTGTCGCACACTTGCACTCTTGCACACTTGCCATCTATCAATTCTCCTCCAATCAGCGTAAAACGCATCAGATCCGACTCACATAAAACCCATTAGGTCCATCACTTCGAGATTGATCTCTAGCCCTCGTAAAACGCATCAAGCTCATGGCACAACACCCGCGTAAAACACATCAGGTTTAGCCATCTTCTGGTAGTTCGGGCATCGTCCCACGTAACACGCCTCGGGACGGGTTCAATACCCCGCGTTAAACGCATCAGGGCTTTATGTGATCACACATTCACAATCACCAATTATTAGCTGAACCCCGCGTAAAACGCATCAGGACATCTTAAGTGATCACATGCTCATGCCATTCGTGCACTCACGCATAATGCACATAATATGCCCATACTTAGTATGCACGCACCAGACCACAATGTCACACTCGACATTCGTGAATTTCACCCTGGCACTCAACATGATTTGGATACATACTCAATTCACGTCTTAATATGTTCAATAAATCAATCAATCCAAATCAATCACAACATATAGTTTAGCACCCAAATTCACACAATTAAGCACTAAAATTATACATGCCGATTGCCTGCCAAACATTTCATAAATTGGCCATGCCAAGCATATCACAGAGCATCACACAATCACATTCAAGCCACATTTAATTTAGCATCCTCTCGGGTGATCATCATTCCCTAAGCCGTTCAACCTAAAACCTCAAATAAACAATTATGGCCCGAATTCTCCTGAGACTAAACTAGACATGAACAGTCCGTCTTAGGCCCTCGATTCACTTTCAATTCATCACATTAGACTCCCCAATTTGCCACGAAAATAGCCACTACTCGGCCTACAAATCACATCCGCCGAATCCGCAATTTCGCCCAAATCAAGGCTCCTAAGCTTAGCCGCCATTCAGCACATCACAGACCACTAAACCTTGATTAAAACATCACACTAAGCCACCAAATGCGCCACAACATCAGCCCTTAACAGCCTCCACAAACTAACCCCCAAATTGATCACGCCTTGTCTAATTCAAACCCGATATAGACAGCCCCTACACGGGTTACTCTAGGCCGACAAATCTCCTCAAAATACTCTATTAGGCTTCCCGAGACCTCACTCAAACCAGCCACCATAAGGACCATACTAGACGCACACTATATTCCACAATTGAACCCGAACTTAACCCGAACTCGAGCCGATTTAATCCAACACTTCCAGCCAACACATAGCACATTCTCAGCCGTTAAACGTCATTAAAATGATCATGCTAAATTACCAAATCAGCCGCAACATCAGCCCCTAATGTCCTTCGCACGCTAACCCCTAATTTATCCTAATTAACCCCTAAAACTCATCTAGAAATGCAATTTAGCCTAATTAGGATTTAGGGTCGAACTCACAAGGATTTCCTAAGCTCCCAACAAGGCTAGACAGAAGGCGAGGGTAGCTGAACAGTGGCGGCGAGTGGCGGTTCCCGGTGGCACTAACGGCGGCGGCACGCGGCTCCCGACGGACGACAATCCAATACGGCGAAGAGGAGGGGGATGCTGGTCGCGGCAGACGGGAGAGAGAGGGGAATGGGACGGCTGGATGGTGCTAGGCGAGGTGGTGGTGGCAGCGGCGAATCGGCTCCGGCGGCGGCGGAGCTCCTCCGGCGAGCTTGGCCTTTCACGGCCAAGTGAAAAGGAAAATGGAAGAGAGGAGTTGGCGTGGGAGGAGGGGCTGGTCGGCTGATGATAGGAGGAAATGGGAAGAGAGAGAGTCAAAGGGGAGTGTATAGGCTTGAGTGAGAAAGTGGGGTGGTTGACCAACCATGCAACAATGACAATCTTACCCCTAATCCAAGGGCTAGGATCAATTCTAAACAAAATATCTAGAGGCATTATGGACCTCAATTTCCAGCATTATTGGGCTGAAACAAGCCATTATAAAATCCTAAAATATTTCCCAAATAAGCCCAAAATTCGGAACATTATAATTAGGCCTAGGGACAAAACGGTAATTTTCCGATTCCAGGTCAATTTTCCAATTTTTGACTCTATCGATCACACATATACGTGGCCACATAAAAATGACGTTGTCCTTGTAAAAATAGTCGTGCATACCCACGAAATTCGGCACCGAAGTCCAAGCTCAATTCCACGATCGATTTAACTCAATTTGCAGTTTTAGCATCTCTCACTAACGGGCGGCTGCTTAGGGGTTACGCATATCAACCTAGGCTACTCGAGTCATGTCGGTCTTGATTTTCCAGAGAGCACGGGGATTTATCACTAGTTCCGAGGGTTACGATCGCTCGGAATAAGTTGGGGATTGTTTACCGTGCGTACTCTCGGTCATGCGGAATCACCCGCTATCTGATCGCACGTCGCTAGCCAAACCAAATCCGTCACTCTCCTTGGATCGGCCCACATTGGCACAAAATATTCCCCCGTCGCATCTCAAAATCGGACTCAATCCACAGTTGAGTTCATAGATCCACGTACCGTTTTCCTAATTAGCCTTTCCCTATTGGTTAGTATCACGATAATGATAAGTTCCGAGCAAGACTTACTTAAATGAAATAAGAAATACATCAATTTCATTGATCACGAAAGTGAGTCGAATTTCAGGACATTACAACCAAGCAAAGCATTGGAGAGGGCATGTGGTAGGATATCCTTCTCCAACTAATCTCATCCTTTCGCCACATGCTCACGTGAATCATTGGGAGCCACTTCTTCCAATAGGCCTGTGGTATTGACACCATCCTTTACATCCTGGTCCTCCATGTACTCTATGATGTTTAATGAGTCGCTCAGTTATTCCATTCCATATTTTAAGGCTTGTTTTTTTAGCAAGCTACTTTTCCAAGTTAAATTTGGGATGATTGATTGTTTTGTATCAACCAGTGCTCACCTCTTTTATAAGAGATGCCTAGTGGCCTACAAATAAGGATGGTCGCTCGAGTCCAATGGCCAACAAAGACAGAGGGTCTCTCCTCAATGGTCGACAAATAAGGAAGGATGTCGAATAGCCATAAATTAGGAAGGGTCGACAAATAACGAGAGTCCTTACTAATGCTCGACGTGTAAGAATGGTAACATGGAATGTTGAATCATTTTCTAGAGTACTTAGAGGTGTAGACCGTAAGGGAAGAAGAGCGAGCGTGGTCTTTAACCCCACAAATCCAACGTCCTTAGTGCTTTTGCTCTATCCAGATGGCATCTCCTCACTGGTGCATGGTCAACATATGCTACAATAGAGGAGTCACAAGTTTTGATTAAAATACCAAAATCTCCTCCCATACAAATGTGACATTTTCGATATGTTCATGAAGAAATTTATTTCCATGTAAACAAAAGTCCAAGCTTTGTTGCCTGCTCCCAAAAGAATCCAATCACGAACCATCCAACATGTGCCCATAGCACACATTAAATATAAAGACTTTTGAGAAAGCTATGTGCAATCTTGAGATGGAAGAGGACTGCCTTATGGCAACTAAACCAGAATCCGACATCTGGTTCTTGCTCACATGGAACTTTGGGCTCCAAGCGCAAGCATCATGGTGGGTTCAAGATGTGGAAGGGCGAGGGAGCAAATTCTTCAGGAAAGAAACCAAGGTTTAACCAACATGAGAAATGAAAGCGTCCTTTCAGAAGGAACATCTCAAAAGGGAAATGTTTTAACTATGGCAAGAATGGTCACTTTGCTCGCAACTATGGCGAGCCAAAGAAAGTGGAAACTCTAAGTACACTAATGTATTAAGTTCTTTTTGCTAACTGAATCTCATCCTTTATGAACTGTAGACTTAGGAGCCACAGACCATGTAGGGAAGGATAGAGATGCCATCGTAGAGTTGCAATGAGTTTCATAAGGAGCAAAGTGGATATATATAGGGAACAATTCCAGAGCGGAAGTTAAAAGGATTGGCACCTACCAATTGAATATGCGTGGTGATCATACCTTGTTTCTACATGATGTATTATATGCTCCAGAAATTCGTCGGAATTTAGTTTCTGTATTGGTTTTGATTAAGCTTGGCTTTAATTTAAATTTTCATAACAATTGTATTGACTTGTATTTAGGAATGAGTATGTATGATTTTGGACATTTTCTAAACGGTTTTATTGTGTTGGATATTAACTACAGTGATGTTTTTTTTGGTAAGATAACTACAGTGATGTTAATGTTTGCTATTACTTATTCACATCTCCTAAGTCTTATGATAATTATATGAATGTATGACATGCTAGACTAGGTTATATAGGCCAACAACAAATAAATAGATTAGCCAAAGAGGGCTTAATGGACAATATTGAAAAAGTTGATTTGCCTATTTGCGAGTGTTGCCTAGTGGGAAAAACAACACGAAAACCATATGAAAAAGGGACAAAGAGGCAAAAAGAGCTGAGTGCTCAAAAGGATATGTGTTTATGGGTGAACAATAGAGTGGAAGTGTGACTGAATTTGAATAACGAGATATTGCAATCTTAAAGAACAAATTTCCAAAAAAAGGTTGAAATAGGTGAAGACTATTCTCTATTTGAAACCTTGGATCGCGATAATGAAACTATTGGAGTTACAATACCATCATCTCATCCAAGTGGGAGCAATGTGAGAAGTGAGGAATTAAATTCAAACAAATCTCAATTGCAACCACTTAATGAGATGATGCCACCATTATCTAATCCAAGTGAGAGCGTAATGGAGCATGATGATTCACCAAGTGTACCGTCTCCAATACAACGAACAAGTTGTAGAAGCATTCCCCATTGACATTTCGATGTTGAAGAGGAAGCTTTCATGGCTACTCCACAGCAACAAGATGAGCCGAGGAATACAAATGAGGTTCTACCATGCCATGATAAAGAAAAATGGATGCAAGCAACGGAAAAAGAAATGGAGTCAATGAAATCCAACCGAGTTTAGGAATTGGTTGATCTCCCAAAAGGACGCAAAGCCATTGGGAACAAGTGGATTTTCAAAATAAAGCGTAAAGCTAATGGCTCAATTGATTATGAAGAAACTTTTTCTCTTGTGGTGAAATTTAGTTCAATTCACTTTATTTTGGCAATAATAGTGAGTACGGATCTTGAATTACATTAAATTGATATAAAAATTGCTTTTTTCAATGGAGAACAACCCATTGGTTTCATTACAAATGGCTAAGAACAAAAGGTATGTCGACTTTTATGATCGATATATGGGCTTAAGCATTCTTTGAAACACAGGTATATACATTTTCATAACGTCATAATGGCGTATGATTTTGGTGATGATCGATGAAGATCATTGTGTATAAATCAAGACATCCAAAGATCAATTTGTGATCTTATAATTATATATGGATGATATATTAATTGTCGGGAGTAATATGGAATTTGTTAATACGGTCAAGAATTGGCTATTTTCCAATTTTGAAATGAAAGATATGGATAAAGTTGCATATATTCTTGGTGTTAAGATTTCAAGAGATCGGTTAAAGAGATCATTATCTCTTTGACAAGAAACGTATATAAATAAAGTTCTTAAATGATTTCATATTCAAGACAACAAACTTATAGTTACTTTCATTGCAAAAGGTGAAGGATTGAGCTGTACAGTGTGTCCTGAGACTCCACAAGAAGAAGAACGAATGAAACGTGTTCCATATAGGGGTGACCAATGGTCCAAGGTTGACCCTGGACCAACCCTAAACCAGCATCACCCGGCCGGTCCTGATCCGATTCCTTGGGAGACTGGGTTGGTCCTTGGTCCTAGGACCTCTGGACCTGCATTATGCGGGTTGGTCCTTGGTCTTGGGAGTTTAGGGTTGGTCCAACCCAAACTAACCTATATATATAAATAAAAATATATTTATTTTTTTTCCCAAGAACCTAAGGCCTCTCTCTCCTCTTCTTCTGGCGTTGAAAATAGAAACCCTATTGACTATTGAGCGTCATCTCTCTGGTTCCATCGCTTCTCTGTGGCTATTCGCTACATCTACCTCTCCTTGCTTGCCTCACAAACTAGCTTGCCTCTCTTGGCTTGCCTCGGTGCCTCGCGAATGGCGAACACAGGTTGCCTCACTTGGCCCTCCACAGTGTCTCATGAACAAGATATGAAGTTGTTTGTTTTGTTTTCAAGTGTCTAGAAATTGAAGCAAACTTTTGAGAATGAACAAGATATGAAATTGTATAATTTGTGGCTTATGTTATATATTTTGACCATTTTATTTTTCAATTTTATTTCAAGTGTTCGTATACTACCAAGTGGAAATTTTGTTGTTGCGTTATATTAGATTTTTATTTGATTTGTACCGAGGTCCATAGTTTGGTTAATCAATATTGCATTGCCAATGGATATGTATTTTCAAAGTTTACCATTTGTCCTTTCAAAGAATAAAAAAAATGAAACATAAAAAAAATCGGTTGGTCCCGAGTTGACCTTGGAACAGGATAAGACCTAGAGAGTCGGTCTAATCCTCAATCCCAAGCTCAATAGGGTCGGTTCTCGGTCCCAAAAATTGTGACCAACACTGTGTGGGTTGGTCCCAGGGTTAGGTGTTGGATCGGCCCAATCCGGACCATGCTCACCCCTAGTTCCATATACTAGTGCCGTTGAAAGCTTAATGTACGCTATGATGTCTACAAGATTTGACATTTGTTTTGCAGTTGGAATGGTAAGTAGATACCAATCCAATTTAGGTGAAGCACATTAGATTGCCGTCAAAAGAATCCTGAGATATCTGAAGGGTACTGCCGATTATTCAATAAGTTATTAAGGAAGAAATCTGCACCTTGAAGGCTATATTGACGCTAACTGTGGAAGAGATTTAGAAAAAAGGAAGTCTACTTCTGAATTTGTGTTATTACTAAATAATGGTGCCAAATCTTAGAGTAACAAGAAACAAACTTGTATAGCCTTCCTTACCCAAAAAAAAAAAACTTGCATAGCCTCGTCTACAATGGAAGCCGAATTTGTAGCACTATCAGCAGCAATACAAGAGGGTGTTTAGCTTAAGAGAGTTTTGGATCACTTAGATATTACTAAGAATACTGTAAATTCATTATTGGTTAATTATGATAGCCAAGCAGCAATTGCTTACACTAAGGATCCTAAATTTCATTGTAATACCATACATATAGATACCAAGTATAATTTTATTAAAAACATGATTGTACGAAAAGATGTGAATGTGCTATACATATCTACGCATAGTATAATAATAGCTAAAGATATTTTTCTTGGTAATGTAAAATCTCTAAGACTGCGTAGAGGTTGATGTACTAGACATTTGTATTTTCCTGAAAGTTCAGTTAATGTTTTTTTTCTTACATTATAAATGTCTACTAGCTTATTTGGAATTTGACCTAAAATTTGGGGTTTTTTACGGGACAAAAAAAGGTTTAGGGTAGAATTGGGACATGATTTAAAGTTAAAGATTTTTTATGAGACAAAAGGTAGAATTTGGCCAAAAGTTAAAGTTTGAGATTTTTTAGGGTATTAGGCCGATTTTGAGTGGTTTTTGCTCAAAATTTCGACATTTTCATTGCGATATCCTTATTTCAACTCATTGTTATTGGCAAGGCACCTTCGACTACCTCATCACTTGATTCCATCGATGAAATGCCAGGTGGCAAAGGTAGTTAAAGTTATCTTGTACTGTTAACTAGCGGGTTGTTGCACATGCAAGTTAGATCTTTAATGAATCAAAAGCTGTGGTATTACAGTGATAAGTTCTAAAGTTGGGCTGAAATTGTAATTTGGGGAAAATATGGGTTCCTTGGTTTGGCTGTGTTTCTTGTAGTATTTAAAATTATGTATATAGAGCTTTTAAGTAGTTAAGAATTTAAATTTTGAAATTAATTGCTGAATTTTGGTTAAGTTAGAGCTTTATAATCAAGATGTAGACTTAGCTATGGTAAATAGTGAAATCACGCACTTCTATTCGACTCGAACATCCAATTTTTTGTGAAACTTGCCAATATTAGATTAAAATACAAGTTTGTTTACCTTGTTGTCAATATACTTCATTCTTTTGTTGCTACAAGCGACTATTTGCCAACAATGTGGGGACAGTGGCTTTGATGTTTCTTTGATCTATTTTGACCACAGTAAAAATTATGATTTTCACCGGTAAGTTTGCCCTTACATCCTCTATAATTACATCACGAAATCCGAGGCAACCATGCTTGCATATGTGCACATAGTACTACCTGATACATTTGCACCCCCGTATGAATGCATGTATGTGAATGCGCATGTGTGGAGATTTATACAAGGTATTACTTCTTCCTAAAACTTGCTCTAGTTAGTTGAGAAAATCATGGTAATTTACAAGTCTATAAAATTCTTAAAATCTCCGTATGCCTTTTGCACATAAAGTTGGAGAATTGTGAGACTTTCACTAGTAGCAACTGGTGGGGAATGATGAGATTTTAAGAATTTGATAGGCTTGTAAATCATCATGATTTCCTCAACTAGCTAGAGCAAATTTTAGGTTGAACTAATACCTTGTATAAATCTCCACACATGCACATTCATATGCATGCATGCATACATGCACACACATCTATTAAGGACTACCGTGTGCACATTTGCGAGCGTAGTTGCCCAAGATTACGTTATATGATTGTAAAAGATGTGAGAACGTACTTACCAATGAACAATATATTTTGGCAGTCATCACAATAGATCAAAGCAACATCTAAGCTATTGTCCCCACATTTTTTGCAGACAGTCGCCTATAAGAACAAAATGATTAAGTATACTAACAACAAGGTTAACAAACTTGCATATTAATTTAATATCGGTAAGGTTCACAAAAATAATTGGATCATCCAGTAGAAGTGTGAGATTTCACTAATTAACTAGATTTCAGTCTACAACTTTATTATAAATCTCCAAATTGCCAAAATTAAGATCTAATTCCGAAATTACATATACATAAATTAATTTTAATTACTACAGCAAACATGGCCAAACCAAGGAACTTGTATTTTGCCGAGATGGCAATTTTAGTGCAACTTTAACGCTTATTAGCACAATATCGCACTTTTTGATTTCGCTTAAGATCTAGCCTACATGCACAACAGCTCACTAGTTTACATTAAAATATAACTTTAACTATGGCATTTCATTGATGCGATCAAGTAAAAGGCGGTCGAAGGTGGCCTACCAATGAGCTAGAATCAAAATGTCACAGTGAGAAGGTTGAAATTTCTAGCAAAAACCACTTAAAATTAGGGCAAACTTCGACCCTTATGTGTGTTCTTTAGGCATCCAAGAAAAACCGTTTGCAGCCTCAATCACACTAATTCTAACATCGGTTAAAACAAAATCTTGGTTTTTGTGAAAAATAGCGATTACGCATCCTTTACAAGAAATTAGCGACGAAAATTTGAGATCAGAAAAAAGCCATAAAGCAAAAAGAAGATAAAGGATTGGAGCTTGGCTAACCAAGGAGAAAAAAACAACAAAAGAGACCGTCGGAGTTTGCGTACCACTGCTTTAGCCCCATTTGCTCCTACAAAGGGAGGTTTTCCATCCTCACTGTACCGACAAAGGTAGTCGTTGCTTTCGGGGTTGTCTTGTGGACAAAAGAAACCCTCTTTTGGTTCTTTCTTTTAAAAAAAGAAGAAAATAAAAAAGAAAATAAAAAAAATTGAAAAAAATATTAAAATATTATGAAAAATTATCCACGTCAATGCCGATCATGCCATGTAGGACGGCCAGTGTTTATGCCATTTATTTCTGGCCAAAATTGGCCAAATGGACTCGATTGACAAAATGTGAAAATATTTATGACTCAATTAGTACAATTAAAAAGTTTATGTCTACTAACAAAATGGGAAAAATGAATGCTAACAATATTACAAACCCAAGTTTTTTCGGTCAGTATCAAAACATCACCAAAAACATCAAAGTTTATCAAAAACATGAAGTTAACTTAGAACAACGGTTACAAATACAAACACAAATCAAATACAAATCACTCTCTTCTTTCCTTGGAGGATGGATGCGTAATTGAGGGTTCCAGATTAGCCTTAAGCACATCATAGCACTTTATAAAATGTAGAGTATGTTCGATTCTGTTTAGGTAATTCTGAAAATCAATCTGCATGGTTTGAAGAAAATCCGTTACCTCAATCATATGTTCAATATGGCTTCTAACATTATTTTTCAGCTCAATCAATTCGGAAAATTCTTTATGCTTTTCCCCTCCTCTAGAAGAGTTCCCCTAAGTTTATCCTCCTCTCTCTTTATACTTTTCCCTTTCCCATTAAGCTCTTCATCTTGAGTTCTAGGAATTTCAGTTTCCTTTCCTGCAATAGATGAAGGTTCTGGTGTCTGCTCTATGTCAACTACTTTCTTGGTCTTCTTTAGAGTAGAAGCAACCTCCTTCTTCTTCCTTTTAGCAATACTATGAGTAGGCATGATAGATTTTTCTATCTTACTAGATCCTTCCTTTTTGGTTCTTCCATTCTTTAGGGTTTCCTCTAGAACTTTCTAGCCAGTTTATCATCCCCATCTCCAATCTCCACAACCTTGTTCTCAGCATTTATCTATCCCTTCAAGTGACCTTTAGATGCATCTTTCTCATGGTCTCTTCCCTATTTCCATATGGACCCGTTTTCTTTTATGAACATTTCTAGAATTTCAATACCCTTGTCCATCATAATAGGGGTGATCGGACCATCATAAGGTAGCTTTCTAGACCTCTTCATGAAGCACAAAGAAGAAGGGAGAGCTTAATGAGAAAAAGAGAGTTTAAAAAGAAATGAAGTCAACTTAGGACAACATTAACAAGCACAAACATAAAGCAAATACAAATCACTCTCTTCTTATTTTCTTGGAGGATAGAGGTGTCATTGAGGGCTTAGGATGAGCCTTAAGTGCATAATAGCACTTCATGGAATGTAGAGTATTTTCGATTCTATCTAGGTAATTCCCAAAACCAATATGCATGGTTTGAAGAAAATTTGTCAGCTCAATAATATGCTCAATGAGGCTTCTGACATCACTTTTCAACTCACTCAATTCAGAAGATTCGTTACACTTTTCATCACCTCTGGAAGATTCCCCCTTAGTCTTATTCTCCTTTCTCTTTTCTTCTTTCTCCTTAAACTCTCCATTTTTCTCATTAAACTCTCCCTCTTCTTTGTGCTTCATGAAGAGGTCTAGCAAGCTACCTTATGATGGTCTAATCACCCCAATTATAATGGACAAGTGTATTGAAATTCTAGAAATGTTCATAAAAGAAACACTGGTCCATATGGAAATCTAAAGAGACCATGAGAAAGATGCATCTAAAAGCCACTTCAAGGGATCGATAAATGCTGAGAACAAGGTTGTAGAGATTGGAGATGGGGATGATAAACTGGCTAGAAAGTTCCAGAGGAAACTCTAAAGAAGGGAAGAACCAAAAATGAGGGATCTACTAAGGCAAAAAAATCTGTTATGCCTGCTCATAATACTGCTAAAAGGAAGAAGAAGGCGGTTGCTTCAACTCTAAAGAAGACCAAGAAAGTAGCTAACATAGAGCAAACACCATAACCATCATCTACTGTAGGAAAGGAAACTGAAATTCATAGAACTCAAGATGAAGAGCTTAATTGGAAAGGGAAGAGTATAAACCAAAAGGAGGATAAAATTTGGGGGAACTCTTCTAGAGGAGGGGAAAAGCATAAAGAATCTTTTGAATTGATTGAGCTGAAAAATAATGTTAAAAGCCTTATTGAACATATGATTAAGCTAACAGATTTTCTTCAAACCATGCATATTGATTATCGGAATTTCCTAAACAGAGTCGAACATACTCTACATTTCATGAAGTGCTATGATGTGCTTAAGGCTAATCATGAATCCTCAATTACACATCCATCCTACAAGAAAAGAAGAGAGTGATTCGTATTTGATTTGTGTTTATATGTGTAATTGTTGTCCTAAGTTATCTTCATGTTTTTGACAAACTTTGATGTTTTTGGTGATATTTTGATGCTAACCAAAAAAACTTGGGTTTATAATATCGTTAGCATTCATTTTTCCTATATTGTTAGCAGACATAAACTTTTTAATTGTACCAATTGAGTTATAAACATTTTCCCGTTTTATCAATCAAGTCCATTCGGCTAATTTTGACTGGAAATCGATGGCATAAACACTGGATGTCCTATGTGGCACAATCGGCATTGACGTGGATAATTTTTAATAATATTTTAATACTTTTTGAATTTTTTGAATTTCATCTTTTTTTAAAAGAAAGAACCAAATGAGGGTTTCTCTTGTCCACAAGACAATCCCGAAAGCAGCGACTACCTCTACTAGTGGGGTGAGGATGGAAAACCTCCCTTTGTAGGAGTAATTCCGCAAAAGGAATGGTACACAAACTCCAACACTCTCTTTTCTTGTTTTTTTCTCCTTGGTTGGCCATGCTCTAATCCTTTACCTTCTTTTTGCTTTATGGCTTTTTCTGAGCTCCAATTTCCCTTGCTAATTTCTCATATAGGATACATCATTATTGTTTTCACAAAAACCAAGATTTTGTTTTCCTTAGTGCTAGAATTAGTGTGATTAAAGCTGCAGATAGTGTATCTTGGATGCCTAAAGAACACACATAAGGGTCAAAGTCTACCTTGATTTTAAGTGGTTTTTGCTCGAAATTTCGACCTTGTCAGTGTGACATTTTGATTCTAGCTCATTGGCGGGTTACCTTCAACTGCCTTTTACTTGATTCCAGAAGTGAAATTGCATAGTTAAAGTTATATTGTAATGTAAGCTAGTGAGCTATTGTGCATGTGGGCCGGATCTTAAGCGAAATCAAAAGGCGCGATATTGTGCTAGTAAGCTTTAAAGTTGTGCTAAAATTGCCAACTAGGCAAAATATAAGTTCCTTGGTTTGGCTGTGTTTGCTGTAGTAATTAAAATTCACCTCGAGGAGGAGCTACGGCAATGCAGGACAAGTAGAGATGAATGTGTGGTGGCCAAGAGATCAAGATTCGCTAAGAATAGGGGATTGGAGAGGTGGCATGGGAAGAAACACAAGGAATTACGCTACCATGCTCCATCGCCGCCACAGCGAAATGACTCGAAATTTTTTATTCAAGTCAGGCTAGGTCGGTTTAGGTTTTTCTTTTACACTCCTTCCATCTATACGCTATCACGCCCAATTACTCTAGAAAATAATTCCATATTCCTTATTGCCCTCCTTATTCATTGGTCATTGAGAAGGACTCTCCTTATTTGTTGGCCCCTCCGTATTTGTGGTCATTGCGCATCCCTCCATATTTGTCGTCCTCTCTTTATTTGTGGACCATTAGGGAGAGACCTTCCTTATTTGTCAACCATTGGACATCCCTCTTGATTTGTCGAACACTCTTTATTTGTTCGCTACTAGAGTCAAGAGACCCTCCTTATTTGTAGGCCAATGTGTTGCGACCTTTTACTACGATGCAGTCATTGGGAAATAAGGAAGTTGATCAATGACCCTTAATCAGCGTGAGTTTTCCCAACCAAACCGTTACCTCGCGCGACATTGGGATTTTCATTTTAATTCAATTAAATCTACGAGAATTCTAAATGAGGAGTTGCCACTAGTATATTGGGGTTAGCTAAAAAACAATTGAGGTATGGAAGTTCACCTCACTTCTTACACAACAAGAGTTTTCTAGGTTCAGAGACTTGATTACTAGTGCCTTTTTGGTACCTAAACTTGATTGTTTATTAACTAAGGTATCCACACAGTCCTCTTATTCAATTATGAGTCGTAAGGTTCTTGTTTGCTAAGTATCAGTGTTTTTTGTGTTTATTATGATTCTAAAGTGTAACCTAACCATTCAACTAACACAAACTAAACATAGCACATAAAAAACAATATAAAATGATCACAATTAATTCATCAAAAATAGTAGGGAAAGAACAAGTAAAGAGTAAAGTGCAGTAAAGTAATTCGATAGAAGTTGAGCAAAGAATAAAACAGGACCTTGTTATTAAGCACTTGGTAGCAATCCCCATGAACTTAGTTCAATTTGAATCCAATTTTGTAAATAAACTAATTTTCTTATATCTAAACTAGAGAAAATCACAAATTTTTCTAGAGCATGTATATATTTTAAATGAAACTAAACTAATTCCAATACTAAAAATCTAACAACCTAATTAAGGACTATTTTTTTAATCAATTTCCACTTTTTTTATATTCAGAATTTTTTACTTTTTTTTATTTCTCTATTTTATCCATTTTATTGCTTTTCTTTCGCTCCTGTCGTCTTCCTCAAGTGAACAAGCCTAAAAAACCCTTGAATTTTTTGGAACCTCCATCAACAATCTCTAAAGATGAACTAAACCAAAAATATATAACTACATCCGACCAAAAAATAAATCTATTACCACAAATGTCATTTCCTACTACCATCGCCAAACCCTAATCACTATCCTACCAAACATTGTTGCTGAACCATCAGTCACTTGCCTCTAGTCACTTACCTGTATTAGCTGCCACCTCCGGCCAGTGGGCATGGATGTAGATTTTATCAAAGAATACGAACTATAAGCGTGCTACATGGGCTGCGACACAGAAGCCAACTTGAACTTCGACGGTACTGTAAACAAAGATCATTGTCTCCAAGTCATTGCCTCATTGGTAGCTGCCACAAGGACGTCGCAGGGTCATATGCAAAACAAAGACCTTGAACAGCTTGAAAAAATGACATGCGGATTTAAATATGATGAAATATGACTGGAATCAGGTCTAATTTCTTGAACAAATGGATTGAAAAAAATGCAATCTTTATTGACATGCTTTTGGATCCAAAATATCACGGAGCATTTTTCAGTCACGTCTTTGAGACATTTCATCAAACACATCACATGCATTTGATGAAATTAAAAAAAAGGCATAACAAGCTCGGGTAGGGACCAAATCTATATGAAATGCTTTCAAAACGTCTGTAATAAGTGATGTAAACTTGAAAAGGACTGATTTGATTCTGAACAAGAATTTATCTTACTTTTCATCGTAAAAAACAGGGTGTAACCGAGCAGATTCAATCAACAGACAAATGGACATGAGGATTCATATGACTCTACTCGAATTTGGTAATTATTTTTCAATATTGGTTCAGTTTCAGTTATTGCTGGACTACATCTGGCTCTCAGCTAGTAAAAGACACGCTCGAGAATGAACTAAATGACTCTAATTTGAGTCGAGCATTTCATCGAACAGAAGGTATGCATCTCGGCTCCAAGTCCAAATGCGACAGTGAAATAGAAAATTCACAACCAAACCATCACAGCGACAATATTACAGGTTAGGGTTAACGAATGAATTTCAATAGCAATTTAATTTCACACAAAGAGAAATTAGAATTCTCGGTCACTGTTCAACATGAAAAGCATCCAAAGACTGAACATGAGTTTATGTTCAACATACCTCGAGCTTTTAGCTTCGAACGATGTGTAGATTGAAGAATGGAGTTCTCAGATGGTTCGGCGGTGAGGATCGATCTCCGACGAAAAGCAGATCGAGCAAGAATGAGGGGGCTCTTCGAGGTCTCGGATACAGAGTAAAACAGGGGTGAAACTGCACTACTCCGAGAATAGTGGACAACGTTGGTCGGAGATGGCTACGACGGCTTGAAATCAACAAAGAAAGCCGTCCCTGGTGGTTGACGCCAGTGGACAAGCCTCGAACCAAATCCAAGCGCTTCAGGCCCTTCTTTGCCTGAAAACGAAGCAGAGCCGGTAAGAGCTGGACGCAAATACGCAGGCCGAAGAGCGGCGGCGTTGGACTGAGAGGGTTCGCTTCCTCTGGAGATTTTTCAGACGAGCGAGAGAGCATTCTTTTCAAGTGAGACCGTGAGATCTTCGACAGCGACCCCGCGGCGGCGACGGAGCACGGCAGCGTGAGATGGTCGCCATGGAAGAAGGGGGCTCGTGACCAGGAGGAAGTAACGAGTCTCCGAGAAAAGAAGACTTCCAGAGGATTTCCTTTTCCCAAATCTCTCCTTACGAGCATTTTCTAGCGAGATTTTCTGCGTCTAAATCTTTTTTAAATTTCTCATCCCCTGTTTGAACTGACATCCAAAACCCACCGCCACGAACTTCCCTCTTGTGCTGTTGCAAATTTTTTAAGGCTTAAAAAAAATTTGCTAACGATGAAATTGCTCAGCTGCGGAAACTGACATGAAAAATTTGCTACTTTACAAAAGGTTGTACTTGGTCCCCGACTTATATCATACATTGCTCAATTCAACTTTGCTTACGCAAATTACTACAGAGGATGAACACCTGAGAGGCAAAGTAGACTCTTGGCAAGGCATACCCTTTCCTGCCAGTTTAGATTTTGTGTGGACTGTGAATTTTCGTTGAGTTATTGAGCTAAGACATGTTCTCTAAAGGCACTAAAACTGCTCATTTCAACTAAATGGAAAAAATAAAAATAAAGAAGCGATTGAACTCAAGTTAATGTGAACCAATTCAACCAACACTGTGTGGTGGTCATGATTCTCTTTCTTTCCCTTCTTGACTCTTGCCCCCTCCATCTCTGTGGATTTTTTTGTTGTGGACCTGTGGCGGTGGCGGTTGTCGTTCTGAACTTTCAATTTTTTTTATTTTATTATTATGAAAGTTTGCCAGGCTACCACCTTTATCAAACGAAGCCTTGATCCACCATTTATCAGAAACTTTCATCTATTCTGTGATATAATCCTACTCTAAACTCACCAAGCACGTCATGGGATTGGTTTTCACTGCATTCGTCGCTATGTTCAGTATTTAACCGAGCAGGCCATTCGATAGCTTCATACGCGAAGGATCTCATATTTTATGAAATTCTATCCTACTCCAATCCAAGTCCGAGCGGTCCCACGCGCGGGGGCTAAGTAACCGGGCCTCCGGATCCGGGTATTCTGGTCAAACGAGGAGGGGGGTTGATTCTGAGTGTGTTCCAGCTCAGAAATTTTCTCGTTGCTTGACCCGTTCTTCCCTCTTCGTTTAGCTCCAATATAATTAAGAGATCAGCCCACGTTTCCATTTCCCTTTTAGCTCCAATATAATTAAGAGATCAGCCCACGTTTCCATTTCCCTTCCTTCCTATTAGCTCACGTCTGAAGGTGAACTGTCAATGGGTCGCCCGATTCCTTCTCTAGAAGTTGGCTGAACTGATCTGGGAAGTGCATGGCGGAATCAGTTCTTGTTCATGCACACGCGTAGGCACACGCAGAACCGACGGAGAAATTCTCTCTCTAGGGAGCGATTCTCTTGGCATTTTCTGTTTTCTGATTGTCTCCAGATGCTGTTCACCGCTGCTATATATTCATTTCTAATGCCGTGCATCGGAGAGCTCGGCTCTGCTCTGTTTCTCTGGCCGGAAACGTGTGAAGTGACTCTGCTCGCCGGCCCTGATCTGTATCCTTGGCGCATTGAGGTTGAGAGCTTATAGAGTTTTCGCTGGTCAGGGTCGATCATCAATCTCAAGAGGGCACAGGACTGAAGGAAGAAAATTATTTTTGTTTTGGTTCCCAGCTGAGAGAGAGAGAGAGAGAGAGAGAGAGAGAGAGAGAGAGAGAGAGAGAGAGAGAGCACGTGAGAGGAACGCTCGAACACAAAATTTCTCTCGTCGAGCCAAGTGCGAGAGCCTTCGAGAACACACTTATCGATGCTGAAGTCCGCCATTTACGGTCACTAGCATTCGCTGACGCCACTGGAGTTACGGATTCAGAGAACGAGGTTCGTACACATCCGTCATAGAAGTGAACCAAAATTCTTTTGGATCGAAAATTCCCCTCAGTCTTTAAGCTTTCTCCATTATTTCTGAACGTTGTCGGAGCCATCGATTATCTCCGTCTTCAGTTTCTAACCCGCAATTGCAATGCTCTGTTTCCGCTCTGTTTCGCAGCCAAAAAGCTTTGAAGTAATTGGATTTTGCTCGATCCTACTCCTACAGCGTCAACCACTAGCCACGACATCTTGGAAATTCTGGTTCTGTGCAATCAATGCTCCTGGTCATTGCATTTGCCAGGTACGAGCATTCTTAATCTAGCATGGCTAATCGAGTCTGAAAATGTGGCTGAGGGTAATGTGAAATTCATCTCTGGTTAAAAGCTTTATCAATGTTTCAAATAAGACCTTATAGTGATTCTTTGCCTTATATGTCGGTAGAAGTTCGTTAATCAAATTGCATGCCACCTATTCGAGGAAATGTCTTAGTGAAATCAGAATGCATGTTCTGTGAAGGAAACAAGTTCAATAGCCATTTCGTCTTGTGTTTTACATCTTGCAATATGATTGTCGCATCTTCATGTATGTATATGTCCTGAATGAACCGAGAGCTATATCTTGTAAACCCAACTCTATAACCTGACTCATCAAAACCATGTTACTTCAGTCATGCATAAATCGATTCATATTGTTTGTCGATTTAACTATTGATGTGGAAACCATATTTCGTAGCTTTGAAATTACCATGAACAAGACCGACTAATCGAGTCGTTGCTCATGTGGTTGATTCTATTTTCATATTCGATATGTTGATTACATATTTAATGAAAAGCAGCTTTCTAAAAGCAACAAGCCTCGAAATTTGGAATGGAAAAGCTGAGTGGCTCATTAAACGTCATGGATGTCATTTGGCTATTGGATACGAGGGAAATGGAAGAAAATATTGAGTATCTAGAAGCGTTAGACCAAGCACTCATAGTAAACGAAAGTAACACCAATGATGAGATTCAAGAAGCTCCCGAGGAATTGATGGATGTAAGTTTCCTTTTCTCATCCTCTTTTATAGCTAGATGTTTAAATTTAACACGAGTTTCTATTGCGGCTACACGCCCACTGATTGAGTCCCAATTAACTTGCTTTGCAGATATTAGAAGACACACAGTGATCCTAAGGTCAACGGCAACGTCCAACTAAAGTCAACCAAGACTTCAATCCTCCAGCGAAGCCCCTCTCAAACAAGTACGCCTTAAAATGTGCCGTCGTGACCTCCATTACCTCCACTTTACTTGGTTTTGGTCAGTCCTCTCTCTCTCTTTCTCTCTCTTCTCTCTCTGCGTTCAATGTTGTGAAGCATGGAAAGACTCACCCAATGGTAGTCCATAAAGTTTGGAAATATGTCTCTGCAAATCAATTTTTCATACAATGAATCAATATCTTGAAACTTAATTCTGTTGCAAAAGATACAATAATTAAGTTATATCTTAGTCATTGCACTTTCTTTTTCTGGCTTTATTATTGATAAAAAATGATAGATCTACTGCAACGGGTCATTTTTTTAATGCATAGAAAATAAAAAATTTCCTAATTTTGAAAACATCATCCACTTGTTTTTTGCCAAGAGAGTTAATTTCAGAAAAAGTCCACGCACTTATTATTTCTCATAATTTTTATCTTATAATAATATATATTTGGAAAATAAATTCAAAGAAAGAAGGATGAAGATATGGCACATAATATTTTCTTTTATTCTTTATTTTTTTTTATTTCTTGTGTATGGTTACTATTATGTGGTAACATTTTGATGATTTATAAGATTTTCTTTTTTTGTTTTTGAATTTTGGCAAAGATAGGAGTGATGAAAGGGGCGATGCTATATGTAAAGAAGGAGTTGAAGATGTCCAGGTTAAGGTCCACACGGGGACTCTCTCCTTGGGTTGGTGATTGCAGGGCGAATCTCCAACTGGATAAGCCGCCGCTACATGACCTGTTGGCTCATCATGCTCAACGTGTGAAAATCTCCTTGGTCTTGCTCATCATTGGGGTCCTCGTCATGTTGGAATCCACTAGTGGCTCATCATGCAGGGCTGCCTGAACGATGCGAAGCGCTTTTTCTCCGGGACCTCCGACTCCAAGGAGGAGGCCGCACTTCAGCTCGCCGACATCCCTAAGAATTGCAACTAGGACGTTGTTAAGATCACCAAGCAAAGCACAAAAGAGGGCACGTGGTAGGATCTCCTCCCACTTGATCCCAAATGTCCACCACATGCTCGACGGAGAGCATTTGTCAGGATTAATCGACTTAAAGATATTATTTACTGTATATTTCAGTTTATATTGCTTTTGTAAGGTATTTGTTATTTTTCTTTATCATTCGTCTATCTCATATTTAAAATTTCACTATGATTGTCATTAATATAATTCCTAGAAAATATAATACTTGCATACAAGCCAAACAAGCAAAACTAGGATAGGAACATTAGTCAATACAAATCTCCTCAAATTATAAAAGATCAAATTCATGCAAAGCATGGCTTACATGATATATTCAATAGGAATGTGAAGGCACTTTTCATAATCAATAAATTACCATAAGGTCCTTCATTTTAAACTAGATAATGTACCATAGAACTTCTTGCATTTTAGTTGGTAAGGTAAGCTTGCATTTTTTAAAGGATGTGATATCTAAAGTAAAAGAATGATATGCATGACAACCGAGCAGCCCCATGTCGGCGTTTGCTTCCCGCCATCATCATATCCTCGACTTTATAGCCATCCTTGTTGGCCTCTCTCTCTCTCTCTCTCTCTACCACAACAAAAATTTGGGAACGTGATCTCATATTGTCAAAAAATAAGGAGAGATGCTCAATGAAAGACAAATAAGGAGCCATGCCCAATAATCAACAAATAAGAGTCTCACCCTTATTTGATTCACCAAAGATTACCGACTCAAATCAAATGACCAAATTTGCTCGCTCTAGAGTTTATTCTATTCATGAAAGAAAGAACCAGAGGAGAGTTTCTCTTGTCAAACAAGACAACCCCGTACATGGCAACTACCTCCACCAGCGTCATGAGGATGGTGAACTTGCCTTTGTGGGAGCAACTCTAGCAAAAGGAATTGTACACAATCTCCGATGGTCTCTCTTCTAGCTTCTTTCTCCTTGGTCGGCCAAGCTCCAATCTTTTTTATTTTTATCTTTTCCCTTATGGCTTTTTCTGAGCTCAACTTTTCGCCGCTAATTTCTCTTAAAGGATCATACATCATCTTTGTTTTCACAAGAACTGTGATTTTGTTTTCCCTACTATTAGAATTAGTGTGATCGGAGTTACAGATGGTACATCTTGGATGTCTAAAGATCGAAAATAAGGGTTGAAGTTCACTGGCAGGCCACCTTCAACCGCCGCAGTACTTGATCCATCAATGAAACGCTAGGTAGCAAAAGGTAGTTAAAGTTGTCTTGTACTGTTAACTAGTGAGCTCTTGCGCATACGAGCTAGATCTAAAGCAAAATAAAAAAAAAGTGCAGTATTTTGCTGAAAATTTTTAAAGCTGGGCTGAAATTGCAATTTGGGCAAAATACTGGTTCTTTGGTTTGGCCTCGTTCCCTGTAGTAGTTCAAATTAATTTATGTATATGTAGCTTTTAAGTAGTTAAGAATTTAATTTTCAGAACTAATTACTGAATTTTGGCAGTTTGGAGTTGATTGCACTTATAGAAAATTTTAGAATTCAACTGCACTTTCGCAATAAGTTTTAGAACTTCTAGTGCACTTATCCCTATAATATTTTTTTCTTCCATTGGCTTCATTATATTCTGCTCTTGCCCAGAATATTTCTTTTTCATTCTCCATTGCGGTCGAATTTTCAAGATCTTTATTCCTCTCCAAGTTTTTTTCAGAAATTTACCTCCTAATTTAGAACTCTAGTCTGAACAAAAAATTAAAAGTTTCGAACTCAGGTCTGACCCAAAATTTTTTATTTTTTAGAACTCAGGGTATTCCGCCAAAGCAAGGGAAGCAATGGGCTCAGCCGAGATTGAATGGGCTTGATCTTGAAGGTTCCAATAAGTTTAGGGCCTCGCCTCTCTCTAAAGTCCAAGTTCATTAAGCACGTCGGGTTAATTTCAATATAACCCATGAAATTTACTTAATGTAGACATTTTCTTGCTAAACGAAATTTGCTCCTAATGTCTAGATGCATTGTGAATGCCAAATCATACTATATTGATTTTTTGATTTAGCGTAAAATTCAATCACTAATTTTTTATACAATGGACGACAACATTGAAAACCATAAATTTTAGGCGTTATCGGACAAAATAAAAAAGTTAAAAAAATAAAAGAGCACAGCTATGTGTGATAAATGGACTGGATCGAACTTACTTGTTGATAGGTCATGAGTCTGTCATTGGTTGGTTAAAAAGTGAGAAAATTATTCAAAAAGTCCTAAACTTATTGTACGACAGTCAAATTTAGTCATAGACATTTCAATGGTTCCAATTTAATCTTAAATCTTTTGATAACTTACTAGTTTAGTAATAAACTTTTCAATTGCGCCAATTTAGTCCTAAAAATCTTGATATGACAAGTTAGTTAGCGCTAACCATTCTAGTGACGTGGAAAATTTTTACAATTATTTTTATTTTCTGAATTTTTTCTTTTTTTCCTTTTTCTTTTTCTTTTTTCCTTTTCTTTTTTCCCTTTTTCCATTGCCAAACCTCATTGATGGCCAATAGAGAATGATGGCCTCAAGTGAGGGCCGCTTGCACCTAGGCTAGCAAGGATAGTCCTCGCCAGCCTCAGGAGAGGGTGCCCTTGCTTGGGTGAGCGAGGGCCACCCTCGCCAAGGCACGCAAGGACAACCCTTACTTGGGTGAGGGTCACCCTCGCCTGAGGCTAGCGATGGCGGCAAAGGGAAAAAGAAACAAAGAAAAAAGAAAACAAAAGGAATGGAAAATAAAGAAAAAAATTAAAAATTTTGTAAAAATTAACCAAGTCAACATCAGTTGTTTCCACGTCAGTGTCAGCCGTTTCCATGATGGTCTAGTTAACGCTGACCAATCTAGTGACATTGAAAGTTTTTACAATTTTTTTTTATGAATTTTTTATTTTTTTCCTTTTCCTTTTTCTTTTTACTTTTTCCATTGCTGAACCTTGTTGATGGCTGACAAAGAATGATGGCCTCAAGTGAGGACCGCCCGCAACTAGGCTAGCAAGGATAGCCCTCGCCAGCCTCAAGCGAGGGTGCCCTTGCTTGGGTGAGTGAGGGCCACCCTCGCCGAGGCATGCAAGGATAACTCTTACCTGGGCAATGGTCACCCTTGCCTAAGGCTAGCGACAGCAGTAGAGGGAAAAATAAAAAAAGATAAAAGGAATGGAATGGAATGGAAAATAAAGAAAATAATTTATAAAATTAAAAAAATTGCAAAAATTAATCACGTCAGCGTCAGCCGTTTCCATATAGAATGGTCAACACTAACTAGACTGTCATATCAACGATTTTTTTATCAAAATTAGCAGGAATGACTAAATTGGCAAATTGTTAAAAGGTTTAGGACTAAATTGGCAAATTATCAAAAGTTTTAGAATTAAATTGACATAATTTAAAGGTTTATGACTAAATTGGCAAATCATCAAAAGTTTTAGGATTAAATTGACATAATTGAAAGGTTTATGACTAAATTGGCAAGTTGTCAAAATATTAAGGACTAAATTGACAATTTGTCAAAAGGTATAGGACTAATTGGCATAATTGACTTCCGCACTATAGATTTAAGACTTTTTGAAAAATTTTCCCATCAAAAGGTGGTGGTGACCCACCTTTCAAACTGGTTTGGAATTGAAGAACAATTCAATTGCTCCAATGAGATAATTAATGACTACCATAAGTTCGTGACTATCACTTAAACACTATGGAATAATGATTTTATTATAAGATCATTTTTACCACTTACCATACACCAAAGATCACATTTCTGACATGTCCAGCAAGAATTAGCCTCCCTATCACATTCCAGACACAAGTTTATCATGAATCGAGACTCCTTATTCATTGGCGAACAAAGTTTTGGGGTCACGAAGAAAAAAATGGTCATGTTTAATACAAATTAATCATGGGCAAATGTATTCACTGCTTCCGAAACACGTAGATTCCTCGTGCCTAAAACTAAATTGCGATTTGGGCCAAACTTGTGATTAAAGAGGGTGGTGGCGAGGTAAAAAGGGGATAAGAAAGAAAAAGGGAAAGGAAGGCTGCTCTCGTGAAGCTGACTCATCAAAATCATGGCTTTAACACAACACGCACCACACCTTTTTTTTCCCCCCTTTTGACTTTATTTTACAAAAGCTGAGCATGAACACATCACGTGGATACACACATGAGATGAGAGGCTTTCTCATTGGGCCTATACGAGGTTAATACAATTCTTAGGAGGCTTTCTTTCCCTTTGATGATTCTACTATAGTGGGCCCACAGCTGTTTTTGCGCCCCCCTGCTTGTCCCCGACACTTGTCGTCTGCGCATTTGTCGTCCGCAGCCCAATCCTCTCTCACTAGATTCTGTTGATAGTATCTGAAGGCCACATACAGCATGAACACTGAAACCCAAAAAGAAAATAAGGTAAATAAATCATCAAAATCACAATAAAGAAATTGTGCAAACCCCAATGGTCACCATTCCCATGTGAGAATGGGGAGGTGGTGAGTTCGAAACTTCCTTTTTCAGGATAGGAGAGGTTTAGGTATTTATGGGGTTTTTCCAAGCGGGCCCATAAGGGGCTGACCAAACTCACCGTGAAGAAACTTCAAAGTCTAGGAATACATCTTGCAGACAAAAAAAAAAAGAAGAGAAGAAATTGTGCAAAATTTCAAAGAAACCAATTTCCCTTTTTTCCATGACATTGTTTTTACCTGCCCAAATTCGCGCGACAACTGAACATAAGTTCCACACGAGAGTGAAGATGCCCACCGCCACAGCTTTCTTGTGAGAACATGAGTTCCAAGCATCTCGGAAACGCCGTATCCAAAATTTACCTTCACACCGAGGAAAAAGGGAACCACCACATATTACTAGATTTACGACAAATTCATGAACTTCATATTAAAGTTTCGTCGAGCCATTCACCGGTATATCAACTTGATTTGGCTCGATTAAGTAACCCGCATGAAATTAGAAAATATGGCAAGGCAAATTGCAGGGGCAGGTGAGAGCCATAATGACCCTATAATTGCGGGGCCTAACCCAATCCCAATGAGATCTGCTAACACATGATCTGTCAAATGGGCCCCAATAGAAAGACCCAAAGAAAAAGGACGCAAGATGGTCCGGCAAGCACTACTAGAAGCTGTTCCTCTCCTGTTCATTTGTTTTCGGTTCTAAAACTTTGCCAAAGCAAAAGCATCATCCAACAAAAGAGCCGTTGGATAACAGAGACAACATAGAACGGACCTTTCAGTTCTTCCACCAAAAGGTCCAAAAGACAGGAGGGCCCATGTCCCATTAACGGCTACCATCATGACTCCCCACCCTCACTCCTTGTCCTAACCCATTAATTGATGTTTGAGTTGAGGCAAGTACTCGAAGACCCTATACCATACCGATAAATTACCGTATTGATAGGGAATTTCCAGTTTCGAATGATGCAGTGCTCAATGTTTTAAGGCATGCTTTGTTTTTTTTGGTCGAATGTTTTAAGGCATGTTGATGGCAAAGTTTTTGAAACCGTACGGAAGTGTAAACTGGACTTTTAAGTGGGATGCGGTTGAATAAGTTGAATTGGTCAAAAGCAGGAAAAAAAGCCAGGCAAAAGAACTGCACGGGAGGCTAAACTGGCCGGCAAAAAGACTATTACTAGCTACGGTATTTGTCGGGTACTTCAAAGAGTCTCTAATATCTTGTTTGGATAGAAAAAAGAAGGGAAAGGAGAAGAGAGTAAAGCTTGCCGGTTTGAGAATGCATGCACTTTACAAGCACCGACATTGTCATGCTATGACTGCGCAATATGATGATGCTCCAATGATGGAAAGAAAGAGGGCACTTGAATTCAAGGTGAGGTCTTTTACCGTATGCAGTGATCTGGCTGGAATAGGAAGAGCAGACTTTCGGTACGGTGAATACTCCAAAAAAGCCTGTTTGCCCAGTGTACATGTGAGCACTCCCAAACGTCAGTCGACAGAAAAAGATGAAAAGAAAATTTTGGACAGAATATTCAGAATTTAACAGTTCCTTGCTGTTTGTCTGCAGTTTCACCGCACACCAATAATAAAAATTAAAAGAGAAAAAAGACAAATTCCACCTCCCAAAATGACTGTATGCTTAATTGAGAAAGAGTTTTTGTTTACCAAGTCAAAAAGAGATTTTTTTTTTCACTTTCTGGATGAAATCTAATATATAATCTAAGTCTCAAAGAATTATGAAAAAATTATATGTGAATTTGTGTACCACCACTGGTATACTGTGAATATTTCAGGTATTTTTTGGGTTAAGAAAAAAAATCAAAGGGAGTGCATGATATGATTTAGATTAGACAAAAAAAAGGCTAAAAGTAAAAATTAATACTAAATTTAACTGTTCCGGAAAACGAAAATTTGTTAGTGGACTTACCAAATTTTGCCATCTTCCAGATGGTGATGGAGCTCCCACACCTGGCCAAAACAAAGAGCAGCACTGCCAACTGCCATTGTCAAACACCATCCATCAAATTCGCTACAATTTTCCCATTTTCTCTCTTCCCCATTTCTAAATATATCTGAAAACATAACTTGCATAAAAATTAATTGAATTGACCTTCATCGTGGTTCCTGGATCTCCAGAAAACAGAGCCTTGAGCTTCAACAAGAACTCATTCAAGTAAGGGAGCACCAATTTCAGCAACCAGATCGCCTCTTCCTCTCCCAAAACACAGCTGCTACCATCTATATCTACATAACCTCTGAAATAAATTGCACAAATCCAATGAGAAGAAAGAATCGTAAATCGATTGATCAATTGCCAAGTCATGACACACGTCGACGAGTGAGCTGAAAAATTACCTGCAAATAATCGATCTGTACAGGAAAATTGCAGCAAGATAGAACAAACCCAGATAAGAAGTCACGGTAATGAAGCTGCAGAAGGGAAAAACCAACAGGGAATTTTTAGCTTGATCCTCCTGCTCTGAGAAATGGGTGTGGGTGAAATTTCATGAAGTTTCATAAATTTTGGGGACATCCTTTTACCTGAAACTTATGTCCTTTGTGTAGGAGGATGAGATCACAACAAACGTTCCCAATCCGAAGATCAACGTTGATTTCGATACATCTCTCCACATAACCAAATCCACTGAAACATAAAAGAGACAAATTTAGACATCCCAAGAAAGGAGAATTCGAAGAACCGTAAGCCAAGAGCCAGCGAGTGAAGTAAAATTGACCTAAATTCTGCAACTTATTCTGTCTCTCTGGAAAAGTCTGGTATTTATCTGACGCTGTAGGGAGAGAAAAAAGAAAGAAAGAAAGAAAGAACACGGTCAAAAACAGAGAAAATGCAAGAAAATGGGACAAAACACAGAATTCCACCCGTGAAAGTTCTCGAACGGTAGAAGGAAAAAACAAATTGAGGGACTCACATGAATTGGTCTTGGTGGCGAAATTTTGGTGAAGCGAGGAACGTCTTGTGACGGGAGGAGGCTGTTTTTGGACATTGGAGGAGGAGGAAGTGAAGATCTTGGTCGGAGTTGGATGCGCAATGTTTCTGTTTACTGTCGCTGGCTTCACTACAGGATAAGGCTGTTTCTTCGCAATTGGAGAAATGGATTTGGGTTTTTCAGCGACTTGGATGGGCTTTGTCTCTTCCTTCGCAGCAACATCGCTGGTCTTTTGCTCTGTCACTACAATTTCTTTGATCTCCAAGCCCTTGTTCTCACGCTCAGTGTCAGTACCCTCGTCAAACTCTCCTTCTCTTTCCTCTTCCTCAAATTCTTCAGAAAATTCTTCTTCCTCTTCTTCTTCCTCGACCAAATCGGTGGCTGCATTATCATTGCTAATGTTATCATCTTCACGAGATGCTTCTTTTGGATCAGACTCGACCTGACTCACGTTGCTCGAAATGACCTCCTTGCGAATTTCATCCGATTTGCTCTCGCCAACTGGGTCTTCCTCATATCCATCAGCAGACCCATCAATGGCTTCCTTCTCCTCCGCTTCCTCCTCCGCTTCCTTCTCCTCCTCCTCCTCCTCCTCCTCTTCGTCCTCGTCTTGGCACGATCTATCAAGAACACTGGTTGGCTCCGAGTTCGCCGTACTCAACCGAACTGCATTCTCTTCACTTTTACCATCATCGCCATCCCTTCTTAATGGATCCAAAATCTTGGCAGAACCAGATTTAGCTTTCGTCAATTCAACCGAACTCTTCTCAACCGACCCCCTAACAGCTTCGGATCTCGACCTTCTCATCTGAACTGGGCTTCTCGGAATCCCCTGATCAGCACCAGACACGGCGTCCCTCTTCCCCCTCTTGGCCACGGCCGAAACACTCGGCTCCTTCACCATCTCATCACCGCTCTTGCTCAATTCACCTCTCCCTCTCCCTCTCCCTCTCCCGCTCGGTACCTGAACAGCCGGACCCTCGCCGCCGCTCTCGGGTTTCCACGTCTTCCTCTTCCCGCCGACCGGGCCGGCTCGCTTGGCTCTGCCGGCATTGCCGCCGCCGCCGCCCTCGGCGGGCTCCTCCGCCGCCGCCGCCGCCGCCTTCTTCTCGTCGCCGCCGTTGAAGACCTTGATGCCGCCCCTGACCTCGTCGCTCCTCATCCTGCTCTCCCACACCGACCCCGCAACGACGCCCGTCTTGACACCCGCCCTTCGCCTGCCCACGTCCATCTCCTCGATCCTTATAATGAGGATGATATTATCATGTACCGTCGCCCACCCTCTCTCTCTCTCTCTCTCTCTCTCTCTGTTTTCTACCCTTTTCCGGTGGCCCAATGAGTACACACGCACAATGGGGGGGGCAGGACTTTGGTGATGGTGGTGGTGGGGGTAGGGGTAAAAAGATGACACACACACACTCGCACACATGATTCCTATGGCAAAAGAATAGGAGTTGTACCACAGAGAGACAGACAGAGAGATTAGGTCTGTTTTTTTTTTCTCCTTCCCCTTTTTTTCCCCCATTTCCTTTTTTTTCCTTCCTTCTAATAATTGGACTAATCCTATTGGAAATTCACATTATTCCCGCTCGTCCGCAGCTCCGCCGCTCCGTGTCCACGGGAATCGACGAAACGGGTCTCGAAAGATAACTCTGAATGGAACGTGCTGTAATTCCGATGCACGACCTGTTGTCATCCAAATTCAGCTCTCGACAACTTCGATTGCTTTTCTCGGTTCTCTCGTTTTTTTTTTCTCTCCACTTTCAATGGTGTGAAAGAAGTGAAGTTTAACTAATGGAATCCATTTCTCATGTAATCTTAGCTAGCACAAATTATGTAAATGTGAGTTACCCATCTCAAATCCTAGGCTCCGAGTAATCACTAATAGTTAAAACCATTCATGTCGATTGTGATAAACATGAAATATATAGAATTTCAATGACATAAGTTATGCACTGTCGGTCGGTTTTAATGACATAATTTAATCACTAACATTTATGTACTGTCGGTCTGTTAATCTGTGTTTTTACATTTTCTCAACGTCACGCTTTCGCTTTTTGGTGTCTCTGGATTTGGGGGGGGAAAAGCGGGGATAAATGATGGAGAAATGATGGGAGGCGCCGAGGATGTGATACGAACCTTCGCTTTTTGTTGGGCAGAGATCGGGATTAAAATTAAAATAAATCATCGCGACTTTAACTTTTGCAAACCAAAGCGATTCCTCCAGAGGAGGGGGGCACTGCGAACGAGGCAACCAAAAGTCACCCGATCTCACATGCAGACGGAGACGATGAGCTAAAAATTTATATAATATCGAGGGAATAAGGTTATAGCTGCTTTTGTCCGGAGGCACCGGCAGAGTAAAGCGCACGTCGATGGAGAGTAGGGGGGAGAGAGAAAAAAAAAACAGAAAGTGCCATTTTTGGATCGGAGTTTCTAACGTGTCTCTCGAGGGGCGGGACGGGGGACCGATCCCGTCTTAAAGACGTCGTGCCCGAATGCATCTTGTTGTACCGCTTATTGTTATCGTTGTTGGTCATGCCGGTTATCGAAGGAAACCAAAATTCGGGCTGGGTTCGAGTCGATTAGCGGAGTAATTAGTGGAGTAAAGTCAAAAGGGCACCACTGATTATGCTAAAATTGGCCCGTAAGACTAATAAGCGCGCGACGTGATGGCTTGGGAGCGTGACATCTAATCGAGTAGGTCATGCTTAAGATCCAAAAAAAACGCAACACATCATGTGCAGCCATTTTACTAGAGTAATGGAATTGCCGTGATGTAAATAATTATTAGAGCTCTGATAATTATTTCTCGTTTGGTTTAAGTAATGTAATACTTATTACACTGTTTGATTTTATGAATGGCATATATAATGGAAGGGATTAGTATTGGAATTCTCAAAATACCCATAAAATTGGAATTATAGGGAATATATTAATTATCACTTTGATAGTCAATCATGATTCATGAGTGTGTAGAGAGAGAGGGAGAGGTGGCGGGGCCAGTGGCCGGTGATAGTGATCTTAGCTAGGGGTGAGCGTGGTCCAAACTGGCGATTCCCGACATGGAATCAGGAATCGCCCACTAAGGACTGATTCCAAGAAATTGGAATTGGGAACTGATCGTTGGTTCAATGAATCACCTTGAGAATCGAGCCGCCGGTAAAGGCACGGTTTTGAGTTGATGGGAGTTGAGAATCGAGAGTCGAGTTTTAAATTAAGGATTTTATGGTTTTCATTTTTCTAAAAATATTTTTTTTTGGTCGAGATTTTTCTAAAAATTATATATATTACCGATCTAGTCCGCGTGGGTGGGTGGGCGGTTCCATGTATAGAACCGGGAACCAGACCGGTACTCACTGGTTCTAGTAAATTAGAACTGGGAACTAGACTGGTCTTCACAGAAACCGTTGATTCCAGGCCAGTTCGGTCCGGTTCCGGATGATTCGGGCGGTTTCCAATTTCTTTGTACACTCCAAATCTTGGCAACGGTGGGCACGGTGGTAAAAGGCTTTCGGCGACGACTTGTGGCCACAACCCAGCTTAGGATTCTAGTGGTTACATTTTGGGTTTACTTTGGGGGTTTGGGTGTGGCAAGAGGGTGACTGGGGGTGACATTTTCGATAAGGAAGTGATGTTCCTATTAATAAGACAAAGATGTAATGATGCAAGGTAGTCTCTCCATCGGTAAAAATTCCAGATAATTGACAATGGAATGAAACGCGAGGATGGTTTTTAATTATTTTCCTTAGAATTTATCAAATCAATGATGCGCTCCCTAGACATAATTATAGCTCTTTCGGAGGTTATATGTCCTCGATAGAGTGGAATCTACTTCTACTTCTGTAGAGGGTTTTTCGTGGAGCATTGCTAATGCTAGTGCCAAGGAGGAGTTTCTACTTAATGTGGGCAAGAGTCTAGTCGGACAAAGTCCTCTAATAATACCATGATTCCTCTTTTCTCCCCCTTTTGGGTAACTCAACTTGGTCACTTTTAACGATAGTTTTTCCCTCGATTTTTGCAAGCAGAGGTCAAGGAAATCGAACTTAAAATGACTAAATTTTGAGATGAGATGAGGTACGAGGAAAGGCATCTCATAAGTCGCGATGACCTTGGTAAGTCCTTGAGTTTTTAAGGTTTCGTTTATTTTGCAGAAAATAGATAATTTGAAAAATATTTTCCTAAAAATAATTGCCCGTATCACTAACAAGAAGGATTAGACGAAAAATAATTTCATTATCCATGAAAATGTTTAAATATAAATTATTGTCAATAATAAAAAAAATTTCTATTAACTAATCATTTCATGTGATACAAGCGATCATTTTTTAGAAAATATTTAAGAACTTATTCATTTTTCACAAAATAAATGTAACCTAAATATTAATCAAAGTCCAATCAAATGACAAATTTTTGGGTACTGTAGTCGGGTCACACAGTGAAGACACTGTCCGTGACATTTCGCCCAATAGCATACATGGGCAAATTAAATGAAACTATACTTTTTATTGGCCAATCAAATTGCTTCCTTTAAACAAGAGTGAAATCCTTGCTTCGACACAAAAATCCATGAGAATAATCTTGGGTCGCTCCCGCAAAATATAACCTAGGTTGAACAAAGGGAGAGCATAAGACAGAAGGGAAAAATCCAATTTGCTTGATTGATTGCTTAGTGCAAAATCCAACCCGCTATAGACACTTGAAATTTGACATGTTTTTAGCACAATAAACAATTTTATCTTCACCAAGCACTAGCTGAAGTAGAAGATTGGTACACCACAGTGACGTTTTGGTCAATAGAAAACGGATTTTATTGACCTCGAGGGCTTGAAAATGACATCCATTGATTATTACGAGACAAATAAGATAACGGACCAATTAGAACAACCTTACTAATGAAAAAGATTGGTCAAAATTTAGGGTCGTGAGGCTATAGGCGTAAATGCAGCTAAAAGTTGGCGAGTGCAATGAAGCAGCAGTAACCTTGTTTCAACCATTTTGGATGGAAAAAATTATTGAAAAAGTCATAAATTTATTATACGGAATATATTTAGTTTTAAATTTTTTTTATTGAAAATCCTAAACTTTTCAATTAAGTCAATTTTATTTTAAATTTTTTGAATATTTATCAATTTAGTTCTAAACTTTTTAACGATTTGTCAATATAGTCCTTTTGGCCAATTATCCAAATGATAGGTTTATGACTAAATTGAAAAAATTTCAAAGAGTTTAGGATTAAATTGATACAATTGAAAGATTTATGACTAAATTGACATAATCGAAAGCTTTAGAACTGAATTGACTGCCGTACAATAGGTTTAGGAATTTTTAGACAATTTTCCCATTTTGGAGGTGTAGATATATTTTCGTGGCCGTGTTCTTACAGATTTGTAAGTAATGACGTACAAATTATTTGGAGTCATCAATAGTGTATAATGTAACTTTGATCTTCCATCTAGCTAATACTCAACACCATGAGCTGGATTGAAGCTGAAAGTTTGAATGGATTGATCCATTTACCGTGTTAGTTTGAAAATATCCCAAAAGGATTCTGATGACAACAAAAGCTTTGTCCGAGTAATTAAAGAGCTCATTGAAGTGTCCAGAGGCTCATATCTAAACCATGCAGAAACCAGGACCCGATTCTACAAGTATATGAGTCAAATTTTACTAAGAGTGCGTTTATCTCACTGAAAACTTATTGTTTTTGGGAAATCCGATTTTAGATAAAGGAAGCCATTTTCTAGTGTTTGTTTATGCCAAAACAAGATTAAAAGAATTAAGTTTACGGTGTTTGATGATAATAAGTGAATTCACTAAAAAGCATTAACAAAGTCTTATTTAAGTTAATTTAATCGAAAATAATTAGCACGAAATCTTTTAATCATGTTGGCCAACAAAGAAAGAAAGGAAAGGATATTGTGCCCAAGTGGAAAGAAGAAATAAAATAAAAAGAAAAGAGAAGTATGGCTGGATTTTGTTTCCTGAACTCAGGCGTAGACTTATTTTGTTGAGCAACATGGGACTACTTTCAGGCGTAGGTATATATATATATAGATGCTTTTAACGAGACTTATTGAAGCACAGCTTGCTCGTGAGTGCTTGGCAGTTGGTTTGGTTCGTGAATTACATTCAAAAAAGAATTAGTGTCCAAGCTAATTAAATCTTATAATAAGATTTGTGTATAATTCTTTCGCGAGATTGAGAAATTATTTCTTGAGCAATTATGGGGCTAAACAATGCGTGAGTTATTTAGTGTGATTGAGGTTTGGAAATCTCTTAAAGTGTTTGAGTGATTCGAGTGTGGTTGTAATCTCCGTTGTATCGTTTAATCTATAGTAGAATTTCATGTTGCCCTCCCCGTGGACATAGGTCACCATAACTGAATCACGTAAATCTAATATCCGATTTATTTTCTTATTCTGTCAATTTTATTATTCGATCACTTGGCTTCCGCAATAAAAATCAACCCCAATAAAAATATTACTTCCTCGCTCAAGTGAAATGGCAATATAAGCGGTGGAAATTAATGAGTTCATGGAAAGAGAAATTTGAAAGAAGATTTATATAAGCATGCCTACTCTCTTCTTGCTCTAATAGCTCAAACATACTAAATTTCACTAGTTACACTGATATGCCATTCATATCGAACAATGGACAGAATATGATGTGAAAATATTCGACTTTATTACTGTGATTCACCAATAGTAGATATGATATTATATCATATCTGGTCCTATCCTTGATAGAAATCTAGATGGCCAAACTTAGCCCAAGATTATAAGTACCGTCCTGTTACAAGTATAGAACCTTCTACCGCGCAAAAACATTATTTCTTTTTACCTCAACCTCTCTATAGATTTATTACTTTTCCGACAATTTCTCCCCAAAAAATGGTAGAAACAATCTTACCGCTGTTTCGCTGCACTCACCTGCTTTCGGTGGTGTTTACACCTGTAGCCTCACGACCCCAGAATTTGACTAATCTTGTTAAATAGTTAGGTTGTTCTAATTGGTCCGTTGTCTTGTTATCTCGTAATTATCAATGGACGTCACTTTCAATCCTTAGAGGTCAATAAATCCGTTTTCTTATTGACCAAAAACATCAATGTGGTGTACCAATCTTCTACTTCAACTAATGCTTGGTGAAGATAAAATTGTCTATTGTGCTGCTACATACATGTCAAATTTTAAGTGTCTATAGCGGGTTGGATTTTGCACTAAACAATCAATCAAGCAAATTGGACTTTTTCAATTTGTCTTTACGCTCTCCCTTTGCTCAACCTAGGTTATATTTTTCAGGGGCGACCCAAGATTATTCTCATGGGTTTTTGTGTCGAAGCAAGGATTTCACTCTTGTTTAAAGGAAGCAATTTGATTGGCCAAGAAAAAGTATAGTTTCATCTAATTGCCCGTGTATGCTATTGGGCGAAATGTCACGGGAAGTGTCTTCCAAAAATTATGTCATTTGATTGGACTTTGATTAATATCTAAAGACTCAAGGACTTACCAAGGTCATTGCCACTTATGAGATGCCTTTCCTCTCATCTCATCTCATCTCAAGATTTACTCATTTTAAGTTCGATTTCTTTGACCTCTTCTTGCAAAAATAGGGGGGTATTGTTAAAAGTGACATTTTCTTGATCAAGTTGAGTTTCCCGAAAGGGGGAGAAAAGAGGAATCATATCAGATGAATTGTCCGACTAGACTCTTGCCCACATTAAGTAGAAAACCCTCCTTGGCACTAGCATTAGCATCACTCCACGTAAAACCTCTATAGAAGTAGAAGTAGCTTCCACTCTATCGAGGACATATAACCTCCGAAAGAGCTATAAATATGTCTAGGAAGTGCATCATTGGTTTGATAAATTCTAAGGAAAATAATTAAAAACCATTTTGCGTTCGATTTTCCTATTTCAGTGGGCAAAGACTCCGATGCACATCCCAACTTCAATTCAGAATTTGATTTCGTATATTTTCCTTTGCTAACTTTTGGACATCCATAAAATATCCAATTCGAACCATTCAAACTTCCATAAATAATATTTAATCTCAGATCAGGTTTCATTTATCGGGCTCAAACTTGAAAAATATTCTAACAATTCCACAAAATTAGTACGTATTTCTTGAAGAGCTCAAAGAATCTAGCTTAAGCATCTCATAAGTCGTAATAACATAGGAAGTCCTCGAGTCTTTAAATATTAATCAAAGTCCAACTAATGACATTAACTTTTAGGTACTGCAGTTGGGTTCTGTAGCGTCCACATTCAATTGAATGACTAATTCTTTTTCTCGTCCAAATGAATTACTCCTTTAAACAAAAGGGAAATTCTTTCTCTGAGACAAGAATGCGTGAGAATAATCTTAGGTCGCCCTTTGAAAAATAAACCTAGGCATATTAAACTAAGGGAGAACATAAACAAATTGGAAAAATCCAATTAGCTCGATTGATTTGTTTAGTACAAGATCCCAACCCCACTATAGACACTCTAGATTGTTCGTATATGTAGCACAATAGCCAATTTATTCTTCACCAAGCATTGGTTGAGCTAGACGATTGGTACACCACATTGATGTTGGTCGGTGAGAAAACGCATCCGTTGACCTCAGGTCACACCCAATGATTATTTTGAGATTAAAAAGAAAAACAAAACGAAAGGCAAAAACAAGAGAAATTGAGCATTCTGAAGAGGTTTTTGGGTCCATCTCTTTTGTAGGCTTACAATACCAGTTTAAGCGTTATTCTTAAGAGTTAGCAAGAGCGATAAACCCATTTACAAACACGTAAGAGAAGTGGCTGTACTTAGAGCGAAGTCATTGGTGTTGGTGAGAGACGAAGCGCGCATAAGATTCTTTCTAGACACTAAGACGTGGGGTTTATAGTTTGGGGAGAGGATCTACTATGCTCTGTGTATAAGTGAGAACGACTATTGAGGGGTCCGATAGTTTCTCAGTCTATAGCGAAAATGCTGTAGAAGGAAGTCAAATTCTGCGTGATAGCGGTTTCTGCATTTATAACGGTGCGTACGCTTGGCATAACTAGTGGAGGGTAGTCCATTGGACTGTTAGAGCAGGAAGAGAGGAGTAGGCGTACCCAAGGCGAACCACTATTGTTTATATCGCTAGTTCACTTTATGGGTAGAACAATATTTTTGTTGGCGTTGGTTCTACAAAATTAGCTTGTATTATCCTGAATCGATTGCTTATTTTGGTATAACCATGTGTTATGTGATTAGGTCATGTGACATAGTGCCAACGCTACATATAATATCAACCAGCACTTCTAACCTCGAAGAATCCAATTAAATATGCCAATAAAATCTCGTCAAAAGTAGTTCACTTCAAACTTTACCCTCTTTGATTCCGCCTCTCTCCTTTGCACCGTGATTCACGAGAAATTAAATTTCGTGATTAGATAATCCATTGCCCGTAATTAATTGTGATTTTGTTAATCATCAAAATATATTTACGTAATGTAATCTATCTTTCCGATTTCCCAACGGATCTGCCTATTATATCTATGGAAGTGGAAAAGTAGCTAGTCTTTATTCAAGGACTAAACTTGTCAAATTTTCTTGCTTTATCAAGAGTGACAATCTTGTCTACCTTTTTCTATTGAATTTTGGCAGGTTTGAATTGAATGTACAATCAATAATGCAATGCCGTTCCTTCGTATGTATAAACATATCCACATGACCCAAAATGAGAAGATGTCAAACTTATGCCTGAGGGAATGAACAAAATGAATTCTGATCCAAAAGTACAAGCACCAACATGTATAACTTGTCCTCAAATTTGCCTATCTTCTTGGATTCGGTGTTGGATCATTCCGAAGAAAATTGTCCACAAAGTCCTAAACCTATTATATGACAGTCGATTAAATCCTAAATTCAATTGTACCAATTTTGTCTTAAACCCTTTGACGATTTGCCAATGTGGTCATTTCAGCCAATTTTAGCTGGAAATTACTGATGTGGACACTGACCGTCTTACGTGGCATGGCCACCGCTAATGTGGACAGTTTTTCAATTTTCCAATTTATTTAATTTTATATTAATTTATTTTAATTTTATATTAATTTTTAAATTTAAATAAGAAAATAAAAGAATAAGAATTCATAAAAAAATTTAAAATAAATTGCAAAAATTGTGCACATAAACGCTGACTATATAGCTAGAGTCCACGTCAGCGATTTCTAATCAAAATTGATCGAAAGAATTACATTAGAAAATCATTAAAAATTTAAGGATTTTTTTGGTCGAAAAAATGTTTAGGATTAAATTAGAACAATTGAAATGTTTAAGATTGAATTGGTTGCTGTATAATATGTTTATGATTTTTTGGACAATTATCACAATGTTTTGCGTTTATTTTTAGCAGGGGAAATATCGGGTGTTGCCATTTAGGTAAAGGTAGTAATTTGCGACTGAACCCTAGTAAACTTGACAAACCCATCTGAAGATCGAAGTCAATCCACATCCCAATTGATTTAAAAAAGCCAATAACCCAAACCCATCCCGACCGAAATTAAAAACAACCCAACCCACACCTTGGAAAACTCATGTATTAAGCAATTTGAAATCGATCTAATCAGGTACAAGTGTGAGTGATGTACATGTTTGTAACCACCAATCAAAGACATGGTCGGAGCCATCATCATCCCATTAGGGCTTAAGCCAGTTGATGAACATCATACGCTATTACTATCACGGCACATTATCTGAAAGAAAGATTAAAAGGGCCAATGTTATGTTCAATCATAACAATTATAATAACAACAATAATGATGATACCAACATAGTACTACCTACGATAATAATTGGCATCTCAATGACCCAGTTGTCGTCTTACAACTTGATCATGATCATGTTTAAGAGAGGTGCATCATCTCAGCTGATCTTCTTTACATCGAGAGAGATCCGTGGTCCAAAAAAAAGTGAATCGCCCGCTCCTTCAACAATTAGAAAAATCGAGTGCGAACCATGATTTGATCGCATGGTTGTGTTTGTGGGGAAGAGAATGTTTGGCGGAGGACCGGCCGACGGAATCAAAAGCGTCACTAAAGAAAAAGTGGGAGACATATGCAATTGATGAGCCCTTTTAGAGGACTGACCATGTGAGGCCAAATCATACGTTGTTAGAGAGAGAGAGAGAGAGAGAGAGAGAGAGAGAGAGAGAGAGAGAGAGAGCTCTCCCCTTTGGATTCGGATGGCGACAAGCAAGCGCTTGTCTCTCTCTTTAACGCTCACCGACACAAGACGACGATGTAATAATGTAATTTCTTGGTCTTAATTTCGATGAGGAATCCCAACGTTAAAAAAGAAAGTAGCGAATATTTCTAGAAGACGATTTAATGGGCGGTCTCGGATCACTTGTTATATATACTTAATCAACAAAGCGCATGTTAAATTTTGTCGACAGCTCATTAAGCACCTAATTAAAGAAAGTCTATTATTTTCCATGTACCGGTCTCTTTCGTACCATGCATAATCGGTGCATCGAAAATCAAAAACGATTCTACGATAAGCATAGTTAACGAGCACCCAAGAGGACTGTCCTCAATAAGATCTCTGTACATTAAAAAAACTGTGAGAGTTTTCATACTGGATTGCTTAAATTTGAAGGAAATCCATATCAAAATCCCTTATCATTAATAACTGTTTAGTCCATGGTGGGGGTGGGTTCTTGGGAATCTGCAGAGGGTACATCGGGATCGTTCTTGGGGGAGACGATGATCAGACGCGCCACCTGTCCACCGCCAGCGACGGTGGCGATCTTCTGGTCCCGCGCTGGCCCCCACGCCCCGCGATTCCGTCGACGGCACGTGATGGGTGCGAGGGGGGAGATGCTTTTTCCGAAGCAGTAGCTGCATGGCATTCAGCGCCGAGGGGGAAGAAGGGACGGAACATTTACGGACCTCACGTTCCTCCACGCTTTTCTTTAGGTTTAGAGGTTTGATGGGTGCGTCACCTGCTGCAACCTTTTATTTTTATATTTTTGTATTTTTTTTTATAATGTTTTAATAAACGCAATTATACAAAATCTTGAAAGTTGGAAACTGCTGTCTGATCTCGAGTATTTTTACTTAATGCGACTCCCACGTTTTCTAACCTAAAAATGGGAAAAATCCGTGTTGACCCTCCAGAGTCAAATTACGTGCATTGCCCTTGCGAGTTGATAGGCGAAAAAAATAAGAATGTTTTATGAGATTTTCCTCGAATTGATGGGAATAAATTCCACACGATTCGATTCGCGAACAAGTGCTCTCTTACAATGTATTCTCCTACTAACTCCAGGACTTACTGGCCAGAGACACTGTTTACTTCAACCAACATTTGCGTCAACAATTTTTTAATTAGTTAGTTTATTTATTTATTCAGATCTTGTGGGAAAGCACATCGGGGGTCGCCAGACCGGTCCTTGGACAGCTAATCATGTGTTGTTTTGTCATATAACATAATGTCATATTGCTCCAGGATCCAGATAAAAAGGAGATGAAAAGAAAATATTTTTTCTTATCATGCCTGTCATGAGCATATGATAATTAATGACGAATCTTAGAGTTTATAAGTAAGACATTGGTCCCTAATTCCACAATTGAATTCTCATAAGAATGAATTCACTGCAATCACAAGAACCAGTCCAACACCATTCATAGTATGCGGCTGACACAATTGCTCTGCTTTTCCCGTATAATCGTCTCTCTACATCGACTCTACACCGATTTGGCATAAAGCAAGTAACTAGCAGCTATCCAAGCATGTGATATAATCTGCGCAATTTGACAGGCAAAGTTAACTTTACCTCTGAAAACAAATTTCATTCATGAGCTCGAAAAATTTCATTCATGAGCTTTAACGGCACGAACGATTGTCGCGTTCGACTGCTGTAGCATTCTAGGCAAGTAATTCTTGTACCTACCATTGGAACAAGAACCGGTAGGAAGCGAACTTTCGGGAGTACCCAGGATTCTTTTCGTTACTGTCCCAAAGTAGAGTGAAGATTAAACAGCATTGGGTGGGACTAGCAAGTTACAATATCAAAAGACAAAATACTAAATGGAACAAGAGTGATAACGGAAAACATGATGATGTTATCCAGAAAGAAAAAGTTCCACAGTAATACCTGTGCTACAACACAAGTTGATATTCTACAGAAGGAAATTATTATGTTGAGGTCATTCAAATCAGGTAATTCACCACTTCTACAAAACCTTAAAAAGAGCATGCAGAGGCAGGTGTTAGAAAATTCCTACCCTTAAATTATGTCCCTAGAAATTATTCATAACTAGCTTATCTGGATCTTTTACAGTTGCCAATCAGATGATTTATTCTTTACCGGCTAACCGCCTTTCTTCGTCAAGCCAAATGGGTGAGAGGTTGCATAATGGAAAAATTTCTGTAGAGAGGAACATGTGAAGATTCCGTATTAAATAAAAGAGGGCATGTATCGAGGCATGCTGTTCAATTAGATGGAGAAAACTTACCAAGAAAGGTTGCGGTTAGAGGCAAGTTGTGTCACTATACAGCTGGACCTAATTGTGCTGCTGGTCAATATGTACACTCTATTCACTAGCCGCTAAACTATCTGATTTTCCATTGCCGTCTTTGTAAGCAGAAGGTTAAGCTGAACATCTCCTTTCTTGACCTACATGAAAGCATGATCATAGAACGTTACTCGTCAAAAGCGATGTCTGTAGTTGATGATCAGCCTTCTTATGAGAATCGCCTAGCTTCGCCTTGTCAGTTTCAGCTGCTTTTTTCATCTCAAGTTCTTTCTGCTTGCAGTTCTCCTCATGGGCTTTGTTAAACATTCTTACAAAGTTGAGAAGAGTCGAGACAACTGCAATAGTATTTAAGAGGAAACTTAGCTAACGCAATTGCTGTGAAAAGAGACCATGCATCAACAACCCCTACATTATGTACCATGAAATACTTTATCCTGTGGCTGCAGCCTCTTGCCTTGACCTAAGTATCTTCTCAAACCGCATTTCAATTTCTCATAATCCATCAATATAGCTTTAAAGCTGAGGGTATATCAAAATAGTCGTAACCATCCCCCACTGTATGCGTATACTTCAAGAAAGTACAGGTCAAAATACCCTATTCATTAGTAGAAAAGACACTCAATTTGCTTTGTCAATCTTTTAAGCTGTCTGTCCATTGTTTTGTCATTCGCTTTTTGAATAACTACTAGTGATCCGGATAACTAAATACTACTAATTCGACTGTCAAATATCATACAGAACTTTATCAGAAGAAGATTCTCTCAGAAGCAGATTAAATTAAGGCTGGATTTTGTCTGACGAAGCTCAGACTTCATATGAGACTATATCGCATTGGCCAACATGGCTATATATCATTTGACATGATTTTGTAAAAGTTGTATATTCACCAGCTGACATATTGTCAGGCAAACGGAACAATGATGGCAATATCATCTTCAAAACTAAGCCAGTATACCATTCTTTCCCTTAGCAGAACCAGAATTTCAATATTGACTAGCAACAGTACCTTGCTCAAAGGGGCAACGAGCTGGATCTTCTCCAAAGTAGAGAATCAATGAATCCACATTTCTACCCTGAAATACATCTTCCCAGTTATTATCATTATATACCAATACAGAGAATGGTACAAGCTCAGTTCTATTGTTCATGCCAAAGTAGGAGACATACCACCCCAGAGTAGAGTAAAGCTAAAGACCTCACTTCAGCTTCAGCAGAGCGAAGGAACTCCTTCAAGGTCTGCAGAAATAAGCTAAAACATCAGTTTCCGCATTTTATTGTATCTAGGATCCAACAATCGCCACATTTTCATAAGCGCCATTATGAAATTCAAATCAAACAAAAGTTTAGGATATATATTCAGTCAAACCTTTCCTCAACAAAGTACAAAATAAACAATTTTCCTATTTTCCTCCCTTATATAATAGTGGAAATGGCGGTTATTACCTCGTTAAGCTAACAATATTCTTTGAAAATTCCATTCGCGGATCCTGCTAACTAACCACTGTTATCCTCCTCTGACTTCAACAACATCTATTTACATCCTAAACATTTGAACTCATTGAGAACTTGGGTGAAGGAGCACCCCAATGTTCTCATGACCTGGCCCCTCAATCACCACCACCAATAGTAATTATCGTGATAAATGGCAGTCAACAGTCATCCATTGATAGGCAGATTTGAGGATAGAATCATTGGAAATAGTATTGTCGGCTCAACAAACCTTGCAAAAAGTTTCTGAAACAGGGCCATCATTTTCAGACACAGACAATTCCTGCATAACCTTTTCCAACCCTTTGCTTATTGCTTGCATTTCCTCTGCCAAGAATTTCACTTGTATCTGAAAAGAAATGACACGTATTTGTCAGGTTGGCCAAGTAGGGTCTGCCAGGAGAGACTGTTGCTTTTTAATGCTGAACACTGGAAACATTCAAAAATACAGATGTTGACATTTATAGTCATTTTATCTTTTTCTCATGACTTTCTAAAGCTCGAACATTTTTTTTTCCAGTTGTAAATGTTGGAACGAGAGCAAGAAGTACTTCTTTCAGGAAAGGACAAGCAGACCATAAATTTCCTACTTCATGAATGGTTACAGAAAGTACCTTGGATGCTGGTTCCAAATGCGCCAGGTCCTTTGAGAAATCTAGAACTTCTGGTAGTTTATCAGCTAGTACCTAAAGCTCATCAAGGAAAAAAAACCAAGCACATCAGAGAAACTTCCTCAGAGAAACGCACTTGAGTTGCTAGTAACAAAAATGAAAGTATATAAACATTGTCATTTGGATGAAATGAAGAAGTCAAATATAAACCATAATAAACGAAGATGTCACATAAACGATGTCACCAAGGCAAAGGCCCAAGCAGGCTTAATAAATAGAGGGAGTGATTCATTTCCACAGCTAACTCTTATAAAACAATCATATTCATACATCTCTCATTGTATCCAGCAGTTCTTAAAAGTTCATGTCATCATCAAACTTTAGTTTTTGACAACTCGGTACAAATTAGCCTCTGCAGATCATTTAATCCACATGCCACAGTGCTGTGGTAGTTCAAAAGTAACTGGAGGAGGAGAACACCTTCTGTCAGTTTATTTCATTCCGGTGAATAAAAGTAATAACATAAACTAAATTGACAAAAGGTTTACGTAAGTTCAGATAATAATGAGCCAATACCTGTCCCACCTAATCCAGAGTATATTTTATAAATCCCATAAAGATAAAGACTATTTCATGATCGCCATGTACAGACCAACTTCACGACAACAATCAGGAAAGAGAACCAAATTTCATCATCAAATTTCAAAAGCCATAATAGAATTTGCAGGGACGTCTAGCCCATATTTTCCTTATTTTCTGTTTTCCTTCTCAAGCCACCATTTATTTGTCACTACTCTGCACAAATCTAAACTCTTAACATTCATATATTTAGCAGTTTTCGGTCATCAGAATGAGTTTTAAGCCTGGCAAGACCTCACTTATGTGTAATATGGAGATGATTAAGTTACTAAAGACTTCCCTAGGAGAATGAGTGCCTATTCAATCGTAAAGCTAGTTTCACATAAATAGTGCAAAAGTTTTGTCATCAGTCGCTGGCCAGAGCTAGCAATCATCACCTTACAGAGATAATGCATGAGAGTCATCTTATTGTTCCGAGCACGTGTCTCAGTTAGCTTGAGCAAGCTATCCAACCTAAAGCCAATAGCAGAACCTGGAACCCAACAAAAAAAAAAAGAAAAGGTAAAGAAAAAGGGAATTCAAGCATAGGATTTTTCCCCATGACAAACAAGCGATATTGCTACCACAAAATAAAGCTTACAACATAAAGTCATCATCACCAAGCATAAGATACTTCCACAGATAAATTGATAAAACCAAAACTGTTCTTACTTCAGATGGGTAAGTTGGCATTTATTTATTAAAAAAATAGAAGAACTTGGTCATTGCTCGAATCCATTCATTCAGTTAAGCATTGCCGCTATGAGAATAATTTAGTTAGAAACAAACCGTAGTATCCCGTTCAAAGGGTATACCCTTGCTCGAACACAGACCTTTGGAACCTACCTTGGAGTTTGACAGCACAATGACATTCTTACACTCACCATTTTGTAAACACACAGTTACCCCATCCAACCCAGATTGCATCATGATTAGTCATGTAAAATTCCCAAATCAACCACAACCCCCCCACCCCCAACCAAAAAAAAAAAAACAGATGAAAAAAACAGTATGAAACCCTAGTGCTATATATATACAGCCATTAATGAATTAATATTGACTAAAAGGATTATCCAATCTAACACATAACATTGGAAGATTGTCCTCTCAGTTCATTTATTTAGCTGCCGGTTTGTTTCAGCTTTTTAAAGCAAAATCTTTACCATCTTTGCTGCCATATTTCAAAGTATTATATATTTTAATTTGAGCTTTGAAAAGAGTCTACATGATTTTAAATGATCTTAAATGTTTTAATTTCTCTGTCTTAAGATCCAAGAGGTTTATTATTAGAGGAAAAGAAAAAGCAAAAAGTTGAGGCAAAAGTAATTCCAATAGGGCTTAAATTATTGCTTACAGTAACTCCGACAGATTTTGAAAAATTAATAAAAGTATAGAGAATAAATTATAATCCACAAACTAGGACCCTAAAATAAACGTTTCAACAAACTCACCCCTGGCGGTCCCCTGGTTCAAGGCATTCCCAAGTGAGAGTATCGTCTGCATAATCCTCTTCAGTTTTGCAGAATTCTTGATCTGATAGGGACGGTAAAGAATAAAGTCACATAAGTTTTGAGTTAGGCTAGCCTGCAGCTGGTTGCAAAATTGATGCTGCAATCTGCTGATGTGGACTCTCTCTCTCTCTCTCTGTGGAAAAATAGCTCGATGCCAGGATGATAAAAAGCTTAACGCCTCTCATTCTTATTACTACTTTTTCATAAATTCAATGGGATGAATTACACCTTGATGACGCGAGCAAGTGTGTGTTAGAACAAAAACTCACAACCAGATGCCATCATCACATTTGTTACTTTGGGCTTCTCCAACCCAAAACCTCAGCTCAATATTTGGAAGACCTCACCGGCTGATTCAGTACTCTCTTTCTTGTGTGACTAAAGAACATCATAAATCCCTCCCTCTCTCGAAGCTCTGGCAATTTCATGTCCTCCTATAGATCGCCAATGAACATACTACTACATTCTCTATCTCTGCCTTTCTCTCGTGTCAACCTATGGCTACAATGACCTGGAGATCTATCAATTGATAGGGAATGTAATAATGCTGCTTGTAGCAGCTTAACTCAGCTCAAAGATTTCTCTTGCCTCTGGTGTTAATAAGCTAGTCAAAAAGGACAAATCATGTACCTCTTCAGCAGAAGAGTTCACTATATTCAAGTTGTTTCTGAGGTCAGCAACCTGAGGGAAGAAACGAAATTAACGCCGAGAATAATGCTGGACAATTTGCAAGAAGATGAAGCAGACAAACTATTCTCACCTGGGTTGAAAACTGTATCTTAAATGAAAAAACTCTCAGTTTGGATTCAACTCGGGGCACTTGCATCAATTCTAAAAAGAACTGCAATAGATCCCAGTATATTTCATCAGATGGCATGTCAAAGTCATCATATATAATTAAGAATCCACCATACTTCTCCAAGGTGTTCAGTACAGAGGGTTTTAAGGAGACTCCATCTAATTAGCAAGATTAGAAACTCTACTCAACTGTTTCTTTCTGTCGTATTACTTAGTACACACTTATCCTTAGTATAATCACAAGGAGATAAGTACACAACTAAACCATGCAAAGTAGGAAAAGAGGTTGAGCATAGACTCCAACTCCAGAAACTGCATTTCACATCTATCACCGCAAGATATAATCACAATTCTGATTTACAAAATAACTCTAATACTTTTGCACCTCTCCCTTATCTTTCACAAGCTCATAATCGGAAAACTTATAAAACCAAGCGCATGGCACATGTCTGATCCAGAGGAACCTATAATTGCCTCAACATCTTTTAACTCTTATATCATGGGCAACTTATTAACAAGCATGTCTAGCTCATATAAATCTCTGTCTAGTTTAGTTGCACCAAAGCTCAAAGCACATCAACTATATATGAGTTTATGGTTGTTTAAGCTTTACTACATGTGACTTCTATCACTAATACTTTCCAGGAATGTAACATTTCAATTTGGTTAGACATCTAAGTGCAAAAGAATGTCCATCTAGTCCAAAGCATGTACAGACTAAGCATCTAGAAAGTATAGAATATTACTATCAAGTAGAAAATGTGCTCAGCCCAAAAAAAAGGTATTAGGAATATGTATCTGATGTAGAATAATGGTTATTAAATATTTATTTATATATATAAAGAGAATGGGCTTATACAAACCTGTTCACATCTTCCTAATTTTTCTTTCTCTCCAGTGTAGCCCTGAAATTCGAGCACTCAAGAAATAAATCTTCAAACGAAAGGTAACAGCAGTTTCTTGAGCTATAGATATATATCTGCAGGACTTTATCAGTTCACAAGAAGTTCGCTCTACCTTAAGTAGCTCCATCTCCTCTTTTGTTGGACAGAACTTTATGATGTTTTCCACCTGGTCAATATCCAATGCAGAATCTTCTAGAGCAAGTACCGAGTTCTGTCATATAAATCTAGATATATTAAGGTATTCAGTGAAACATTAACCACATAAATGTTTACGGCAAATTACCTTCAAACAGGGGGGCCAAAAAAAAAAAGTTACATAGTCTAGCATGCTTGCTCAAATAATACTGACATAACAAAGAATGATGAAAACCAAAATCGAGCAGTACAAACATCACGGATGAGAAAGAATAACAACTAGATGTAAAGTGTTGAATTGCTACTGATGGTCATTGTAGAATCATTAAGGGCTGGGAATTAATGTTTGTGGTCATAACAGTTGTATCAAGTACTGGCATTACAAATATTTGCTGATTTAAAACAAGTACGTCTGTTAATCATGCCACATCTTTGTCGCATGAACCTAAACCATTTATCAAGCACATAAAAAAAATATGATGCATAGAACATGCTTGACCAAACAGCTTTTCGTATTTAAGCAGGTGAAGATTCATATAAAGATGTTTGAGAACTGTCCGAGAAGTGTCCTGATGGCAGAAATAACTAGCGAACCTGCTTAATCTGCCTTTAAAAGATTTAAAGAGGGTCAACCAAATAGAAGATGAACTTTCATTTCTATGTGACAGATGGGATCACAGGTTTATTATATCATAATTTTAGCTCAACACAAGCACATGTAACCAGGCGTTGAGTGACAACTGTATTTCATGTAGCCCACTGGATCGAACAAATTGATCTTTGTAGAATTAGTAACGTTGTTTCCACTTTTTAGTGAAGATCTGTTAAAGTTGATCCTCGAGTCAGTTATAAGACCTAATAGGACTAGGATTACTCTGCTGATTGAATAAGTAACTAAGTTCTTTTGAGATTTCAATAAATATCGCTGCATCTCAAAGTATCAGCCTAGGTTTCTTATTTCCAATCAGTTTACCATCTGGTGGAAACGAATTGAGCAGTAAAGTTAATTCTCCTGGACCTTAAAGAATTGTTTACTTTGAATCATGTGACGCAAGTCGCGGAGAAAAAGAAAGAATCAATATCTAGGTTCCAGCCCTGTCTCTAAAGTGTGATTCTTCAAGATAAAAAAAAACACCACTTGCAATGCTTCAGAAACTTTAGGTGTGATGCCTAAAGAAATGTAATCCACTCGACTTGTCCTCTGCTGCAAGTTCCCTTCAAACATTCAATTAAAATTAGGCTCATTCATTGTCCTACATCATGTTATGCAATATGATTATCACAAATTGTCAACCGTAGGAAAATCAAAGATGCACCACCGATGTCTCTGAGGAGTACGATGATTGATCGATCAAGGAGACATGAAAAAAGGCTGTAGCCATCATGTCATTCACATGCTTTAAAATCCACCAAAATAGCAGATGAAAAGATTCTAGAAAAGCATCAAGATGAAAATATCAAAAAGATACAAAACAAAGATCAGCTTGCAACTGAAGAGATCACAGAGGTCCAGCAAGCCAAACATTACAAACCATAAATGCAATATGTTTTCTAGTTGAGATTAAGCGTTGGCAGTCATAAGGTCAACTGATCCAACCACGGCAGCGTCATTGAAATCCCACTTAATAAGGACAGATATGATAAACAAGAAAAGAATTATTAAGAATGTACTGAAGTGCAATTAAATTAGAGAGACCGCGTTACATGAGTATGCAGCTCTTATCAACTTATCGTCCTATATAGAGAAAGCAATACGAGAACAAGACTACAGGTTACGATGCTTAGTTAAAGCATATATCAGCATCACTTATATTAGAGTTTTAATGCAAAACATAGCAGCATCAAGCTTACCATTAACTCATGCAATGGCACTTTGACCTTTGAAAGCATAATCTCACAGTTGTATGCTCGCCTGTGGTCAATCTGCAAACACCAATCTGCTAAATGCAAATATAATGACAATAAAACATCGTGGAACAAAATGAATAAAAGAAATGTTTAAAACACATGACCTAATTTGACAGCCTGTACTCCATCTCCAAAATTCATTGTCATTTATTAAACCTGGAGTTCGAAAGTTCATACATTATCTTCGAAAATTTGTGTCATAGCTTCACTCTTTATATACACCAGAGACATAATAAGATACCTCAACTTAATGATTTGTCTGACAAACCATTTACATGCAAATCAAGCCCAACTATAGAAGAGGAAAACAGTAAGTTAACTTACTGACTTTGCTCCGACAATATGGAAATTATGCTACAGTAAACCTCAAGAATAATAACTATTGAAGAAAAGCATCAAGAGCAGAGGCAAAAATTCTCTGAATGACTCATTTATATGGATTTACTGTAAGAAGTTTACTGGAAAGTAACAAAGATTTTCTACCCCAAAGGTCTTGCATTAGAAAATCTTTTGCCATTACAACAGATTTTACATATAAGTAATCATGCAAATGAGCCCATGGATAGAACGAAAACAAATTTTCCATTTCTTCAATTAAAAACACAATACTGGACAAACAAAAAATCTAAATAGCCATTCTACTTAGTAAGAGATGGCTTATTATTAGCTGTAATAGCGGTTGCAGTACTTTTTAGTATTTCCAATATAGGTCATTTTGTTTCTAGCAGAAGCCAAATACCCCCAATGAATGGTTAAAGTCCTGAAACCATTTAAGTAGACAGGTTCTGATGTATATTTGAGTATTAGACAGGTAGGCTTATAATAAATGACATGTAATCCAGTGCATACAATCAGAAATATGCATTATCACTAAATGCGACTTCCAATGGATTTGCCAATTTTTCAATGTGTCCAAGGTGGTAAATTCAAGATTGACCAATAAGCAGTCATTGAATTTTGCTCCCTTGGATCATATATGCTAGTAAGGGGTTGAAATATACCAAGATTGAGTTTGCTGACTAACAAAAGCCATCAAACTGGAATACGGCCCAAACATCTGGAGCCAAGAACATAGAATTATCAGAACATATAATTACCAGTTGCACTTTATCTGCCTTGCGTGCATCTGAGCCATGTGCACCTTTTTTTCTGCTGTGATCTGAAACCGGCACAGATGCTGAGAAAAGAGTTTCCAGCTCAGACATGTCAATTTCTGGAGCCCTACAAATTGTTGCAAGACAAAAATTATTTGCTACCATATTAACAGACTACCTTTGAAATATAATACTAAAAAATCATACTTGGTAGCTTCTCCAGATTTTTGCGTTTCAGCCCAAATGCTTCCTTGTACCGCTCTCGATAGTTTCAACCAATGTAAAGGCTTTAGCTTTTTCATGTTGCTACTCTTGGAACTTATAGTACGTGACAAGCCTCGTCCCTTTGCAGTGTTGAAAGCACTCAATGGCGGACCTGGAGGAGGTCCTCCACCTGTCTTCGGTACACCTTTAACAGAAGGAACAGGAGGAGGAGGCGCAGAAGGAACAGGTGGGGAGTTCCTCACTGTAGCTCCAGACTGTTTGGCCATGATAGGGGAAGGAGGGGTTGCCGGTGGTGCGGTAGGGGGAACTTTAGGACCCATAGCTTGCCCAGAATGAAGAGGAGGTGGCGGGGGCGGTGGAGGTCTCACATTCGCTGGTTGAATCTCCTTAAAAGGAGGCGTTGGTGGTGGTGGTGGTAGCGGCATTGGTGGTGGAGGTGGAGGTGGTGTTGGTGTCTTTGAAGATGGCTGCGGAGGGCTAGGAGGAGGAGGGGGAGGAGGAGGAGGAGGTAGCTCGGCTGCAGAGCTGGCTGAATAATGCTTGTTCATATCATGTAAACGAGAAGTGACCTCTTCACCAGCTAAACCTGTTGGTCTCAAACCTGGTAGTTGTGGTGGTGGTGGTGGTGGTGGTGGTGGAGGTAGAGGTGGAGGAGGAGAATGTGGCACGGGATGAGCTGGAGTAGACTCCTCCTTTCCCTGTATGTGAGAATTTATCTCATCACCATGTGAATTTTCTGCTTTTGAAGACAAGGGATAATGAGATGTAGGAGGAGAAGAGGTGGAAGCAGATAAACCAGGTTGAAGAGGAGGAGGTGGAGGAGGTGTTGGCAGTGAAACTAAGACACTTTTGGGTCCTAGATGCTCAAGAGAAAGATTCTGAGACTTGATTTGGACCGCTTGGTCTGAGGATACTGTTGTTGTGTTTTCTGCTTTCCTCTCAGATGAGGCAAGATCATCAATTTGACTTTCAAATGCGAGACCAAGAGGTGCAGTAGTCTCTTGTTTTGTCGTCACTAGATTTGAAGCTTGCACAGAATCAATGTAACCTGGAGAATGCTTGGTAGTCTGAGTAGCCTCCACTCTTCTCTCTGGAGATGGCTTTTGGGGAACTGATTGATCCTCTAGACTGAAGGAAACAGAACCGTGCTTCTCCATCTTACTTTCTAACATCTTTTCATCACTTTCTTCTCTGATACTTTCAGGACTCTTTTTAGTTGATAAGGGGAAACTTTCCGGAACATTCAGAGAATCAGCATCCGATTTTCCTTGAACTATATTTGAAACTTTCATTTGCTGGATGACATTAATTGCAGCATCTGTGTTGGGAGCCAACCACTCTACATGGCTAAAAATTTCCTGAACTTTAGCAAATGCTTCTATCGGAAGGCCCTCCTCCTCAAAGCACGAAACATCTACGGGAACAACGGAAGCAGCGGAATCCATCTCAGAAAAGAGGATCTTCATCAACAAGATAGATAGTTTATTAAGTTCAGCATAACATGGATGCTAAGAAAAACATATCTCTGCAAAGACTGCAGTTAAACAAAAGTGGCATCAGATATACCTCTGCTCTGAATTCCTTCGGAAATAGATCTTTAGCTTCCCATAAGGTATCAATTTCATCACGATTAAGCATCAAAATGTTTGACCTGATGAAAGCTGTATTGAACATGACGCGGAACATCATCTTTTCTCGTTCCAAGTCTTCAAATAAATTTATGCACTCAAGCACAACGTCTCCTTGAATATGGCAGTTTATGTCAATCTTAACCAACTCGCATTCTGCCTGCAGATTATCGGAACAAAGGTTTCAGAAAAAACCTTTATCAACCTTCTCAAAGGAGGGAGAGACAACATTAACGAGAAAAGTGAAATCTCGGAAGAGTAAAATAATATGTGTCACTACTAGCATATACCAAAAACCAAGACCAACTGGCAGTTTAAAATCAGGTCGAATTGCCGGATTGAAGACGAACAGCAATCATTTATGCTTCATTTGAATTGTTCATTCCAGACCCAGAGTACTACAATGGAATTCAATCATTCTTCAGCTTCGAAATGTTGATCAGATTAATTTTACCTAATTGCCTTGGTATCAGACAGCAAACCGTAAATTTGAGATGCTGATAAATTTTGATGCGCCACTAAGTTTTCTAACATCTTCAATAACTGATTCTATTTATCCATTTCTGCCTTGTGAATAGCGCCGCAGAGGAAGGGAGAAAGCTAATTTTCAAGCATGTCTCCGTCAAAAACAGAGTGTTGTTTAAACCGATGGGGGAAAATGCTAGTGAAAAATTGAATATATGGGGCATTTTAGCACCACTTCAATGTGCTTATAGATAGCTGAGATTTCAGATGGTGTAAAACTTTTCTCTCCTACTTTAGAAGATCAGTCTCCGAAAGGAACATCCTTACAGGTTTCATCGTGCGGTATGTTAGCAAATCAGCATCAATTGATATATTGGAGAAATCCAATTTAACGTATATAAAAGATGATATATTTGCTCAGAATATCATGACTAACAACTGATGAGCTGTAAATGCGTTCAACCATCTGCTAAGGTATGACACCCCAATCAATTGCGCAACCTTAAATCTAAAAAAAATTTCAAGTCTTCCAAGGACAGCTCTGTAGGAAATAAGAAATTAATAACACGCGCTATTGAGAAAAACCCTAGACATCTTCCTAGAGGTCAAATGGGGAGAGGACATGCAATCTATAAACTCTTCAACTTCAAAGATAATTTGTAAAAGCCTGTTAAGCTTTCCTTTATACATCTTCAACCATCAGTAATGAAAATGATAAGATTATAGACATGGGTAAGAGCAACCATGTATTTTAATGACGACGCAATTCAAATAAATTACTCATTTCAGGAACTGCCTATTTATTATGGAGCTGTTTCACTCTGTCCGGGAAGATTTAAGAAGAAAAACGTAAAACCAAAATGGATTCGATATAATAAGGACAATGTGTCACCTGCTTGTAAACCCGAACCACTTTGCTTCTCTTTGAAGTTGAGAATAATGCTTTGGGAGTGCGATCATTAACGAGAAAGGGGTCCTGCCCATAAATCCTGAATATAGGGCGGCATCCACCCTCCCCATCAAAATTTGGAATGGACCTGATGATAATGCAGTCTAAAGTGAGCGCTCTGTCCAAAGGAGGCCATTCAGTGGCCACATTCCTCCTCGAGACATACTGTAGGTATCTCTGTTGAGAAGGGACGGGATTAAGTGGCGACAACAAGTGTAAAAGCTCACGTGGAGCCTGCTTGTAAACCATGTCCAATGTCTTTTGCTCGCCACTGTATAGCTTCCTATAAATTAGAAGAGCAGCAAGCATGAAGGCCAAAACTGGCCAACCACCAAGTTCACAGTGCATTAACAGCAAATTATGATGCCCAAGAGAAAGCCAACTCTCGCATGACCTCAGAAAATGATGAATCATCTCCATTGTCAGCAAGGGGCAGCCCTCGTACTGCTTAGGGTAGTCCATGATGGTCATATCATACTCAGAGAGAATGTTATTGAGTTTGCTTCGCTCCTCTCCTTCACGAAAATTGAACACCAGAATAGAAGACTCGTGGAAGTGATCTTGAAACTGACTAACTATTCCTCGCATATGAACCTTGTAGTCCTCCTCCGTCCACACATCAGTAGCGAAGCAGCAATCAAATACTAACAACAAAGTCACAACGAGCACTTATCAATTGCATTTCCAAGTCATCGTACTAACCAAATGAAAGGGTCTAACAAACAGCCAATTCCGTTTTTCCATATGAAGAATTATGCAGACAAAATGATTCACGTAATCAAGACAATCTGGTTTCGTGTACAGTATACTCCGCAAGTCATCCTGAGCGAAACAGAGGTCGCCACAGCATCTCCCTGTTTTTTTTTTTTACACGAGTAGTCTGAACGGGAAAAATGGCTCAGCATTGAGATTTCAATAACGTAGATATAGCAAGCCGCATGCTTTTCCATAAGGGAAGAGATTCTCAACAGCTCATCCACTGACAAAACAATTGTCGATCATGGATTTAACAGTACAAATTACTAAACAGCTCCCTGCCCCAATCAACTTTACGGTAATTCTAAAACACCTTTCTCCTTTCTGTTCTAATTACTATACCCATCCTAATGACATGTCATCTGTCATGCATCAAGTCAGCCGCTACATGCTCTATTCTTGCAGCCATGAACTTCTCCTAACCCGTTATTCTCCAGAACTTCCATATTACACTAATTTTACCGACGTATCAGCTGATCCAAAGAGCTAAACTAGCCAATTAAACTAAAACCATTATCCAAGCATATCGTAATTATGCTTGGGAAAAGCAAGTATTCGTCTATTTTAGCGCTCTTTCTTCCACGTAACAGGCCGACAGACACACGATATCCCCATCAATTCAAAGTTTCGCAGCAAAAAACGAAAAACGCCGACTCATGCCAAAATCCAGCTAACAAACCACACGCGAATCGAAGCTTCCCTCCTCCCCTTACCGTAGACCCGCTCGCAGATCTCGAGGAGGCCATCGGGGGGCTTCCGGTAGAACAATTTGAGGAAGGACGCCATCCCGGCAACGCCCCCCGAAGCGCGCGCGCGCGCGCGATAGCAGAGCCCTAGAGAGCAAAAAAAAAGCCACCCGCGTCGTTCAGAGAGAGCGCAACAGAAATCGACGGAGCAACGGAAATCGGAATCGGTGCCGGGGAGTTGTGGTTTAGGTGGGGGGCCGAGGACCGACCTGGAAGAGGGAGTGATCGAAGGCGTTCGGTGGCGGAGCCGACACACTTGGCTTGTCATGTAAGGAAAAGAGCTCCGTCGGTTGCCGCGAATTGGAAATGCTCTGTCCGTAGCGAGCGTGCGACAGAATAGAGAGAGAGAGAGAGATGGAGGAAGGGTGATGGCGGTGATGGTGGTGATGGCGATGACACAGTGAAGGATTTCTGGATTTGGTGCTTCTTCCTCCTTCCTTCCTTCCTCCTTCAACGACCGAATTGGCTTTTTCGGTTTTCCTTTTCTTTATTATTATTATTATTATTATTATTATTATTATTATTATTATTATTAATTTATTATTATTGTGGGGGAGCTGAGACGTGGTAATGAAAAGCAGCTGAGAATCGCCTGCCGGGGGGTGGCCGCCACGTCAGCTGACGTGGGGATCACTGCGCGCCGACCCGTTGCTGCGGTCCTTTTTCTTTTTGCCTTTTTTTTTTTCTCCTTTCTTTTGTGTACGCGATTTTTGCGATAACGGTATTCCTTTTGTTCTCCGATTTTTGACGTAAGGCGAAGTGAAATCGCTCGAATCTTTATCTGGATGCGTCTCAAGCGTGTTAGCCCGAGTCACACCGTGTACACGTAATTTGCGTGCTTCCTGTGTACACGGGTTAATGCGTGTTTGTAGTAGGCAAGTCGACTTTATCATGTTCGTGCTAGTACCCGACACGAGAACACTTTATGTAATCACATGTTAATTGCGTCTTGTTGTAAGACATGCTTTTGTTAGGTGCATCCACATTTAGGGCGAGACGGCTCGACGCGTTTGTTAAACTTGTCACGTTCGTGCCATACCCATGTTTCTACGAGACACGATTAACGTACCCATCTCTAAATGGAGGCATGCAGGTCCTTACATCCTGAGGGTCAAAAAGCATGAGCTCGTGACTAGCGGCGACGTGTAGGGTAACCGATTGATAGAAAATGAGACGTGTACACGCGTGATGCCAAATAGGATGAGATTTGTAACACAAAAAGTAATAATGATTGATCGGCTATATCCTATTATTATTGCCACGTTGCATATTGATCTCATATATTACTTCCATCAAAAGCACACATTTGATCCAAATGCTCTCATTAGCACTTTTAAGTCGACTCCTTTCTCATTTAAACCACAAAGTTGTAGCAGTTGACTAAGTGGAAAGTTAAGAGATTTCCAATTCAAGAACCGGAAGTCACTCAGATCCCCTTAGCTGTATGCAAATCTCACGAGCAAATAATTTCTTCACTACAAAAAAACTGTAATTTAGCTACAACATATTTGCGACGACAACAGTATCGTCGCTAATTAGCGACAACAAAAGGCAAATAGTCGCTACGTGGCGACGAAATTAGCGACCAAGTTAATTTCGTCGCCAATTACCGAAAATAGCGACGGCAACAGACAATTAGTCGCTAATTCGTCGCTAAATAGCCACGAGATAAAGATGTCGTCGCTAATTTGTGACGATCACGCTTTTCTGTCGCTAAATAGCGACTACATTCAGCGACGGCATTTTTATCATAGCTAAGTAGCTACGAAAATACTAGGTAGTCGCAAAAACACAGTTTAGCGACGCATCATAATTACTTCGTCGCTAATGTGATCTAATGTTACATTTTACGTTTCTTGATCTCTGGACAGTTTAGCGACTAAGTTGTCGCAATCTCGTCTCAAATTAGCGACGATATTAGTACCGTCACTAAATAGCTACTATATTTACCTACGACTTGTATTTAGTCGCTAAATAGCGACTATCTTTAGCGACGATTTAATTATTAGTCGCTATTTAGCGACGAAATAAATATATTTCGTCGCTAAATATAGCTTATATCAGCAACAAAACAGACGATTCATTCATTTCGCAGCACTCGATCTCTTCTTCCTCTCTGTCTGAACGAGAGCCCGACGCCTACTTGGAGTAAGTACAAGTTACATGGAGGTGGAGATGCGTATGCTTTAGCGAAGAAATCGGAAAAGCTAAAGGGAGTGAGAAATTCGCGATTGAAGAAACCGCAAAAAATACACCATTGTCCGCAAAAAATACACCATTGTCCATGCATTCTGGACATTTTTGCGACTACAAGAAAAATATCGTCGCAAAAATTTGCGACGATCATACTCTTGTAGTCGCTAAAATATTAGCGACGCCAGGTGTAGTTCGTCGCTAAATGGCGACTAATGGTGTGTCTAGTCGCTAAGTTGCGATATCTGAGTTTTGCGACAGATGTGTTAGCGACGAGTCAGTTTGTCGCTAATTAGCGACGAATTGGCATATGTTTCATCGCTAATTTGGCCGAGAGCTTTACAATTTGCATTCGGGGACATCATTAGCGACGGATCACATATCTTCGTCGCTAATTGGTGACGGGGAGCGCATGTCGTCGCTAAAAGTGGCCATGAGTAATCATAATATTTGAAATTGTAGCGACGATGCTGTCGCTGATTGGTCGCCAAATGTGGCCGAGTTATGGATTTGATTCAGGCGTTTTAGCGACTACTTGGTCGCTATACCGTCGCAATTAGCGACGGAGGTTTTAATTGGTAGCCAATTAGCGACGATTCGTAGCTATGCCGTCGCTGAATCATGATAACCTAAGTTCGAAATCGATTTTGCCCAGTCTGTCTCTCTCTATCTCTCCTCTACTCTCGCTCTCCCTGTGACCTCCGACGCCGCTCGATCGCCCGCCGCCGCTCGTCTGGCCTCTCGCCGCCGCTCGTCCGCCCGCTCCCCGCCGCTCGTCCACCCGCTCGGCTGCCCGCTCCCCGCCGCCCGCTCCTCCGCCCGCCACCGACGACCGCTGTAAGTTCTCGGCCCGAACGATCGATTTTTGATCGGTTCCCCTCCGCACCGCCGGTGTGCAAGTCCTCTCCCTCCGGCTTCAATGGCCACCGCAGGAGCTCTGGTGTCTCGCTCTTGCTGAACAACATGGCCTCCCTCTCACGCTCTCTCTCTCTCTCTCTCTCTCTCTCTCTCTCTCTCTCTCTCTCGTGGTTGGGTTGTGCACTTTGTTCGATGGTTTTTGGCTTTTTTGCTGATCTGGGTTGCCCTTTCCTTGTGTTTCTTGAACGTTGGAGTGATAAAGCTACACGCTTGCTTTAAAAGTGATTTTCGGTTGTGAATGTTAGTGCAATCTGCCTGGGAAGTGGATCGAGAATGTTGTTCCATGCATTCTGGACATTTTTGCGACTACAAGAAAAATATCGTCGCAAAAATTTGCGACGATCATACTCTTGTAGTCGCTAAAATATTAGCGACGCCAGGTGTAGTTCGTCGCTAAATGGCGACTAATGGTGTGTCTAGTCGCTAAGTTGCGATATCTGATTTCAGCGACAGATGTGTTAGCGACGAGTCAGTTTGTCGCTAATTAGCGACGAATTGCCATATGTTTCGTCGCTAATTTAGCGACATGGTTTTTCGCAACGAAATTTTGTTCGTCGCAAAAGTCGTCGCTAAAAAATTTTAGCGACGAAAATTTGCGGTTGTTCGTCGCTAATTGTCGTTGCTAAAATGCAGTTTTTTTGTAGTGCTTGGCCGCGAAATAGCCTATGCAGCACCTAGTGAGCTGAGAACACTAGGTCATCCTTCTTACTATAAATTGCTCCAGAGATGACGAATAGCATCCTCGTATTGGATCATATTACGCCCAACTTAGTTCGGCTATCCACTCCCCTTAGCGAGACACACATATCACTTTGATACAATAACTAGTTTCAGCCTACCATGGTCTTATCGGGTAAGTGACATGATTAGTTTGTGTATGGGAGATCAATCCCGTCTTCAAAGATCTTATAAGATGATAGCATTCATACCATTCCATGACTCCCAGCATAAACCCCACCAAGTCAACATCGCATGCCCAGGTGAAAGGCCTAAACTTAACCACTTAATGAAACTTGCAGAGTGGATTGTACTCTAGGGCTAAAAAAAGAAAAGAAAAATGTCAACACATGCGATAGAGAAATTTGCTCGGCAATTTGGTTAGATCGCCAATTTCTAGCAAGCAATACTAGTGTGAGATTTTGCGGAACTGATGTCAATTGCTTTAAAAACTTAAGTTATTAGATAAAGGCATGGAAATATGTAATCGATTAGGTAAATACAAGCATAGAAAGATTGAAACTCAGAACCTATACCGTGTAAGAAAGTTCAATTCAAAAGTTTAAACTATTAAATGAATGTGTGATTTAATATTCTAATAACTAGGTATCCTATATAAATGGGATGTGAAAAAAATGGATGGTATTAAATCATGTTCTTTTCACCATTTTCTACTTAGGTTAACTCTGAGCAATGATTGGTTATTCAAAGAAAAACGAGTCGATTTATCCATTCCACGCATAGGTTTTGTATTTCAAAGTTTGATAAAATCAACTTATATAAATACATCGTATATTATGGAGTTATAAGAATGACAATAGCCATGAAATTAAGTAATCGAAGAAACTATCACGCGGAAAAAATATGCATTGTTCATTAGGTGATCTAAAGGTGTAGGTTCATTTGTCTTTTATATAATTTCGCTTTACGCTCGTCAAACATCTCATATGTCTTATTTTATTAAACCTGAATTTATCATGACTGTTTTTCTTTTCAATTTGACATGCTTGTTTGTCATTTTTAAGCGACTATCGATCTTTAATTAAGAAAAATTAACTCTAGCATTGTGTTTTAGTATGTTTTGTATTGGATTGAATCAAGGTAATTTTATGCTCTACGCTATAGTATTGATTTACGACAACAATTATCTATAATTTATGTATTACATTATGCATGTTGTATAGTAGAATAAACTATTCCATTACATTAAATATTATTTCACACAACGTCGGCCTATTTTGCTGCAAATTCCAATACGGGCGATTAAGTCAACTTTTCCCCTATTATCGTATAGATATTTTTGTACATATATATTTTTTCTTTCACAACATAACATGTCGTGCCTAATGAAGCCAATTTTACTTAATTCTGCAAAAATAAATATTTGTTCAATATCATTTAATTAATTATACCAATTATTCATATGAATACTATTAGACGCATGTGTCATATATGACTATGCTTACATCATGAAACTATTCTTCTCTTAAAATTTTCTCGAAAAGGAATAGACTTCTTTCTATCACACAGTTAATGCGCGCAGTCTATACCATTACACTCGTAAAATATCACAACATCCGCGAGGCTCTCGACGGTGAAATCCGTGGTTCGTCGACGTCCTGATCCTCACTTTCGCGCGTGAAAAGCAGCACGCAATGTTGCCTCGCTTCATATGAGCGTGCAAAGCTCGTGTTGCTCTAGATCCTCTCCAACAGGGCACAAACTTTGGAGGGAAGACGATCAATATCTCACGGGGTCGTATTTGTCGGAACAAGCTCCGAATCCAAGAGGCACCTGCATAGGAAAAGGAAAAAGGAAAGTCGCCATTTATCGGCGAAAGAGGAGAGAGAAAGGGCCGACCGAGGGCCCTTGGGCCGGAATGCAGTAGGGTCTTCAAGCCTCGTGCTCGATTCTCGATCGAAACTTTTTAAACTTCATTTAACAAAAAAATCTTTTGGTTGACATGGATGCATATGATGTTCGGGAGTCACTTTTACCATCAGATGTTAGGACCGTTGGACAAGTCGGCCCAAGCGACGGCCGATTTCAAAGCAAAACCCGACCAGAAAAAGAGAGAAATCATCAAAAAAAAAAAATTCGGGTCGACCGGCTTGGTCGGACTCACTTAAAAATATTCGCCCAAACCTTCCCAAGTGTCTATTGGGCTTAGTCAGGCCCAGCCCATGATATTATCAGGCCCATAAACTACTCAAATAACAAATGAACTCTACTAATTTTTTTAATTTATAATTTCTGGTCTTTATTTATTCTTTGATAAATTGGAGGTGCAAATCAACGTCGAAGCAATGGTACATCATCTAACCATATGTTCCATGAACATGGACCGGTTTCAATTTAGGAAGCAGATTGGAATATATTTGTGCACAACCTAATTCCATATTTGTGCTATGTTTTGGGACACTGAAGAAATGACAGAAAATAGGAGAAGAATATCAGATTTCCCACACATCATTACACAAGAGATTTGAAAAGCTTCTCATTTTTTTCTAAATTTTCGTTCCACCCTCCACGTTCTCTCATTTTCCAAAGGGAACAGCAGTTCCATGATGCATTATCATCAAGTAGGAGTGAGCACCGGGTTCGGTTCAACTAGAGAACCAACCAAATTGGCCTACACCCGTCTGTTCCAGGGGGAACCACTTCGATTTCCAATTATGTGGACCAAGAACTGGCCCAAGATTGGTTCGATTCCAATTCCAAGGTCGAAACCACCCGTTCTACTTGGGTTGAATCGGTTTTAAACCGGTTTCGAAGTCCCTTTTAGAAAAAAAAAAAAAGAAGAAGTATTTTTGCACCTATGAAGCATGGAATCTTCAGCATAAGCAAACAACATAACTGGTAGACTAAGAAATGCTTTAGTAGTGAAATAGTATAACTTTTATATTTTGTTACAGCAATTTGATTTTGTACTCAAAACATAAAAGCAATCAGAACGAGCAATTTCAAAACTGACCAGCTCGGATTGTGGTTCCAATCTTTTGGAAGCGCACAAGGTCGATTCCTGATCCTAGATTGAGAACCAACTCACCTTCAAATCGATCATCCCTATTATAAGGCAAAGGAAATTGTCCAGTTAGTGAAGAAGCCGAGCCATATGATCAAAGGACAATGAGGCCGCATCAGCTTCATTGAAAAGAAGGCCCACATTAGAATCTTGAGTGGAAAATTGTGGAACGTGTTGTTTTTGTGGATTGGTTTACAAAGAAGCACTCGGACACGCCATGGCCAATTATGCATCATTAGACCTTTTTGAATTCGATCATTGAGCAAGAGCTTAGAGCATCGGCAATGATTCAATTGTTCAGCACCAAGTGATGTTCAGCCATCGGATTGATTTGAGTTTGGTGCCACGTGCCGATCAAAATAGACTTTTCTTGTGTAGTTCCCAAGAATCGCCTATTTGATTTGAGCTCAACGGTACTCGGTTTTCTCGAGTTTGAGTTTAATTCACATATAAGGCATGATCAACTGGGACTCAATTGAACTTAACTTGAGTATCGAAATAATGTCATAATCTAAATGTGGAAGAGAACATGGACACAAGATATGAGGAATCAAAATGAATTATGAGGAATCGGAATAGGAATTAACTTAAAAATTGCCATACATAATAAAAATCGGAATACATGTTTTATTGAATTATATGTTTCAAATTGCAATAAATACCAGTACATTAGATAAGTATGCTTTCCGACCAAAAAAAAGAGAGATAATTATGTTTACCATATTAATTTTTTTCCATAAAAAAGTTATAGAATGCAAGGTTTAGTTAATAACCACATATCTACTTGCCTTTTCTATTAACGCATTCCCGTCGATTCTCATTCATTCGTACCTCCACCTATGTCAACGAAAATGCAGTAATGCATCGATTTTCATTCGTAACCAAACACGTTAGGGCATCGACCTAAAACCTTTCAAGATCTACAAATATCAATATGTAGATTCACATCTAACTATTTATAGTTCTCTGAAACTTAATATCTTTTTAAATTTATATTTCGAAAAAAAAATACATTTGTCTATTAGGCAAAACCAAAATTATGAAATTATTTGAAGTTGTTTAAATCTCGAAAGTAAACCCAAAGTTTGGTGCGCCAAGGCAAAAACCCAATTTTCTTTCTGTTTTGAGCTCCATTTAATTTCTCTAAGTAAAAATTTACATTCTTTTTATTATTTATTTATTGTCTTTCTCTATTTTTGGCACGATGGACATTCGTCAACGAAAGCTATCTTCTCATTCAATGGAACGAATTTTTTATTTAACAATAAAGTATCCTTAAAGGTTGAAAGGTACATCTACCCAACTAAAAGGTGCAAGTCATTGCGTTTCCCCCTCCGCCAGTAGTTATAGATAATCCAGAAAGCAAGTCAACGCAAAAATATAATAAGATTTACTTCTACGTCGTGCGAAAGAGAAAATTCATGGAGGATCGTGAAATTTTAACGACAACAATATTATTACCTTATAATTTACAATGTCATGTTTCTTTTAAGGAGATTCATAATGTTGTGTAGATGAAAAGAGGAGTTGATACTAGGGGTGATCGGTTCTCGGTCCAGTCTGGTTCGTCTAATTCCACCTAGAAACTGGAAATCGGACCGGCTGGTCCTACAACCGGGAATCGGACAAGACAGTCAGTCCGGTCCGGTCCAACATAATCGGTCAATGTAGAGATTGAATTGAAAAGGATGAAACTAAAAGAGTAGGAATTGTACAAATGAGATGTAACTTTTGAGGAAGAAATGGTCGTGATGCAGAGGATGAAGCTAACACGACCTCACAAAACAATAGGGACACAATGTGGGAAGAAAATAGTTACATCCACAGTATGTAGAGTTGATGAGTGTAGAAGAAGAGCTAAAAAAATATCTTTCTTATTGGAGGAAGTGGGGTAACCCGCATTGTAAATCCAAAACAATGGCAGAGGGAAGAGAAAGGCAGGCGAGCCGCGAGTGTGAGGAAAGGGAAATGTGAGCGGATTAGGGTTTTTCAAGAAACTAAATATATATATAGTCAATCTGGTTCGATCGGTTCGGTTGGTCCGGTTCCAACCTTGGAACTGGGAACTGGACCGACATCCCTTGAAACTGCCTAAAACTGGGTAATTCGGTCTAGTCTGGGCAGTTCCCGGTTCGTACAATCCATCTTGCACACCCTTGCTTAATAACATAAAAAATCTCAATTGGGTACTAGAATGGCATATTTACTTTAAATTAGTTTTTGTCTCATATAAAGATTTGTACTTCAGATCCAAGTCCACTATTTTTTAGCATTCTCTTAGATATTCAATTAAATGCATACATGTCCACATGCATGAATTTTTCACGTTGAACCAGTCATTCTCCATGTTAAATCTGTCTTGTAGTCGCCTGTTGCATGTGTTAGGTTTAATTTATTTTGCGAAAAATGAATAATTTAGAAAATATTTTCTTAAAAATGATTGCTTGGAATAATTACTCAATGGAAAATATTTTTATTATTGACAATAATATATGTCTAAATATTATTGCGAACGGTGAAAATATTTTTCATTCATTCAATTTTGTAAGTGACGTAAACGATCGTTTCTAGGAAAATATTTTTCAAATTATTCATTTTTTGCCCTAACATACGCATAAGCATTGTTGGACAGAATGCAGTGATCTCTCCGCTGATCAGGATAAAAGATTCGAAGAGTAGATCTGGGACTAGAATACCGGTTTTAGATTTTTCACATGACGAAAATTAACTTAGAGTAAATATGGTATTGGGTATTACTTGTTGGAGCGTGGTTCATACTTCCCATTAACTGAAAAGCACAAGGTCCCGCTTCCCAATGAGCGAACAGGTGGGGGTTCGAGCGCTGCCCAGCGGGGGTCATAAGAGGTAGCACCTTTATAATTTGAACATGAATTTTATTAGTAGTTTTTGTTTTGATTCATGAATAGCTACTGAGTATATATAATATCTTTTTTTTTTTATAATTGAAGATTGTAACAGGGAAAATATAACCCTAATTTAAGGGCAGACTGGGATAAAATCTTGTATCTCGATTTCTTTTTCTCACATTTATTCTATATTTCGTTGCGTTTGTGCATCTAATTCTAACACCACTTTGCGATTATCAATGGCATTAAATCCAAGAATGAGAGTGTCTTGCCGAAGTCGCAACGTTTTCCTTGCCACCTTTTCTTCGCCGAAAGTGGATTGCTGACTTTGACAAGTGCACATGGTCACATGGCCAAACAAAGACAATGCGTGCATGTTTAGTCGTTGTACTTAGGACGGAAGGAGCGACAGGACGAGCGAATCAACCCACGCACTCCAACAAATTGCTGGTTTCTGACTCACAACCGCGAACGATTCAAAGGGTTTATGATGAAGTGCGGAATTCATGCGAAACGTGCACAACGTGAATTGCCCTAATTTTATCATCAGCTGACAAGATTGAACAAGCATGACCCAAAGATCTTTCTTTCTTCCTAATCGGTTTGCATGGAGACCCGCCTTAGGCTCGGCGAGACGCAAACGATGCTCGCCCCGACACGGGTCTCACGTTGTGCTAGCACGCCGTAGATGAAGGAAATATGTTATTTATACACATTCGATGTATGATGCGGTTGATGGAAGCGATTGACAGTTCAGAAAATTTAATAAAGGGCTTCATTGTGGGTCTTGCTCTTTTCTTGATATGTGGTCGCTTAGCTCTAACTTGCCGCGTCTATGAAATATCTTATCGTAATTATGAATGTGTTGTGGACACGATCGACCACGGGCCGGATAAAGTACCATTGTGTCTTATTATTCTTGTGCTAGACAGAGGGGGATAAGTTAATATATGCATCCATGAAGGATTTAATTGAGCACCTCTATCTATCATAACAAAAAAAAGTCAAATTTCCAAGTTGGGTATTTTCTTATCATATAGGTGTCTTCTCAATCAATGATTTTCCCCCGAGAAATCCTAAACCCCGAAATTTTCATATTTTACCAAATCATTCATTTTGACATTTTCAGAGGTAAAAAAGTGTTTTCCTTTTTATATTTTCGCCAATTTCTGAAATATTATTAAGAATCTTGTCCGCATTTGTATGTTCTAAAAGTTTTCAATATTTGGCACAAAAGAAAAGAAAAGAAAAGAAAAGAAAAGAAAAGTTTGTGATCGACACCTTACGATTAAACACAAAAATACAGGCACTACTTATATGGAGTCGATCCTAAATAAGTAAATAGCAACTCCTTTCAAGAAAGAATGGTTATTTCATTCAAAGGTATCCTATGTTTTCCTCCTATCTAGGCAGGAAGAAACCTCCTCCTTCGTCCATGTGATCGGTGTTCTCATCTAAAGCACAAAATGTCTAAATAATTGTTGACAACACGAACAAAAATTCTTACTAAACACATAATTCTCTCTAGGTATATAGTCGTCACGTCTCTACAACTTGCTTCGTCATTGCCGATGTTAAAATATTGTTCTATATCGCTTAACAGTGGATCTCCTATGCTCTTTATACTCATACGGTGTCTCTCTATCGATCAGTGTAAACTTTTGGGATGGACTTTCTAACGTGATAATGGAGCTAGTCAAAATTCCACGCTCCTCATTTGGCTTTGCATGCAAGAGAGACTGTTGGGATATTGTAAAGTATCGCTTGATAATGAATACTATATGCTCTTTATAGCCGCCATATCTCTCTTCCATGCAACCAACACCACCTTCAAATTTCGTCAACAAAGGCTTGAAACCTCAAGGTGATTTTTTTTTGGTCGAAAAACCTCAAGGTGATTACAAAGTGCTTTTCATTAAAAATGGATGAGAACGTGTCAATTCAGATCAATTTCGAGTTTAATTGTGTGGCAATTTGTTGAGTTCAGATTTTTGTTGGAAAATGTATATGGTAGTGGAGGCCTCGAAGGCCGCCTAGCTCGTCCCTTGCCTGTGGCCGGTTGCAGCCATCACCATCGCCGGCCACTAGCCGAGAAAGAAGGAAAAAAAAAGAAAGAAAAGGAAAGAAAAATAATTAAATATTCGAATATTTTAGAAATTTTTAGATTTTCCTTACCAAATGGCAAAAATTATTTTCTAGTTCATTTTCAGACTTCAGCCAAATACCAAAAAATATTATCATTTTTCTGAAAACTATTCTTTTAGAAACGTCACATTTTTCGCGAAATAAACAAAGCGTAGATGTCATTAATGGTGATTTTGTCTCTTTAAATGAAATGGATTTAGTCGGAGAGGGGGATGAAACAGCCCTATCATGACGACAAATTAGTCATATTAATGCAACAAAAAAGTGGCATAATCACTTTCTTTTTAAGAATACAAAATTACTGTTCGGAAAAAAGGGTAAGAAAGAAAAAAGTACCCCAAAATAAAGAAAAGGGGAAAGAAAATTAGGAGAAAACAAAAGGTGGAGGATACCTGCGAAATGCCGTCCACACTTTTGATGCCGACCACAGGCGAAAGAAGATGAAGTTTGGGAGGAAACTTCCCCACGTATAAAAAAAGCCAGCAAGAAAAGCCATTTGAAGACCCTCTGCTGGGGGTTCCTCCGCCTCATCCCATGTTTTGTAACCCCTGTTGTAATAACTGGAGAGAGAGAGAGGGGTCTATCTTTTGGGTACTTGGGTTTGTGTCTGTGTTCTGGGGGTCCTCTGGAGCTGCAAGTTCTTATCTGCATTTTCTGCTTCTTCATGGCTTTCAGGCTTGCAGATTCTGTCTTCCTCCTCAAGGTGTGTCCATCTCTCTGTCTCTGTCTCTGTCTCTCTGGGTGCCCTTCAAGATTGATTCATTTTGTAAATGCGAGAGTTTCTTTGGGATATTTTGATTCTTGGTTCCAAATTCTTGGTTGACTTTGGACTTTGGTTGTGTAATTTCAATGTAACATGTCGCTGAGCATTTACTGCCCGCCCTCCCTGTTGACGAGTTCGTGTGGATGTTGTATTCAGGGCCCCCATCAGACGTCAATTCGGGGCCGAAGAATTGCTACCCAGTGTTCACCTGGTATTTGATTTTCTATTATGCCTTTTCGCCTGGAGTTTAATTTTTTGCTAATCTCACGTATGAACTGAGTGACTTATACTTTTTGTCAAAACCTCCTCCGTTGGTTGTGCCCTGGTGGTGGTGCACTCCGTTAGTGGCCAAAGTAGCCATATATTCGGAGCTTTAAATCTGCTCTGTTAAGTTTAGAATTTGGTTGTGATGGCTGCGGTTGATTATTCATTTGACACGTTAAACTGGTTCTTAACTCTTTACTTTTAGAAAAGTGATTTGCTTTTGTGCCCAGTGGTGGGATTTAGGATCCTAATTGTGACGATGCATTGCACTCAAAGCTACCATTTTTTCTTCTAAGAGAACGCATTTTGTGCCATATATGTACATTGCATTTTGTTGCATAGAACTTGGATTGCCAGTCACTGCCTTACTCTTCTGGTAAAATTCTGAAATTAACCCTTTTTGCAATTGATGACGCTCATTTGGATTGCTCGAGGCATGCAGATTATCTTGAGTTTAATAAACTTTTATGTTTTGAAATCTTCTGTTGGTTATATATCAAGATAATTGTCTTACCTAATGCAATGCTGGTTAGAGGCTTAAAGGGTCCATTTTGTTAGGGTGGCCATTCATGAACTTCTGACATGATTGCAGTTTTGGTAAAATATGATGATAAATGTCAACAATGCACTTTCTTACCAGTGTATGGTCGCTGAGCAATAGCTTGGAGTCGGCTCCACATCCACGCCCAGGCACCAACATGGCCACACAGACCCAGTCCACCCACCCATTCTTATCAAAATGATCCATTTACTTAAATAAGTAGTTCAGATGTACCCTTGTTCAGTATGCTGTTGTTTCTTTTCATCAAACTAATGATATGGCTGAAGGATAGGTCCACTTAAGTGCTAGAATCATGAAATATAGCTTCAAGTTGGAAAATCTGATCCCTACTACTAGTTGACCGAATTTATTAACTCAGTCAGCTGAAATTGCATCTTAATTAGATTTGCTTGCTCTGATTTATTTTAAATAAGACCAAGTCAACCTAATCTCAGGTATGAGCAACAAAGGCTATGTGAACATGACCAGCTCATACCTCCGATGGCTATTCAGTTGGTTAAAAGCATGGACATCGTCATACAGGCTAGAATTTATTTGAGTGCAAGCATCATTTTGATAATGGAATCTTGGGAATTGGGATGAAACTGACCGAAATACTGGGTTTTATTTTGAACTTACACTTTATTAAACTTTAAATGACACAAAACAAATTGCATGGGGCAATTGGTACTGTACTGCTTTTAATAATTTCTCTGGTTTTGGTGGGTTTCTCATAATACTCTGTTGGAAGACAGGCTTATATTTTCTGAAATGGGAAAATCAACTCCAGAAGGGAATCAAACATAAAGGACATTCATTCTCCCCTAAAAAGATTCATATTGTAAGGGCAGTGGCAGTTCCTGTTCCACCGATTTCAGAAGACAGTGCTGAGTACCGGAAACAATTAGCCGATAGTTATGGCTTCAGGCAAATTGGAGAACCTCTTCCTGAAAATGTTACCCTCAAGGATGTTATTGATTCACTTCCCAGAAAGGTATCTGCTTTACTGGCTGTGGAATGTGCTTACATGTACTCTTATCCATGACGCATTCCCATCTTGTCATTTTCCTTGTCAAGATTATTTATTTAGATTATTCTTTCAACTTGAGGATGTTGTTTTTGTAAAGGGTGAAAAAAAATCCAACGGTGTTCCTAGTTTGAATATTATGCTCCTATTGTTTTGGAACAGTCCTCAAATAAATGAACAAATGTCTCTTTTAATACTACTACATAAGCTTTTCACTATGCGATATTAATATCAGCTGCATCTTGGTCATATGTAGGGCTAGATGGTGACAAGAAACTTTCTGGTGTAGCTGAAAGAGTTACACCTTGTTAGCAAGTTTTCTAACAATTATTGCCCTCAAATTTCATTGAAGGTTTTTGAGATTGATGATGGGAAAGCCTGGACTTCAGTTTTGATATCTGCTACTTCCTATGCATTGGGGTTGTTCATGATTTCAAAAGCCCCATGGTACCTACTCCCTTTGGCGTGGGCATGGACAGGAACTGCTGTTACCGGGGTAAGCTTTGTTTGCTGTTTTTTTCCTTTGGTAAAAATTCCCTTGCTTGTTCCTCATATGGGTTGTCTTTTCATTCTGTACCAGATATTAGATTAACTTCCTAGACAGCTCTGTTTATCCCTTCTTGTTTTCCTTCCCATTTTTAAGTTCTTCGTTATAGGGCATGATTGTGCTCACAAGTCATTTGCGAAGAACAAATTAGTGGAAGATGTAGTGGGAACGCTGGCATTTCTACCGTTGATATATCCTTACGAGCCATGGAGGTTTAAGCACGACCGTCATCATGCAAAAACTAACATGTCTGTAAGACACTCCTTTTAGATTTTTGCATTCGATAATCCATTATGAATACCTTTTGATGTGAAATAAAGGAGTGGATGGTCCTTTAGCAACAAGCAGAACGCTCTTGTGACAGTATATTCCACCTTGTTTTATAACAAATAGTCCATTTTAAGGCGATCTACTCTATGCATAATCTATATTCTTAAAGACCCTTGTTTACACTTTGGATATAGTGAGGAAATGTACATGAAGACACTTGTTTGCACTTTGCACATGTGCCGTATGTTATTTCCTTGCTCTCTTTCATGTCTATGATGTTATGTTTTGGACACGCTCCTTGTTTTTTTTTCTTCTTATTATTATCTTTTTATCTTTGTGAGAAAAGTCCCCTTGGTTAGCTTGCTCACATGGTTGTAGTTGTCTCCTTTTTATCCGTAAATTTATAGGTTGTCTGAAGATACAGCTTGGCATCCTGTTTGGAAAGAGGAGTTTGAATCTTCTCCTCTTCTGCGCAAGGCAATTATATATGGATATGGCCCAATTCGTCCTTGGATGTCTATAGGTCATTGGTATGTATGGAACTATAAATATGTATTATTTCCATTTAGATACTTGTTTCCTCGCTCTCCATGCCTTCGAATTTGTCAAATTGATGGTGGTTTATTATAATTCTTATTTGTTGCCTTTTCATGTACTTGCATTGATCTTAATCTGACTAAATGCCCTACTAGGTTGATATGGCACTTTGACTTGAAGAAATTCAGACCAAATGAAGTCAAAAGGGTGAAGATCAGTTTGGCTTGCGTTTTTGCTTTTATGGGGATTGGGTGGCCATTGATCATTTACAAGGCTGGCATTTTGGGGTGGCTTAAGTTCTGGTTGATGCCATGGTTGGGCTATCATTTTTGGGTAATGGTCTTTTTCATCTGCATTAACGTATGCTTTGTTGCCCTTCTTTACTGAAGACACCAATAATTCGTTGACAAGTAGTCCTCACGGTCATAATAAATATAACCTCCAAAAGAATTTAGTGGCTTCTCATCTTTTTTGTAGCTTTGGATCATTCAGGATATTTGGTCAGAAGTTGTTCATAGTCAGTCATTATTGCCAAGTACAGCTGAGGACAGTGAATGCCTCAATCTTAGGATTTGGATTGTCTGAAAATCATAAGTTGTATAATTAAGAGTTTTCACTTCAACTTTCTTTGCTCTATTAATTTAGTTGTCCTGGTTGTTCTAGTTAAGCCGTCCACATTTGCTGAATGAGGAGCAATCTGTTTCTTGTTTTTAGATGAGTACTTTCACAATGGTCCATCACACGGCACCTCATATTCCTTTCAAATCTTCCAATGAGTGGAATGCCGCTCAAGCGCAGCTGAATGGAACCGTCCACTGCGATTATCCTAAATGGTAATAGATCTTTTTTTTTTCCTCAAGTTTCTTCATTACTTGCTCTCTTTTGCTCGCATCTAAGATATAAATGAACTAGCAATGTCATGATGGCTGCGGCAATTGGGTTTTGTACCTTTAAACTTAACATGGCATTGCTTCTGGGCATTGTCATGCAAATATGTGTGTCAAGAAACTTTTGCATTTTAAAAAGTGGAAGAAGATGAAATCTATTATCAAGTTGATGTTGTTATAGGTGAACTAGCTATCTTAGCTGACTGCATGCTTCGGAAGAAAGTTTTGTCACTTGCTTTGTCTTAAAAGTTTATCCAATGACCTTTGGGTGCAAGGATAAGTAGAATGATAAACAAACAAAGTGAGATTTAATTTTCTTGTGCAGGATTGAAATTCTATGCCATCACATAAATGTCCACATACCCCATCATATATCATCAAGGATTCCAAGTTACAACTTGCGTGCGGCTCACAAGTCTATACAAGAAAACTGGGGAAAGGTGAGCTGGTTTTCATCAACTATGTTATTCTGGCATTCAAAAGGCCAGCTAGATTAGGATGATTCGGAACAAGTTCCATTTTTTTTTTCTCTTGTCATGAGTAACAGATGCTTGAAGTGGAAGGGAGTAATTTAAAGTTGAAACTAAATTTGGCAAACTTGAGTGGTAATTTGATTTTAGCGTTTGGTGCTTCAAATATTTGTAAATACAAAGTGATCTTGGTATTGCATAATTGCCTGGTGACCAGCCGTCTTGCTGTCGTCGAAAAATGCCTATTTGCTAGTTTGCTCATTTCGATTTACATGTCATCCGCAGTACTTAAATGAAGCAACATGGAATTGGCGACTCATGAAGACAATCATGACGATGTGCCATGTGTATGATGAAGAGCACAACTATGTTGCATTTGACCAACTGGCGCCTGAGGACTCTAAGCCAATTACATTGCTGAAAAAAGTGATGCCTGATTATGCTTGAGAATATATTTCTATCGGACTCTGGTGATCTTCAGCTCTCTCTCGCTTGGGGTCTTCTCTTCTTGAATTAACCCGACAGTAGGTTACTGATCATTAAGATGATCTTGCACTTGTTGAGTTGACACTTAACCATATTAGAGACGAAAATATACTTGTGAACTTTTTGGAAGTTCAAATTTTTGTTGTCTCTAGTATGTTTCACCATGATGACACATTATACTTATTCTTTCATGCCAACATGATAGTTGCTCAAAAGATGCACTCAGTATCTCTTATTTCTGGTCATGCTATTACGAGAGTAGTTGATTATAATTAGATCAAGCTTGTTGTTTATACATTTTGGTACGAGTTTGCGCAAAGTGCATATTTCTTGAAAATCTCTTGCTCATGGATTGTGAATGCAATATGTCAACACAATCCTTTAGTTGGGATTAGATCCCACATATTTGGCAATAAGGATAGCACTCCCTACTTCAAAGGTTGTTGTATCATATAATGACAGTATTCCTAATTTGTGGGCAAAGCTCGAGGTCTTCCATTGATTAATGAATTCGCACATTCGTGAAAGTTTAGTTGTAGTCTAGCTACATTTTGCATATTAACGGCGTCATCTAAGTATGCTTTGCATCATGATAGCATCGTTGCCTTTTCCCTTCTCTCTTCTTTTGCGGATCGATTTGGTTTACAAAAAAAATTACCAATTTCTGCTTCTTTGGAGACATTTCTGTCAAATTATATTGAATCGTGGACAAATGTGGGTGCGCAATAAATGAGCAAACTAAGAAGAACAAATTCATTTCAGATCAAGTCGGTTAGTTTGATTCTTATAGGATGAGCTATTCATAATTTCTTTCTATACCAACATCAAGACATATTACAATAGGCGAGAGAAATAATTACCATGGTTTGAGGACATAATTACTTAAATCCGATGAGCTGTGTATGATTATACGAGAGAGAGAGAGAGAGAGAGAGAGAGAGAGAGAGAGAGAGATCTATTACATAATAGATTTACATATCACTCAGTTAGCGAATATATCTGGATAGTTTAGCAAATGATTATCATTTGCAAGAAAGATAATACTTTGAAAAGAGAAAAAAAAAACATACATAATGTTTTAGCTACTCTCTAGGCGTTATTATAAGAGTTTCACGCTTGCTACGAAATGTTCGGTGTGAGCTATTTGTCCAATGATATAATTTTATTTTAGAAATCGTTATCTTGAAAAAAATACTTGTTTATTTTTCCCTTGAATTTTTATTCTAATAGCCAATATATGACATATTTCACTGGATTATACATCAATGAAATTCTTTCTTTATCTTAAATTTGAAAAGATCATTCACTTACACCACGGGCAATTTGATATGGATAGATGGAGTCCTCAACCAATTGAATCAAACAAAATGTGAATGGAAGTGCCGTCCCTAGAATAATTGGCTACTAATGTTTTATGTCCTTTTCTTTTCGTGGAGGTGCCGTCCCTTGACTCAAGGAAATAGTTTGACGGGACCTGGTAGTCTAGTACCCTTATTTTCCACGATTCTGGCCCAAACAACATTGACTACAGGATTATAACTTCTTGTGTCTCTTGTCGTTGATGTTCTTGTTTATCAATAGAAGAATGTGAAGTGAAAATAATTCAAATTATATATTTTCCTTTATGGAATGAAAGATAAATTTTCATTGTGGAAAATTTCTCGGGTCTTTTCAGGAAATTACGCAACACGATGAAAGAGACTTCTCACGACTTAAAACGTGAAGTGAAATCCATTGATGTTACATATTTTCTTTTTGGTGGGTATCAATTAGAATAGTTGATGTCCCGAGCATCTGTTTGTTTGTTTTCTTAGTTTGGGATATGGTGCGTGGGTAGCTGAGCGTCGGTGCATTGTTAGCTGTAGGAATCAAATAGCCTTTGTCCTGTTGTGACGTGGGGGAATAAATGTAGGGCACTAACCAAATTACGAGAGCTTATGAATTTATTCTAAGACTATAGTTTTAATGAAACGGGGACGAGGAGGGCAAAGGATGCATGTGACTCTACTTTCGGCGTGTGCATATATTAGACTCCGACGACACTTGCTGATATATACTGTTGTTTGATGAACTCACTCGAATACCAGTCTTGCTGTACCCGATCAAATGCGTCGACTTAGATTTATATGGAGCGTGGAAAAGTTATTTAGTTTAATAAATTAGCAGTGAAGTGGAATCAATTTTCCTTTTTATTGAAAATGCATCATTCCATTTCGTTTAAGTAGATAAAGTGAAGGACCCAAATGAGCTTCAGCAAACAAAACATCCAAAAGGGGTTTAGGGGGCTGGAAAACCAGCACTGAGGAAGAGTGCTGCGAAGTTGAGCTTTAGCAACCCAATCTGCTGCTTTATTTTGGGTCGTAGAGCAGTGGAATAAACATATAAAAGGCATACAAGAAAGCAAGGCCCAACAATCTTTGACTACTACTTCAACATGTTGGTCTTCACAACATCGGGACATATTACAATAGGCGAGAGAAATAATTACCATAGTTTGAGGACATAATTACTTAAATCCGATGAGTTGTGTATGGTTATGAGAGAGAGAGAGAGAGAGAGAGAGAGAGAGTTACCGATTACATAATAGATTAACATATTACTCAATTAGCGAATATATCTGGATAGTTTAGCAAATGATTATTATTTGCAAGAAAGATAATACTTTGAAAAGAGAAAAAAAAAATTTAGCTACTCTCTGGCGTTACTATAAGAGTTTCACACTTGCTACAGAATGTTCGGCATAAACTCTTTGTCCAATGATATGGTTTTATTTTAGAAATCGTTATCTTAAAAAAAATACTTGTCATTTTTCCCTTGAATTTTTATTCTAATAATTGATATCATTGGATTATACATCAATGAAATTCTTTCTTTATCTCAAATTTGAAAAGATCATTCACGTATACCATGAGCAATTTGATATGTACAGATGGAGTCCTCAACCCATTGAATTGAACAAAATGTGAATGGAAGTGCCATCCCTAGAATAATTGGCTACTAAGGGCTTGCATGGAATCCATTTTGGAACAAAATTTCTGCTCCAGAATGCATTTCAAAATAGAAATGCGTTTGTTAAAAAATTTCCGAAATGTATTCTGAAGCAAAAACGTGTTTGGTAAAAATACGTTCTTTTTTTTGTTCCAGAATGAGTTTTTGTTTTCGGAATGTGTTTTGGGCCAAAAAAAAGAAGCTAGCTTTTGTAGCTTCTGGCTTCCCGAATGCATTCTGGCCAAATTTCCTTCTTTACTCTCTTCAAGAGACGTTCCACTCTTTTCAGTTTTGTGCCCTCCTTCCCTCTTCGTGACTACATCGGAACAGCCACAGCACGCAGTGGCGATCGATTTTGGCCCTCACTCTCTCTTCGCCGCTTCCGTTTCTTCATGCGTAGCTTGTGAGTCTTCGATTCCTCCAACTGTTTCATCTCCTCTCTCATCGGTAGCTTTTCCCTTCGGTGCAATCCACGGTGCGCGACGCGGCTGCCCATTTGGGACATGCGGCCTGCGCGAATCTCGCTCGATCGAGTCGGAATCGAGGGAACGAGACGCCATGGAGCAGTCTGGCAAGAACTTGATTAGCATTCTGTGGATTGAGGTTGAGGTTGAAGTTGAGCCGCGGGGTTTCTGTTTCGAAAGGGCTATGATGTGTGGGTTGTGTGGCTGAATCGGTTTGTTTCGTCATTCGTGTCTAGCTCTACGATTCGCGGCCCCTCCGAGGCCGAGGCCCTCGTTGAGGCGTGCCTCAACGCGCCCACTCCGCTCCGCTACTTGACCGAGAAGCAGCGGGCCCGTGAGGCCAAGCGCGAGAAGATGGGGCTGATCAGCAAGGGACCGGCAGTGAGAGATCAACATGCTGAAGAAAGGGAAGTCGAAACTGGGCGTCTCTGAGAAGCCAGAGATAATCGGGACCCTGGGCTTGGATTTGATCTCGTTGGGACTGGTCGATGCGGATAAGATTCCGAAGTATGGGCTCACGATCGAGGATGGAAGGCGGCTCGCGAAGGAGTATTCTAGGGTTTTGATGAGGAGGCATATGGCGAGGCAGGCTGTGGAGAGTAATTTATTGCGGATGAATAAGGAGGCGATCGAGGCGCTACCGGAGAAGCTGCAAGAGGCGGCGCTAGTGCCAGATTTGACACCTTTCCTTGCAAACCGCTTCATGGTGACACTCACGCCGCCAATTGAAGGGTACATAGAGAAGGTCAAGGACACTGCGAGGAAGAGCTTGGCCAAGGAGAAGCTTAGATGATTTTGGATGAAGGTCTTGATTAAAGGTTAGAGCTTTTTGTTGTTTTAGGTGAATTGGTTTCTGTATGAAGTTATGAATTATGTTTAGCTGACGTGTTCCATGTGCTGTTTTGCGGTCAGAAAGGAAGATATTTGTCATAGGTTATAGCTGATTCTTTGTTGAATGTTCATGTAATGCCCGAAGAATGAGCCATAGATGTGTTTCAGGGATGTTGAAATCTTCTTGGTTGATTCGACTCTTTAATTTAGGTGTAGATATTGGTAGAATGCAGATCATTCTGTACGGTTTAGACTTTGAGCCGTGGTCATTAGCTTCTCTAGGTATGCGATTGTTCGTCCAATCTTGATACAATGTGCTTTGACATCCAGTTATATGCTCAAGAGCAGTCAGAAGAACAAAAATCTCCGTCCTTTTTTCTTCTTATTTAAGCAAAGGATGATTTTAGTCTTCTGTGATCTCATTGCCTAGTAAAACGTCTTTGTTAATCCATAAAGCTTATTTGGAGCTATACAAAAGGTAAATATAGTGTGTGTCGTATTTTATTCCAAGTTTAATCTGTGTTGATTCTTCCTGTATCTTCTGGTCCTAATCTGGACATCCAAATCACCCTATAGATTTTGTGGATGTTGTTATTGTTACTTTCTATAGTCAAAAAAAAATTTTGGGTCGTGTTCTATAGTCATTTGGACTCGTCAATTTGTCTATGGCTAACCAAGGTAGCAGTGGAATAGGGGTGGCTATTTGTTTTGCGAGCTTTGCCTGTTGCTTATAACTACTTACTGCTGTTCCATGACCGTTTGCTACCAGGCACTCGATTAATCTAAAATAAGAAGACTTGGTTGTGTTTCAATAGATGACTGGTTTGTTGGTATTTTGTGATGGCTTGGGAATTGCAGGATACTCTCCAAGCTTCAGGTTTGCAATGTGTGCTCCCAAAAAAACAGAATGCCCAGTGACTCATGTTTGACATCGTTTGCTTTGCTTTCATGTAATGTCTCTTCGGGGAATTGAATGGTCTAAAGTTGTTGTAATTGATGTGTTATTTGCGTTCCTCTGCTGTTGAATTTAGAGTAATGTCAGTTTCTTATTATTTTTATCAATTTTGAGCAGGTAAGATGTGCAAAGCGAGGGACTGTTGGAAACAATGTTAGAGCAACTGAAGCTAGAAAGCTTTTCTTGATTTGAGGAAGCTTTTTTCGAAGAGGGGACTGGTAAATTGGGGTGCTAGTACTCTTGGTCTCTCATTAGGTCTTGCACTTTCTCTTGTTGGGCTTGTGAATGACAGAAAAATTCTAATAAATTTGCCATCTTCGGCAGTTGAGACTTTACAAATGCTTGGATCTGCCATCTGTTGCTTAAAAGTACCATAAATCTATTTATTTTGCACATGCAAATCTCAAGTTTATCATTACCTTTCTTTTTCCCTTAATTATTTGCTGAAGTTTTGGAGAATGGTCTGAGTTCAATTACCAACTCAACTTAGTTAATCTTTCCTCTGTTGACTATTCTTGGAGAATTCAGTAGAAAGCAAATGCGAGTAGGAGCAAAAAATTTCCCACACAAAGCCCTCATAGCATTTAAAGTAACAGGAAAATGAGATAATAGGAATCACATAATCTAAGCCCTTACCATATAACTGTATTTTCCTTCTCTGATCTATCTGATCGAATTTTATCTTCTCCATATACGAAGTTTATTATCCCGGCATTGCAATCTAGGATGGCAGTAGCATACCTGCTGGAGATCATGTGCGAAAGGCTTAAAATACTTCATAAGATTTGGTGATTATCCGTTCACAACTTAACTTTCAACTGTTGTTTCTTGCATTAGATTTCAAGAACATAAGGAACCAAATTCAACGAACCCTACCAAGGCATGTTTCTTAGAAACAAAGTGATATGGCTCCAAGATGTATTTAGACTCAACATTAAATATAGACATATTCGTGAAGCTGAGAAGACAAATCTTCACAAATGTAGATAGCTACTTAAGCTAGTTAACATGGGGCTATCATTTTTGGATAAAAGGACTTTCTTTACAAGAAAATTTCCTCCTGTTTTATCATACAGATTTCTCTTACAAAAATAAATTTCTGGAGGAGAATTAGTCATGTTTTACCAAACAGATTTCATATCCAGAAATCAATTTCTGGCAAGAATTCCAAAAATCAATTTCTGGCAAGAATTTAATTTCTGGAGCAAAATGGTTAATATTCGCACCCTAATGTTTCATGTCCTTTTCTTTTCGTGGAAGTGCCGTCCCTTGACTTAAAGGAAATAGGGAGATGGGACCCGGTAGTCTGGTAGTGTAGTAGCTTTATTTTCCACGAATCTGGCCCAAACAACATTGACTAAAGGATTAAGACTTCTTGTGTGCCTTGTCGCATCGTGGGAAATTTCTCAGGTCCTTGCGGGAAATTATGCAATTGCAATGAGAGACTTTTCACGATTTAAAACGTCATCCCTTGACTTAAGGAAATAGTTTGATGGGACCTGATAGTCTAGTACCCTTATTTTCCACGAATCTGGCCAAAACAACATTGGCTAAAGGATTATAACTTCTTGTGTCTCTTGTCGTTGCTGTTCTTGTTTATCAATAAAAGAACGTGAAGTGAAATCAATTCAAATTATATATTTTCCTTTATGGAATGAAAGATAAATTTTCATTGTGGAAAATTTCTCTGGTCTTTTCAGGAAATTACACAATGCGATGAAAGACACTTCTCACGACTTAAAACGTGAAGTGGAATCCATTGATGTTACATATTTTCTTTTTGGTGGGTATCAATTAGAATAGTTGATGTCCCGAGCATCTGTTTGTTTGTTTTCTTAGTTTGGGATATGGTGCGTGGGTCGCTGAGCGTCAGTGCATTGTTAGAATCAAATAGCCTTTGTCCTGTTGTGACATGGGGAAATATATGTAGGGCACTAACCCAATTACGAGAGCTTATGAATTTATTCTAAGAGTATAGTTTTAATGAAACGGGGACGAGGAGGGCAAAGGATGCCTGTGACTCTACTTTCGGCGCGTGCATATATTGACTCCAACAACACTTGCTGATATATACTGTTGTTTGATGAACCCACTCGAATACCAGTCTTACTAAATCCGATCAAATGCGTCGGCTTAGATTTAGATGGAGCATGGAAAAGTTATTTAGTTTAATAAATTAGCAGTGAAGTGGAATCAATTTTCCTTTCTATCGAAAATGCATCCTTCCATTTCATTTAAGTAGATAAAGTGAAGGACCCAAATGAGCTTCAGCAGACAACATCCAATAGGGGTTTAGGGGGTTGGAAAACCAACACTAAGGAAGAGTGCTGCAAAGTTGAGCTTTAGCAACCCAATTCGCTGCTTTATTTTGGGTCATAGAGCAGTGGGATAAATATAATAAAAGGCATACAAGAAAGCAAGGCCCGACAATCTTTGACTACTACTTCAACATGTTGGTCTTCACAACATCGAGACATATTGCAATAGGCGAGAGAAATAATTACCATGGTTTGAGGACATAATTACTTAAATTTGATGAGTTGTGTATGGTTATGTGTGTGTGTGTGTGAGAGAGAGAGAGAGAGAGAGAGAGAGAGAGAGAGAGTTATCGATTACATAATAGATTAACATATTACTTAGTTAGCGAATATATCTGGATAGTTTAGCAAATGATTGTCATTTGCAAGAAAGATAATACTTTGAAAAGAGAAAAAAAACCATAATTTTTTAGCTACTCTCTGGCGTTACCATAGGAGTTTTACACTTGCTACGAAATGTTCAACGTGAACTCTTTGTCCAATGATACAATTTTAGTTTAGAAATCGTTATCATGAAAAAAATACTTGTTATTTTTCCCTTGAATTTTTATTCTAATAACTGATATATGACATATTTTACTGGATTATACATCAATGAAATTTTTTTTTTGGGTAAAGTACATCAATGAAATTTTTTCTTTATCTTAAATTTGAAAAGATATTTCACGTACACCACGGGCAATTTGATATAGATAGATGGAGTCCTCAACCCACTGAATCAAACAAAATGCGAATGGAAGTGCCGTCCCTTGACTAAATTGGCTACTTATGTTTCATGTCATTTTCTTTTCGTGGAAGTGCCGTCCCCTAACTTAAGGAAATAGGAAGATGGGACCCAGTAGTCTAGTAGCCTTATTTTCCACGAATCTGGCCCAAGCAACATTGAATAAAGGATCATGACTTCTCGTGTCTATTGTCGTTGATGTTCTTTTTTGTCAATAAAAGAACATGAAGTGAAATCAATTCAAATTATATATTTTCCTTTATGGAATGAAAGATAAATTTTCATTGTGTGAAATTTCTTGGGTCCTTTTAGAAAATTACGCAACGCGATGAAAGAGACTTCTCAAGACTTAAAACGTGAAGTAGAATCCATTAATATTACATATTTTCTTTTTGGTGGGTATCGGTTAGAATAGTTGATAGAATATTTTTAATTAGATCAATTTATTTGTGTTTTTATTGTTATCTAGTTGAGTAACAACAAAACAAACAAGGGAACTGCTATAGAACCGATAACACATAGTGCACGTGGAGAGTTACTCTTCTTCTTTCAGTAAATCACACTAGTATAAAACAAACAAGGGTTCCCATTGCTCGTATATTGTATTTGGAGAACCTTTATTATTTAGCTGACACTCTGGAATAAAAAATCAATTACATAATAGACTACCATAATATTCAATTAGGGAATATATTTGCATAATTTAGCAAAAAATCTTTGCAAGTTAATAGGGCGTAATTTTTAGTTAGAGGGAAATGGATTTTCGTCGGCCAGAAGGATATTACTTTGAAAAGAGGTGAAAAAAGGAATTTTTTAAGCTACCCATCTGGACCTTATCATAGGAATCTTACCTTTGTTACACATTGTTCGATTTTAACTTTTTGTCCATCGAGAGAATTTTATCTTAGAAAGTAATATCTTGAAATAGAGATATATGGTATTTTTTCCTTTTAAAATCTTATTCGAAATGCAACCTATGTATAACATATTTTACTTAATCATGTTTAAATGAATGAAATGCTTTCTTCATCTTAAATATGAAAAGATCATTAAACGCATCGGACTTTTATAAAATCATGTATTCACGGATACCGTGATAATTCTTTTATGGATAGATGGAGTCCTCACTCATTGAATTGAACAATGTGGGAACGGAAGCGCCGTCCCTTGATTCAAGAAAAGAACACCATCATCAGTCTTGCCATCCCCGATCAAATTAGCAGTGAAGTGGAATCGATTTTATTTAGTTCAACTCGTCTCCCCGTGTTCTCTCTCCTCTATTCTTTCATAAAGCGCTGGCCTTCAAGCAGTACAGCGCTGGCCTTCAAGCAGTGCAAGGGCTTCCGCGTGAAGAGGCGATTGAGCACGAATCGGACAAGCGAATACTCCCGTGAGCTTCCCTGAGGCGTCTTGGCACGCACCGGCGACCGCACACGACATAGAGCCAGCAACGAAGGCCGCGTCCGCATTAAGCTTAAGAGCTCCTTTCTCCGGCGGCGTCCAGATCGCAAGTGAGATCCCTTCTCGTTCTTGTTTTTTTCTTTCGATTAGCGCTGCAAGTTTTGATATTTTCGTGCAAGGCTATCGCTTCATTATCTGCCGCTTGCGGGTCTGGTGATTTGCCTCTAAATATCGCACTTTTTCTTGCCTTCCACTGGAACCAGAGTACTTCGGGAACGAACTCGAGAGACGGCAAGGCTGGTAATCCACTCTTGTAGCTTAATAGCAACTGATCTCTGCTTGTGGGGCCTTGATCTTCAATTCGGATTTGTAAATTGTGGTCTGACCAAACTTTGGTTGTCCACGGACAAAGGAGAAAGAGGTGTTGTGGCGTTTGGGGGGGCGTCTTACACACTGGACACAGTGCGTCAGGTATGATTCTTCGCTTGAACAAGTTTTCCTTTGTAGGCAAGGCATTTTGGCAAAGTTGCCAGAGGAATAGTTTGATTTTGGGTAGGATGTTCATGTTCTACCCTTTGGACCATAGGGCTCGTGGTATTTGGTGCGAGGATGAGGCTTGTTGATTGGTTGGGCTTTCTGCTTCTTTTCTGAGATGATTGTACCCGCTTTTAACTGAGTAATTCCCTGATTTTGCTGCTGTCCATACTAGTCTATCTTTCTCTTCCATAGATGGGATGGGGATGGCCAAGATTTCCTCCACAATATTGTCTTCAAACAAGCTATAAAGGCTTTGTCATTCCATATCACCTAGTCTCTATCAATCAGTTCAGACACTAATTGGGGATGATCTTGGTTTGATGGACTTGCGAATGTGCCCATTCTTGTCCACTTGTCTTCACGAATTCTAATAGATTTTCCCTTCTTTACGGACCATTGAACTGAGCCAGCTAATGCATCTCTTCCAATCAGTAAGTTGTGCCACCCTCGGGATGATCTTTATCCTTTCCTCACATGCCAAAAATCAGTGTTGGGGAAGTAGAGCCCTTTCAGTATCTGGCGCAAAAGCGTCGAAGGTAAATAGGTCAGCATTTGCTCAACATTGCCCTATTCAATGTAATTAGGTCATGAAAACCCATACCTCCACGGTCCTTCCTCTTTTTCATTACCTCCTAGCACTTCCAGTGTATACCAGCCTTGGAATCATTGTTTTTTCACCAGAATGAGGCAATCTTTTGTTCAATGGCTCTACAAAGGGAAAGCGGTATCTTGAAGATTGACATGGCATATTGCGGGAGCGCCTTGACAACCGTTTTCAATAGGATCTCCATTCTAGCCTTTGACATTATCTTTTCCTTCCATCCTTCAATTTCATAATTACCCTGGCCAATATCCAAGCGAACATTTGTTTCATTGAGGCGCCCTAATCTGAAGGGATACCCAATTATTTCCGTGTTTTGTCTATTTCTGGGACTCTCAATTCCTGTGCCGTATTCCTACGAAGATTCTAGGGGCAGCCCGAGATAAAGAAAACGCCTGACTTGTTTAAATTGATTGCCTGGCCGGTGGCAAAAGAGTATTGATCGAGAATGTGAGCCAGGTTTTGGCATTCTATAACTTTCCCTTTCGGGAGAAAGATAGAATCGTCCGCAAACAACAAGTGGGAGAGACTTGGGCAATGTCAATTATTAGCTTTATTCCTTTTACTTTACCATCTTCAATTGCTTTTTATAGTAAGGAGAGGACATTAGCCACAAGTATAAAAAGATAAGGTGAGACAGGGTCACCTTGTCGGATTCCATGTGTTGGGTTGAAAGAAGGCAAAGGCTTCCCATTGAACTTCACACTAAATAAGATAGTAGTGACACATTGCGTGATCCAGGAGACCCATTTTCTACAGAAACCCATTTTTAGCATACAAGCTTCTAGGAAGTCGTGCTCAATCTTGTCGTAGGCTTTTTGCATATCTAATTTAAGCACTGCTTGGAATTTTTTCTTCCTTTTCCTGATTCGTAGTTGGTTCAGTACCTCTTGAACTATCAGGATATTATCCTGAATTTGCCTTCTACTAACAAAGGCACTCTGTTCCACTTTAATCAATTAAGGCAGCCACATTCTTAACTGGTTAGCCTGTACCTTTGAAATGATCTTGTACGTGAAGTTGCAAAGGCCGATGGGTTGGTATTGTTAATTAGAACTTGACGTGAAATCAATTGATATATTTTTGGGTCTGTTTGTTTGAGGGAAATTAGTGGAATTGTTTTCATGAAAGATGAGTCATTTTCTTATGTTTGATCGTGTTGAAAATCACTTGAAAGAAATTCTGGTGTTTAACAAAAAATGAAAGTGATTGGAGAATCCATTACAAATTGCCTTTAAAACGACAGTGCAGTCGTAGTTAGAACCAATTCACAAACTTCGAGCTCAAATAAGTATACTACTTATTGTTCCCGGTGCGAATAATAATTGAGACGAGTTTACGATATCAGACTTGAATTTGTCCTGTTGTGGCCTGGGATAAAGATTTTAGTTTAGTAAATTGGATCGTGAGGTGGAATCAATTGAAATTATTAACCAGAATGGTTTATAAAATAATATTTTATTGCAGGAGATTTAGTCAGCCCTTCCCACAATTCTTTGGCTCGTCCATAAATACCTCCAGATTTGCATGCATTAGACACTACTCTCTTACATCTCTCTCCTCATTATTCAACTCGACCACTACCCTTTAGCTCCCGAAGATGGCAAACAGGAAATATTTGGATGGAACAGCGGCTTTGACCAGTAGAGGCGATGTTGAATCGTCGCTGGGGGCTGAATACGACGTGTTCTTGAGTTTTAGAGGGCCCGACACTCGCCAGAATTTTGCCGACTGCCTCTATCACGCCATGGATGGAGCTGGCATTCGCGTTTTCAGAGACGACGAAGAGATCAGAAAAGGCGAAGAGATCGGAGACGAACTGAAGCGTGCGATCGAGAGCTCCTCAATCTGTATTCCCATCTTCTCTAGAAACTACGCTGTCAGTGCGTGGTGTCTTCGCGAGCTTGCGTACATGGTGTATCTCAAAGCGATGATTCTGCCGGTCTTCTTTGACGTGGAACCCGGAGATGTCAAGCTTAAAACTAGGCTGTACCAGGATGCTCTGCAGAAGCACGAGGAGAAGTATGGCTGCGAGGTCGTGCAGCGATGGAAGGAGGCTCTGGAGAAGGTCGCTGGTATGAGCGGATGGCCTCTCAAAGATACCGGGTAAGGTTTGGGCTTTAATTTTATTTTTTGATTAGATATTTATTTGATATAACTATAAATAATAAGAAATATTATCATCCTTGCATTAAAAGTTACAACTACCCATTTTTCTCTTTTTCATCAAATTGTCACTCAATCTCCACATATTTTATAACTACTCAGTACTCACTACGCATCCATTCAATTAAATCAATTCCTTTCAAAACCTAGATGACTTTTCTGACCAATTAAATCAATTCCTTTCAAAACTAGATGAATTCTCTATTTAGACATGACAAATCCAATCTGAATTCATTATTCAATTTGCATCCTTTAGATTGAATAAAAATTCCTCTTTGTTAACTTCTAAAATAACTTTATGTAGGTTTGATTTAATAAAACAATTGTTCTAGCTATTACTATTTTACTCCATGCAAAACTAGTAAACCGAGCACACACTGTATGTGAGCAATAAAAAATGAATAAACAAATTCTTTGCATATATTTAAAGGAAGAAAATCTGAAGGTTTCGATTTTTACATTTTATGGATGAGGGAGCATCTTTTACAACGTTTAAGATTTCATCCTTGTCTTAGCAATTTACATCTTTGACCATAGTATAAAATACCCAATTGCAATTCCTTTTAAGTAAATTGACTGGATTTTGGTTGATTGAGGAGGAGGGGTGCAATTCACTTGCGGTGGACTTTTTTCCTACATATCCACAGAGTATATATACAAAATTTTTTGGGAGGGGGGTGGTCGCACCCGCTTCCTCCCCCACCCCTCCTCTATAGTTGGTTTATGTTTAATTCATAATATTCCGGAGCTCGATAGTTTAATATTTTATTTGGATGTTTCTTACTTGACCTTTTATCAAATATGACAGTCACGGCGAACTCAGTAAATCAATCGTTGCTGAAGTTTCAACGAAGCTGAATAAAAGAGACAAAAAGCTGCCGGATCATTTAGTCGGAATTGAGGATAGTGTTAAAGATGTCATACGCCTAATAGATGAAGGTTCACCTGATGTACGTTATCTGGTAATCCACGGAATGGGGGGCATCGGTAAGACTACTCTTGCCAAAGTCGTCTTTAACCGAATTTCGAGTCAATTTCATGGGTGCAGCTTTCTTTCGAGTGTTCGAGAAGCTTCAAAGGGCGGCAATGACGTTCGATTGCAAAAACGATTATTGTCCGAAATTCTCAACATCAAACAAGTGGAGATTTCCGACTGTGATGCAAGGATTTATCAAATTGAAAGGAGATTCCGCAAGAAGAAAGTCCTCATCGTTCTTGATGATCTAGATAAGCGTGAACAATTCTCAATACTTGCAGAAAAGCGCGATTGGTTTGGTCCAGGGAGCAGAATTATTATTACGACGAGGGACATTAATTTTTTGTCGATTGAAGAGGAGAACCGAGAAAATAATGTCTGGCCGCATTTCAAAGAGTTTGCAATCTATCAAATGAGAGAATTGTCGCATCGCCATGCTCTTCAGCTTTTTAGTAAGCATGCATTTGAAATGGATTCCCCTCCACAAGATTATTATCATATTTCTCGCAGTATCATTTACAAAGTCGGTGGACTTCCCTTGGCTCTAGAGGTCATTGGTTCCTCTCTTCGTGGCAAAAGTAAACCACATTGGAAAGCCACATTGAAGAAATTACATTTAGTTCCCAATCAAGATGTCTATCACAAATTAATGATTAGCTTTGATATGCTAGAGGATGAACAGAAAGAAATTTTTCTTGATATTGCATGTTACTTTATCGGTGAAGAAAGAATCCATCCACATTATATGTGGAAAGCATTGGATTTTTTCCCCAAAATTGAGATCCCGGTCCTTTCCCGTATGTCTTTGATAAAGGTTGATGGTAATGACAAATTGTCGATGCATGATCTGCTAAGAGACCTTGGAAGAGAAATTGTTCGAAAAGAACACAAATTTCTGGAGGAGCGTAGTAGACTATGGTCTCCCAAGGATGCGTTGAATGTAGTGCAGCATAGAAAGGTACATTTTATTCATAGCTACCCTCTTTCCGATCATGGAAACTTCAGCTCAAAGATTAGAGTATATTCCTAGATGTGTTCTTTTGTCTGTGTTCTGCATCGCATAAAACTATATTTGTCAATTTTGAGTGAAATGAAAGTAATATCATAACTCGTATCTGTTGGTTTTTGGTCTGATACTACTCGTTGGTTTTTGGTCCGATACCAATGTTGGATTGCAGAAGCATGATTTTGATGTCACTATTTAGTCTGTGGTTTAATGTGCTAGTTTGTTTGTGTGCGGGATATATTCGGGAGAGGATGACAAGAGAACAAGCTAAGAGAACTCCAAGGATATAGCCAATGGGATAAGAAAAAATATAGTTTCATTATTTCAACAAAGTAGTTATACTGCTTTCCACACAATTACATGAATGATTCTAAGCTCTATTTACAGAGCAATTCCACTGACTTTCATAGGAAAAATCTCTGCCGAGTTGTGCTGAGCCATATATTTTTTTCTTTTAAAATTTTTCTAGACACAAGCATATGTGGACTTATATCGAAGATATTTTGTTGCCTTTGCAGAGAAGGAGAGGTCCAGATGCTTCTTGAAAATGGATCACTGATTTTAACAATATCTAGCAATAGATATTAATTGCTTACATTTACAACCGCAAAGTAGAAGCAAACAGAATAATTTACTTACAGAACTAGTCTATGATATTTTTACTCGCGGAATGCTTCGCTCTTTTTCTTTACCGTAGAAAGTTCACTTATAACTTTTCATGTTGTCAGGGAACATATAAAATCATAGCGCTCAAACTAACTGGACTTCCAAAAGAGCACATATTTACAAGGGAAGAGTTTTCAAGTCTGCATAACTTAAGGTTGTTGGAATTAGAGGGGGGCAACTTGACAGGAGACTTTAAGAATCTTCTCTCGAGTTTAAAATGGCTCTCTTGGCATCATTGCCCTTCAGACTTGCAGGCGGTCAATCTATGCTTAGGGAACTTAGTTGTGCTCAAGCTTTCTGACAGCAAAATTCCTGAGAATTGGAATGGATGGGGCCCATGCTTGGTATGGTTTCGTATCCCATGTGTACGTTTGTCGCCATTTCCCTTGCCTTACTTTTCTAATTCTAATTTGTTTCATAGGCAAATCATGACTTGAAAGTACTACATCTCATGAGATGCCATCTCTCGACGACTCCTGACTTCTCAACATGCTTGAATGTGAGGATATTGGTTTTTGTTGAACATTATCCAGAGTTGACACAAATCGATAGCTCTATCGGTAAGCTAGAGCGCCTAAAGCGCTTAGAAATAATTGCAGCCGGAGTGCAGCCGTCAACGTTGTCTAGAAGCCCCCATTTTGACTTGTGCGCAATACCTTCTACAATATGCCGTTTTAAGAAACTGTCAAGTCTAAAGCTTGAGGGGCAGTGTATCCGAGAGCTTCATCCATCTATTGGAGAGATGGTGGGCTTGAAGTGCTTTTCTTTAGAGCATTGTTATCGGCTTAGAAAGGTTCCAAACTCCATTGGGAAATTGAGTTCATTGCTTGAATTGAATTTGTTCAACACAAGAATCAGAGAGTTACCTGATTCTATTGCAAATCTCAAAAGGTTGGAGAAAATGGACTTGGGACACACTCGGATGAGGGAGCTACCAAACTCCATTGGAAGACTAGAATCGTTGCTTGACTTAGACTTGCAGTGTACTGATATTATAGCACTGCCTACTTCCATTGGATCTCTTAAAAGCCTTAGGCGCTTAATTGCGATTGACAGTAAGATAAGAGAGTTACCTGATTCTATTGGAAATCTCAAAAGGTTGGAGAGAATGGACCTGGGAAACACTCAAATAAGGGAGCTACCAAACTCCATTGGAAGACTAGAATCCTTGCTCTGCTTAGGCTTATGGGATACAAAAATTACAGAATTGCCTGCTTCTATTGGATATCTTAAAAGGCTGAAAACGTTAGAAACGGGTGGGACAAAGATAAGAGAGCTATCTAAGGCCATTTTGGAGAATCTTGAACGGTTGGAATGCAATGGTTATGATTCTAGAAATATAGATATCACATGGCTTGATGATCCTCAATCTCTCCCATGGCTTCCTTTAGGTCTTCATTTTTTGCTTTTAAGGGATGTCAAGTTACCGATAGAACAACCCCTTCTCACTGATTTGAGATGTCTGCGTCATTTAACACTCTACCGATGGGGATTGAGAGAGATCAAGTTTAAACAGATAGAGAACCTCTTTGAATTAGAGGTTTGGAACTGTAAATCGCTAGTGAGCTTATCAGGTCTATCAAGCTTAAGGAAGCTCGAACGACTGTGGATCTTTTCGTGCTCACAGCTAATCGAGATTCGAGATTTGGGAGAAATGGAATCTCTGAAGAGATTATCTATTGATGAATGCACCTCCATAGAAAGGTTACCCGATCTATTAAAACTACATGGGTTGAGGAGCTTCTCTGTAAGTCGCTGTGAATCATTGCAAGATTTGCCTGATTTCCCAAACTCACTGGAGAAATTATCAATCGGAGAATGGAGCTCCATAGAAAGGTTACCCGATCTATCAAAACTACATGGGTTGCGTTCATTGACACTCTCTCACTGTAAAGCACTGCAAGGTTTGCCAGCTGTTCCAAACACATGTCGTCTCAATGTTCATGCATGCCCACTGTTAAGCGAGTATAGCGACTTTTCCTATGGATGCAACTTGTGTGTGGAATCCATCCAGGGCCTACGTTCAAGGAGGCCAGGCAAGTATTTGTGACACGTGGCACTCTTTCCCATTTCGTTCGTACTTTGCCGTAATTTTTTTATTTTTTATTTTTATCTTTTCCCTTCCCATGTCTCCTTCCGAACAATCAGCCAACTTTTTTTTTTATAGCTCTTCCTGTTCATTCTAAAAGATGCACATCCCCCACTTTTCAGTCTTTCCCGTTTCTGTATTTCATTGTCTAATCTTATCTAAGTTTAATTCGATAAATCTGTGATGGTGCGTACTGATAGTGCTTTATGACAAGTTGACATCGACACTCTCTCCACCTAACACATGGCGATTTTCCTTCTATTTTTTTTCCTTTCTTAGGATTACTGAATTGTGATTAACAAATGAAGAAATGCCACAAATTGTTTAACGAAAAAATAAATCAAACTTCATCATAGTAGTATTAAATGAGTAGACAAAACCTTGTCTCCACCAGGTGACAAAATTAGAGGAAAATCGTAACGAAAGAAAGCTGCACCAAAAAAACAAAATCATTAAAGCATATATCCAGTCAAAGGTAAGAGAAGATCGAACTAAAGCGGAGGATTTTCAAAACTGACGTAGCATGGTCATAACAAACTGGGCGTTGAAGCTAAAACAGGTTGAACTCAAATTATCTAACGAACAAAAAGTGACTTCACTATCAGTGAAATAAAAAGAGGGATAAAGGCACGAATAGATCTCGAATTTTTGTAAAATGTTCAATTGAGTCTTTGAACATTTTTTTTTGCGCCAATTGAGTTCTTGAACTTCAATTTCTAGGTTCGCCAGTGACTACTATGAAAGAAAGAAAAGGAATAATCGCAATTTAGTGAAATTAAATGGGCTCTTTAAGAAGTCCAAACACTCAATGCTTTGATTACATAGCCGTTCCGGCATGGTGTGACGTCGTATTTCAATCCAACACTGCTCATTAGAATTTCGTTAGACGCCACGAACGAGACGTCGCGGTTTCGAAGCCTGTAGCAAAGTAGCACCTTCGCTGGAGCCCCCACTCAGATGTGCTCTCTCTCTCTCCATCTCACGTACGTCCTAATTTTGTGCGAACGGTATAAAATTTCTTGAACATTAATTTTCAGATGGGCATAAAGTTTTGCCATCCTATGCCAATGAGGATTATTTGATGTTCTTTGCCCGGAGAAAAAAAGCAAACAGGAGCAAGATTGATGTTCTTTCTTTACGTAAAGAATAAGGGGACGGTATAAGCGTGTTGTTGGTGACCATATCTCGACTAATGTGATAAAAGGCCATTAAACCCCTGTTAAATGCCACGATGACATCCTGTTTGGCCGTTCAAATTCGAAGAATGAATAAGTATTTTCTGAAAATTCTAGAAAAGAAAGTTTGAAATGAAGCTGCGAATGAGATCCATCACCCCGGCACATGCCGTCGGCAACCTTTTGGCTGAAGCGAAACTAGAGGTGCAGAAAGAGCTGGGGTTGAAGAGTCGTGGAGAATATGGTCGAGAGGAGGTTTCACAACGGACTTGTCGAATCCAGATCTGTTGTGGTCATAGAGGCAATGGGCGGGCATCTGTGCTTCCATGGCCGCTTTTATGAGACACAGCCTTTGCTCTTAAAACTCTGAACTTGAGCGTCTTGAGCTTTACTCTGAAAGTGTCAAAACAAAGAAGAAGCCAAAACGAGCAAGAGCAAAAGTAAAAGAGTAAATTTCATATAATTAATTAATTAGTGTAAGGTCCGGATTTAAGAAGTCCTCACCTCGTTGGGGTGAGGTGCTGGCACGAAGATGCGTCGACAAAGAATGATATAGGAGTTTGCGGGCTGGGTGGGCCTGGCTCGGTCCCAAACGGACCGGGCTGGATCTAATAAACGTAAGCCCTTGATCAGGCCCACGAATATGCTTTTAGTAGGTCCTTATGGATCGGGCCGTATATGGGCAGGCCTGTGTGTCGACGGGCCCATTTCTAGGTCTACTACCGATACCTCTGATTTCTCGAGTAAAATGTTTATTTAAAATTTAGCTTACTTGAAATGAAAAGATTTTCTATTAATGAATCGCGTTTACGAGTTCATGATCTTTATCCTTAATAAATAAATTTACCACTAACATAGCTATTGTGGCAAATATAACTCGTTCTCGGCAATTTCTAGTCGTTCTTGACAAATACTAGGGACGAAGATCCGGCGGAGAGCTGCACGACTGACCTCGTGACGGAACAACGGCGATGCTTTGCTTTGCCATCCGTAGCCAGTGAGGATTATTTAATTTTCTTTGCCTGGAGAAAAAAAGAAAACAAACAAACAAGAGAAAGGTTGCTGTTCTTTCTTTACCGGAAAAATAAGAGCACGATATAAGGTTGTCGCGGTAACCATAACTGGATTAACGTGATAAAAGGCCTTGAAATCACCCATTAAATGCCATGATGACATCCTATTTGGCCGTCCAAATTAGAAACATAAGATAACGATTTTCTGGAAATTTCTCAAAAAGAAAGCTTGAAATGGAAGTAAAAAAAGAAAGACAGATCAAACAAGAGCTGTTGCAATGGGGTGGGGTGGGCATTTTTGCTTCCGTTGCTGCTTTAATTGATACAAAGAACCTTTAAATTATTAGAAAGTTTTATCTTGAAAAAAAATAGTATTTGATAGTTTTCCTTTAAATTATTATTCGAAATCTAACCCACATATAACATACTTTACTTAAGTAAATAGAAAATACTACATGAATGAAATGCTTTCTTTATCTTACATAAGAAATGATCATTACACACGTCGGATCTTTGTGGAATCATACATTCAATCACACCATGGGCAATTTCATATGGATAGATGGAGTCCTTACTTATTGAATAGAAAAGAATGTACATGGAAGCGATGTCCCTTGAACTAAGAATTTGAGCATGTCCTAGCAAGCTCCTGAACACGATGCATCATGACGTAGATTCATTCCTTAAAAGGATGTGTAATTGTTAATCTTGCTTTCAGTGACGGTGAACGAACATGCCACAAAAACAATGACAGTTGCGTTTGAGATGACGATGACAACATCATTCGATACTAACTTGCACAATGTGCGCTCCCATTATTAGATCATACATAATTGAAAACTGGTCAAGATTAAGCTCCAGTTAAGCCTATGAAATTAAACAAAGTTTTTATGTATTGTTTTTCCCATGTTTCAAAGTGTTATGTTATAAAGATAAAACGAGATATTCCCAAAACTATGCATGCTGTTATTAGATGGGGCACACTGCACATTGTGCTTCGAAAACATGTAAAAATCTTATATATCACTTGGTGAAAAAATTGCTGGGGTTTGGATTGATGCATTATGATTTCAAAAGGGAAAAATGTAATGTATTTTGCGTCCATTCCTTTTCATTCAAAAAAAGGGTGGGAAGGGAAGATCAGCGCTCATGATTCCCCTTTTGGTATTATTATAAGAGTTTCGTACTTGTTACAGAATGTTTGATTTGAGTCATAGCTATTACATATCATTTGCAATCTAAAAGTCCAAGGTTGACAAGGTCTCTCAACAATCTCACCAAAATGTTAGAAACCAAAAAATTTCTCCGCACAAATTATACCACAATTAGGTAACAAAATTTCTCAAGACTGAGTCCCTAGTCTGGTCCTCCACCTCTTTTTTTCTTTAGTGAATGTCAAAGAAGAAATTTTTTTTGGTCAAGATGTGAAAGAAGAATTTAATTGGTCACTTACGTTTGATCTTTGTTTTCCGTTGATTTAGTCTTATTTTTTCCATTTTGGATTTGTCACTTGTGATTGAGTGTTTGTTGTAAGTTATTTCCAAGGAATCCACATCATGCAGACTCCTTTCCTAATACGAATTATATATCTATGCTTATGATGACGTCCCCACCGTTTCCAAATTTCACTCTTGCACGGCATGCTCTCTCGTTATTAGATCGTACACAGTTGAAAATCTCACGAGGATTAAGCTCCATTCAAACCTATGAAATTAGATAGAGTTTTAGGTTTGTTTTTTTTTTTTTTTCCATCTTTCAAGTGTTATTGTTATAAAGAGAAAAAATCGTGAAATTCGCAACACTATGCATGCGGTTGTTAGATAGGGTGCAATGTCGTGATTCAAAAACACATAAAATTCTTATATATCACTTAGTGAAAAAATAGCTGAAAAAAGAAATGCGCATCATGATTCCCAAAAGAACAAGTTAAATGCGTTTTGCAACTAATCCTTTTCTTTCGGGAAAAGAGTAGGGAGGGCTGACTAGCACTATTTATCCCAGTTGGGCATTATCGTAAGGTTCCATACTTGCTATAGAAAGTTTAGATTGACTTGCAACTACCCCGTACCACCCACAATCTAAAGATCCGAGATTGGCAAGGTCGACCAAAAAATGTTACCAACCAAAAAATCTCTTCACACGAGTTATGGTGCGATTAGGTAACGCATCACCCAATGACTACAGAGTGAGGTTGAAGTTGAATGATGGGTTTTGGTCTGGTGAAGAAATGATGTTAAGACTCATACCCAATTTTGATGCCCGACTTCCACCTCCCATTTTTTATTTACTGGGCTAGCCAACCGCCACTGTATTTTTAATTCGCAGATTGATTCTTATATTACGACCATAAATTCTCCAAATTCACCTATATTAAACACTATGCTTACGTCTCTCCTCATTATCAAACTTGATCACTACATTTTAACTCCTGAACATGGAGAGGAGGGACTCATCGAGTGGAATAAGGCCATTGACAACTGATAGAGGTGATGTCGAGTTGTTGCTGGGGCTGAATACAAGATTTTTTCAATTTCAGAAGGTCTGAAACTCGCTTGAATTTTGCATACTGCCTCTATCACTCCATGGATGTAGCTGGGATTCGCGTGCTGAGAGACAACGAAGAGATCAACAATGGCAAAGCGATCCGAGGTGAACTAGAGCTAGCAACCAATCAAGAGCTCCACAATTTGTATGCCCATCTTCTCTAGAAATTACACATCCAGTACTTGGTGTCTTCGCGAGCTGGAATACATGGTGGATTGCTCCAACCCTTCCAAGAAAAAATGCAACGCAACCAAGAAAACTTCGCACAACTCGCTGGCTCGTCCATAACTCCTCCAAAATCATGTCTATTAGACACTAATCTTGCATCTCTCTCCTCATTATCAAACTCTATCAGTCTTAGTCAGAGCATGCATATTCCACGTACGCATATTTCAACTCAACCCGTTCAACTCTGCCCGACTTTTGAAAAAGAAAAGGAAAAAAAAACAAATCTCGGCTTGACTAACTGAAAATCAATGCATGATCTTATCCTTTTTCTCCTTTTGAAAACCATATAACGAAATACTGTAGAAATTAATGACAAATGCATGAGGTTGGGCTAAGACTTATGTCATCTATAGCTAGATCAAACATGCTACTATAGCGAAAAAAAGTTGAAATTATAATTGGCTCAATTTATATTTATTATTTAATGTTATCTAATACCATAATACAAAACAAACAAGGGAATTGCAACAGAACAGTAAACCCATAATACATGTGGAGAGTTAGGGTGCGCATGAATACCATTCTGTGCCCAGGAACAATTTCTGAACAGAAATGATTTTTTTTATTCTGTGCCCGGAAATAATTTCTAAGTATTTGAAGGCGTTTGATAAACTGTCCAAAATTTTTATTCCTAAATAGAAATGCGTTTGGTAAACTACACAAAATTTCTGTTCTCAAATAATATTTTAATAATATTTTGAATTGTTTATTTTTTTTCTTTTAAACTATTTTCTTCTTTGGCCGTGGCCGGTCGCTAGCGACCGGCCGCAGCCCAGGGCCGGCAAGGGCATCACAACCCTCGCTGGCGAGGGCCGTGACGCCCTCGCCGGCCCTGGGCTGTGACCGGTCGCCGGCCGCCGGTGCCGGTCGTCGGTGACCGGCCATGGCCAAGGAAGAAAAGCAAAACAGAAAAGAAAACAAAAAAAAAGAAAAAAAACTGATTCTCAAAATTATGACGAGAAACAAGAAGCAACTTTTTTTTACTCCTTGTTTCTCTTCCAAAACTGTTTCAGGGTACAAATTTTTGTAAAAATGTACCCGGGAACAAAAAATTTACCAAACGCATTTCTGTTCCCAAACTATTTCTAGGAACAAAAGAACAGAAATTTTTACTGTTTGGCACGTTGCCAAACGGAGCCTTAGTTTTCTTCTTTTAGTTAATCACACCAGTTGTGTAAGAATAAGTGTAATAGAAATCCTAATGTTTCGATGATTGATTATATAAGTCCTAAATGTTTTCCTTTTAGTGAATTGAGTCCTAAATGTTTTGTCAAAGGTGCAATCGAGTACACATATCATTGCCAACAGCCTTTAGTAACTGGACAATTATACTCTTTTAGAGTATTGTGAAAAGAAGCATTATTTTAACTACAATCAGAATTATAGCATGTGAATTTTGACGATCATGGAGCAGACAACTTCATTTTGGAGAGCAATTTCAAAGTAAGCCTTTACCTAAACAGAAAAAAAAACCCAAAATATAATTTTTTCTTCAATCACATAAAGTTATGAGAAAAATTGAATTCTACTTTTCAATAAAATCTCATAATCAAGTTTGTCACTCAACTTTCAAGAAACATATGTGTTTTATTCCTTGATTATTGTCATAACAAGGTTTAATTTGTCAAAAACTAAAAAGATGTGATTTTGCGAATGAGTAAATGTGGGAGATTAGGACTGAATTGCACATTTTCCAAAAAGACTCAGGAATCACTTGACCCAGTAGAATGTCTAAGACTCAATCAACAAACAACCGAAACGGTTAGAGCTCCTGTAATACATATTTCGAGAACCTTTATAGTTTTTTTTACACTTTAAAAAAAAAAAAAATTAAGTTCTCAGTTACGTAATAGACAAACATATCATTCTATCCTTACAAAAAAAAACATATCATTCTATTAGGGATTATATTTGGATAATTTAGCAAATAATCTTATGCAAATTAATAGCATGAGATTTTTATTGAGAGGGAAATGGATTGTCATGGGAGAGAAAAATAATACTTTGAAAAGAGAATAAAAGGAACTTTTTAATTACCCTCTCTGAGCATTACCATAAAAGTTCCACACCTGTTGTGAACGTTCTGTTCGAGCTCTTTGTCTAATGAGAAAGATTTGAAAAAAGTGTATTCAGTATTTTTCCCTTAAAGTTTTATTCGAATTGTCCAATATATAACATAAGTTCCTTAAATTAAACAGAATGTAATAAATGAATGAAATGCTTTCTTTATCTTAAATTTGAAAAGATGGATTACATGCATCGGTTGCGGAATCATACATTCTTCTACATCACAGGCAATTTATTATCCAGTCATCAAATGGAACATGTGAATGGAAGTGCCGTCCCTTGAACTTATCCAATTGTGATTTATTATTTTTTTTTCTTTTGTATTTGTCGCTAATGATCTTCCTCTCGCAAAAGGTTGAGTGTTCGAATCCCGGGCGCCGCAGGGTGACTTAACCGGTGGCACGTGTGTGGTGGCTAGCATGTGTCGCCCCCAGGATTTACTCCCCAGCTGTCGGCCGTGTGGGGGTTCCCTAGGTTACAAAAAAAAAAGATTGGGTCCTTGTCGTAAGTTTGTTTACAAGGAATACACCTTTCACAGACTCTTTATTTTCTCTTAATACGAATTATATGTCAATGCCTATGATGAATGTCTCCCCCCCCCCATTTCCAAAATTTTCTGTTGCATGGTATGGGCTCTTGTTATTAGTATGAGATTTTGTAGGACCACCATCAAGTATTCTAAAAGCTTAAATTCTTAGATGAAAGCGTTATTTAATATTTAATTATTCTAATAATTAGATCGTGCACAACACTATGCAATTGGACAGAGTTTTAGGTACTCTTTTCCATTTTTTAAGTGTTATCGCTATAAAGAGAGAAATGGGGAAATTACCAACACTATGCACACGGTTATTACACGGGACCCACTAGATGTTGTGCTTAAAAAATACATAAATTTCGGATAATCACATAATGAAAGAATAGCTGAGGTCTGAAATGATGCATCATGATTCCAAAAAAGACAAATTAAATCTATTTTGCACCCGATCCTTTTCTTTCAGAAAAAGAGTGGCGAGAAGCGACAAGCACTAGTGATCCATGTTGGCTGATATTAGAGGGAGCATGGTCCGGGTGGGCGTTTCTCATCCTGGAACCGTGGACCGCCCGGTAAGGACCGGTTCCAAAAAATTAGAATCAAGAATCACCCATTGGTTCCATGGATCCACCTGAGAATCGGATCACTAGTCTAATCTAGTTCCTGGGTGGGTCCATGGAACCAGTCCCACTAAGTTTTCCTTGACAAATCAAAAAATCGACCGGTCTAATACTTGCTTATTGGTGGGTTGTGTTCACAACAAGATTCGTCATAAAGTTCACAATTTCACAAGTTTCACAGCAAATACATTCGTAGCCTATATAATATATCACACGTGGGAGTTTGTCATAAGTTCACAATAGTCAACAAGCAAACAAAACAACTCTCCTATTTTATTTTATGTTTTAAAATTTTTTTGGTTAGATTTTTTAATTAAAAAATAAAAAATAAATATATTATTATTATATTACCGGTCCGGTCTAAGTGGGCGGTTTCACACCGGGAATTAGACCGGTACCCACCGGTTCCAAAAAATTGGAACCGGGAACCGGACCGGTTCCCTTGGGAGCCACCGGTTCCGGTCCGATTCCGGGTAGTTCGGACGGGTCCCGATTCTTTTACATACCCCTAGCTGATATCATAAGAGTTTTACGCTTATTATGGAATATTTAGTTCGAGTCACAATTGCTTCCCACAATCAGCAACCCGATGATTCGAGGTTGGTGGGGTCATCACGATAGCCCAACCAAAATGTTACCAACTAAAAAAACTTTCAAAAAGAGTTGCGCTGTTGTTAGGTTATACAACACCCAATGAGTGCACAGTGAGGTTGAAGTTGAAGTTTAAGACTGAGTCCCAAGGTTGATGCGCACCTTCCACCTTCCATTTTTGTTTACTGCACCGGCCAACCGCCATTTTTATGTGATTGGGTGCTTGTTGTAAGTTATTTTCGAGAAATCCACATCATTCAGAGTCCTTATTCTTTCTAAATGCGTATTATATGTCTATGCTTACGATGACGTCCCCACCATTTCCATAATTCTCTCACAAGGAAAGAGGAAAATGGGACCTGGTACTCAACTACCCCAATTTCCACGAATTTGGCCCAGACAATATCAATTAAAGGGTTATTATTTCTTCAGTCGCTTGTCGTTGATGTTCATTAATTAATTAGAACGTGATGTGAAATCAGTTGAAATAATATATTTTCTTTTTTGGAGCGATAAAATAAATTTTAATTTCTCAGACTCTTCCAAGAAAAAGCGCAACGCAATGAAGGGGACTTTCCATGACTTAGAATGGGAAGTGCAATGCAATTGCATATTTTTCTTTTTGGAAGGTAATCAATTAGAATTGTTGATAGAATAATTTTTTATTTGTGGGCAATTTCTCGGGCCCTTCCATGAAAAAATGCAATGCACAAAGAGAATTCCTTTGACTCTCTGGTTCGTCAATAAATTCTCCAAAATTATGTTTATTAGACACTACTCTTACATCTCTCTTCTTACTATTAAACCCCGTCAGTATACTTGATAAAATGTTATTTGCTTGGAATTGTGTCAGAAGTGAATGATTGATGGTTTTGTACATGCCTATTCCACATATGAATATTTCAACCCGTTCAACTTCACCTGACTCTGAAAAGGAAACAAACACTGCGTGACTAACTAAAAATCGATGCATTGTCTATTGTTTTTTCTCTTTTTGAAAAACATATCGGTAAAGTAAAACTGAGATAGAATCTAGCTTGTATACCATGCTAGAAAAGTTCAATCTAAAAACTTAAGCCGAAAGGTATAGAAAGACCACATGTATATAAAAAGAATATAAAACCTAGTAGCAACGTGGGATATTTTAACAAAAATAATGACAAGTGCATGACATTGGACTAAGACTTATGTCATTAATACCTAAATCAAATTTTCTGCTATGGTGAAATTGAAATCTAAACTATAGTTTCGTTAGCTTAATTTATGTATTTTTTGTAACTTTATCTAATAGAGTAAAAAAAAAACAAACAAGGGAATTTTAATAGAACAGATTACACAGAGTGTTGTGGAGAGTTACTCTTCTTATTTTAGTTAATCACACTAGTTGCAAAAGTACTAGTGTTTTGACGGTTGATTAATCATGTCCTAGATCTTTTATTTTAAGTCGATTGAGTCCTAAATAATTTGACAAAGATGCAATTAACATCATTGCCTTTGACCTTTAGTAAAAGGGCAGGTTATACTCTTTTAGATTGTTATGAGATGAAGCATCATTTTAACCACAATCAGAAATAAAGCATAGGAATGTTTTTGTTCAGTGATCATTGAATAGATAACTTGATTATAGAAAATCTAAACAGATAGGAAAAACTCTAAGAATATGATTTTGATTTTTTCTCGAGTCATATAAAGTTATGGAAGAAACTTTGATTCTACTTTCAATAAATCTCATAATCAAGTTTCTCGGTCAATTTTCAACGAAACTTATGTGTTTTATTCCTTGAATATTGTAAAATAATGTTTAGTTTTGTGAAAACCTAAAAGGACATTATATTTTGCGATGAGTAAATGTCCCCAGCAGGGAGATTGGGGCACAATTACACATTTTCCAAAAAGGCTTAGGAGTCAATTTACTAAATAGAATGTTTAAGGCTCAATCAACAAACAATAAAAAAAGCTTAGGGCTCCAATAGCACATATCATGTATTTTGAGAACCTTTGTCATTTAGTTGACAATTTAGAATAAAAAATACTTGGAAAATGATCTTATGCAAGTTAATAGCGTGTAATTCTCATTTAGAGGGAAATGTTATTGTCATTTACGAGAAAGATAATACTTCGAAAAAAGAAAAAATATATATTTTTTGCTACTCTCTTTTAGAGTTACCGTAAGAGTCTCACACCCATTACAGAATATTTGGTCTGAATTTTTTGTCCAACAATATATCTTTATCTGTAAAATCTTTATCTTGAAAAAAAGTACTTTTTCTCTTGAATAAGAACCCGTAGATGACATATTTCACTTAGCTAAATAGAATGTTATACATCAATGAAATGCTTTCTTTATCTTAAATTTTAAAAGATCAATCACGTACACCATGGAATCCATTGATGTTACATATTTTCTTTTTGGTGGGTATTGATTAGAATAGTTGATAGAATATTTTTAATTAGATAAATTTATTTGTGTTTTTTATTGTTATCTAGTAGAGTAACAACAAAACAAACAAGGGAATTGCTATACAACCGATAACGCAAAGTGCACGTGGAGAGTTACTCCTCTTCTTTCGGTAAATCACACTAGTACAAAACAAACAAGGGCTCCTATTGCTCGTATATTGTGTTTGGAGAACCTTTACTATTTAGCTGACAATTTAGAATAAAAAATCAATTACATAATAGACTACCATAATATTCAATTAGGGAATATATTTGGATAATTTAGCAAATAATCTTTACAAGTTAATAGGGCATAATTTTTGGTTAGAGGGAAATGGATTTTCGTCGGCTAGAAGGATATTACTTTGAAAAGAGGTAAAAGAAGGAATTTTTTAAGCTACCCATCTAGACCTTGCCTTAGGAATCTTACGTTTGTTACGGAGTGTTTGATTATAACTTTTTGTCTGTCAAGAAAATTTTATCTTAAAATGTAATATCTTGAAATGGAGACATATGGTATTTTTTTCACTCTAAAATCTTATTCGAAATGTAACCTATATATAACATATTTTACTTAATCATGTTTAGATGAATGAAATGCTTTCTTCATCTTAAATATGAAAAGATCATTAAACGCATCGGACCTTTGTAGAATCATGCATTCACAGATACCGTGATAATTCGTTTATTGATAGATGGAGTCTTCACTCGCTGAATTGAACAATCTGGGAACGGAAGCGCCGTCCCTTAAGTCAAGAAAAGAACACCATCATCAGTCTTACTATACCGGATCAAATGCGTCGGCTTGGAGTTTATCTGGAGCATGGAAAAGTCATTTAGTTTAATAAATTAGCAGTGAAGTGGAATCGATTTTATTTAGTTCAACATGTGACTTGACCGAATTGTAAGACTCCACTTCCACGAAGGCTCATCTCCCCGCGTTCTCTCTCCTCTATTCTTTCATAAAGCGCTGGCCTTCGAGCAGTGCAAGGGCTTCCGCGTGAAGAAGCGATTGACCCCGAATCAGACAAGCGAATCCTCCCGTGAGCTTCCCTGAGGCGTCTCGGCACACACCAGCGACAGCACACGACATAGAGCCAGCAACGAAGGCCGCGTCCGCATTAAGCTTAAGAGCTCCTTTCTTCGGCGGCGTCCGGATCGCAAGCGAGATCCCTTCTCGTTCTTGTTTTTTTCTTTCGATTCGCGCTGCAAGTTTTGATATCTTCGTGCAAGGCTATCGCTTCATTATCTGTCGCTTGCGGGTCGGGTGATTTGCCTCTAAAAATCGCACTTTTTCTCGCCTTCCACTGGACCCAGAGTACTTCGGAAACGAGCTCGAGAGACGGCAAGGCTGGTAATCCACTCTTGTAGCTTAATAGCCACTGATCTATGCTTGTGAGGCCTTGATCTTCAATTCGGATTTGTAAATTGCGGTCTGACCAAACTTTGGTTGTCCAGGGACAAAGGAGAAAGAGGTGTTGTGGCGTTTGGGGGGGCGTCTTATACTCTGGGCACAGTGGGTCAGGTAAGATTCTTCGCTTGAACAAGTTTTCCTTTGTAGGCAAGGCATTTTGGCAAAGTTGCTAGGGGAATAGTTTGATTTTGGGTAGGGTGTTCATGTTCCACACTTTAGACCATAGGGCTCGTGGTATTTGGTGCAAGGATGAGGCTTGTTGATTGGTTGGGCTTTCTGCTTCTTTTCTGAGATGATTGTACCCGCTTTTAACTGAGTAATTCCCTGATTTTGCTGCTGTCCATACTAGTCTATCTTTCTCTTCCATAGATGGGATGGGGATGGCCAAGATTTCCTCCACAATATTGTCTTCAAACAAGCTATAAAGGCTTTGTCATTCCATATCACCTAGTCTCTATCAATCAGTTCAGACACTAATTGGGGATGATCTTGGTTTGATGGACTTGCGAATGTGCCCATTCTTGTCCACTTGTCTTCACGAATTCTAATAGATTTTCCCTTCTTTACGGACCATTGAACTGAGCCAGCTAATGCATCTCTTCCAATCAGTAAGTTGTGCCACCCTCGGGATGATCTTTATCCTTTCCTCACATGCCAAAAATCAGTGTTGGGGAAGTAGAGCCGTTTCAGTATCTGGCACAAAAGCATCGAAGGTAAATAGGTCAGCATTTGCTCAACATTGCCCTATTCAATGTAATTAGGTCATGAAAACCCATACCTCCACGGTCCTTCCTCTTTTTCATTACCTCCTAGCACTTCCAGTGTATACCAGCCTTGGAATCATTGTTTTTTCACCAGAATGAGGCAATCTTTTGTTCAATGGCTCTACAAAGGGAAAGCGGTATCTTGAAGATTGACATGGCATATTGCGGGAGCGCCTTGACAACCGTTTTCAATAGGATCTCCATTCTAGCCTTTGACATTATCTTTTCCTTCCATCCTTCAATTTCATAATTACCCTGGCCAATATCCAAGCGAACATTTGTTTCATTGAGGCGCCCTAATCTGAAGGGATACCCAATTATTTCCGTGTTTTGTCTATTTCTGGGACTCTCAATTCCTGTGCCGTATTCCTACGAAGATTCTAGGGGTAGCCCGAGATAAAGAAAACGCCTGACTTGTTTAAATTGATTGCCTGGCCGGTGGCAAAAGAGTATTGATCGAGAATGTGAGCCAGGTTTTGGCATTCTATAACTTTCCCTTTCGGGAGAAAGATAGAATCGTCCGCAAACAACAAGTGGGAGAGACTTGGGCAATGTCAATTATTAGCTTTATTCCTTTTACTTTACCATCTTCAATTGCTTTTTATAGTAAGGAGAGGACATTAGCCACAAGTATAAAAAGATAAGGTGAGACAGGGTCACCTTGTCGGATTCCATGTGTTGGGTTGAAAGAAGGCAAAGGCTTCCCATTGAACTTCACACTAAATAAGATAGTAGTGACACATTGCGTGATCCAGGAGACCCATTTTCTACAGAAACCCATTTTTAGCATACAAGCTTCTAGGAAGTCGTGCTCAATCTTGTCGTAGGCTTTTTGCATATCTAATTTAAGCACTGCTTGGAATTTTTTCTTCCTTTTCCTGATTCGTAGTTGGTTCAGTACCTCTTGAACTATCAGGATATTATCCTGAATTTGCCTTCTACTAACAAAGGCACTCTGTTCCACTTTAATCAATTAAGGCAGCCACATTCTTAACTGGTTAGCCTGTACCTTTGAAATGATCTTGTACGTGAAGTTGCAAAGGCCGATGGGTTGGTATTGTTAATTAGAACTTGACGTGAAATCAATTGATATATTTTTGGGTCTGTTTGTTTGAGGGAAATTAGTGGAATTGTTTTCATGAAAGATGAGTCATTTTCTTATGTTTGATCGTGTTGAAAATCACTTGAAAGAAATTCTGGTGTTTAACAAAAAATGAAAGTGATTGGAGAATCCATTACAAATTGCCTTTAAAACGACAGTGCAGTCGTATTTAGAACCAATTCACAAACTTCGAGCTCAAATAAGTATACTACTTATTGTTCCCGGTGCGAATAATAATTGAGACGAGTTTACGATATCAGACTTGAATTTGTCCTGTTGTGGCCTGGGATAAAGATTTTAGTTTAGTAAATTGGATCGTGAGGTGGAATCAATTGAAATTATTAACCAGAATGGTTTATAAAATAATATTTTATTGCAGGAGATTTACTCAGCCCTTCCCACAATTCTTTGGCTCGTCCATAAATACCTCCAGATTTGCATGCATTAGACACTACTCTCTTACATCTCTCTCCTCATTATTCAACTCGACCACTACCCTTTAGCTCCCGAAGATGGCAAACAGGAAATATTTGGATGGAACAGCGGCTTTGACCAGTAGAGGCGATGTTGAATCGTCGCTGGGGGCTGAATACGACGTGTTCTTGAGTTTTAGAGGGCCCGACACTCGCCAGAATTTTGCCGACTGCCTCTATCACGCCATGGATGGAGCTGGCATTCGCGTTTTCAGAGACGACGAAGAGATCAGAAAAGGCGAAGAGATCGGAGACGAACTGAAGCGTGCGATCGAGAGCTCCTCAATCTGTATTCCCATCTTCTCTAGAAACTACGCTGTCAGTGCGTGGTGTCTTCGCGAGCTTGCGTACATGGTGTATCTCAAAGCGATGATTCTGCCGGTCTTCTTTGACGTGGAACCCGGAGATGTCAAGCTTAAAACTAGGCTGTACCAGGATGCTCTGCAGAAGCACGAGGAGAAGTATGGCTGCGAGGTCGTGCAGCGATGGAAGGAGGCTCTGGAGAAGGTCGCTGGTATGAGCGGATGGCCTCTCAAAGATACCGGGTAAGGTTTGGGCTTTAATTTTATTTTTTGATTAGATATTTATTTGATATAACTATAAATAATAAGAAATATTATCATCCTTGCATTAAAAGTTACAACTACCCATTTTTCTCTTTTTCATCAAATTGTCACTCAATCTCCACATATTTTATAACTACTCAGTACTCACTACGCATCCATTCAATTAAATCAATTTCTTTCAAAACCTAGATGACTTTTCTGACCAATTAAATCAATTCCTTTCAAAACTAGATGAATTCTCTATTTAGACATGACAAATCCAATCTGAATTCATTATTCAATTTGCATCCTTTAGATTGAATAAAAATTCCTCTTTGTTAACTTCTAAAATAACTTTATGTAGGTTTGATTTAATAAAACAATTGTTCTAGCTATTACTATTTTACTCCATGCAAAACTAGTAAACCGAGCACACACTGTATGTGAGCAATAAAAAATGAATAAACAAATTCTTTGCATATATTTAAAGGAAGAAAATCTGAAGGTTTCGATTTTTACATTTTATGGATGAGGGAGCATCTTTTACAACGTTTAAGATTTCATCCTTGTCTTAGCAATTTACATCTTTGACCATAGTATAAAATACCCAATTGCAATTCGTTTTAAGTAAATTGACTGGATTTTGGTTGATTGAGGAGGAGGGGTGCAATTCACTTGCGGTGGACTTTTTTCCTACATATCCACAGAGTATATATACAAAATTTTTTGGGAGGGGGGTGGTCGCACCCGCTTCCTCCCCCACCCCTCCTCTATAGTTGGTTTATGTTTAATTCATAATATTCCGGAGCTCGATAGTTTAATATTTTATTTGGATGTTTCTTACTTGACCTTTTATCAAATATGACAGTCACGGCGAACTCAGTAAATCAATCGTTGCTGAAGTTTCAACGAAGCTGAATAAAAGAGACAAAAAGCTGCCGGATCATTTAGTCGGAATTGAGGATAGTGTTAAAGATGTCATACGCCTAATAGATGAAGGTTCACCTGATGTACGTTATCTGGTAATCCACGGAATGGGGGGCATCGGTAAGACTACTCTTGCCAAAGTCGTCTTTAACCGAATTTCGAGTCAATTTCATGGGTGCAGCTTTCTTTCGAGTGTTCGAGAAGCTTCAAAGGGCGGCAATGACGTTCAATTGCAAAAACGATTATTGTCCGAAATTCTCAACATCAAACAAGTGGAGATTTCCGACTGTGATGCAGGGATTTATCAAATTGAAAGGAGATTCCGCAAGAAGAAAGTCCTCATCGTTCTTGATGATCTAGATAAGCGTGAACAATTCTCAATACTTGCAGAAAAGCGCGATTGGTTTGGTCCAGGGAGCAGAATTATTATTACGACGAGGGACATTAATTTTTTGTCGATTGAAGAGGAGAACCGAGAAAATAATGTCTGGCCGCATTTCAAAGAGTTTGCAATCTATCAAATGAGAGAATTGTCGCATCGCCATGCTCTTCAGCTTTTTAGTAAGCATGCATTTGAAATGGATTCCCCTCCACAAGATTATTATCATATTTCTCGCAGTATCATTTACAAAGTCGGTGGACTTCCCTTGGCTCTAGAGGTCATTGGTTCCTCTCTTCGTGGCAAAAGTAAACCACATTGGAAAGCCACATTGAAGAAATTACATTTAGTTCCCAATCAAGATGTCTATCACAAATTAATGATTAGCTTTGATATGCTAGAGGATGAACAGAAAGAAATTTTTCTTGATATTGCATGTTACTTTATCGGTGAAGAAAGAATCCACCCACATTATATGTGGAAAGCATTGGATTTTTTCCCCAAAATTGAGATCCCGGTCCTTTCCCGTATGTCTTTGATAAAGGTTGATGGTAATGACAAATTGTCGATGCATGACCTGCTAAGAGACCTTGGAAGAGAAATTGTTCGAAAAGAACACAAATTTCTGGAGGAGCGTAGTAGACTATGGTCTCCCAAGGATGCGTTGAATGTAGTGCAGCATAGAAAGGTACATTTTATTCATAGCTACCCTCTTTCCGATCATGGAAACTTCAGCTCAAAGATTAGAGTATATTCCTAGATGTGTTCTTTTGTCTGTGTTCTGCATCGCATAAAACTATATTTGTCAATTTTGAGTGAAATGAAAGTAATATCATAACTCGTATCTGTTGGTTTTTGGTCTGATACTACTCGTTGGTTTTTGGTCCGATACCAATGTTGGATTGCAGAAGCATGATTTTGATGTCACTATTTAGTTTGTGGTTTAATGTGCTAGTTTGTTTGTGTGCGGGATATATTCGGGAGAGGATGACAAGAGAACAAGCTAAGAGAACTCCAAGGATATAGCCAATGGGATAAGAAAAAATATAGTTTCATTATTTCAACAAAGTAGTTATACTGCTTTCCACACAATTACATGAATGATTCTAAGCTCTATTTACAGAGCAATTCCACTGACTTTCATAGGAAAAATCTCTGCCGAGTTGTGCTGAGCATATGTGGACTTATATCGAAGATATTTTGTTGCCTTTGCAGAGAAGGAGAGGTCTAGATGCTTCTTGAAAATGGATCACTGATTTTAACAATATCTAGCAATAGATATTAATTGCTTACATTTACAACCGCAAAGTAGAAGCAAACAGAATAATTTACTTACAGAACTAGTCTATGATATTTTTACTCGCGGAATGCTTCGCTCTTTTTCTTTACCGTAGAAAGTTCACTTATAACTTTTCATGTTGTCAGGGAACATATAAAATCATAGCGCTCAAACTAACTGGACTTCCAAAAGAGCACATATTTACAAGGGAAGAGTTTTCAAGTCTGCATAACTTAAGGTTGTTGGAATTAGAGGGGGGCAACTTGACAGGAGACTTTAAGAATCTTCTCTCGAGTTTAAAATGGCTCTCTTGGCATCATTGCCCTTCAGACTTGCAGGCGGTCAATCTATGCTTAGGGAACTTAGTTGTGCTCAAGCTTTCTGACAGCAAAATTCCTGAGAATTGGAATGGATGGGGCCCATGCTTGGTATGGTTTCGTATCCCATGTGTACGTTTGTCGCCATTTCCCTTGCCTTACTTTTCTAATTCTAATTTGTTTCATAGGCAAATCATGACTTGAAAGTACTACATCTCATGAGATGCCATCTCTCGACGACTCCTGACTTCTCAACATGCTTGAATGTGAGGATATTGGTTTTTGTTGAACATTATCCAGAGTTGACACAAATCGATAGCTCTATCGGTAAGCTAGAGCGCCTAAAGCGCTTAGAAATAATTGCAGCCGGAGTGCAGCCGTCAACGTTGTCTAGAAGCCCCCATTTTGACTTGTGCGCAATACCTTCTACAATATGCCGTTTTAAGAAACTGTCAAGTCTAAAGCTTGAGGGGCAGTGTATCCGAGAGCTTCATCCATCTATTGGAGAGATGGTGGGCTTGAAGTGCTTTTCTTTAGAGCATTGTTATCGGCTTAGAAAGGTTCCAAACTCCATTGGGAAATTGAGTTCATTGCTTGAATTGAATTTGTTCAACACAAGAATCAGAGAGTTACCTGATTCTATTGCAAATCTCAAAAGGTTGGAGAAAATGGACTTGGGACACACTCGGATGAGGGAGCTACCAAACTCCATTGGAAGACTAGAATCGTTGCTTGACTTAGACTTGCAGTGTACTGATATTATAGCACTGCCTACTTCCATTGGATCTCTTAAAAGCCTTAGGCGCTTAATTGCGATTGACAGTAAGATAAGAGAGTTACCTGATTCTATTGGAAATCTCAAAAGGTTGGAGAGAATGGACCTGGGAAACACTCAAATAAGGGAGCTACCAAACTCCATTGGAAGACTAGAATCCTTGCTCTGCTTAGGCTTATGGGATACAAAAATTACAGAATTGCCTGCTTCTATTGGATATCTTAAAAGGCTGAAAACGTTAGAAACGGGTGGGACAAAGATAAGAGAGCTATCTAAGGCCATTTTGGAGAATCTTGAACGGTTGGAATGCAATGGTTATGATTCTAGAAATATAGATATCACATGGCTTGATGATCCTCAATCTCTCCCATGGCTTCCTTTAGGTCTTCATTTTTTGCTTTTAAGGGATGTCAAGTTACCGATAGAACAACCCCTTCTCACTGATTTGAGATGTCTGCGTCATTTAACACTCTACCGATGGGGATTGAGAGAGATCAAGTTTAAACAGATAGAGAACCTCTTTGAATTAGAGGTTTGGAACTGTAAATCGCTAGTGAGCTTATCAGGTCTATCAAGCTTAAGGAAGCTCGAACGACTGTGGATCTTTTCGTGCTCACAGCTAATCGAGATTCGAGATTTGGGAGAAATGGAATCTCTGAAGAGATTATCTATTGATGAATGCACCTCCATAGAAAGGTTACTCGATCTATTAAAACTACATGGGTTGAGGAGCTTCTCTGTAAGTCGCTGTGAATCATTGCAAGATTTGCCTGATTTCCCAAACTCACTGGAGAAATTATCAATCGGAGAATGGAGCTCCATAGAAAGGTTACCCGATCTATCAAAACTACATGGGTTGCGTTCATTGACACTCTCTCACTGTAAAGCACTGCAAGGTTTGCCAGCTGTTCCAAACACATGTCGTCTCAATGTTCATGCATGCCCACTGTTAAGCGAGTATAGCGACTTTTCCTATGGATGCAACTTGTGTGTGGAATCCATCCAGGGCCTACGTTCAAGGAGGCCAGGCAAGTATTTGTGACACGTGGCACTCTTTCCCATTTCGTTCGTACTTTGCCGTAATTTTTTTATTTTTTATTTTTATCTTTTCCCTTCCCATGTCTCCTTCCGAACAATCAGCCAACTTTTTTTTTTATAGCTCTTCCTGTTCATTCTAAAAGATGCACATCCCCCACTTTTCAGTCTTTCCCGTTTCTGTATTTCATTGTCTAATCTTATCTAAGTTTAATTCGATAAATCTGTGATGGTGCGTACTGATAGTGCTTTATGACAAGTTGACATCGACACTCTCTCCACCTAACACATGGCGATTTTCCTTCTATTTTTTTTCCTTTCTTAGGATTACTGAATTGTGATTAACAAATGAAGAAATGCCACAAATTGTTTAACGAAAAAATAAATCAAACTTCATCATAGTAGTATTAAATGAGTAGACAAAACCTTGTCTCCACCAGGTGACAAAATTAGAGGAAAATCGTAACGAAAGAAAGCTGCACCAAAAAAACAAAATCATTAAAGCATATATCCAGTCAAAGGTAAGAGAAGATCGAACTAAAGCGGAGGATTTTCAAAACTGACGTAGCATGGTCATAACAAACTGGGCGTTGAAGCTAAAACAGGTTGAACTCAAATTATCTAACGAACAAAAAGTGACTTCACTATCAGTGAAATAAAAAGAGGGATAAAGGCACGAATAGATCTCGAATTTTTGTAAAATGTTCAATTGAGTCTTTGAACATTTTTTTTTGCGCCAATTGAGTTCTTGAACTTCAATTTCTAGGTTCGCCAGTGACTACTATGAAAGAAAGAAAAGGAATAATCGCAATTTAGTGAAATTAAATGGGCTCTTTAAGAAGTCCAAACACTCAATGCTTTGATTACATAGCCGTTCCGGCATGGTGTGACGTCGTATTTCAATCCAACACTGCTCATTAGAATTTCGTTAGACGCCACGAACGAGACGTCGCGGTTTCGAAGCCTGTAGCAAAGTAGCACCTTCGCTGGAGCCCCCACTCAGATGTGCTCTCTCTCTCTCCATCTCACGTACGTCCTAATTTTGTGCGAACGGTATAAAATTTCTTGAACATTAATTTTCAGATGGGCATAAAGTTTTGCCATCCTATGCCAATGAGGATTATTTGATGTTCTTTGCCCGGAGAAAAAAAGCAAACAGGAGCAAGATTGATGTTCTTTCTTTACGTAAAGAATAAGGGGACGGTATAAGCGTGTTGTTGGTGACCATATCTCGACTAATGTGATAAAAGGCCATTAAACCCCTGTTAAATGCCACGATGACATCCTGTTTGGCCGTTCAAATTCGAAGAATGAATAAGTATTTTCTGAAAATTCTAGAAAAGAAAGTTTGAAATGAAGCTGCGAATGAGATCCATCACCCCGGCACATGCCGTCGGCAACCTTTTGGCTGAAGCGAAACTAGAGGTGCAGAAAGAGCTGGGGTTGAAGAGTCGTGGAGAATATGGTCGAGAGGAGGTTTCACAACGGACTTGTCGAATCCAGATCTGTTGTGGTCATAGAGGCAATGGGCGGGCATCTGTGCTTCCATGGCCGCTTTTATGAGACACAGCCTTTGCTCTTAAAACTCTGAACTTGAGCGTCTTGAGCTTTACTCTGAAAGTGTCAAAACAAAGAAGAAGCCAAAACGAGCAAGAGCAAAAGTAAAAGAGTAAATTTCATATAATTAATTAATTAGTGTAAGGTCCGGATTTAAGAAGTCCTCACCTCGTTGGGGTGAGGTGCTGGCACGAAGATGCGTCGACAAAGAATGATATAGGAGTTTGCGGGCTGGGTGGGCCTGGCTCGGTCCCAAACGGACCGGGCTGGATCTAATAAACGTAAGCCCTTGATCAGGCCCACGAATATGCTTTTAGTAGGTCCTTATGGATCGGGCCGTATATGGGCAGGCCTGTGTGTCGACGGGCCCATTTCTAGGTCTACTACCGATACCTCTGATTTCTCGAGTAAAATGTTTATTTAAAATTTAGCTTACTTGAAATGAAAAGATTTTCTATTAATGAATCGCGTTTACGAGTTCATGATCTTTATCCTTAATAAATAAATTTACCACTAACATAGCTATTGTGGCAAATATAACTCGTTCTCGGCAATTTCTAGTCGTTCTTGACAAATACTAGGGACGAAGATCCGGCGGAGAGCTGCACGACTGACCTCGTGACGGAACAACGGCGATGCTTTGCTTTGCCATCCGTAGCCAGTGAGGATTATTTAATTTTCTTTGCCTGGAGAAAAAAAGAAAACAAACAAACAAGAGAAAGGTTGCTGTTCTTTCTTTACCGGAAAAATAAGAGCACGATATAAGGTTGTCGCGGTAACCATAACTGGATTAACGTGATAAAAGGCCTTGAAATCACCCATTAAATGCCATGATGACATCCTATTTGGCCGTCCAAATTAGAAACATAAGATAACGATTTTCTGGAAATTTCTCAAAAAGAAAGCTTGAAATGGAAGTAAAAAAAGAAAGACAGATCAAACAAGAGCTGTTGCAATGGGGTGGGGTGGGCATTTTTGCTTCCGTTGCTGCTTTAATTGATACAAAGAACCTTTAAATTATTAGAAAGTTTTATCTTGAAAAAAAATAGTATTTGATAGTTTTCCTTTAAATTATTATTCGAAATCTAACCCACATATAACATACTTTACTTAAGTAAATAGAAAATACTACATGAATGAAATGCTTTCTTTATCTTACATAAGAAATGATCATTACACACGTCGGATCTTTGTGGAATCATACATTCAATCACACCATGGGCAATTTCATATGGATAGATGGAGTCCTTACTTATTGAATAGAAAAGAATGTACATGGAAGCGATGTCCCTTGAACTAAGAATTTGAGCATGTCCTAGCAAGCTCCTGAACACGATGCATCATGACGTAGATTCATTCCTTAAAAGGATGTGTAATTGTTAATCTTGCTTTCAGTGACGGTGAACGAACATGCCACAAAAACAATGACAGTTGCGTTTGAGATGACGATGACAACATCATTCGATACTAACTTGCACAATGTGCGCTCCCATTATTAGATCATACATAATTGAAAACTGGTCAAGATTAAGCTCCAGTTAAGCCTATGAAATTAAACAAAGTTTTTATGTATTGTTTTTCCCATGTTTCAAAGTGTTATGTTATAAAGATAAAACGAGATATTCCCAAAACTATGCATGCTGTTATTAGATGGGGCACACTGCACATTGTGCTTCGAAAACATGTAAAAATCTTATATATCACTTGGTGAAAAAATTGCTGGGGTTTGGATTGATGCATTATGATTTCAAAAGGGAAAAATGTAATGTATTTTGCGTCCATTCCTTTTCATTCAAAAAAAGGGTGGGAAGGGAAGATCAGCGCTCATGATTCCCCTTTTGGTATTATTATAAGAGTTTCGTACTTGTTACAGAATGTTTGATTTGAGTCATAGCTATTACATATCATTTGCAATCTAAAAGTCCAAGGTTGACAAGGTCTCTCAACAATCTCACCAAAATGTTAGAAACCAAAAAATTTCTCCGCACAAATTATACCACAATTAGGTAACAAAATTTCTCAAGACTGAGTCCCTAGTCTGGTCCTCCACCTCTTTTTTTCTTTAGTGAATGTCAAAGAAGAAATTTTTTTTGGTCAAGATGTGAAAGAAGAATTTAATTGGTCACTTACGTTTGATCTTTGTTTTCCGTTGATTTAGTCTTATTTTTTCCATTTTGGATTTGTCACTTGTGATTGAGTGTTTGTTGTAAGTTATTTCCAAGGAATCCACATCATGCAGACTCCTTTCCTAATACGAATTATATATCTATGCTTATGATGACGTCCCCACCGTTTCCAAATTTCACTCTTGCACGGCATGCTCTCTCGTTATTAGATCGTACACAGTTGAAAATCTCACGAGGATTAAGCTCCATTCAAACCTATGAAATTAGATAGAGTTTTAGGTTTGTTTTTTTTTTTTTTTCATCTTTCAAGTGTTATTGTTATAAAGAGAAAAAATCGTGAAATTCGCAACACTATGCATGCGGTTGTTAGATAGGGTGCAATGTCGTGATTCAAAAACACATAAAATTCTTATATATCACTTAGTGAAAAAATAGCTGAAAAAAGAAATGCGCATCATGATTCCCAAAAGAACAAGTTAAATGCGTTTTGCAACTAATCCTTTTCTTTCGGGAAAAGAGTAGGGAGGGCTGACTAGCACTATTTATCCCAGTTGGGCATTATCGTAAGGTTCCATACTTGCTATAGAAAGTTTAGATTGACTTGCAACTACCCCGTACCACCCACAATCTAAAGATCCGAGATTGGCAAGGTCGACCAAAAAATGTTACCAACCAAAAAATCTCTTCACACGAGTTATGGTGCGATTAGGTAACGCATCACCCAATGACTACAGAGTGAGGTTGAAGTTGAATGATGGGTTTTGGTCTGGTGAAGAAATGATGTTAAGACTCATACCCAATTTTGATGCCCGACTTCCACCTCCCATTTTTTATTTACTGGGCTAGCCAACCGCCACTGTATTTTTAATTCGCAGATTGATTCTTATATTACGACCATAAATTCTCCAAATTCACCTATATTAAACACTATGCTTACGTCTCTCCTCATTATCAAACTTGATCACTACATTTTAACTCCTGAACATGGAGAGGAGGGACTCATCGAGTGGAATAAGGCCATTGACAACTGATAGAGGTGATGTCGAGTTGTTGCTGGGGCTGAATACAAGATTTTTTCAATTTCAGAAGGTCTGAAACTCGCTTGAATTTTGCATACTGCCTCTATCACTCCATGGATGTAGCTGGGATTCGCGTGCTGAGAGACAACGAAGAGATCAACAATGGCAAAGCGATCCGAGGTGAACTAGAGCTAGCAACCAATCAAGAGCTCCACAATTTGTATGCCCATCTTCTCTAGAAATTACACATCCAGTACTTGGTGTCTTCGCGAGCTGGAATACATGGTGGATTGCTCCAACCCTTCCAAGAAAAAATGCAACGCAACCAAGAAAACTTCGCACAACTCGCTGGCTCGTCCATAACTCCTCCAAAATCATGTCTATTAGACACTAATCTTGCATCTCTCTCCTCATTATCAAACTCTATCAGTCTTAGTCAGAGCATGCATATTCCACGTACGCATATTTCAACTCAACCCGTTCAACTCTGCCCGACTTTTGAAAAAGAAAAGGAAAAAAAAACAAATCTCGGCTTGACTAACTGAAAATCAATGCATGATCTTATCCTTTTTCTCCTTTTGAAAACCATATAACGAAATACTGTAGAAATTAATGACAAATGCATGAGGTTGGGCTAAGACTTATGTCATCTATAGCTAGATCAAACATGCTACTATAGCGAAAAAAAGTTGAAATTATAATTGGCTCAATTTATATTTATTATTTAATGTTATCTAATACCATAATACAAAACAAACAAGGGAATTGCAACAGAACAGTAAACCCATAATACATGTGGAGAGTTAGGGTGCGCATGAATACCATTCTGTGCCCAGGAACAATTTCTGAACAGAAATGATTTTTTTTATTCTGTGCCCGGAAATAATTTCTAAGTATTTGAAGGCGTTTGATAAACTGTCCAAAATTTTTATTCCTAAATAGAAATGCGTTTGGTAAACTACACAAAATTTCTGTTCTCAAATAATATTTTAATAATATTTTGAATTGTTTATTTTTTTTCTTTTAAACTATTTTCTTCTTTGGCCGTGGCCGGTCGCTAGCGACCGGCCGCAGCCCAGGGCCGGCAAGGGCATCACAACCCTCGCTGGCGAGGGCCGTGACGCCCTCGCCGGCCCTGGGCTGTGACCGGTCGCCGGCCGCCGGTGCCGGTCGTCGGTGACCGGCCATGGCCAAGGAAGAAAAGCAAAACAGAAAAGAAAACAAAAAAAAAGAAAAAAAACTGATTCTCAAAATTATGACGAGAAACAAGAAGCAACTTTTTTTTACTCCTTGTTTCTCTTCCAAAACTGTTTCAGGGTACAAATTTTTGTAAAAATGTACCCGGGAACAAAAAATTTACCAAACGCATTTCTGTTCCCAAACTATTTCTAGGAACAAAAGAACAGAAATTTTTACTGTTTGGCACGTTGCCAAACGGAGCCTTAGTTTTCTTCTTTTAGTTAATCACACCAGTTGTGTAAGAATAAGTGTAATAGAAATCCTAATGTTTCGATGATTGATTATATAAGTCCTAAATGTTTTCCTTTTAGTGAATTGAGTCCTAAATGTTTTGTCAAAGGTGCAATCGAGTACACATATCATTGCCAACAGCCTTTAGTAACTGGACAATTATACTCTTTTAGAGTATTGTGAAAAGAAGCATTATTTTAACTACAATCAGAATTATAGCATGTGAATTTTGACGATCATGGAGCAGACAACTTCATTTTGGAGAGCAATTTCAAAGTAAGCCTTTACCTAAACAGAAAAAAAAACCCAAAATATAATTTTTTCTTCAATCACATAAAGTTATGAGAAAAATTGAATTCTACTTTTCAATAAAATCTCATAATCAAGTTTGTCACTCAACTTTCAAGAAACATATGTGTTTTATTCCTTGATTATTGTCATAACAAGGTTTAATTTGTCAAAAACTAAAAAGATGTGATTTTGCGAATGAGTAAATGTGGGAGATTAGGACTGAATTGCACATTTTCCAAAAAGACTCAGGAATCACTTGACCCAGTAGAATGTCTAAGACTCAATCAACAAACAACCGAAACGGTTAGAGCTCCTGTAATACATATTTCGAGAACCTTTATAGTTTTTTTTACACTTTAAAAAAAAAAAAAATTAAGTTCTCAGTTACGTAATAGACAAACATATCATTCTATCCTTACAAAAAAAAACATATCATTCTATTAGGGATTATATTTGGATAATTTAGCAAATAATCTTATGCAAATTAATAGCATGAGATTTTTATTGAGAGGGAAATGGATTGTCATGGGAGAGAAAAATAATACTTTGAAAAGAGAATAAAAGGAACTTTTTAATTACCCTCTCTGAGCATTACCATAAAAGTTCCACACCTGTTGTGAACGTTCTGTTCGAGCTCTTTGTCTAATGAGAAAGATTTGAAAAAAGTGTATTCAGTATTTTTCCCTTAAAGTTTTATTCGAATTGTCCAATATATAACATAAGTTCCTTAAATTAAACAGAATGTAATAAATGAATGAAATGCTTTCTTTATCTTAAATTTGAAAAGATGGATTACATGCATCGGTTGCGGAATCATACATTCTTCTACATCACAGGCAATTTATTATCCAGTCATCAAATGGAACATGTGAATGGAAGTGCCGTCCCTTGAACTTATCCAATTGTGATTTATTATTTTTTTTTCTTTTGTATTTGTCGCTAATGATCTTCCTCTCGCAAAAGGTTGAGTGTTCGAATCCCGGGCGCCGCAGGGTGACTTAACCGGTGGCACGTGTGTGGTGGCTAGCATGTGTCGCCCCCAGGATTTACTCCCCAGCTGTCGGCCGTGTGGGGGTTCCCTAGGTTACAAAAAAAAAAGATTGGGTCCTTGTCGTAAGTTTGTTTACAAGGAATACACCTTTCACAGACTCTTTATTTTCTCTTAATACGAATTATATGTCAATGCCTATGATGAATGTCTCCCCCCCCCCATTTCCAAAATTTTCTGTTGCATGGTATGGGCTCTTGTTATTAGTATGAGATTTTGTAGGACCACCATCAAGTATTCTAAAAGCTTAAATTCTTAGATGAAAGCGTTATTTAATATTTAATTATTCTAATAATTAGATCGTGCACAACACTATGCAATTGGACAGAGTTTTAGGTACTCTTTTCCATTTTTTAAGTGTTATCGCTATAAAGAGAGAAATGGGGAAATTACCAACACTATGCACACGGTTATTACACGGGACCCACTAGATGTTGTGCTTAAAAAATACATAAATTTCGGATAATCACATAATGAAAGAATAGCTGAGGTCTGAAATGATGCATCATGATTCCAAAAAAGACAAATTAAATCTATTTTGCACCCGATCCTTTTCTTTCAGAAAAAGAGTGGCGAGAAGCGACAAGCACTAGTGATCCATGTTGGCTGATATTAGAGGGAGCATGGTCCGGGTGGGCGTTTCTCATCCTGGAACCGTGGACCGCCCGGTAAGGACCGGTTCCAAAAAATTAGAATCAAGAATCACCCATTGGTTCCATGGATCCACCTGAGAATCGGATCACTAGTCTAATCTAGTTCCTGGGTGGGTCCATGGAACCAGTCCCACTAAGTTTTCCTTGACAAATCAAAAAATCGACCGGTCTAATACTTGCTTATTGGTGGGTTGTGTTCACAACAAGATTCGTCATAAAGTTCACAATTTCACAAGTTTCACAGCAAATACATTCGTAGCCTATATAATATATCACACGTGGGAGTTTGTCATAAGTTCACAATAGTCAACAAGCAAACAAAACAACTCTCCTATTTTATTTTATGTTTTAAAATTTTTTTGGTTAGATTTTTTAATTAAAAAATAAAAAATAAATATATTATTATTATATTACCGGTCCGGTCTAAGTGGGCGGTTTCACACCGGGAACTAGACCGGTACCCACCGGTTCCAAAAAATTGGAACCGGGAACCGGACCGGTTCCCTTGGGAGCCACCGGTTCCGGTCCGATTCCGGGTAGTTCGGACGGGTCCCGATTCTTTTACATACCCCTAGCTGATATCATAAGAGTTTTACGCTTATTATGGAATATTTAGTTCGAGTCACAATTGCTTCCCACAATCAGCAACCCGATGATTCGAGGTTGGTGGGGTCATCACGATAGCCCAACCAAAATGTTACCAACTAAAAAAACTTTCAAAAAGAGTTGCGCTGTTGTTAGGTTATACAACACCCAATGAGTGCACAGTGAGGTTGAAGTTGAAGTTTAAGACTGAGTCCCAAGGTTGATGCGCACCTTCCACCTTCCATTTTTGTTTACTGCACCGGCCAACCGCCATTTTTATGTGATTGGGTGCTTGTTGTAAGTTATTTTCGAGAAATCCACATCATTCAGAGTCCTTATTCTTTCTAAATGCGTATTATATGTCTATGCTTACGATGACGTCCCCACCATTTCCATAATTCTCTCACAAGGAAAGAGGAAAATGGGACCTGGTACTCAACTACCCCAATTTCCACGAATTTGGCCCAGACAATATCAATTAAAGGGTTATTATTTCTTCAGTCGCTTGTCGTTGATGTTCATTAATTAATTAGAACGTGATGTGAAATCAGTTGAAATAATATATTTTCTTTTTTGGAGCGATAAAATAAATTTTAATTTCTCAGACTCTTCCAAGAAAAAGCGCAACGCAATGAAGGGGACTTTCCATGACTTAGAATGGGAAGTGCAATGCAATTGCATATTTTTCTTTTTGGAAGGTAATCAATTAGAATTGTTGATAGAATAATTTTTTATTTGTGGGCAATTTCTCGGGCCCTTCCATGAAAAAATGCAATGCACAAAGAGAATTCCTTTGACTCTCTGGTTCGTCAATAAATTCTCCAAAATTATGTTTATTAGACACTACTCTTACATCTCTCTTCTTACTATTAAACCCCGTCAGTATACTTGATAAAATGTTATTTGCTTGGAATTGTGTCAGAAGTGAATGATTGATGGTTTTGTACATGCCTATTCCACATATGAATATTTCAACCCGTTCAACTTCACCTGACTCTGAAAAGGAAACAAACACTGCGTGACTAACTAAAAATCGATGCATTGTCTATTGTTTTTTCTCTTTTTGAAAAACATATCGGTAAAGTAAAACTGAGATAGAATCTAGCTTGTATACCATGCTAGAAAAGTTCAATCTAAAAACTTAAGCCGAAAGGTATAGAAAGACCACATGTATATAAAAAGAATATAAAACCTAGTAGCAACGTGGGATATTTTAACAAAAATAATGACAAGTGCATGACATTGGACTAAGACTTATGTCATTAATACCTAAATCAAATTTTCTGCTATGGTGAAATTGAAATCTAAACTATAGTTTCGTTAGCTTAATTTATGTATTTTTTGTAACTTTATCTAATAGAGTAAAAAAAAAACAAACAAGGGAATTTTAATAGAACAGATTACACAGAGTGTTGTGGAGAGTTACTCTTCTTATTTTAGTTAATCACACTAGTTGCAAAAGTACTAGTGTTTTGACGGTTGATTAATCATGTCCTAGATCTTTTATTTTAAGTCGATTGAGTCCTAAATAATTTGACAAAGATGCAATTAACATCATTGCCTTTGACCTTTAGTAAAAGGGCAGGTTATACTCTTTTAGATTGTTATGAGATGAAGCATCATTTTAACCACAATCAGAAATAAAGCATAGGAATGTTTTTGTTCAGTGATCATTGAATAGATAACTTGATTATAGAAAATCTAAACAGATAGGAAAAACTCTAAGAATATGATTTTGATTTTTTCTCGAGTCATATAAAGTTATGGAAGAAACTTTGATTCTACTTTCAATAAATCTCATAATCAAGTTTCTCGGTCAATTTTCAACGAAACTTATGTGTTTTATTCCTTGAATATTGTAAAATAATGTTTAGTTTTGTGAAAACCTAAAAGGACATTATATTTTGCGATGAGTAAATGTCCCCAGCAGGGAGATTGGGGCACAATTACACATTTTCCAAAAAGGCTTAGGAGTCAATTTACTAAATAGAATGTTTAAGGCTCAATCAACAAACAATAAAAAAAGCTTAGGGCTCCAATAGCACATATCATGTATTTTGAGAACCTTTGTCATTTAGTTGACAATTTAGAATAAAAAATACTTGGAAAATGATCTTATGCAAGTTAATAGCGTGTAATTCTCATTTAGAGGGAAATGTTATTGTCATTTACGAGAAAGATAATACTTCGAAAAAAGAAAAAATATATATTTTTTGCTACTCTCTTTTAGAGTTACCGTAAGAGTCTCACACCCATTACAGAATATTTGGTCTGAATTTTTTGTCCAACAATATATCTTTATCTGTAAAATCTTTATCTTGAAAAAAAGTACTTTTTCTCTTGAATAAGAACCCGTAGATGACATATTTCACTTAGCTAAATAGAATGTTATACATCAATGAAATGCTTTCTTTATCTTAAATTTTAAAAGATCAATCACGTACACCATGGAATCCATTGATGTTACATATTTTCTTTTTGGTGGGTATCGATTAGAATAGTTGATAGAATATTTTTAATTAGATAAATTTATTTGTGTTTTTTATTGTTATCTAGTAGAGTAACAACAAAACAAACAAGGGAATTGCTATACAACCGATAACGCAAAGTGCACGTGGAGAGTTACTCCTCTTCTTTCGGTAAATCACACTAGTACAAAACAAACAAGGGCTCCTATTGCTCGTATATTGTGTTTGGAGAACCTTTACTATTTAGCTGACAATTTAGAATAAAAAATCAATTACATAATAGACTACCATAATATTCAATTAGGGAATATATTTGGATAATTTAGCAAATAATCTTTACAAGTTAATAGGGCATAATTTTTGGTTAGAGGGAAATGGATTTTCGTCGGCTAGAAGGATATTACTTTGAAAAGAGGTAAAAGAAGGAATTTTTTAAGCTACCCATCTAGACCTTGCCTTAGGAATCTTACGTTTGTTACGGAGTGTTTGATTATAACTTTTTGTCTGTCAAGAAAATTTTATCTTAAAATGTAATATCTTGAAATGGAGACATATGGTATTTTTTTCACTCTAAAATCTTATTCGAAATGTAACCTATATATAACATATTTTACTTAATCATGTTTAGATGAATGAAATGCTTTCTTCATCTTAAATATGAAAAGATCATTAAACGCATCGGACCTTTGTAGAATCATGCATTCACAGATACCGTGATAATTCGTTTATTGATAGATGGAGTCTTCACTCGCTGAATTGAACAATCTGGGAACGGAAGCGCCGTCCCTTAAGTCAAGAAAAGAACACCATCATCAGTCTTACTATACCGGATCAAATGCGTCGGCTTGGAGTTTATCTGGAGCATGGAAAAGTCATTTAGTTTAATAAATTAGCAGTGAAGTGGAATCGATTTTATTTAGTTCAACATGTGACTTGACCGAATTGTAAGACTCCACTTCCACGAAGGCTCATCTCCCCGCGTTCTCTCTCCTCTATTCTTTCATAAAGCGCTGGCCTTCGAGCAGTGCAAGGGCTTCCGCGTGAAGAAGCGATTGACCCCGAATCAGACAAGCGAATCCTCCCGTGAGCTTCCCTGAGGCGTCTCGGCACACACCAGCGACAGCACACGACATAGAGCCAGCAACGAAGGCCGCGTCCGCATTAAGCTTAAGAGCTCCTTTCTTCGGCGGCGTCCGGATCGCAAGCGAGATCCCTTCTCGTTCTTGTTTTTTTCTTTCGATTCGCGCTGCAAGTTTTGATATCTTCGTGCAAGGCTATCGCTTCATTATCTGTCGCTTGCGGGTCGGGTGATTTGCCTCTAAAAATCGCACTTTTTCTCGCCTTCCACTGGACCCAGAGTACTTCGGAAACGAGCTCGAGAGACGGCAAGGCTGGTAATCCACTCTTGTAGCTTAATAGCCACTGATCTATGCTTGTGAGGCCTTGATCTTCAATTCGGATTTGTAAATTGCGGTCTGACCAAACTTTGGTTGTCCAGGGACAAAGGAGAAAGAGGTGTTGTGGCGTTTGGGGGGGCGTCTTATACTCTGGGCACAGTGGGTCAGGTAAGATTCTTCGCTTGAACAAGTTTTCCTTTGTAGGCAAGGCATTTTGGCAAAGTTGCTAGGGGAATAGTTTGATTTTGGGTAGGGTGTTCATGTTCCACACTTTAGACCATAGGGCTCGTGGTATTTGGTGCAAGGATGAGGCTTGTTGATTGGTTGGGCTTTCTGCTTCTTTTCTGAGATGATTGTACCCGCTTTTAACTGAGTAATTCCCTGATTTTGCTGCTGTCCATACTAGTCTATCTTTCTCTTCCATAGATGGGATGGGGATGGCCAAGATTTCCTCCACAATATTGTCTTCAAACAAGCTATAAAGGCTTTGTCATTCCATATCACCTAGTCTCTATCAATCAGTTCAGACACTAATTGGGGATGATCTTGGTTTGATGGACTTGCGAATGTGCCCATTCTTGTCCACTTGTCTTCACGAATTCTAATAGATTTTCCCTTCTTTACGGACCATTGAACTGAGCCAGCTAATGCATCTCTTCCAATCAGTAAGTTGTGCCACCCTCGGGATGATCTTTATCCTTTCCTCACATGCCAAAAATCAGTGTTGGGGAAGTAGAGCCGTTTCAGTATCTGGCACAAAAGCATCGAAGGTAAATAGGTCAGCATTTGCTCAACATTGCCCTATTCAATGTAATTAGGTCATGAAAACCCATACCTCCACGGTCCTTCCTCTTTTTCATTACCTCCTAGCACTTCCAGTGTATACCAGCCTTGGAATCATTGTTTTTTCACCAGAATGAGGCAATCTTTTGTTCAATGGCTCTACAAAGGGAAAGCGGTATCTTGAAGATTGACATGGCATATTGCGGGAGCGCCTTGACAACCGTTTTCAATAGGATCTCCATTCTAGCCTTTGACATTATCTTTTCCTTCCATCCTTCAATTTCATAATTACCCTGGCCAATATCCAAGCGAACATTTGTTTCATTGAGGCGCCCTAATCTGAAGGGATACCCAATTATTTCCGTGTTTTGTCTATTTCTGGGACTCTCAATTCCTGTGCCGTATTCCTACGAAGATTCTAGGGGTAGCCCGAGATAAAGAAAACGCCTGACTTGTTTAAATTGATTGCCTGGCCGGTGGCAAAAGAGTATTGATCGAGAATGTGAGCCAGGTTTTGGCATTCTATAACTTTCCCTTTCGGGAGAAAGATAGAATCGTCCGCAAACAACAAGTGGGAGAGACTTGGGCAATGTCAATTATTAGCTTTATTCCTTTTACTTTACCATCTTCAATTGCTTTTTATAGTAAGGAGAGGACATTAGCCACAAGTATAAAAAGATAAGGTGAGACAGGGTCACCTTGTCGGATTCCATGTGTTGGGTTGAAAGAAGGCAAAGGCTTCCCATTGAACTTCACACTAAATAAGATAGTAGTGACACATTGCGTGATCCAGGAGACCCATTTTCTACAGAAACCCATTTTTAGCATACAAGCTTCTAGGAAGTCGTGCTCAATCTTGTCGTAGGCTTTTTGCATATCTAATTTAAGCACTGCTTGGAATTTTTTCTTCCTTTTCCTGATTCGTAGTTGGTTCAGTACCTCTTGAACTATCAGGATATTATCCTGAATTTGCCTTCTACTAACAAAGGCACTCTGTTCCACTTTAATCAATTAAGGCAGCCACATTCTTAACTGGTTAGCCTGTACCTTTGAAATGATCTTGTACGTGAAGTTGCAAAGGCCGATGGGTTGGTATTGTTAATTAGAACTTGACGTGAAATCAATTGATATATTTTTGGGTCTGTTTGTTTGAGGGAAATTAGTGGAATTGTTTTCATGAAAGATGAGTCATTTTCTTATGTTTGATCGTGTTGAAAATCACTTGAAAGAAATTCTGGTGTTTAACAAAAAATGAAAGTGATTGGAGAATCCATTACAAATTGCCTTTAAAACGACAGTGCAGTCGTATTTAGAACCAATTCACAAACTTCGAGCTCAAATAAGTATACTACTTATTGTTCCCGGTGCGAATAATAATTGAGACGAGTTTACGATATCAGACTTGAATTTGTCCTGTTGTGGCCTGGGATAAAGATTTTAGTTTAGTAAATTGGATCGTGAGGTGGAATCAATTGAAATTATTAACCAGAATGGTTTATAAAATAATATTTTATTGCAGGAGATTTACTCAGCCCTTCCCACAATTCTTTGGCTCGTCCATAAATACCTCCAGATTTGCATGCATTAGACACTACTCTCTTACATCTCTCTCCTCATTATTCAACTCGACCACTACCCTTTAGCTCCCGAAGATGGCAAACAGGAAATATTTGGATGGAACAGCGGCTTTGACCAGTAGAGGCGATGTTGAATCGTCGCTGGGGGCTGAATACGACGTGTTCTTGAGTTTTAGAGGGCCCGACACTCGCCAGAATTTTGCCGACTGCCTCTATCACGCCATGGATGGAGCTGGCATTCGCGTTTTCAGAGACGACGAAGAGATCAGAAAAGGCGAAGAGATCGGAGACGAACTGAAGCGTGCGATCGAGAGCTCCTCAATCTGTATTCCCATCTTCTCTAGAAACTACGCTGTCAGTGCGTGGTGTCTTCGCGAGCTTGCGTACATGGTGTATCTCAAAGCGATGATTCTGCCGGTCTTCTTTGACGTGGAACCCGGAGATGTCAAGCTTAAAACTAGGCTGTACCAGGATGCTCTGCAGAAGCACGAGGAGAAGTATGGCTGCGAGGTCGTGCAGCGATGGAAGGAGGCTCTGGAGAAGGTCGCTGGTATGAGCGGATGGCCTCTCAAAGATACCGGGTAAGGTTTGGGCTTTAATTTTATTTTTTGATTAGATATTTATTTGATATAACTATAAATAATAAGAAATATTATCATCCTTGCATTAAAAGTTACAACTACCCATTTTTCTCTTTTTCATCAAATTGTCACTCAATCTCCACATATTTTATAACTACTCAGTACTCACTACGCATCCATTCAATTAAATCAATTCCTTTCAAAACCTAGATGACTTTTCTGACCAATTAAATCAATTCCTTTCAAAACTAGATGAATTCTCTATTTAGACATGACAAATCCAATCTGAATTCATTATTCAATTTGCATCCTTTAGATTGAATAAAAATTCCTCTTTGTTAACTTCTAAAATAACTTTATGTAGGTTTGATTTAATAAAACAATTGTTCTAGCTATTACTATTTTACTCCATGCAAAACTAGTAAACCGAGCACACACTGTATGTGAGCAATAAAAAATGAATAAACAAATTCTTTGCATATATTTAAAGGAAGAAAATCTGAAGGTTTCGATTTTTACATTTTATGGATGAGGGAGCATCTTTTACAACGTTTAAGATTTCATCCTTGTCTTAGCAATTTACATCTTTGACCATAGTATAAAATACCCAATTGCAATTCGTTTTAAGTAAATTGACTGGATTTTGGTTGATTGAGGAGGAGGGGTGCAATTCACTTGCGGTGGACTTTTTTCCTACATATCCACAGAGTATATATACAAAATTTTTTGGGAGGGGGGTGGTCGCACCCGCTTCCTCCCCCACCCCTCCTCTATAGTTGGTTTATGTTTAATTCATAATATTCCGGAGCTCGATAGTTTAATATTTTATTTGGATGTTTCTTACTTGACCTTTTATCAAATATGACAGTCACGGCGAACTCAGTAAATCAATCGTTGCTGAAGTTTCAACGAAGCTGAATAAAAGAGACAAAAAGCTGCCGGATCATTTAGTCGGAATTGAGGATAGTGTTAAAGATGTCATACGCCTAATAGATGAAGGTTCACCTGATGTACGTTATCTGGTAATCCACGGAATGGGGGGCATCGGTAAGACTACTCTTGCCAAAGTCGTCTTTAACCGAATTTCGAGTCAATTTCATGGGTGCAGCTTTCTTTCGAGTGTTCGAGAAGCTTCAAAGGGCGGCAATGACGTTCAATTGCAAAAACGATTATTGTCCGAAATTCTCAACATCAAACAAGTGGAGATTTCCGACTGTGATGCAGGGATTTATCAAATTGAAAGGAGATTCCGCAAGAAGAAAGTCCTCATCGTTCTTGATGATCTAGATAAGAGTGAACAATTCTCAATACTTGCAGAAAAGCGCGATTGGTTTGGTCCAGGGAGCAGAATTATTATTACGACGAGGGACATTAATTTTTTGTCGATTGAAGAGGAGAACCGAGAAAATAATGTCTGGCCGCATTTCAAAGAGTTTGCAATCTATCAAATGAGAGAATTGTCGCATCGCCATGCTCTTCAGCTTTTTAGTAAGCATGCATTTGAAATGGATTCCCCTCCACAAGATTATTATCATATTTCTCGCAGTATCATTTACAAAGTCGGTGGACTTCCCTTGGCTCTAGAGGTCATTGGTTCCTCTCTTCGTGGCAAAAGTAAACCACATTGGAAAGCCACATTGAAGAAATTACATTTAGTTCCCAATCAAGATGTCTATCACAAATTAATGATTAGCTTTGATATGCTAGAGGATGAACAGAAAGAAATTTTTCTTGATATTGCATGTTACTTTATCGGTGAAGAAAGAATCCACCCACATTATATGTGGAAAGCATTGGATTTTTTCCCCAAAATTGAGATCCCGGTCCTTTCCCGTATGTCTTTGATAAAGGTTGATGGTAATGACAAATTGTCGATGCATGACCTGCTAAGAGACCTTGGAAGAGAAATTGTTCGAAAAGAACACAAATTTCTGGAGGAGCGTAGTAGACTATGGTCTCCCAAGGATGCGTTGAATGTAGTGCAGCATAGAAAGGTACATTTTATTCATAGCTACCCTCTTTCCGATCATGGAAACTTCAGCTCAAAGATTAGAGTATATTCCTAGATGTGTTCTTTTGTCTGTGTTCTGCATCGCATAAAACTATATTTGTCAATTTTGAGTGAAATGAAAGTAATATCATAACTCGTATCTGTTGGTTTTTGGTCTGATACTACTCGTTGGTTTTTGGTCCGATACCAATGTTGGATTGCAGAAGCATGATTTTGATGTCACTATTTAGTTTGTGGTTTAATGTGCTAGTTTGTTTGTGTGCGGGATATATTCGGGAGAGGATGACAAGAGAACAAGCTAAGAGAACTCCAAGGATATAGCCAATGGGATAAGAAAAAATATAGTTTCATTATTTCAACAAAGTAGTTATACTGCTTTCCACACAATTACATGAATGATTCTAAGCTCTATTTACAGAGCAATTCCACTGACTTTCATAGGAAAAATCTCTGCCGAGTTGTGCTGAGCATATGTGGACTTATATCGAAGATATTTTGTTGCCTTTGCAGAGAAGGAGAGGTCTAGATGCTTCTTGAAAATGGATCACTGATTTTAACAATATCTAGCAATAGATATTAATTGCTTACATTTACAACCGCAAAGTAGAAGCAAACAGAATAATTTACTTACAGAACTAGTCTATGATATTTTTACTCGCGGAATGCTTCGCTCTTTTTCTTTACCGTAGAAAGTTCACTTATAACTTTTCATGTTGTCAGGGAACATATAAAATCATAGCGCTCAAACTAACTGGACTTCCAAAAGAGCACATATTTACAAGGGAAGAGTTTTCAAGTCTGCATAACTTAAGGTTGTTGGAATTAGAGGGGGGCAACTTGACAGGAGACTTTAAGAATCTTCTCTCGAGTTTAAAATGGCTCTCTTGGCATCATTGCCCTTCAGACTTGCAGGCGGTCAATCTATGCTTAGGGAACTTAGTTGTGCTCAAGCTTTCTGACAGCAAAATTCCTGAGAATTGGAATGGATGGGGCCCATGCTTGGTATGGTTTCGTATCCCATGTGTACGTTTGTCGCCATTTCCCTTGCCTTACTTTTCTAATTCTAATTTGTTTCATAGGCAAATCATGACTTGAAAGTACTACATCTCATGAGATGCCATCTCTCGACGACTCCTGACTTCTCAACATGCTTGAATGTGAGGATATTGGTTTTTGTTGAACATTATCCAGAGTTGACACAAATCGATAGCTCTATCGGTAAGCTAGAGCGCCTAAAGCGTTTAGAAATAATTGCAGCCGGAGTGCAGCCGTCAACGTTGTCTAGAAGCCCCCATTTTGACTTGTGCGCAATACCTTCTACAATATGCCATTTTAAGAAACTGTCAAGTCTAAAGCTTGAGGGGCAGTGTATCCGAGAGCTTCATCCATCTATTGGAGAGATGGTGGGCTTGAAGTGCTTTTCTTTAGAGCATTGTTATCGGCTTAGAAAGGTTCCAAACTCCATTGGGAAATTGAGTTCATTGCTTGAATTGAATTTGTTCAACACAAGAATCAGAGAGTTACCTGATTCTATTGCAAATCTCAAAAGGTTGGAGAAAATGGACTTGGGACACACTCGGATGAGGGAGCTACCAAACTCCATTGGAAGACTAGAATCGTTGCTTGACTTAGACTTGCAGTGTACTGATATTATAGCACTGCCTACTTCCATTGGATCTCTTAAAAGCCTTAGGCGCTTAATTGCGATTGACAGTAAGATAAGAGAGTTACCTGATTCTATTGGAAATCTCAAAAGGTTGGAGAGAATGGACCTGGGAAACACTCAAATAAGGGAGCTACCAAACTCCATTGGAAGACTAGAATCCTTGCTCTGCTTAGGCTTATGGGATACAAAAATTACAGAATTGCCTGCTTCTATTGGATATCTTAAAAGGCTGAAAACGTTAGAAACGGGTGGGACAAAGATAAGAGAGCTATCTAAGGCCATTTTGGAGAATCTTGAACGGTTGGAATGCAATGGTTATGATTCTAGAAATATAGATATCACATGGCTTGATGATCCTCAATCTCTCCCATGGCTTCCTTTAGGTCTTCATTTTTTGCTTTTAAGGGATGTCAAGTTACCGATAGAACAACCCCTTCTCACTGATTTGAGATGTCTGCGTCATTTAACACTCTACCGATGGGGATTGAGAGAGATCAAGTTTAAACAGATAGAGAACCTCTTTGAATTAGAGGTTTGGAACTGTAAATCGCTAGTGAGCTTATCAGGTCTATCAAGCTTAAGGAAGCTCGAACGACTGTGGATCTTTTCGTGCTCACAGCTAATCGAGATTCGAGATTTGGGAGAAATGGAATCTCTGAAGAGATTATCTATTGATGAATGCACCTCCATAGAAAGGTTACCCGATCTATTAAAACTACATGGGTTGAGGAGCTTCTCTGTAAGTCGCTGTGAATCATTGCAAGATTTGCCTGATTTCCCAAACTCACTGGAGAAATTATCAATCAGAGAATGGAGCTCCATAGAAAGGTTACCCGATCTATCAAAACTACATGGGTTGCGTTCATTGACACTCTCTCACTGTAAAGCACTGCAAGGTTTGCCAGCTGTTCCAAACACATGTCGTCTCAATGTTCATGCATGCCCACTGTTAAGCGAGTATAGCGACTTTTCCTATGGATGCAACTTGTGTGTGGAATCCATCCAGGGCCTACGTTCAAGGAGGCCAGGCAAGTATTTGTGACACGTGGCACTCTTTCCCATTTCGTTCGTACTTTGCCGTAATTTTTTTATTTTTTATTTTTATCTTTTCCCTTCCCATGTCTCCTTCCGAACAATCAGCCAACTTTTTTTTTTATAGCTCTTCCTGTTCATTCTAAAAGATGCACATCCCCCACTTTTCAGTCTTTCCCGTTTCTGTATTTCATTGTCTAATCTTATCTAAGTTTAATTCGATAAATCTGTGATGGTGCGTACTGATAGTGCTTTATGACAAGTTGACATCGACACTCTCTCCACCTAACACATGGCGATTTTCCTTCTATTTTTTTTCCTTTCTTAGGATTACTTAATTGTGATTAACAAATGAAGAAATGCCACAAATTGTTTAACGAAAAAATAAATCAAACTTCATCATAGTAGTATTAAATGAGTAGACAAAACCTTGTCTCCACCAGGTGACAAAATTAGAGGAAAATCGTAACGAAAGAAAGCTGCACCAAAAAAACAAAATCATTAAAGCATATATCCAGTCAAAGGTAAGAGAAGATCGAACTAAAGCGGAGGATTTTCAAAACTGACGTAGCATGGTCATAACAAACTGGGCGTTGAAGCTAAAACAGGTTGAACTCAAATTATCTAACGAACAAAAAGTGACTTCACTATCAGTGAAATAAAAAGAGGGATAAAGGCACGAATAGATCTCGAATTTTTGTAAAATGTTCAATTGAGTCTTTGAACATTTTTTTTTGCGCCAATTGAGTTCTTGAACTTCAATTTCTAGGTTCGCCAGTGACTACTATGAAAGAAAGAAAAGGAATAATCGCAATTTAGTGAAATTAAATGGGCTCTTTAAGAAGTCCAAACACTCAATGCTTTGATTACATAGCCGTTCCGGCATGGTGTGACGTCGTATTTCAATCCAACACTGCTCATTAGAATTTCGTTAGACGCCACGAACGAGACGTTGCGGTTTCGAAGCCTGTAGCAAAGTAGCACCTTCGCTGGAGCCCCCACTCAGATGTGCTCTCTCTCTCTCCATCTCACGTACTTCCTAATTTTGTGCGAACGGTATAAAATTTCTTGAACATTAATTTTCAGATGGGCATAAAGTTTTGCCATCCTATGCCAGTGAGGATTATTTGATGTTCTTTGCCCGGAGAAAAAAAAGCAAACAAGAGCAAGATTGATGTTCTTTCTTTACGTAAAGAATAAGGGGACGGTATAAGCATGTTGTTGGTGACCATATCTCGATTAATGTGATAAAAGGCCATTAAACCGCTGTCAAATGCCACGATGACATCCTGTTTGGCCATTCAAATTAGAAGAATGAAATAAGTATTTTCTGAAAATTCTAGAAAAGAAAATTTGAAATGAAGCTGCGAATGAGATCCTACCTTCTCCATAACCCCGGCACATGCCGTCGGCGACCTTTTGGCCAAGCGTAACTAGAGGTGCAGAAAGAGCTGGGGTCGAAGAGTCGCGGAGAATATGGTCGAGAGGAGGTTTCGCGACGGACTTGTCGAATCCAGATCTGTTGTGGCCATGGAGGCAATGGGTGGGCATCTTTGCTTCCATGGCCGCTTTTATGAGACTGAGCCTTTGCTCTTAAAACTCTGAACTTGAGCGTCTTGAGCTTTGCTCTGAAAGTGCCAAAACAAAGAAGAAGCCAAAACGAGCAAGAGTAAAAGTAAAAGAGCAAATTCGATATAATTAATTAATTAAGTGTAAGGTCCGGATCTAAGAAGTCCAAACCTCGTTAGGGTGAGGTGCTAGCACGAAGATGCGTCGACAAAGAATGATATAGGAGTTTGCGGGCTGGGTGGGCCTGGCTCGGTCCCAAACGGACCGGGCTGGATCTAATAAACGTAGGCCCTTGATCAGGCCCACGAATATGCTTTTAGTAGGTCCTTATGGATCGGGCCGCATATGGGCAGGCCTGTGTGCCGACGGGCCCATTTCTAGGTCCACTACCGATACCTCTGATTTCTCGAGTAAAATGTTTACTTAAAATTTTGCTTACTTGAAATGAAAAGATTTTCTATTAATGAATCGCATTTACGAGTTCATGATCTTTATCCTTAATAAATAAATTTACCACTAACATAGCTATTGTGGCAAATATAACTCGTTCTCGGCAATTTCTAGTCGTTCTTGACAAATACTGGAGTTCATGGCGAAACAGAGTCTTGCCTGAACCTGTCACCAAGTATACTAGCGTAGCTTGTGATACCTTAATGGCCATCTTTAACGCCTCCACCTGATAACTCTTTTTTTTCCTTTTCTTTTTTACAATCATCAACACCCAAAAATCATCAGCCCAAATTACCAAATTGAAAATGGGATGACTAGAAAGGGACAGTCTTGGTAGAATTGGATGATCATGCGAGATTGGATTGTCGAACAAGAGTAGAAGAGGAAAAAGGAAATGGCCATCTGGGAAAGGGACGAAGATCCGGCGGAGAGCTGCACGACTGACCTCGTGACGGAACAACGGCGATGCTTTGTTTTGCCATCCATAGCCAGTGAGGATTATTTAATTTTCTTTGCCTGGAGAAAAAAAAAACAATCAAACAAGAGAAAGGTTGCTGTTCTTTCTTTACCTGAAAAATAAGAGCACGATATAAGGTTGTTGCGGTAACCATAACTGGATTGACGTGATAAAAGGCCTTGAAATCACCCATTAAATTCCACGATGACATCCTATTTGGCCGTCCAAATTAGAAGAATAAGATAACTATTTTCTGGAAATTTCTCAAAAAGAAAGCTTGAAATGGAAGGAAAAAAAGAAAGACAAATCAAACAAGAGCTGTTGCAATGGGGTGGGCATTTTTGCTTCCGTTGCTGCTTTAATTGATACAAAGAACCTTTAAATTATTAGAAAGTTTTATCTTGAAAAAAAATAGTATTTGATAGTTTTCCTTTAAATTATTATTCGAAATCTAAACCATATATAACATACTTTACTTAAGTAAATAGAAAATACTACATGAATGAAATGCTTTCTTTATCTTACATAAGAAATGATCATTACATGTGACATTCCGGATTTTGACCCAATTTGGGGTTTATAAAACGCTCAATTTGTCAGTGTGCTTATAGTAAAATCTCGCCCGGGAACTGATCACTCCCGGTTATCATTTTAAATTAGAGATTTCGCTAGAATCGCACTCGATCAAATTTGGTCGTTATTTAGACCCTGAACTTGGCAGTCAATTTTCGGGAGTTACAGGAAGAAATAAATTGGACGGTGTCAATATTAATGTGGTCAGTATCGAGATTGTCAGGAATGAAGGAAAAATGGGAGTTTTTGAGTAAGTTAAATTTGGACTAGTAGACCTCCCTCGTTAAAATTTGGTTTCATTAATTTGGCCTTTGTCCCTTTTTGTGTGCGAGGATATTTTAGGATCGAGGGGCAATTTTCGATTTCGAATTTGGACCATCGGTTTGCATTTAACATAAGAATGAAATTTAATTTCTTTTCGGAAAATCCTCTCTCTCTCTTTCTCTTTCTCTCTCTCTCTCTCTCTCCGGTCACCCCTTGCGCACGTCTGCCCCCCTGTCAGACTTATCTCTCTCTGTCCCCTCTCTCTCTCTCTCTCTCTTCTTTTCTTCTTCCCCTTCTTCTTCTCCTTCTTCTTCGTTTTCTACTCTGGCTTTTCTCTTCGCTGCGGCTGCTTCGGTTCTTGCCCGAAACATCACCGCCGATCGCCGCATTGCTGGCCACTCGCCCGGTGCTGCCGCTCTCCCAGCCGCCGCCACCATCCCAGCTTTCCCCCCCCCAAGCCGCCGTCGCCCCTGCTACTCCGGCGACGACGCGTCTACCTCCCCTGTTCTGGCCGAGCCTCCGCCGTTCCAGCTCGCCGGTTGCGCGCTCGCCCAGCTCACCGCCGCCGTCCCGCTCGCCGCCGTGTCGCCTCGTCGCCGCCGGTCCACCGCTTCCCCCTCCCTCTCCCACTCTATCTTCCTCTCTCTCTCCCTCTCGCTCTCTGTTTTTCTCTCTTTTTCACCCGGCTGTTCTCTCCTTCCAGCATGTCGCCACCGCGCCTGGCCGTCACCGCCGCGCCTGGCCGTCACCGCCGCGCCTGGCCGTCACCACCGCGTCGTTGCCGCCGCCGGTCGCCGCCTCAGCCGGCCAGCTGACCAGCCGCCTGCTCCGCCCGAGCCGTGCCCGTGCCCATACCCTTGCCCGTCACTGTTCATTTTCGGCCGGTACTGTTCATCCCGAAATACTGTTCATCGGGGCCCTACTGTTCACAAAACACTGTTCACGGCCGTTACTGTTCACAAAACACTGTTCACGGCCCGTTACTGTTCATAAAACGCTGTTCACGGCCCCCGGTACTGTAAATACAGCACTATTCGCGCCCGTTACTGTTCATACAGCACTGTTCACGGCCCCCGAGTACTGTTCATCCGGCCCGTTTTGAGCCCGTGCGGGTTTTTCTCCGAGCCGAAACCTAGTAAGTGATATCCTAATCCCTATTTAGTATAATGGGTATTATGGACATGCTTAGGGATTTATTTGGTGCAATTTAGTGATTGAATTAGAAATTTGATAAGTCGGTGGGACGCGATTAGCGCAGGAATTGTGTGGAGAATTGAGGAGATAAACTTGAAAGACCGCGTAGCTTGTTGTGGTGTGCTAATTGATTGAATTGTGATGGCGCGTGTGGTTGGAAAAATTGGAGTTCGGATGTGATTGACCTGGATACTGAATATGCGGATCGGTGTGTTGGATTGGTGATGTGACTGGGATTGATTTTTGCTGGAATTGGTATGATGTGTTGAATTGCGAATTGTGATGTGGTGAGTTTGTTTGGAGTTTGACTGGTATGACTTGTGGGATTGGCGAATTGTGTTGTGGTGCATGTGCATGTGAAAAAGCCCGGATCGATCGGAAGGCTGCCAACCTAAGGCGTAGGTTACGCGGGTGTAGCGAATAAGGCATGACTAGACCTGAGGCGTAGGTTACGCGGGTCATTGGAAAGGAAAAGTGTCCTGAGGCGTGGTTACGCGGGACCGAGCCCGGCTTGATCTGAGGGCTGAGCCTGAGACGCAGTGGCGCGGGCTGTGAGATGGGGCCTGAGGCGCAGTGGCGCGGGCAGTGTGAAAGGACCTGGGAGGTCATGAAAAGTTGTTCGAACACGCATGCGATTCGAGTGTGACTGAAATTGATTGATTTGACTGATTGATTGACCGATCGAAATGTTGGAATTGATTGGGTGCTATTGTGGTTGGCGTGTGAATGATTGTGGTATGTTATCGAATTATTATTATTATTATATATTTGACTGACGTGTAAGGCTGGCACGTGCTTGATGGCGAGGTAAGTACTTTGAGGTGAATTCGGTATATTGGGAATTAGATTGCATGTACTGCTTGTCTGGGTACGCATTGGCCTATATAGGGCTTAGGGTATTGCTTACTGAGACTCGTTCTCACGGTTATTATATAACCACTTTCAGATCCGCGACCGTGATTGACCCGGGGATGCCGCCAGAATACCACAGGGATTGGAGGATAGACCAGATTACCCTGTCCTTTGAGCACCTTTTTGTAGAGGAGATAGGCTTGTCAACCACCGCCTCCTTTTGAAAATTGTGGGTTGAAATTGGTAGCCGGGTTATCGTTTTGTATTAATGAATACTTTATAATGTTATGTGTTTATTAAATTTCGATGTTCTATCCCTTGGTCATGTTTTTAATGTCTGGGTTGTATTATATGCTTCCGCTTGCGTAATTTATTTGGGTCGGCGACGCGTCCTGGGACGTCGCGTTCAATACGACCGACGAGGCGATGTCGCGGGCTCGGCGGGGTCCGGGGCGTGACATTACACACGTCGGATTTTTGTGGAATCATACATTCAATCACACCATGGGCAATTTCATATGGATAGATGGAGTCCTTACTTATTGAATAGAAAAGAATGTACATGGAAGCGCCGTCCCTTGAACTAAGAATTTGAGCATGTCCTAGCAAGCTCCTGAACACGATGCATCATGACGTAGATTCATTCCTTAAAAGGATGTGTAATTGTTAATCTTGCATTCAGTGACGGTGAATGCGCATGCCACAAAAACAATGACAGTTGCGTTTGACATGACGATGACAACATCATTCGATACTAACTTGCACAGTGTGCGCTCCCGTTATTAGATCATACATAATTGAAAACTGGTCAAGATTAAGCTCCAGTTAAGCCTATGAATTTAAACAGAGTTTTTATGTATTGTTTTCCCCATGTTTCAAAATGTTATGTTATAAAGATAAAACGGGATATTCCCAAAACTATGCATGCTGTTATAAGATGGGGCACACTACACGTTGTGCTTCGAAAACATGTAAAAATCTTATATATCACTTGGTGAAAAAATTGATGGGGTTTGGATTGATGCATTATGATTTCAAAAGGGAAAAATGTAATGTATTTTGCGTCCATTCCTTTTCATTCAAAAAAAGGGTGGGAAGGGAAGATCAGCGCTCACGATTCCCCTTTTGGTATTATTATAAGAGTTTTGTACTTGTTACAGAATATTTGATTTGAGTTACAGCTATTACATATCATTTGCAATCTAAAAGTCCAAGGTTAACAAAGTCTCTCAACAATCTCATCAAAATGTTAGAAACCAAAAAATTTCTCCGCACAAATTATACCACAATTAGGTAACGAAATTTCTCAAGATTGAGTCCCTAGTCTGGTCCTTCACCTCTTTTTTTCTTTAGTGAATGTCAAAGAAGAATTTTCTTTTGGTCAAGATGTTAAAGAAGAATTTAATTGGTCACTTACGTTTGATCTCTTTTTTCCGTTGATTTATTCTTATTTTTTCCATTTTGGATTTGTCACTTGTGATTGAGTGGTTGTTGTAAGTTATTTCCAAGGAATCCACATCATGCAGACTCCTTCTTTCCTAATACGAATTATACATCTATGCTTATGATGACGTCCCCACCGTTTCCAAATTTCACTCTTGCACGGCATGCTCTCTCGTTATTAGATCGTACACAGTTGAAAATCTCGCGAGGATTAAGCTCCATTCAAACCTATGAAATTAGATAGAGTTTTAGGTTTTTTTTTTTTCCATCTTTCAAGTGTTATTGTTATAAAGAGAAAAAATCGTGAAATTCGCGACACTATGCATGCGGTTGTTAGATAGGGTGCAATGTCGTGATTCAAAAACACATAAAATTCTCATATATCACTTAGTGAAAAAATAGCTGAAAAAAGAAATGATGCATCATGATTCCCAAAAGGACAAGTTAAATGCGTTTTGCAACTAATCCTTTTCTTTCTGGAAAAGAGTAGGGAGGGCTGACTAGCACTATTTATCCCAGTTGGGCATTATCGTAAGGTTCCATACTTGCTATAGAAAGTTTAGATTGACTTGCAACTACCTCGTACCACCCACAATCAAAAGATCCGAGATTGGCAAGGTCGACCAAAAAATGTTACCAACCAAAAAATCTCTTCACACGAGTTATGGTGCAATTAGGTAACGCATCACCCAATGACTACAGAGTGAGGTTGAAGTTGAATGGTGAGTTTTGGTCTGGTGAAGAAATGATGTTAAGACTGATACCCAATTTTGATGCCCGACTTCCACCTCCCATTTTTTATTTACTGCGCCAGCCAACCGCCACTGTATGATTAATTCGCAGATTGATTCTTATATTACGACCATAAATTCTCCAAATTCACCTATATTAAACACTACGCTTACGTCTCTCCTCATTATCAAACTTGATCACTACATTTTAACTCCTGAACATGGAGAGGAGGGACTCATCGAGTGGAATAAGGCCATTGACAACTGATAGAGGTGATGTCGAGTCGTTGCTGGGGCAGAATACAAGATGTTTTTGAATTTCAGAAGGCCCGACACTCGCTTGAATTTTACAGACTGCCTCTATCACTCCATGGATGTAGCTGGGATTCGTGTGCTGAGAGGGATTCGTGTGCTGAGAGACAACGAAGAGATCAACAATGGCAAAGCGATCCGAGGTGAACTAGAGCTAGCAACCAATCAAGAGCTCCACAATTTGTATGCCCATCTTCTCTGGAAATTACGCATCCAGTACTTGGTGTCTTTGCGAGCTGGAATACATGGTGGATTGCTCCAACCCTTCCAAGAAAAAACGCAACGCAACCAAAAAAACTTCGCACGACTCGCCGGCTCGTCCATAACTCCTCCAAAATCATGTCTATTAGACACTAATCTTGCATCTCTCTCCTCATTATCAAACTCTATCAGTCTTAGTCAGAGCATGCATATTCCACGTACGCATATTTCAACTCAACCCGTTCAACTCTGCCCGACTCTTGAAAAAGAAAAGGAAAAAAAAAACAAATCTCGGCCTGACTAACTGAAAATCAATGCATGATCTTATCCTTTTTCTCCTTTTGAAAACCATATAATGAAATACTGTAGAAATTAATGACCAATGCATGACATTGGGCTAAGACTTATGTCATCTACAGCTAGATCAAACATGCTACTATAGCGAAAAAAAGTTGAAACTATAGTTGGCTCAATTTATATTTATTATTTAATGTTATCTAATACCATAATACAAAACAAACAAGGGAATTGCAACAGAACAGTAAACCCATAATACATGTGGAGAGTTAGTCTTCTTCTTTTAGTTAATCACACTAGTTGTGTAAGAATAAGTGTAATAGAAATCCTAATGTTTCGATGATTGATTATATAAGTCCTAAATGTTTTGCTTTTAGAGAATTGAGTCCTAAATGTTTTGTCAAAGGTGCAATCGAGTACACATATCATTGCCAACAGCCTTTGGTAACTGGACAATTATACTGTTTTAGAGTATTGTGAAAAGAAGCATTATTTTAACAACAATCAGAATTATAGCATGTGAATTTTGTCGATCATGGAGCAGACAACTTCATTTTGGAGAGCAATTTCAAAATAAGCCTTTACCTAAACAGAAAAAAAAAACCCCAAGTATAATTTTTTCTTCAATCACATAAAGTTATGAGAAAAATTGAATTCTACTTTTCAATAAAATCTCATAATCAAGTTTGTCACTCAACTTTCAAGAAACATATGTGTTTTATTCCTTGATTATTGTCATAACAAGGTTTAATTTGTCAAAAACTAAAAAGATGTGATTTTGCGAATGAGTAAATGTGGGAGATTAGGACTGAATTGCACATTTTCCAAAAAGACTCAGGAATCACTTGACTCAATAGAATGTCTAATACTCAATCAACAAACAACTGAAACGGTTAGAGCTCCTGTAATACATATTTCGAGAACCTTTATCGTTTTTTTGACACTTTAAAATAAAAAGAAAATTAAGTTCTCAGTTACGTAACAGACAAACATATCATTCTATCCTTACCAAAAAAAACATATCATTCTATTAGGGATTATATTTGGATAATTTAGCAAATAATCTTATGCAAGTTAATAGCATGAGATTTTTATTGAGAGGGAAATGGATTGTCATGGGCGAGAAAAATAATACTTTGAAAAGAGAATAAAAGGAACTTTTTAATTACCCTCTCTGAGCATTACCATAAAAGTTCCACACCTGTTGTGAACGTTCGGTTCGAACTCTTTGTCTAATGAGAAAAATTTGAAAAAAGTGTATTCAGTATTTTTCCCTTAAAGTTTTATTCGAACTGTCCTATATATAACATAAGTTCCTTAAATTAAACAGAATGTAATGAATGAATGAAATGCTTTCTTTATCTTAAATTTGAAAAGATGGATTACACACATCGATCGCGGAATCATACATTCTTCTACATCACAGGCAATTTATTATCCAGTCATCAAATGGAACATGTGAATGGAAGTGCCGTCCCTTGAACTTATCCAATTGTGATTTATTATTTTTTTTCTTTTGTATTTGTCGCTAATGATTGGATCCTTGTCGTAAGTTTGTTTACAAGGAATAGACCTTGCGCAGACTCTTTATTTTCTCTTAATACGAATTATATGTCAATGCCTATGATGAATGTCCCCCCCATTTCCAAAATTTTCTGTTGCATGGTATGGGCTCTTGTTATTAGTACGAGATTTTGGAGGACCACTATCAAGTATTCTAAAAGCTTAAACTCTTAGATGAATGCGTTATTTAATATTTAATTATTCTAATAATTAGATCATACACAACACTATGGAATTGGACAGAGTTTTAGGTACTCTTTTCCATTTTTTAAGTGTTGTTGCTATAAAGAAAGAAGTGGGGAAATTACCAACGCTATACACACGGTTATTACACGGGACGCACTAGATGTCGTGCTTCAAAAATACATAAATTTCAGATAATCACATAATGAAAAGAATAGCTGAGGACTGAAATGATGCATCATGATTCCAAAAAAGACAAATTAAATCTATTTTGCACCCGATCCTTTTCTTTCAAAAAAAAGAGTGGCGAGAAGTGACAAGCACTAGTGATCCATGTTGGCTGATATATTAGGGGTGAGCATTATCTAGGTGGGTGGTTCTCACCCCGGAATCGTGGACCGCCCGCTAAGGACCGGTTCCAAAAAATTGGAACCAAGAATTGCCCATCGGTTCCATGGACCCACCCGAGAATCGGACCGCTAGTCCTGTCTGGTTCCCGGGTGGGTCCATGGAACCAGTCCCACTAAGTTTCCCTTGACAAATCAAAAAATCAACCGATCTAATTCTTGCCTGTTGGTGGGTTGTGTTCACAATAAAATTCGTTACAAAGTTCACAACTTTACAAGCTTCACAACAAACACATCTGTAGCCTATATAATATATCACACGTGGGAGTTTGCCACAATTTCAGAATATTCAACAAGCAAACAAAACAACTCTCATATGTTATTTTATTTTATTTTAAAAATTTTTTTGGTTAGATTTTTTAATTAAAAATTAAAAAATAAATATATTATTATTATATTATCGGTCCGGTCCTGGTGGGCAATTCCACACCGGGAACCGGACCGGTGCCCACTGGTTCCAAAAAATTGGAACCGGGAACCGGACCTGTTCCCTTGGAAACCACCGGTTCCGATCCGGTCCCAGGCGGTCCGGGCAGGTCCTGGTTTGTTTGCACACCCCTAGCTGATATCATAAGAGTTTTACGCTTATTATGGAATATTTAGTTCGAGTCACAGTTGCTTCCCACAACTAGCAACCCGATGATTCGAGGTTGGTGGGGTCATCACGACAGCCCAACCAAAATGTTACCATCTAAAAAAACTTTCAAAACGAGTTGCGCTGTTGTTAGGTTATACAGCACCCAATGAGTGCAGAGTGAGGTTGAAGTTGAAGTTTAAGACAGAGTCCCAAGTTTGATGCGCACCTTCCACCTTCCATTTTTGTTTACTGCACCGGCGAACCGCCATTTTTATGTGATTGGGTGCTTGTTGTAAGTTATTTTCGAGAAATCCACATCATTCAGAGTCCTTATTCTATCTAAATGCACATTATATGTCTATGCTTACGATGACGTCCCCCCCATTTCCATAATTCTCTCTCAAGGAAAGAGGAAAATGGGACCTGGCAGTCAACTACCCCAATTTCCACGAATCTGGCCCAGACAATATCAATTAAAGGGTTATTATTTCTTTAGTCGCTTGTCGTTGATGTTTATTAATTAATTAGAACGTGATGTGAAATCAGTTGAAATTATATATTTTCTTTTTTGGAGCGATAAAATAAATTTTAATTTCTCGGGCTCTTCCAAGAAAAAGCGCAACGCAACGAAAGGGACTTTCCATGACTTAGAATGGGAAGTGCAATGCAATTGCATATTTTTCTTTTTGGAAGGTAATCAATCAGAATTGTTGATAGAATAATTTTTTATTTGTGGGCAATTTCTCGGGCCCTTCCATGAAAAAATGCAATGCACAAAGAGAATTCCTTTGACTCTCTGGTTCGTCGATAAATTCTCCAAAATTATGTCTATTAGACACTACTCTTACATCTCTCTTCTTACTATTAAACCCCGTCAGTATACTTGATAAAATGTTATTTGCTTGGAATTGTGCCAAAAGTGATTGACTGATGGTTTGTACATGCCTATTCCACGTATGAATATTTCAACCCGTTCAACTTTACCCGACTCTGAAAAGGAAAAAAACACTGCGTGACTAACTAAAAATCGATGCATTGTCTATTGTTTTTTCTCTTTTTGAAAAACATATCAGTAAAGTAAAACTGAGACAAAATCTAGCTTGTATACCATGCTAGAAAAGTTCAATATAAAAACTTAAGCCAAAAGGTATAGGAAGACCACATGTATATAAAGAGAATATAAAACCTAGTAGCAATGTGGGATATTTTAACAAAAATAATGACAAGCGCATGACACTGGACTAAGACTTATGCCATTAATACCTAAATCGAATTTTCTGCTATGGTGAAATTGAAATCTAAACTATAGTTTCGTTAGCTTAATTTATGTATTTTTTGTAACTTTATCTAATAGAGTAAAAAAAAAACAAACAAGGGAAATTTAATAGAACAGATTACACAGAGTGTTGTGGAGAGTTACTCTTCTTATTTTAGTTAATCACACTAGTTGCAAAAGTACTAATGTTTTGATGGTTGATTAATCATGTCCTAGATCTTTTATTTTCAGTCGATTGAGTCCTTAGTAATTTGACAAAGATGCAATTAACATCATTGCCTTTGACCTTCAGTAAAAGGGCAATTATACTCTTTTAGATTGTTATGAGATGAAGCATCATTTTAACCACAATCAGAAATAAAGCATAGGAATGTTATTGATCAGTGATCATTGAATAGATAACTTGATTATAGAAAATCTAAACAGATAGGAAAAACTCTAAGAATATGATTTTGATTTTTTCTTGAGTCACATAAAGTTATGGAAGAAACTTTGATTCTACTTTCAATAAATCTCATAATCAAGTTTCTGGTCAATTTTCAACGAAACTTATGTGTTTTATTCCTTGATTATTGTAAAATAATGTTTAGTTTTGTGAAAACCTAAAAGGACATGATATTTTGCGATGAGTAAATGTCCCCAGCAGGGAGATTGGGACACAATTACACATTTTCCAAAAAGGCTCAGGAGTCAATTTACTAAATAGAATGTTTAAGGCTCAATCAACAAATAATAAAAAAAAGCTTAGGGCTCCAATAGCACATATAATGTATTTTGAGAACCTTTGTCATTTAGTTGACAATTTAGAATAAAAAATACTTGGAAAATGATCTTATGCACGTTAATATCGTGTAATTCTCATTTAGAGGGAAGTGTTATTGTCATTTACGAGAAAGATAATACTTTGAAAAAAGAAAAAATATATATTTTTTGCTACTCTCTTTGAGAGTTACCATAAGAGTCTCACACCCATTACAGAATATTTGGTCCGAATTCTTTGTCCAACAATATATCTTTATTTGTGAAATCTTTATCTTGAAAAAAAGTACTTTTTCTCTTGAATAAGAACCCGTAGATGACATATTTCACTTAGTTAAATAGAGTGTTATACATCAATGAAATGCTTTCTTTATCTTAAATTTTAAAAGATCATTCACGTACACCATGGAATCCATTGATGTTACATATTTTCTTTTTGGTGGGTATCGATTAGAATAGTTGATAGAATATTTTTAATTAGATAAATTTATTTGTGTTTTTTATTGTTATCTAGTAGAGTAACAACAAAACAAACAAGGGAATTGCTATAGAACCGATAACACAAAGTGCACGTGGAGAGTTACTCCTCTTCTTTTGGTAAATCACACTAGTATAAAACAAACAAGGGAATTGCTATAAAACAAACAAGGGCTCCTATTGCTCGTATATTGTTTTGGAGAACCTTTATTATTTACCTGACACTTTAGAATAAAAAATCAATTACATAATAGACTACCATAATATTCAATTAGGGAATATATTTGGATAATTTAACAAATAATCTTTACAAGTTAATAGTGCGTAATTTTTAGTTAGAGGGAAATGGATTTTCGTCGGCTAGAAGGATATTACTTTGAAAAGAGGTAAAAGAAGGAATTTTTTAAGCTACCCATATGGACCTTGCCTTAGGAATCTTACATTCGTTATGGAGTGTTCGATTTTAACTTTTTGTCCCTCGAGAAAATTTTATCTTAGAAAGTAATATCTTGAAATAGAGATATATGGTTTTTTTTTCCTTTAAATCATATTCGAAATGTAACCTATATATAACATATTTTACTTAATCATGTTTAGATGAATGAAATGCTTTCTTCATCTTAAATATGAAAAGACCATTAAACGCATCGAACTTTTATAGAATTATGCATTCACAGACACCGCGATAATTCGTTTATGGATAGATCGAGTCTTCACTCGTCGAACTGAAAAATGTGGGAACGGAAGCGCCGTCCCTTAATTCAAGAAAAGAACACTATCGTCAGTCTTACTATACCCGATCAAATGCGTCGGCTTGGAGTTTATCTGGAGCATGGAAAAGTTATTTAGTTTAGTGAATTAGCAGTGAAGTGGAATCGATTTTATTTTGTTCAACATGTGGGTCTTCACATGTGACTTGACTAAATTGTCAGACTGCACTTCCACGAAGGCTCATCTCCCCCTGTTCTCTCTCCTCTGTTCTTTCATAAAGCGCTGGCCTTCAAGCGATACAGCACTGGCCTTCAAGCAGTGCAAGGGCTTCCGCGTGAAGAGGCGATTGAGCCCGAACCAGACAAGCGAATCGTTTTGTGAGCTTCCCTGAGGCGTCTCGGCACACTCCGGCGACCGCACACGACATAGAGCCAGCAACGAAGGCCGCGTCCGCATTAAGCTTAAGAGCTCCTTCCTCCGGCGGCGTCCAGATCGCAAGCGAGATCCCTTCTCGTTCTTGTTTTTTTCTTTCGATTCGCGCTGCAAGTTTTGATATTTTTCGTGCAAGGCTATCGCTTCATTATCTGTCGCTTGCGGGTCGGGTGATTTGCCTCTAAAAATCGCACTTTTTCTCGCCTTCCACTGGACCCAGAGTACTTCGGAAACGAGCTCGAGAGACGGCAAGGCTGGTAATCCACTCTTGTAGCTTAATAGCCACTGATCTATGCTTGTGAGGCCTTGATCTTCAATTCGGATTTGTAAATTGTGGTCTGACCAAACTTTGGTTGTCCAGGGACAAAGGAGAAAGAGGTGTTGTGGCGTTTGGGGGGGCGTCTTATACTCTGGGCACAGTGGGTCAGGTAAGACTCTTCGCTTGAACAAGTTTTCCTTTGTAGGCAAGGCATTTTGGCAAAGTTGCTAGGGGAATAGTTTGATTTTGGGTAGGGTGTTCATGTTCCACACTTTAGACCATAGGGCTCGTGGTATTTGGTGCAAGGATGAGGCTTGTTGATTGGTTGGGCTTTCTGCTTCTTTTCTGAGATGATTGTACCCGCTTTTAACTGAGTAATTCCCTGATTTCGCTGCTGTCCATACTAGTCTATCTTTCTCTTCCATAGATGGGATGGGGATGGCCAAGATTTCCTCCACAATATTGTCTTCAAACAAGCTACAAAGGCTTTGTCATTCCATATCACCTAGTCTCTATCAATCAGTTCAGACACTAATTGGGGATGATCTTGGTTTGATGGACTTGCGAATGTGCCCATTCTTGTCCACTTGTCTTCACGAATTCTAATAGATTTTCCATTCTTTACGGACCATTGAACTGAGCCAGCTAATGCATCTCTTCCAATCAGTAAGTTGTGCCACCCTCGGGATGATCTTTATCCTTTCCTCACATGCCAAAAATCAGTGTTGGGGAAGTAGAGCCCTTTCAGTATCTGGCGCAAAAGCGTCGAAGGTAAATAGGTCAGCATTTGCTCAACATTGCCCTATTCAATGTAATTAGGTCATGAAAACCCATACCTCCACGGTCCTTCCTCTTTTTCATTACCTCCTAGCACTTCCAGTGTAAACCAGCCTTGGAATCATTGTTTTTCCACCAGAATGAGGCAATCTTTTGTTCAATGGCTCTACAAAGGGAAAGCGGTATCTTGAAGATTGACATGGTATATTGCGGGAGCGCCTTGACAACCGTTTTCAATAGGATCTCCATTCTAGCCTTTGACATTATCTTTTCCTTCCATCCTTCAATTTCATAATTACCTTGGCCAATATCCAAGCGAACATTTGTTTCATTGAGGCGCCCTAATCCGAAGGGATACCCAATTATTTCCGTGTTTTGTCTATTTCTGGGACTCTCAATTCCTGTGCCATATTCCTACGAAGATTCTAGGGGCAGCCCGAGATAAAGAAAACGCCTGACTTGTTTAAATTGATTGCCTGGCCGGTGGCAAAAGAGTATTGATCGAGAATGTGAGCCAGGTTTTGGCATTCTATAACTTTCCCTTTCGGGAGAAAGATAGAATCGTCCGCAAACAACAAGTGGGAGAGACTTGGGCAATGTCAATTATTAGCTTTATTCGTTTTACTTTACCATCTTCAATTGCTTTTTATAGTAAGAAGAGGACATTAGCCACAAGTATAAAAAGATAAGGTGAGACAGGGTCACCTTGTCGGATTCCATGTGTTGGGTTGAAAGAAGGCAAAGGCTTCCCATTGAACTTCACACTAAATAAGATAGTAGTGACACATTGCGTGATCCAGGAGACCCATTTTCTACAGAAACCCATTTTTAGCATAGAAGCTTCTAGGAAGTCGTGCTCAATCTTGTCGTAGGCTTTTTGCATATCTAATTTAAGCACTGCTTGGAATTTTTTCTTCCTTTTCCTGATTCGTAGTTGGTTCAGTACCTCTTGAACTATCAGGATATTATCCTGAATTTGCCTTCTACTAACAAAGGCACTCTGTTCCACTTTAATCAATTAAGGCAGCCACATTCTTAACTGGTTAGCCTGCACCTTTGAAATGATCTTGTACGTGAAGTTGCAAAGGCCGATGGGTCGGTATTGTTAATTAGAACTTGACGTGAAATCAATTGATATATTTTTGGGTCTGTTTGTTTGAGGGAAATTAGTGGAATTGTTTTCATGAAAGATGAGTCATTTTCTTATGTTTGATCGTGTTGAAAATCACTTGAAAGAAATTCTGGTGTTTAACGAAAAATGAAAGTGATTGGAGAATCCATTACAAATTGCCTTTAAAACGACAGTGCAGTCGTATTTAGAACCAATTCACAAACTTCGAGCTCAAATAAGTATACTACTTATTGTTCCCGGTGCGAATAATAATTGAGACGAGTTTACGATATCAGACTTGAATTTGTCCTGTTGTGGCCTGGGGGAAAGATTTTAGTTTAGTAAATTGGATCGTGAGGTGGAATCAATTGAAATTATTAACCAGAATGGTTTATAAAATAATATTTTATTGCAGGAGATTTACTCAGCCCTTCCCACAATTCTTTGGCTCGTCCATAAATACCTCCAGATTTGCATGCATTAGACACTACTCTCTTACATCTCTCTCCTCATTATTCAACTCGACCACTACCCTTTAGCTCCCGAAGATGGCAAACAGGAAATATTTGGATGGAACAGCGGCTTTGACCAGTAGAGGCGATGTTGAATCGTCGCTGGGGGCTGAATACGACGTGTTCTTGAGTTTTAGAGGGCCCGACACTCGCCAGAATTTTGCCGACTGCCTCTATCACGCCATGGATGGAGCTGGCATTCGCGTTTTCAGAGACAACGAAGAGATCAGAAAAGGCGAAGAGATCGGAGACGAACTGAAGCGTGCGATCGAGAGCTCCTCGATCTGTATTCCCATCTTCTCTAGAAACTACGCTGTCAGTGCGTGGTGTCTTCGCGAGCTTGCGTACATGGTGTATCTCAAAGCGATGATTCTGCCGGTCTTCTTTGACGTGGAACCCGGAGATGTCAAGCTTAAAACAAGGCTGTACCAGGATGCTCTGCAGAAGCACGAGGAGAAGTATGGCTTCGAGGTCGTGCAGCGATGGAAGGAGGCTCTGGAGAAGGTCGCTGGTATGAGCGGATGGCCTCTCAAAGATACCGGGTAAGGTTTGGGCTTTAATTTTATTTTTTGATTAGATATTTATTTGATATAACTATAAATAATAAGAAATATTATCATCCTTGCATTAAAAGTTACAACTACCCATTTTTCTCTTTTTCATCAATTTGTCACTCAATCTCCACATATTTTATAACTACTCAGTACTCACTACGCATCCATTCAATTAAATCAATTCCTTTCAAAACCTAGATGACTTTTCTGACCAATTAAATCAATTCCTTTCAAAACTAGATGAATTCTCTATTTAGACATGACAAATCCAATCTGAATTCATTATTCAATTTGCATCCTTTAGATTGAATAAAAATTCCTCTTTATTAACTTCTAAAATAACTTTATTTAGGTTTGATTTAAGAAAACAATTGTTCTAGCTATTACTATTTTACTCCATGCAAAACTAGTAAACCGAGCACACACTGTATGTGAGCAATAAAAAATGAATAAACAAATTCTTTGCATATATTTAAAGGAAGAAAATCTGAAGGTTTCGATTTTTACATTTTATGGATGAGGGAGCATCTTTTACAACGTTTAAGATTTCATCCTTGTCTTAGCAATTTACATCTTTGACCATAGTATAAAATACCCAATTGCAATTCGTTTTAAGTAAATTGACTGGATTTTGGTTGATTGAGGAGGAGGGGTGCAATTCACTTGCGGTGGACTTTTTTCCTACATATCCACAGAGTATATATACAAAATTTTTTGGGAGGGGGGTGGTCGCACCCGCTTCCTCCCCCACCCCTCCTCTATAGTTGGTTTATGTTTAATTCATAATATTCCGGAGCTCGATAGTTTAATATTCTATTTGGATGTTTCTTACTTGACCTTTTATCAAATATGACAGTCACGGCGAACTCAGTAAATCAATCGTTGCTGAAGTTTCAACGAAGCTGAATAAAAGAGACAAAAAGCTGCCGGATCATTTAGTCGGAATTGAGGATAGTGTTAAAGATGTCATACGCCTAATAGATGAAGGTTCACCTGATGTACGTTATCTGGTAATCCACGGAATGGGGGGCATCGGTAAGACTACTCTTGCCAAAGTCGTCTTTAACCGAATTTCGAGTCAATTTCATGGGTGCAGCTTTCTTTCGAGTGTTCGAGAAGCTTCAAAGGGCGGCAATGACGTTCAATTGCAAAAACGATTATTGTCCGAAATTCTCAACATCAAACAAGTGGAGATTTCCAACTGTGATGCAGGGATTTATCAAATTGAAAGGAGATTCCGCAAGAAGAAAGTCCTCATCGTTCTTGATGATCTAGATAAGCGTGAACAATTCTCAATACTTGCAGAAAAGCGCGATTGGTTTGGTCCAGGGAGCAGAATTATTATTACGACGAGGGACATTAATTTTTTGTCGATTGAAGAGGAGAACCGAGAAAATAATGTCTGGCCACATTTCAAAGAGTTTGCAATCTATCAAATGAGAGAATTGTCGCATCGCCATGCTCTTCAGCTTTTTAGTAAGCATGCATTTGAAATGGATTCCCCTCCACAAGATTATTATCATATTTCTCGCAGTATCATTTACAAAGTCGGTGGACTTCCCTTGGCTCTCGAGGTCATTGGTTCCTCTCTTCGTGGCAAAAGTAAACCACATTGGAAAGCCACATTGAAGAAATTACATTTAGTTCCCAATCAAGATGTCTATCACAAATTAATGATTAGCTTTGATATGCTAGAGGATGAACAGAAAGAAATTTTTCTTGATATTGCATGTTACTTTATCGGTGAAGAAAGAATCCATCCACATTATATGTGGAAAGCATTGGATTTTTTCCCCAAAATTGAGATCCCGGTCCTTTCCCGTATGTCTTTGATAAAGGTTGATGGTAATGACAAACTGTCGATGCATGACCTGCTAAGAGACCTTGGAAGAGAAATTGTTCGAAAAGAACACAAATTTCTGGAGGAGCGTAGTAGACTATGGTCTCCCAAGGATGCGTTGAATGTAGTGCAGCATAGAAAGGTACATTTTATTCATAGCTACCCTCTTTCCGATCATGGAAACTTCAGCTCAAAGATTAGAGTATATTCCTAGATGTGTTCTTTTGTCTGTGTTGTGCATCGCATAAAACTAAATTTGTCAATTTTGAGTGAAATGAAAGTAATATCATAACTCGTATCTGTTGGTTTTTGGTCTGATACTACTCGTTGGTTTTTGGTCCGATACCAATGTTGGATTGCAGAAGCATGATTTTGATGTCACTATTTAGTTTGTGGTTTAATGTGCTAGTTTGTTTGTGTGCGGGACATATTCGGGAGAGGATGACAAGAGAACAAGCTAAGAGAACTCCAAGGATATAGCCAATGGGATAAGAAAAAATATAGTTTCATTATTTCAACAAAGTAGTTACACTGCTTTCCACACAATTACATGAATGATTCTAAGCTCTATTTACAGAGCAATTCCACTGACTTTCATAGGAAAAATCTCTGCCGAGTTGTGCTGAGCCATATATTTTTTTCTTTTAAAATTTTTCTAGACACAAGCATATGTGGACTTATATCGAAGATATTTTGTTGCCTTTGCAGAGAAGGAGAGGTCTAGATGCTTCTTGAAAATGGATCACTGATTTTAACAATATCTAGCAATAGATATTAATTGCTTACATTTACAACCGCAAAGTAGAAGCAAACAGAATAATTTACTTACAGAACTAGTCTATGATATTTTTACTCGCGGAACGCTTCGCTCTTTTTCTTTACCGTAGAAAGTTCACTTATAACTTTTCATGTTGTCAGGGAACAGATAAAATCACAGCACTCAAACTAACTGGACTTCCAAAAGAGCACATATTTACAAGGGAAGAGTTTTCAAGTCTGCATAACTTAAGGTTGTTGGAATTAGAGGGGGGCAACTTGACAGGAGACTTTAAGAATCTTCTCTCGAGTTTAAAATGGCTATCTTGGCATCGTTGCCCTTCAGACTTGCAGGCGGTCAATCTATGCTTAGGGAACTTAGTTGTGTTCAAGCTTTCTGACAGCAAAATTCCTGAGAATTGGAATGGATGGGGCCCATGCTTGGTATGGTTTCGTATCCCATGTGTACGTTTGTCACCATTTCCCTTGCCTTACTTTTCTAATTCTAATTTGTTTCATAGGCAAATCATGACTTGAAAGTTCTACATCTGATGAGATGTCATCTCTCGATGACTCCTGACTTCTCAACATGCTTGAATTTGAGGATATTGGTTTTTGTTGAACATTATCCAGAGTTGACACAAATCGATAGCTCTATCGGTAAGCTAGAGCGCCTAAAGCGCTTGGAAATAATTGCAGCCAGAGTGCAGCCAACAACGTTGTCTGGAAGCCCCCATTTTGACCTGTGCGCAATACCTTCTACAGTATGCCGTTTGAAGAAATTGTCAAGTCTGAAGCTTGAGGGGCAGTGTATTCGAGAGCTTCATCCATCTATTGGAGAGATGGCGGGCTTGAAGTGCTTGTCTTTAGAGCATTGTTATCGGCTTAGAAAGGTTCCAAACTCCATTGGGAAATTGAGTTCATTGCTTGAATTGAATTTGTTCAACACAAGAATCAGAGAGTTACCTGATTCTATTGCAAATCTCAAAAGGTTGAAGAAAATGAACCTGGGACACACTCGGATGAGGGAGCTACCAAACTCCATTGGAAGACTAGAATCGTTGCTTGACTTAGACTTGCAGTGTACTGATATTATAGCACTGCCTACTTCCATTGGATCTCTTAAAAGCCTTAGGCGCTTAATTGCGATTGAGAGTAAGATAAGAGAGTTACCCGATTCTATTGGAGATCTCAAAAGGTTGGAGAGAATGGACCTGGGAAAAACTCAAATAAGGGAGCTACCAAACTCCATTGGAAGACTAGAATCATTGCTCCGCTTAGGCTTATGGAATACAAAAATTACAAAATTGCCTGCTTCTATTGGATATCTTAAAAGGCTGGAGACTTTATCTACGTATGGGACAAAGATAAGAGAGCTACCTAAGGCCATATGGACTTTGGAGAATCTTCACCATTTGGTGTACCATGGTTATGATTCTAGAAATATAGATATCACATGGCCTCCTAAGCTTTCGATATTAGACATATATTGTGATGATCCTCAATCTCTCCCACGGCTTCCTTTAGGTCTTCAGCTTTTGGTATTAATGGATGTCAAGTTACCGATAGAACAACCCCTTCTCTCTGATTTGAGATGTTTGCCTCATTTAGCACTCTCCGGATGGGGATTGAGAGAGATCGAGTTTAAACAGTTAGAGAACCTCCTTGAATTAGATGTTACGAACTGTAAATCGCTGGTGAGGTTATCAGGTCTATCAAGCTTAAGGAAGCTTGAAATACTGAGTATCTTTTCGTGCTCACAGCTAATCGAGATTCGAGATTTGGGAAAAATGGAATCTCTGAAGAGATTATCCATTAACGAATGCACCTCCATAGAAAGGTTACCCGATCTATCAAAACTACATGGGTTGTGGTTCTTGTCTGTAAGTTGCTGTGAATCACTGCAAGGTTTGCCTGATTTACCAAAATCGCTGGAATCATTAGATATTTGGAATTTGAGCTCTATAGAAAGGTTACCCGATCTATCAAAACTACCTGTGTTGTCGGGCTTGTCTGTAAATTGTGAATCACTGCAAGGTTTGCTTGATTTACCAAAATCGCTGGAATCATTAGATATTTGGAATTTGAGCTCTATAGAAAGGTTACCCGATCTATCAAAACTACCTGTGTTGTCGGGCTTGTCAGTAAATCATTGTGAATCACTGCAAGGTTTGCTTGTTTTCCCAAACTCGCTGGGATCATTACATATTCACAATTTGAGCTCTATAGAAAGGTTACCCGATCTATCAAAACTACACGGGTTGAGGAGTTTGTCTGTAAGGCATTGTGAATCACTGCAAGGTTTGTCTGACTTTCCAAACTCACTGGAGGAATTATTAATCGGAGAATGGAGCTCCATAGAAAGGTTACCCGATCTATCAAAACTACATGGGTTGCGTTCATTGACACTCTCTCACTGTAAAGCACTGCAAGGTTTGCCAGCTGTTCCAAACACATGTCGTCTCAATGTTCATGCATGCCCGCTGTTAAGCGAGTATAACGACTTTTCCGATGGATGCAACTTGTGTGCGGAATCCATCCGGGGCCAACGTTCAAGGAGGCCAGGCAGGTATTTGTGACACGTGGCACTCTTTCCCATTTCGTTCGTACTTTGCCTTAATTTCTTTTTTTTTTTATTTTGTCTTTTCCCTTCCCACGTCTCCTTCCGAACAATCAGCCAACTTTTTTTTGTAGCTCTTCCTGTTCACTCTAAAAGGTGCACATCCCCCACTTTTCAGTCTTTCCCGTTTCTGTATTTCATTGTCTAATCTTATCTAAGTTTAATTCGATAAATCTGTGATGGTGCGTCCTCATAGTGCTTTATGACAAGTTGACATCGACACTCTCTCCACCTAACACATGGCGATTTTCCTTCTATTTTTTTTTCTTTCTTAGGATAACTTAATTGTGATTAACAAATGAAGAAATGCCACGAATTGTTTAGCGAAAAAATAGATCAAACTTGATCATCGTAGTATTAAAGGAGTAGACAAAACCTTGTCTCCACCAGGTGACAAAATTAGATGAAAATCGTAACAAAAGAAAGCTGCACCAAAAAAAAAAATCATTAAAGCATATCAAGTCAAAGGTAAGAGAAGATCGAACTAAAGCAGAGGATTTTCAAAACTGACGTAGCATGGTCATAACAAACTGGGGGTTGAAGCTAAAAGAGGTCAAACTCAAATTATCTAACGAACGAAAAGTGACTTCATAATTAAATAATGTATTAGGATAGATATTCTTGGGTATAAAAAGAGGGATAAAGGCACGAATAGATCTCGAATTTTTGTAAAATGTTCAATTGAGTCTGTGAACTAATTTTTTTTTGCGCCAATTGAGTTCTTGAACTTCAATTTCTAGGTTCGCCAATGACTACTGCAAAAGAAAGAAAATGAATAATCGCGATTTAGTGAAATTAAATGGGCTCTTTAAGAAGTCCGAACACTCGATGCTTTGATTACATAGCCGCTCCGGCATGGCATGACATCGTATTTCAATCCAACAATGCTCATTAGAATTTCGTTAGATGCCACGAACAAGATGTTGCGGTTTCGAAGCCTGTAGCAAAGTAGCACCTTCGCTGGAGCCCCCACGCAGATGTGTTCTCTCTCTCTATCTCACGTACTTCCTAATTTTGTGCCAATGGTATAAAATTCTTGAATATAAATTTTCAGGTGAGCATAAAGTTTTGCCATCCTATGCCAGTGAGGATTATTTGATGTTCTTTGCCCAGAGAAAAAAAAAAGCAAACAAGAGCAAGATTGATGTTCTTTCTTTACGTAAAGAATAAGAGGATGGTATAAGCTTGTTGCTGGTGACCATATCTGTATTAATGGGATAAAAGACCATTAAACCACCGTTAAATGCCACGATGACATCCTGTTTGGCCGTTCAAATTAGAAGAATGAAATAAGTATGTTCTGAAAATTCTAGAAAAGAAAGTTTGAAATGAAGCTGCGAATGAGATCCTACCTTCTCCGTCATCCCGGTGTGCACTACAAAAAAAATTCGGTTTTAGCAACGAATTTTGCCACGAAAAATTTGGTAAAATTCGTCGCTAAACGAATTTGTAACGGAAAAAAATTCGTCACAAATACGCTATCGCAAAATTCTTTGCTAATTTGCCATGAACTATATTCGTCGCTAATTTGCCACGAATTGTACTCGTGGCAAAATTTGTCGCTAATTTGCCAAGAATTTTTTTTTGGTCAGTAATTTGCGACGAACTTATTCGTGATAAAATTCGTCGCTAATTTGCCACCAAATTTTTTTACTTTTTCCATCAACAAAAAAAAATTATTCATGAAAGAATTTAGCGATAATTTTTTATTAATTCTTTAGCGACGAACTCTGCGACGATTATCATTTAGGGACGAAATTACAGACGAAATTATTTTTTTGCAACTAACTTTTGTAATTTGTGATCGTACGATAAAATCATTTATTTGATTTTTTCATTTTAAACCTAATTAAAAGCAAAATTAAGTTTTGGAATTTATATTTAACATTGATTAAGTACTTAATAACATCAAAATATTATAATAATATGAAAATAAAATACATTTTTTTTGGGTAAAGTGAAAATGAAATACATTCATCTACATTTTTCACAAGAATGACATAAATATTTTTCTTTATAGTACACATAATGAGAGAATAAATAATCTTGCACAATGAATAATGACGACATATTTGAATAAAAAAAGAATATCCCGCTTTTAGCGACAATCCCCATCATATAAATACTGAACAAAACTAAAGACACGGTCCATGTGAGATGCTCACTTCCTGCTCCAGTTTTAACAAATACCGGTTGAAATGTTGTTGCAACCTCTCATTTGCATAACTTATGCATAATTGCTCAAAGCTGTTCTTCTACAAAAATAAATTGTCTAGAATTAGACACAAAATTAGTGACATTGTTTCCACATTAAATGTTAATATATTCAGCTTCTAAAGGATACATAAGGACTGTGAAGCAAGCAATCTTAATTAAGTAAAGCAATGAAGGTAAATGAAATATAGAGGAAAAAGGTTGAAGTTCACTTTCAGTGATAAATCTAATAGAAGTAAAGAAACAAAGGTGCAACGTAGGTGTTCCAAATTGGTTCACTGTCCACAACTGCACACTTCCACCACAAAAAAAAACATTTATGTAAGTGACATGAACAAAATAAAGAATGATATTGGATGCTATTCATCTTTTAGCTACCACAAAATACCTGACAACACTACACACTTCCACCACAAGCAGCATAATGAAGTGGAGTGCTGCCAGCACCTGCAACGTGCAAAGAACAATACACATGACTTTCCACAAATGCATGATTCTAAGCAAGTATCCCTACATTCAAATAACTAACTTTTTCAATGGCTCAAGTAGAGGGGACGTAGACAGCACGAGTAAAAGAGACGTAGAGGGGGCATCGGAATACAATATGTTAAAAAAAGTACCAAAGAGTGAAAGTGAAGTCCAATGCAAGGTCAGTTAGGCAAGTAGCACCTCCACTCCCCACAGAAGACAACGATGATTAAAAGGTAAACTAAAAACAACCTTTCCTTTTGTGCTGTTTCAAGGATAAAAGGCAGTCTAAGATAGATAAGCGACAATAATGATAATACCAAAACATCTCCTAAGATGGCATTGACTAGGAGATGAATACATTGCGAAAAGAAACATTAGCATAGCTTTTTACCTGCTTTTGAACCATCGAACTGCATGATAAGAAAAGCCGACAAATCGAACAGAGATATCAGATTCGAACTGAGTAAAGCAGCTAGAGAGATCATGAAAGAAAATGAAGTCCCATTAGAGAGGCAAGTACTAACATTATAAGAAACCCCTAGGGGAATCATGTTCATCATGATAACCCACTCAAAGCAAACACCGACTTGTGCGGTTTCTCTACTCCTACTTCTCTGAGTGAAGTGTTAAATAAATTACATGCACAACCAATTACTCCAGAAACTTAGCTTGTTAGGGTACAACGCAATATTAAACTCGCATCTTGAATTATTAAAGGTTGCTGCATCATGCGTAGGATTGACCAAAACCTAAAACATTTAGGATCCCATCGACCAAAATAGATCATTAATAACTCAATCTCAGGACCTTTATTTTGCTTATTCCTTCAATACCATACTGTATATGTGCAGCATGATCGAAATGACAGCCTAAAGCAACCGAGTCGCACCCAACAGATACACTGTCCATCATCACACTGAACAGATACATTACTATACCTATGCATAAGCACACGACGATTAATAACTAATTCCCCGTGTAACAAAAAACGATCTCAATGAATCTTTGTTAGTGAACACAACTACGTCGCCATAACCTTGACCTTGTCATCCCAGAGCTGCCATGCACCATCACCATCAAAATTCTCGGGTAAACTTCGACAAGTAAGATGGTACCTGTCAAAAGAAGCATTGGCAACACAAGTCCATTCATTATCTTCCCCATTGCCAAACCCCTCTCAGTCTGCAGTCCCTCCGGCCGAAGAAATCACTAGAGGAGATGAATGAATCACCGCCGCAATCAAATGTTGCAATCAGTGTCGGACCTAAAGGCTAATCAGGACCACCCCGTGCGAACCGAAGGTCCCCTACGGACATGATTTCATGAATACCGATCAAATCGAATCAATCGGCAAGTAACAGATTTGAAAGGCCATGCCAATCAATCGGGGGAGGGGGAGGGGGAGGTACGTACAAATTCGTGGACGATGCCCTTGTAGACTAGGAGGGGGAGGGCGATGCCAAAGATGGCGACGAGGGCAAGGTTTTGGCGAGTCCACCAGAGGTTTTGGGGGTGAGGGCGGGGCTTTGGGACGCTCTTTTTTTAATTAAATTAGCGACGGACTTTATAGTTGGTTGCTAATTTGCGACGAACATAAAAGTTCGTGGCTAATTTTTGCGACGAACTTTTATGTTCGTGGCTAGTTTTTGCGACATTAATTCAGAAAATAAAAAAATTTTGCCACAAATTTTTTTCGTCGCTAATTAGCCACGAAAAATAATTCTTCACAAAATTTTTTTATTTTTTAAATTGTTAATGTGAAATGTCGTCGCTAAATCCGTCGCTAATTGGTCATGAATTTTTTTTCATCGCTAATTAGCGACGACATTTGACATTAGCAAGTTGGAAAATAAAAAACTTTTGAGACGAATCATTTTCCGTGGCTAAATCCATCGCTAATTATTTTTTGTCACTAAATCCGTCTCTAATTAGCGACAAATTTTTTTTCATTGCTAAATCCGTCGCTAATTTGTGACGAATTTTTTTTCGTCGCTAAATCCATCGCAAATTAGCCACAGAAAATTTTTCGTCGCAAATTCCATCGCAAATTACCGACGAATTTTTTTCGTCGCAAATTAGCGACGAATTTTTTTTTGGTCGCAAATTCCATCGCGATTAAGTATCGCGGCAGTTCCCTACTATATTTATTTCCGTGGCTAAGTCCGTGGCTGATTTAGCCACGAAAATAAAAAAAAATAGTTGGGAAAGTGAAGCGAGAGTTTATTTTCGTGGCTAAATTAGCGACGGATATTTTTTCGTCGCGAATTAGCCATGGAAAATTTTTCATTGCAAATTAGCGACGAATTTTTTTTCGTTTCAAATTAGCGAATTAGTGAAGAATTTTTTTTTATCGTAAATTAGCAATGAATAATTTTTCGTCGCTAATTTTCTGTGGTTAAATCCTTATTTTTTTGTAGCGGTATGCCGTTGGCAACCTCTTGGCCAAAGTGAAACTAGAGGTGCAGAAAGAGCTCGGGTCAAAGAGTCATGGAGAATATGGTCGAGAGGAGGTTTCACCACGGACTTGTCGAATCCAGATCTGTTGTGGCCATGGAGGCAACGGTGGCCATTTTTGCTTCCATGGCTGCTTTAAATTTACACAAAGAACTTTGTTCTTAAAACTCCGAACTTGAGCGTCGTGAGCTTTGCTCTGAAAGTGCCAAAACAAAGAAGCAGCCAAAACGAACAAGAGTAAAAGTAAAAGAGCAAATTCTAACAAACGCAGGCCCTTGATCAGGCCCACGAATATGCATTTGGCAGGCCCTTATGGATCGGGCCGTATATGGGCAGGCCCGTGTGCCGCCTGGCCCATTTCTAGGTCTACTACCGATACCTCTTATTTCTCGAGTAAAATGTTTGTTTAAGATTAAGCTTACTTGATATGAAAAGATTTTCTATTAATGAATTGCCTTTATGAGTTCATGATCTTTATCCTTAATAAACAAATTTACTACTAACATAGCTATTGTGGCAAATATAACTCGCTCTCGGTAATTTTTAGTTGTTCTTGACAAATACCGAAGTTCATGGCGAATCAGAGTCTTGCTTGAACCTGTCACCAAGTACACTAGTGCAGCTTGTGATACCTTAATGGCCATCTCTCACGCCTCCACCTGAGAACTCTTTTTTTTTCTTTTCCTTTTTACAATCATCAACGCCCAAAAAATCATCAGCCCAAATTACCAAATTGAAAAAGGGTTAACTAGAACGGGACAGTCTTGGCAGAATTGGATGATCATGGGAGATTGGATTGTCAAACAAGTGTAGAAAAGGAAAAAGGAAATGGCCATCCGGGAAAGGGAAGAAGATCAGCAGAGAGCTGCACATTGGCCTGTACGTCCATGGAGCCAAAATTTTTAAGTCGTCCACGATAGATTCTGGTTCTGGTTCCAACGACAGATTCCAACCAATGCGCATCATTATACGCGAACCCAACATGAGAACCCGAAGATGTTCAAAACCCAGTGAAACCAGCCTGAATCACACCACCCATGCTTCGCGGATCTCGCCCAGTAGCCCCCCCACCCCACAGAAGTGGCCAGGACATCAAGAAAACCGAAACCACAACAACCCCACCTCCCCATTGGGGACAAACTGCAGCAACGGTCTCGCGAGAAAAGAGTAAGCGGACGACACGCATTACCTGAAATCTCCAAATTTGTCCACGGTGCACACGAACTACGCCGGCTTCTGGCAGCTCCACACGAACCCAATATCAATCTTCCTCTCTCTCTCTCTCTCTCGGTGTGGACTGGACTGGTGGTTATGGATGCCGGCGAGCTGCGGAGAGAGACATGGATCCCTCTCTCTCCGTGTCTCTCTCTGTGGGTTGAGGTCGTACAGTGTGACAGAAATCGCTTGGAGCTTTCTTTTACGTGGAGGAGATTCGGGGGAGAGTGACGAAGAAAGAGGGAGGGGGTGTTTTCATTCTCTCTTTAATTAATATCATATTTGAAAAGTTCCAAAAAAAATCATCAAAAATCTCAAATTATGTCATTCGTTGAGCCATAACTGTTCTTTTTTAATGATACCAAAATCAAACTTATAACATATGGCACATTTATCCTTTGTCACAATTTCCTAAAAAATCTATGTTAAAAATCCGATGCGGCAATTAGGGGTGAGCAACTTGGACCGCCCAAACCGGGACCGGACCGGACCGGACCGGACTGACGAGTTTGGTCCGGTTCTCGGGACTATCGGTCCGGTTCCCGGTTCCTAAAAACGGAACCGGTTTCCGGGCGGTCCGGTTCCCGGTTCCAAGGGGGAACCGGACCGGACCGGATCGACCGGACCGGACCGATTATTTAATATATATATTTGTTATTTTTTTCTTTAAAAAAATTAATAAAATGTAAACTAAACTCTAAGTGAACTTCATTATCATAAATTCATTGATAAAAATTAGTAAAATGTAAATTAAACACTAAGTGAACTTCATTAACATAAATTTATTGAAAAAAATTAGTAAAATGTGAACCAAACTTTAAGTGTTTGACCCAAAAAAAACTCCAAACTTTATGTAACTGGTTCCATTGGACCGGAACCGGAACCGGACCGGACCGACGGTTCGGTCCGGTTCCCGGTCCTAAAATCAACCGGTCCGGTCCGCGGTTCTCAAAATTGGGAACCGGTTTTCTCAGTCCGGTTCCCGGTTCCACCTTGGAACCGGACCGGACCGGGAACCGCTCACTCCTAGCGGCAATTGACGTGGTATTATTAATGGTTTTTCAGAATAAGTGATGCCACATCATTAATAGATAAAAAAAAAGAAGAACTAAAAAGATTGAAAAAACAGAAAGTTCGGACTAGAGAAGAACGATATTGCAGATGGTCGAGGGTGTGTAAGGGCCATTTGTCCTCCATCCCTCGGTCACCGCACAATATGATTTCCTCCTCGAGTGCGCCCCGAAATCGTCCGAAGGCCTGCGAGGTTTGACGGCCCTTGCCAGCAAAGTTGGAATGGGAAATAGCCCTTAATTAGACACCCTTGACCATCTACAGTCCCACTCTCCTCTTGTCTCAAACTTTCTTCTTTTTTGGTTTGTATTGTTTTTCGGTTTTTCCTTTTTAATAATCTTTATTCTGATGTGACGCTCATGTGGCACCAATTATTCTCAAAAAAACATTACTAATGCCACATCGGCCACCATGTGGGATTTTGAATGGCAGTGTTTGACAAAACTGCAACGAAGGCTAAATGTGCCACACGAGTTAAAATTTTATGGCATCACAAAAAGAGGGTTAGGAATAAACGTGTCATAGTGACCACAGTTCGGGAATTTTTATGGCTTTTTTCCTAAATTTTAATTTGTTTGTTTACTTATAATAAGTTCTTGATTAATTATAGACATATACAAGACGATTTCTTACAAATTGACTGCACAAACTAATCTTCCCAAAAAAAAAACTAATCTTCCCTGTAGAGATAGATCCCAGTTAGGATGAGAATTCTGGGATGATCATTATCTAATAGAGGATCTTGGAGTCCATCAGTTGTTCTATTCCTACAAACTTTCCTCAGTCCCTATCTTTATTAAGAGGAACTATCTCTCAACTTTACTCACTTCCTCCTATCTTCATTATAAGTCACCCTTTCTCAGGAATGTTGCACAGGACCGACTCCTTGTGGGAGTAGAATTGGTTTGTCCAGATTGAAGAAACATCTCCACACCAACGCCTATATATACGGTCTTGACCATCCATCCACCTCAAATCTACGTTTGTGTCTTCTGTAGTTTCTTCGAGATGGCTGGCGGTTTCAGCATCCAAAGCAGCGGCGTTCCCAAGCATTATCCTGGGAAAGTCACGGCTTATGTTCTCATCACATGAATTGCCGCTGCCATGGGCAGGCTGATATTCGGATACTACGTCGGTATTTCAGGTAATGCTTTATATCAGCCTTTTCTCTCTTCTGTCGTTCATGTTGAAACTTCAGATTTTATTGTGACTAAGATTCTCTCTTGTAAATCATTCGCGTAGGTGGCGTGACATTCATGCCTCCGTTCCTGAGGAGGTTCTTCCCTGCCGTGTACCGAAAGGAGGCGCTGGACAAGTCGGCGAACCAATACTGCAAGTTCAACAGCTTCACGCTGACTATGTTCATATCGTCGCTCTACTTGGTGGCGTTCGTGGCTTTGTTGGGTGCATCCAAGGTGACGAGGAGCTTGGGTCGGAGGTGGTCCATGTTGCTGGGTGGCACCATTTTCCTCTGCGGCGCTCTCGTAAATGCCGCCGCCCATAACATTGGCATGCTGATCATTGGCCGGATTCTGCTTGGTGTCGGAGTTGGCTTCACCATTAAGGTAAAACTCCTTGATGACTGCGCTATTTTTGTAACAAGTTTTCTTTATTCATCGTATCATAGGTTACATGTATCTATATACGCTTGAAGAGAATTGATGATGATGCCTATAGACTATCAGTTGCATTTAATTATTTATATAAACTTCAATCAACCGTAATTGCATAATTGCAATTATGAGTTGTGCTTGAGATTGCAAGGAAATCGACCTAACCTAACATGACTGTAATTGAAATTCGCAGTCCGTGCCGCTCTACGTGTCGGAGATGACGCCATACAAGCACCGCGGCATGCTCAACGTGCTCTTCCAGCTGCCCATCGCGGTGGGCAACCTGTGCGATGCTTTGTCTTACGTGGCATGATCGACGCTGAAGTGGACTATCTTTTATAATTTTTATTTAAATTTATGAATTTATGAATTATCTTTTTTTCTTTTTCGGTTGGAATCTGTCGTTGGAACCAGGACCATTTGATAAAAAAATGGCGATGCTTTGTCTTGAACCAGAACAACGGCGATGCTTTGTCTTGCCATCCTTTGCCAGTGAGGATTATTTAATTTTCTTTGCCTGGAGAAAAAAAAATTCCTTAAAAACAAAACTAGAGAAAGGCTGTTGTTCTTTCTTTATGTGAAAAATAAGAGCACGATATAAGGCTGTTGCGGTAACCAAATCTGGATTAACGTGATCAAAAGCCGTGAAATCACCCATTAAATGCCACGACGACATCCTATTTGGCCGTCCAAAATAGAAGAATAAAATAACTATTTTCTGAAAATTTCTCAAAAAGAAAGCTTGAAATGGAACGAAAAAAACAGAAAGACAAATCAAACAAGAGCTGTTGCAATGGGGTGGGCATTTTTGCTTCCGTTGCTGCTTTAATTGAGACAAAGAAACTTTAAATTATTAGAAAGTTTTATCTTTAAAAAAAAGTATTTGATAGTTTTCCTTTAAATTATTGCTCGAAATCTAACCTATATATAACATACTTTACTTAAGTTACTACATGAATGAAATGCTTTCTTTATCTTACATTAGAAAAGATCATTACAAGCATCGGATCTTTGTGGAATCATACATTCAGGCACACCACGGGTAATTTCATATGGACAGATGGAGTCCTCACTTATTTAATAGAAAAGAATGTAAAATGGAAGCGCTGTCCCTTGAACTAAGAAATTGCACATGTCCTAGTAAGCACCTGAACACGATGCATCCTGACGTAGATTGATTCCTTAAAAGAGCGTGAAAGTTTCCCAAAATACTTGCTTTATACTTTCCTGTTGTTCTATCGATCAATTTATGTGATTGTTCATCTTGCATTCAGTGACGGCGAATGCACATGCCACGAAAACAATGACAGTTGTGTTTGAGATGACGATGACAACATCATTCGTTACTAACTTGCATGGTGTGCGCTCTTGTTATTAGATCATACATGATTGAAAACTGGTCGATATTAAGCTCCAATTAAGCCTATGAAATTAAACAGAGTTTTAAGTATAGTTTTCCCATGTTTCAAAGTGTTATTGTTATAAAGATAAAATGGGATATTCCCAAAGCTATGCACGCAATTATAAGATGGGGCACACTACACGTTGTGCTTTGAAAATACGGAAAAATCTTATATATCACTTGGTGAAAAAATTGCTGAGGTTTGAATTGATGCATTAAGATTTCAAAAGGGAAAAATGTAATGTATCTTGCGTCCATTCCTTTTCATTCAAAAAAAAGGGTGGGAAGGGAAGACCGGCACTCACGATTCCCCTTTTGGTATTATTATAAGAGTTTCGTATTTGTTATGGAATGTTTGATTTGAGTCACAACTATTACATATCACCTGCAATCCAAAAGTCCAAGGTTGACAAGATCTCTCGACAATCTCACCATCTGACCAAAAAAAAAAAAACAATCTCACCAAAATGTTAGAAACCAAAAAATTTCTCCGCACAAATTATACCGCAATTAGGTAACGAAATTTCTCAAGACTGAGTCCCTAGTTTGGTCCTCCACCTCTTTTTTTCTTTAGTGAATGTCAAAGAAGAAATTTTTTTTTTGGTCAAGATGTCAAAGAAGAATTTAATTGGTCACTTATGTTTGATTTCTTTTTTCCGTTGATTTATTCTTATTCTTTCCATTTTGGATTTGTCACTTGTGATTGAGTGCTTGTTGTAAGTTATTTCCAAGGAATCCACATCATGCAGACTCCTCCTTCTTTCCTAATACTATGCTTATGATGACGTCCCCACCGTCTCCAAATTTCACTCTTGCACGGCATGCTCTCTCGTTATTAGATCGTACACAGTTGAAAATCTCTTGAGGATTAAGTTCCATTCAAACCTATGAAATTAGATAATGAGAGTTTTAGGTTTTTTTTTTCCCATCTTTCAAATGTTATTGTTATAAAGAGAAAAAATTGCCAAATTCGCAACACTATGCATGTGGTTCTATGCATGTGGCTGTTAGATAGGGTGCAATAGATGTCGTGATTCAAAAACACATAAAATTCTTATATATCACTTAGTGAAAAAATAGCTGAAAAAAGAAATGATGCATCATGATTCCAAAAGGACAAGTCAAATTCGTTTTGCAACTAATCCTTTTCTTTCGGGAAAAGAGTGGGGAGGGGTGACCAGCACTATTTATCCCATTTGGCCATTCTCGTAAGGTTCCATACTTGCTATAGAAAGTTTAGTTTGACTCGCAACTACACCGCACCACCCACAATCTAAAGAACCGAGATTGGCGAGGTCGACCAAAAAATGTTACCAACCAAAAAATCTCTTCACACGAGTTGTAGAGCGATTAGGTAATGCATCACGCAATGACTACAGAGTGAGGTTGAAGTTGAATGCTGGGTTTTGGTACGATGAAGAAATGATGCTAAGGTCGAGTCCCAATTTTGATACCCACCTTCCACCTCCCATTTTTTATTTACTGCTGTCGCTAGGGGTGAGCGCGGGTCCAGGGTAGAACCGGGAACCGAAGATCCGGACCCAATGGATCTAGTTCGGTTCTAGGTTCCATGGATAGAGGGTCCGGTTCCTGGTTCCATATTTTTAGAAACCGGAACCGGAACCTAGAACCGGAACCGGAACCTAGAACCGGGACCAGAAACCGGATCCCCAAAAATTAAAAACCCTAATTTACCTTGTCCCTCCATATTGTCCCTCCTGCAGAGTGCAACCCTGCTTCCGCTTCGAACGCTCTACTTCTCTCTCTCTCTCTATTTGAGACGCTTGAAGCGCAGACCGCCGAAGGGCACCGCAGCACCCCCAGCAACGCTCCCGCCTCCCTCCGCGTTTTCGCATTCTCCAGGACGGAGCGAACACGTCTGCGGCGGAGCGTGGGTTTGATCCGCGATGCTATCATCGTCGGAATTGATATCGCTATAAGACACCAATCTCGTTTTGATCTCTGTCGGTTCCTCTCCATTAACTTCGGGCTCGAGGTCGTCCCCAGTGTCTCAGGTTGTTGGCCGTGATCTCTGCTTCCCGACCTGGTTTTCCCGGCTTGCTTGTGCTTCGATTTTTGCCTGTTGAGTTTCTGCTATGCGACTTCGATCCTTATCGGGAACTCTTGCGGATTTAGTAGGGTTCAATCATGTGTAGAGCGGATTTCTCTCTCTCTCTCTCTCTCTCTCTCTCTCTCTCTCTCTCTCTCTCTCTCTCTCTCTCTCTCTCTCTCTCTCTCTCTTTCTCTGTACATATGTGTATATATGTGTGTATGCACGCGCGCTCTGAGAGAACTCGAAGATGTCGTGTAGATTGTCCTGAAGCTTCGCTGGAATGGTGCGGACGGTGTCCAGGGAATGGCTTCATGGTGGAATTTAACCCATTTTCTTTGATTTTGTGATTGTGTTGGCCCATTCTGTGCTTTTCTGATTTGCTATTGCTGTTGCTGTTGTTGGTTCGTGCAAATTTTTCTAGTATAACTGTAAATGCAAATGGCTCACATGGAATGATCTTGCATTTATTCTTGTTTCTATTCTTACTGTTGGATATCCATAGACCATTTTAATTGGATGAGTATTTTATTCGGGGAGCTACTGTTGATGTTATTCTGTAATAGACTAGTACCTTTAAAGATTTTTCAATTTTCCTGTCTTGTCTAGCCCACTATTTGGAAATATCTTCGTATTTGGAAGAGGTATATTAGAAAGGAAAGAATAGATTTAGATATTTACTAGAGAAAAGAAGAGAAAGGATTTGAACCGATTCGGTTATAGTTTAGTTTGGATTTTTCATGTAGTTTTCATTCTCCCAAGACCATCGCAGGCTTCATTTTGTGTCATCAATTTGAATGAAGTTGCATCTTGAATTCTATAGCTATTGTTGGAGATATAACACTAACAGATGGCGTGCCTAAAGAGGAAAAGAGTAGGAGAGAACAAGCAACTTTAGATGAAATGTGTCAAGTTCTTGGTGGAGGGATGAGGGGTACTAATCTTCTCATCTTTTAGATCTTGGATGACCTTTTTGGTCCTGAGTTTGACTCCAATTTAAATTCTCTTTCTGTAGCTGAAGAGATCAAGGAACTTTGGGCTGAGTATGAGAACAATTCTTCTCTAGAGGCTAATTTGGTCAAAGATTTTGAGAATATGTTTGGCTTAGTCACAAATCTTTTTTGATGGATGATGCCTATCGTAGAAAATTTAACCCAATGTCAAGCTAGTTTTTCTGCAATAATGCCAATTGATAGAAAAAGATGCAGAATAGTAGCTGGTTAACTTATTGCAAATTTGTATGCTATATGAAACTAACCGTGCGATATCATTCAGCTCGGAGGATGCTTCTGGCTTCTTCGTCTCTTTACTAAAGACGATGCTAATATGTTCTCGTGTTGTTTGCTTGGCCAGCGTTGTTTGATTGACATATCAACTATCAAGAATTCAAGATAACATGTCAATGGAGGTTGATGGATGTGAGGAGATGACTCCGATCACAGAATTTGAATTGTTGGGCGATGAAAATGAAGAAGAGCCATCCCCTACCACGAGTGCAACAAATAAGGTACCTGGTTCTCATCGTCTTCCTCTTAATAAGAAATGTACATCCGATTGCTGGAATCATTTTGCAAGAATCAAAGATAGGGATGGAAAAACATATAAGGTGAAGTGCATTCATTGTGGGTCTGAGTTAAAGTACAATGTTGCTCATGGTACTTCCGCAATGAGGAAGAACTTGAAAACATGTAAGAAGTTTCCTTGCAATGTTGATAAGAGACAGAAATTCTTTGCACCGCGTAACGTAGACTTGGTTGACAAGGCAGGGGGAGGTTCTAGTACTGGCAGTGTCTTATCAACATGGTCATTTAATCAAGAATGTTGTAGGCAAATGCTTGCTCGGTTCATCATAGTTGATGAACAACCATTTTCCTTGGTTGAGCGTGTTGGATTTCGCGAGTTTGTCACCGAGTTACAACCTCTCTTTAAACATTTGTCACGTTTTACAGTGGCTAAAGATTGTATGAAGCTATATTTCTGTGAAAGAACTTGTTTGAAGACTTACTTTGGGAAGATAAATTCTAGGATCGCACTCACGACCGATACATGGACTTCCATTCAAAACCTGAATTATTTGTGTCTTACTGCACATTTTATTGATGAAAATTGGAAGTTGCATAAAAGAATCATCAATTTTGTGGTGATGCATAGTCACAAGGGTAGGGAGATTGGGAGAATGGTGGAAAAATGCATCAACGAGTGGGGAATAGAAAAGAAGGTATCCACAATCACCGTGGATAATGCTAGTTCGAATGATGTTGCAATTGGTTATTTGAAGGAAAAACTTTAAAGAGAAAAGTTATTGATCTTAGATGGTAGTGTTTTACATATGAGGTGCACCGCTCATATATTAAACTTGATTGTTAGAGATGGCTTGACTACGGTACGGGAATCTATTGCACGTATACGAAACGTGGTTAGGTATGTGAGGAGTTTTCCCATGAGAGCCAATACATTTAAATCTTGCATTGAGGGTGAGAAGATTACTTACAATGGTTCGGTTATTCTTGATGTTGCCACTAGATGGAACTCCACTTACCTCATGTTAGACACCGCCATAAAATTTAGAAAAGCTTTTGAAAGGATGGAAGAAGATGATTCAGCTTTTGCTAGTGAGCTTAACCATGATCTTCCTAAAGATGATGATTGGGAAAATGCCATTATTCTTTCGGAATTTCTAAAAATATTCTATGATGCCACCAATCGGATGTCGGGGAGTTCATATGTTACTTCAAATGATTATTTTGAAGGGATAGCTCTTTTGTATAAAAATTTGAAAGAAGCGGCGAATGCTTCGGATCCTAAGCTTCAAGCTATGGGTATAAAAATGAAAGAGAAATTTGATAAATACTATGGGAGTTTGGATAAAGTGAATATGTTGGTATTGATTGCGGTTGTATTGGATCCTAGAGCCAAGTTGAGTTATGTGAATTTCTTGTATGGACAAATTTATGAAGATGAATTGAAAGTCAATGAGGTGCATTACAAGGTGAAGGATGCATTGGAGCGTTTATATGAATTTTATGAACAATCTTCTCTTGATTCAAGTGATAGAAATTTTGGTGCTCAAAGTTTGAGTGCTAGTAGTAGTGGTTCCAATGCCCATGCCGGTGGTAGTGAAGGTGGCAAGATCAAGAAGTATGATGCCCAAGCTTGGCGAAAAACCTTTATGCACTCGAACCAACAAATGTGCAATGACAACAAATCTGAGCTTGTTCAATATCTTGAAGAAAAAAAATGAAAATATTCTTGATCTTGACCTTTTGATGTGGTGGAAGGCTAGTGGCTCAAAATATAAAATCCTATCTTTGATGGCTCGGGATGTTTTGTCTATTCCCGTAACTACTGTTGCTTCGGAGTCAACTTTTAGTACATCAGGTCGTGTGCTTGACGGCTTTCGAAGTTCTTTGACTCCTAAAGTAGTGGAAGCTTTGATTTGCACTCAAGATTGGTTGAGAGCCGTTCGTGTGCCAATTGATGTTGAAGAGTGCATCGAAAATGTAGAAAAATTTGAGATGGGTAAGTGATGTTTATATCTTTATTTATTGTAATTCATTTTATATATCTAATAAGTGAATATTTTATTTAATCTTTCTTTTTTTTAGATATGGATTGTCTGAATGAGGAGATTATCGTCAGTAAATAGAGTTTACCAGTTGAAGCGGAATGAATGTATGTGGTAGGTTTTCTAATACTTATTTTATTTTACCAATAAATTGATATGGATTGTCTTAATACTTTGGTTGTCTTTGAAGGAGCAGCTAAAGTCGTGTTATTTGTGATTCTACCAATTATTTGTGTGTGCCTTTGACCTCGTGGTTGTTTAAAGGAGGAAGAAATTTAATGCCGGAGTGGATACCGAAGAAGTTTTTGGTCTTTCTGCTTTTGTGCTTTTGCAGAATGTATGAGGAGAAATGTGATATGTATTGAGAAAAATGTGGCATCTTACCTTGGAATTTAAAGTCATATGTATTGCATCTCAACAATTACTATTTATCGTGCTATTCCCTTTCTTTTAAGAAAAAATGTAACTTTTCTATAATTTGTCTTTTGTATTCTTTTTTATGAATGTTCATTTTCATTTTGATTAACTAAAAAAAAAAAGAACCTGTTGGAACCTGGAACCGACCCTAGAACCTGTGATAGGGTAGGTTCCAGGTTCCACGTTTCGACGGGTAGGTTCTAGGTTCCTCATTTTGAGGAACCTGTACCCGAGGGTAGGTTCCAGGCGGAACCTACCCGGAACCTGGAACCGCTCACCCTAGCTGTCGCGACCTATCTGTCCCGATTGGGCTAGGCTAATAGGTATTTGTCAATGAATATGAACAATGATTGGTTTGTATGAAGGACAAACCAAATGATTCATTAATCCAATGACCGAGACACTCCCAATCCTCATACCTCGCGTGACGAGAATTATCTAATTTACACATTTGATTGGAGTCGCCACTAGCGATGATCAAGGATCAGCTAGAAACCCTAATTGAGACGCAGAAGTGTTGTCTCGATACGCGCAAAAACTAAAGATTCTAAAATTCGAAGACTTAATTACACTAGCGATCTAATTAGTGCCCTTTTGGTACATAAACTTGAATTTCTGTAAACTAACGTACCGGACAGCTTATCGAAAAAGTTAAGATTCCACCTAACCGTTTTAAAAATAAAAAATTAACAATCAATGTATTAAAAGTGCGCAATCAGATAATCATGAAGAAAATAAACAACCAGCGACCTAGTATCGTCTCTAAAAAGAAAATGAAATCAAAAGCCCTAAAGTAAAGCTCTAATGGCTTATCCGATTTTTGGGAACTTTTTAAAAGGGTTTTCTCAATTTTTTAAGAGTTTTCAAACTAAGTCTAGAATAAAATTAACACCAAAATCTAGTGAAATTAATCCAAAAAATTATTTTTGAACACTTCATAATTTCCTGGATTTTTTGGAATTTTTCTGAAATTTTTAATGTATTTTCTAAATTTTTTAATGTTTTTCAATTTTTTCCAGATTTTTAAAATATTTTTTGGGTTTTTTAAACATTTTCGAATTTTTTTGGAATTTTTAATATTTTAATGTATATTTTTTGAATTTTTGAATATTTTTATTAATTAAAAAAGATTCCGGACCGGGTCCCCGATCCGATCCGACCCGGATTATGACCCGCCCGGGATCCCCCTTTTTTCTATTTCTTTTCTAAATTTTTTATCCTTTTCTTTTCTATTTCTCTTTTTCCTTTTCTATTTTTCTTTTTTCCTATTTCTCTTTTCTCTTTATTTTTTATTCCCCTTTTGTTTTCTTCTGCCAGGACGACTTCTTGGGGACGTCCTCTGCCTCTTCACCGTGAGTCTTTCCACGAGTCTACGCCCCCATCCTTTCTTCGCCTCCGACCGTCGGCGCGTGTCGCCACCGCCAGCCTTACATTTTCGCTGCCGGCCATCACAAACCACCGGACCGTCGGCTAACTCCGGCCACAAAAAACGACACCGGAGACCAAACACCGATATCGACTTCGGTTTTTTTATATCTCCAAATCTCAACCAAATCTGTAACTCTAAATCTATACTCACATAAAAACACACGAAACAAGGATGGGAAACTGACCACGGCGGACTCTTACCACGGGCATTGCTCCGGTGAGAGGAGTGAGTCTCCAGAAGGTGCTCGTCCACGGCCAACGACGGGAATCGACAAGTATGCCACGAAATCATACAAAAACATAGAGGCAGTCACCATTCGATAAACATGAGGATTAACAGAGCATAAAAACCGATTTCCAAGCATCGATTCAGCAAAACTCAATTTGGTTCTTCATTCAAACATTTCGTGTGCAAGTTGAGATATACGCTCTAAAGTGAGATTCAATGAGATCTTCGGTTCGGTTGTGATGTATGAAGACCTAAACCAGCATATTTCATATCAGCTCGATCTCAGTTTGCCATATCTCACTCAAACTTTTCGCAATCAAACTTAGTGCGCTAAGCACCTAATATCTCATTCAGGCATTTCGACGAACAGTTAGCATGTGACTAGGAATACGAGGTCCGAATCTGACCTCAACGTGATTCTTGGGCTAAACACGATACGTACAGACCCAAGTCATCATTATACATTACGATCCAGCTTCGGTATCGCATGATTGGGTCACGACACCACCGAGTGAACCCGGTATGTGAGCCCACCAAGATGCAAGAGAAAACAGGGGATACACGAGAAGCTTACATGGTTCAAAACGGCCGGAACGACGCGCGACGGCTGGCAGACTGGCTTCCGACAATAACGACGGTGGTTCGAGCCAACTACCGGTGAACGGGAAGGATTTGTGACTCCCTCTCTCTCGGTCTCCATCTTTCCCCCTTTAGAGACCTGGCCATTGAGCAGCTTCATTTTCTCCTTCCGCTCTTGATCATCAGAACCGACACTCCTCCTCAATGATACTATCTCGGACTTTTAGGTAGCGACTTCATTCTCCAACGAAACTCTGACGGACAATGCTCTCTCCCTTTCCTCTTTCATAAGGTCTGCACTTGTCCGTTCCGCTTCGCATGCTTTCTTGTGATTAAAGCTTTAGATCTGAATCTTGTCGAGCTGTTACTCGAGGAGCTTCGCGGCTTGTCTGAGAGCATTTCGTTTCTCTTCTAGCTTCGAGTATTTGACCTTCCACGCACAGCAAACAGACGTTCTCCGGCTCCCCCTTTCAGCGAAACATTTGCTGCCATTGTAGCCACCGCAAGCGAAGAACCACCTCCAGTTCAGCCCCGGATCCACCCCAGAAGAAGCGGTGCATTCATGGAAAACCCTCGAGCCTTGCCCTTCTCTGTTTCTTCTTTTTCCAGCCCCCACGAAACAGAAACCAAAACAAAGCCCCCCCCCCTCCTCTCTCGGTCACTCTTGGCCTCTTTATCCCCGAATGCTCCTCCCTTTTCCTCGGGACCACTGGCTATACTTTTGATATTCTCGGCGTCGCGCGACGCCATCTGCCGCTGCGCAACCTCCCCCTCTGCTCCGTCCCGTTCTGCTTCTTTCTCTTTTTTGTCCTATCCCTCTGGTCCCCTCAATGCACAGCGTGAGGGAAACAGGAAGAGAAAAGAAGGGGGGCTGGGCTGGGGAAAAGGAGAGAAGGGGAGTTGGGCCCCGAATAGGTGTTGGGCTAGAAAAGGTAGTAAACGTAAGCTGGGTTGGAGGTTTTGTTTTTTGTTTTTTTTTCGAATTTTTTTTAAATTTAATTTTTTAAATTTTTTTAAAACAAGGAAAAATGTGTCTAATAGCCCCCATTATTTCCAATGCGCCTAATGTCTATATGCTATGCAATTTAATGAAAATATTTTTGTTTAGGGATTAAAAAAATTAACCCCTAATTTTATATATAATTAACCTAAAACGGATAGGTAAAAATTAGATGTCAACAACTGCGCCAGCAAACCGCCACTGTATTTTTAATTCACAAATTGATTCTTATCTTACATCCATAAATTCTCCAAATTCACATCTATTAAACACTACTCTTACGTCTCTCCTCGTTATCAAACTCGATCACTACATTTTAGCTCCTGAACATGGGAGGAGCGACCAATCAATTGGACTAATGCCATTGATGACTGATAGAGGTAAAGTTGAGCCGTTGTTGGGGCTGAATACAAGGTATTCTTGAATTTCAGAGGGCCCGACACTTACTTGAATTTTGTAAATTGCCTCTATCACTCCATGGATGTAGTTGGGATTCGCGTGTTGAGAGACAACGAAGAGATCAACAAAGGCAAAGCAATTCAAGGTGAACTAGAGCAAGCAATCAAGAGGTCCACAATTTGTATGCCCATCTTCTCTAGAAACTACGCATCCAGTACTTGGTGTCTTCGCAAGCTAGAATACATGGTGGATTGCTCCAACCTTTCCAAGAAAAAATGCAACGCAACCAAGAAAACTTCCCACGACTCGCTAGTTCGTCCATAACTCCCCCAAAATTATGTCTGTTAGACACTAATCTTGCATCTCTCTCCTCATTATCAAACTCTATCGGTCCTAGTCAAAGCATGCATATTCCATGTATGCATATTTCAACTCAACCCGTTCAACTCTGCCCAACTCTTGAAAAAGAAAAAGAAAACAAATCTTGGCCTAAATAACTGAAAATCAATACATGCTCTTATCCTTTTTCTCCTTTTGAAAATCATATAATGAAATACTGTAGAAATTAATGACAAATGCATGATGTTGTGTCGCGACCTACCCTCATCATGATCAGGTTTAGACCAAGAAGTATTTGTCAATAGATGTGACCAACGATTGATTCATTTAAAAAACAAACCAAATGGTTCATTAATGCAAAGACCGAGGCACTCCTAAATTTCATACCTCGTGCGATGAGAATATTTTAATTTACGCATTTGATTGGAATCACCATTAGCCATAATCAAGGGTCAATTAGAAACCCTAATCAAGATGTAGGAGTGTCGTCTCGATATGCGCGAAAGTCAGAGATTTTAAAGTTCGAAAACTTAATTACACTAGCAATCTAACTAGTGTCCTTTTGCTATCTAAACTTGAATGTTTGCAAACTAACATACCAGACAGCCTATCGAAAAAGTTAAGATTTTACATAACCGTTCTAAATATAGAAAAGAACAATCAATGCATTAAAAATGGGCAATTAGATAATCATAAAGAAAATAAACAATCAACGATCTAGCATCATTTCTAGAAAGGAAAAGGCAATCAAAAGCCCTAATGGCTTATCGGGATTTTTGGGAATTTTTTTTAAAGGGTTTTCTCAATTTTTACAAGTTTTAAACTAAGCCCAAAATGAGATAAATACTAATATCTAGTGAAATTAAACCCAAAAAGTGATTTCTGAACACTTCCTAATTTTCTGATTTTTTTTGGGGATTTTTATGATTTTTCTTCTTTTTTTTAATGAATTTTCTGAATTTTTTTAATGTTTTTTCAGATTTTTAAAAATATTTTTTGGGTTTTTTAAAAATTTTCCAATCTTTTGGAATTTTTAATATTTTTTGGAATTTTTGAATATTTTTATTAATAAAATAAAGATTCCGGATCCGGTCCCCCGACCCGATCCTACTTGGATTTACGACCCGGCCGTGATCTCTCCTTTTTATTTCTTTTTTGATTTTTTTTGTTTTTTTTCTTTTTCTTTTTCTACTTTTTTTTTTGTCTTTTCTGGTCTCCATCCCCTTCTTCGTGCCTTTCCCAAAATTCCTCCCCTGTTCTTCATCAAGAGCTCTTCGTCACTCCATCACCGGGACTTCGCCAGGGGCGCGCCATTGCCACCCGACGGCTCGGCCCACACCGGTGACACCGACTGCCACCACCAGCTCCACGTCCACCGGCGGCCAACTTGGCTACCGGCCCGTTGACTAACTCCGGCCATGAAATGACATTGATGAACAATAACTCGATATCTGGCCACTACCCTTCCGGCCCCAAAGAAACTCACTAAATCTAAGTAAATAAACATAAACACTAAGCAGCAGAGATAATGGACTAATGGGAGTGGCCTCAAACCGCGGGCGTTGTTCCGACGACGAGAATGGCACCTCCAGCGATGGCCTCATTGATAGCTCACTCGGATATACGACAAATATGCCACAAAAAAAAGAACAAAACAACACAGCATCAGTCACCAAACATCAACCTTAGAACAAACAAACGTGACTCTAAGATTTTTACGGGTCGACGCGGTGACTTCAGTTTCGGTTTTCATTCGGGCATTTCATCGAAGAGGTGGGATGCGCCTAAAAAAAAGAGTTTCTAAGTGGATTTCAGCTGGATTCGAAGGTTTTTCTTGATGGAAATCGTTCAAGAACACATCCTGGAGGTGCAAAGAAACATTTTCCTCATCTTGTGATGCCGGGCGACCACCGAATAGACTCGGTGTGCCCGGCACCTGGGAGGCAGGGGAGGGGGAAAAGCAAAAACAGGGGAGCTGAGACACCCACCTGTTCGTGACTGGTCGGCGGCGACGCGGCAGCTGGAGACATGTCGGCGGCACCTCGGGGTCTTCTTCATGCTGATGGGGGCTCCCTACACTCAGGCTTTTCCTCAAAAACTCTCGATCCCTCCTCTAACCTTCTCCCCTTTGTTCTTGACGGACCAAGGGGAAACGCGATGGCCGGAGGTGGTGGACGTCCGGCGACGGTGGCTGGCTCGCAGGGAGGGGGGAAGAGATTTGCCGGAAATCCTCTCCGGTGGAGGAGCCGGGCGATCTCTTCTTAAACCCCCTTTCCCCTTTTTTTTCTCTCTCGGTTTCGCCTCTCCCCCTCTATTCTCCCCGCTCTTCTTCCCTTCAGACACCGCCCCAGCCCTTGCTTTTTATCCTGGATCAGGACCTCCCTTTTGGGACCGCTGGCCGCCTGATCTATGCCTCCCTCGACGAGCGACGACGCCCCCTGCTGTTACGCGAATTCCTCTGCTGCGCATCCCCTTCCGCTCCCGTACCAGCCTCCCCTCTTGGTCCCCTCTGCCGAGAACGATGAAGGGGAAAGAAGACTGTGCTGGGCCGGGCCAAAGAGGAAAGAAAACTTCGATGGCCTACGCAAGAAGGGAAAAGGTCCGGGCCGGGCTGATCCGGCCCACTCAAACCGGGTCGGATAGGCCCGGATTTTTTTTTTGATTTAACAAGAAAAATATGTCTAATAGACCCCATTAATGCCAATGCACCTAATGTCTATATGCCATGCAATTTAATGAATTTTTTTAGAGGTTAAAAATTAATTCCTAATTTTCTATGTAATTAAACCCTAAATGACTAGGCAAAATTTAGATGTCAACACGTTGGGCTAAGACTTATGTCATCTATAGCTAGATCAAACATGCTACTATAGCAAAAAAAAGTTGAAACTATAGTTTTTGTTGGTTCAATTTATATTTATTATTTAATGTTATCTAATACCATAACAACAAAACAAACGAGGGAATTGCAACAGAACAGTATATCCATAATACATGTGGAGAGTTAGTCTTCTTCTTTTAGTTAATCACACTAGTTGTGTAAGAATAAGTGAAACAGAAATCCTAATGTTTTGATAATTGATTATATAAGTCCTAAATGTTTTACTTTTAGTGAATTGAGTCCTAAATGTTTTGTCAAAGGTGCAATCGGGTACACATATCATTGCCAATAGCCTTTAGTAACTGGAAGATTATACTCTTTTAGAGTATTATGAAAAGAAGCATTATTTTAACAGCAATCAGAAATATAGCATGTGAATTTTGTCGATCATGGAGTAGATAACTTCATTCTGGAGAGCAATTTCAAAATAAACCTTTACCTAAACAGATAAAAAAACCCAAAGTATAATTTTTTCTTCAATCACATAAAGTTATGAGAAAAATTGAATTCTACTTTTCAACAAAATCTCATAATCAAGTTTGTCACTCAACTTTCAAGAAACTTATGTGTTTTATTCCTTGATTATTGTCACAACAAGGTTTAATTTTGTCAAAAACTAAAAAGACATGATTTTGCGAATGAGTAAATGTGGGAGATTAGGACTCAATTGCACATTTTCCAAAAAGACTCAGGAATCACTTGACTAAATAGAATGTCTAAGACTCAATCAACAAACAACCGAAATGGTTGGAGCTCCTATAATACATATTTCGAGAACTTTTATCCTTTTTTTTGACACTTTAAAATAAAAAAAAATTTAAGTCCTCAGTTACATAATAGACAAACATCTCATTCTATTTGGGGTTATATTTGGATAATTTAGCAAATAATCTTATGCAAGTTAATAGCATGTGATTTTTATTGAGACAGAAATGGATTGTCATGGGCGAGAAAAATAATACTTTGAAAAGAGAAAAAAAAGGAACTTTTTAATTACCTTCTCTGGGCATTACCATAAAAGTTCCACACCCGTTATGAATGTTCTGTTTGAGCTCTTTGTCTAATGAGAAAATTTTGAAAAAAATGTATTCAGTATTTTTCCCTTAAAGTTTTATTTGAACTGTCCTATATATAACATAAGTTCCTTAAATTGAATAGAATGTAATAAATGAATGAAATGCTTTCTTTATCTTAAATTTGAAAAGATGGATTACACACATCGATCGTGGAATCATACATTCTTCTACATCACAGGCAATTTATTATCCAGTCATCGAATGGAACATGTGAATGGAAGTGCCGTCCCCTGAACTTATCCAATCGAGATTAATTTTTTTTATTTTGTATTTGTCGCTAATGATTGGGTCCTTGTCGTAAGTTTGTTTACTAGGAATACACCTTGCACAGACTCTTTATTTTCTCTTAATGCGAATTATATGTCAATGCCTATGATGAATGTCCCCCCATTTCCAAATTTTTTTGTTGCATGGTATGCACTCTCGTTATTAGTGTGAGATTTTATGGGACCATTATCAAGTATTCTAAAAGTTTAAGTTCTTAGATGAAGGCGTTATTTAATATTTAATGATTCTAACAATTAGATCGTACACAACACTGAACTTGGATAGAGTTTTAGGTACTCTTTTCCATTTTTTTAAGTGTTATTGCTATAAAGAGAGAAATGGGGAAATTACCAATGCTATGCACACGGTTATTAGACGGGACGCAATAGATGTCGTGCTTCAAAAATACATAAATTTCAGATAATCAAATAGTGAAAGAATGGCTGAGGACTGAAATGATGCATTATGATTCCAAAAAAGACAAATTAAATCTATTTTGCACCCAATCCTTTTCTTTCAGAAAAAGAGTAGCGAGAAGCGACAAGAACTAGCGATCCATGTTGTCTGATATCATAAGAGCTTTACAATTATTATGGAATATTTAGTTCGAGTCACAACTGCTCCCCATAACTAGCAGATCGATGATTCGAGGTTGGTGGGGTCATCGCGACAGCCCAACCAAAATGTTACCAACTAAAAAAGCTTTCAAAACGAGTTGCGTTGAGTGCGGAGTGAGGTTGAAGTTTAAGACTGAGTCCCAAGTTTGATGCGCACCTTCCACCTTCCATTTTTATCTACTACACCGGCCAACCGCCATTTTTATGTGATTGGGTGCTTGTTGTAAGTTATTTTCAAGAAATCCACATCATTCAGAGTCCTTATTCTTTCTAAATGCGTATTATATGTCTATGCTTACGATGACATCGCTACCATTTCCATAATTCTCTCACAAGGAAAGAGGAAAATGGGACCTGGTACTCAACTACCCCAATTTCCACGAATCTGGCCCAGACAACATCAATTAAAGGGTGATTATTTCTTTAGTCACTTGTCGTTGATGTTCATTAATTAATTAGAACGTGACGTGACATCAATTAAAATTATATATTTTCTTTTTTGGAGCAATAAAATAATTTTTAATTTCTCGGGCTCTTCCAAGAAAAAGCGCAACGCAACGAAGGGGACTTTCCATGACTTAGAATGGGAAGCGCAATGCAATTGCATATTTTTCTTTTTGGAGGGTAATCAATTAGAATTGTTGATAGAATAATTTTTTATTTGTGGGCAATTTCTCGGGCCCTTCCATGAAAAAATGCAATGCACAAAGAGACTTCCTATGACTCTCTGGTTCGTCCATAAATTCTCCAAAATTATGTCTATTAGACACTACTCTTACATCTCCCTTCTTACCATTAAACCCTGTCGGTATACTTGATAAAATGTTATTTGCTTGGAATTGTGTCAGAAGTGAATGACTGATGGTTTGAACATGCCTATCCCACGTATGAATATCTCAACCCGTTCAACTTTGCCTGACTCTGAAAAGGAAAAAAACACTGCGTGACTAAGTAAAAATCAATGCATTGTCTATTGGTTTTTCTCTTTTTGAAAACTATATAAGTAAACTAAAATTGAGACAAAATCTAGCTTTTATACCACACTAGAAAAGTTCAATCCAAAAATTTAAATCGAAAGGTGCAGAAGACCACATATATATATATATATATATATATATATATATAAAGAGAATATAAAACCCAGTAGCAATGTGGGATATCTTAATAAAAATAATGACAAGTGCTTGACACTGGACTAAGTCTTATGTCATTAATACCTAAATCGAATTTTCTACTATAGTGAAATTGAAATCAAAACTATAGTTTTGTTAGCTTAATTTATGTATATTTTGTAACTTTATCTAATAGAGTAAAAAAAAACAAACAAGGGAATTTTAACAGAACAAATTACACAGAGTGTTGTGGAGATTTACTCTTCTTCTTTTAGTTAATCACACTAGTTGCAAAAGTACTAATGTTTTGATGGTTGATTAATCATGTCCTAAATCTTTTATTTTCAGTCGATTGAGTCCTTAGTAATTTGACAAAGATGCAATCAATATCATTGCCTTTGACCTTTAGTAAATGGGCAGTTATACTCTTTTAAATTGTTATGAGATGAAGCATCATTTTAACCACAATCAGAAATAAAGCATACGAATGTTATTGATCAGTGATCATTGAATAGATAACTCGATTATAGAAAATCTAAACAGATAGGAAAAACTCTAAGAATATGATTTTGATTTTTTCTTGAGTCACATAAAGTTATGAAAGAAACTTTGATTCTACTTTCAATAAATCTCATAATCAAGTTCCTTGGTCAATTTTGACGAAACTTGTCTGTTTTATTCCTTGGTTAATGTAAAAATAATGTAGTTTTGTGAATACCTAAAAGGACATGATTTTGCGATGAGTCAATGGCACCAGCAGGGAGATTGGGACTCAATTACACATTTTCCAAAAAGGCTTGGGAGTCAATTTACTAAATATAATGTTTAAAACTCAATCAACGAACAATGAAAAAAGCTTAGGGCTCGTATAGCACATATAATCTATTTTGAGAACCTTTTATTATTCAGTTGACACTTTAGAAGAAAAAATATTAAGTTTACAATTACAGAATAGATTAACATATCATTCCATTTTTGGGTATATATTTGGCTAATTTAGCAAATAATCTTATGCAAGCGTGTAATTCCTACTTAGAGGGAAATGTGATTGTCAATTACGAGAAAGATAAAATTTTGAAAAGAGAAAAAAAAAGATTTTTTTAGCTACTACCTTTGAGAGTTACCATAAATCTCAATTCCGTTACGGAATGTTTGGTCCCAACTTTTTGTCCAAGAATATATCTTTATCTTTGAAATCTTTATCTTCAAAAAGAAAGTACTTAGTATTTTTCCCTTGAATATTTATTCGAATAACCCATATATGGCATATTTTGCTTAATCAAATAGAATGTAATACATCATGAAATGCTTTACATTTGAACAGATCATTCCCGTACATCACCGGCTATTTGATATAAACGGAGGGGGTCCTCACTCATTTAATAGAGAAAAGTGGATTGGTAATTTTCTTATCACGACATGATTTATTTAATTTTCCTTTTTTTTGTATTTGTCACTTGAGATTGGGTGCTTGTTGGAAGTTTTTTCAAGGAATTCACGTCATGCAGACTCGTTGTTCTTTCTTAATACGAATATTATATATGCTTATGATGATGTCCCCACCATTTCCGTAACTTCGTTTTTAAGGAAAGAGGAAGATGGGACCTAGTAGTCTAGTAGCCGATTTTCCACGAATCTGGCCCTTATGATTTTTTATATCTCTTCTCATTGATGTTCATATTATCAATAGATTAGAACGCGAAGTATAATCGATTGAAATATATTCTCTTTTTTGGAGTGAAAGGATAATTTTTTATTGTAGGAAATTTCCACAGCCCCTCCAAGAGATAATGCAACGGGATGAAAGAGACTTACCACGACTTAAAACGTGAAGTGGAATCAATTGAAATTATATATTTTCTTTTTGGAGGGTATCAATTTGAATAGTTGATAGAATAATTTTAATTAGATCAATTTATTTTTATCTTTTAACATTATTTAATAGAGTAACAACAAAACAAACAAGGGAATTGCAATAGAACTAATAACACATAGTACATGTTGCTCGTCTTCTTTCAATGAATCACAGTATACTTGTGAGAACAAGTGTATTTAAGTCGTAATGTTTTGACGATTGATTAATCAAGTCCATAACAAATATTTTTTTGTTAATTGAGTCCTAAATGTTTTGACAAAAATGCAATCAAGTAGTAATAGCATTGGTGGTGACCTTTTGTTACAAAAATTATACTCTTTGAGAATATAATGAAATGAAGCATCATTTGAACCACAATCAAAACTAAAACATATGAATCTTATCGATCGTTGAGTGGAGAATTTGATTATGGAAACTACTAGAGAAATAAAGCCTACATATTAACTAAACAGATAGGAAAAACCCAAAGTATATCATTTTCGTTTTGTCTCGAGTCACATAATGTTATGGAAAATTTTTATTTATGTTTTTGAATAAAGTCTCATAATCAAGTTTCTCTAGGTTTTTGGGGAGGTGTCTTTCATTTGATGCTAGCCGTATAGGCTGGGTCACTTAGTAATTATTTACATAAGGTAGACGTATAGGCCGCTTGATGCTACAATGCTTGTTGTATTCGCGGCATTGCTTAGTTACTATTTTGCGAGCCAGCTACATCGACCACTTGCTATTTGCCCCTTGATTCTCAACTTTTTCATTGCTTGTTTCGAGAGACACCACCACCAGACTCGCTGTCCTCAGACAAATTGCCCTTAGACAAGTTGTAGCTTAAAGTTCGCCTCAAATAGCCGCCGGACACCACCTCACACATCGACATGTGTCGCCCTGCCGTGGATCCACCAAGCTTGACGCTACGCCACACCACGCCACGCCACATCATTGGAGTAACAAATTTTCGTGGCTCTATTTGACTTGATTTCAAACTTCAATTGACTTCTCTGAAGTCATCTTGAGTTTGAGGGCATGTTGGAGATATTAGGATATTTACTTGATTCTCTATGTCTATTAGGAATTATGCATGTATCTTCTTTGATTGGTGCATATTCCTGATTGATTACAATTAAAATCATGTTTATTGTATTACCTAAAATAGTCATCCAATAAAACCTATAAAAAGGTTCACGTTATCTTCATCAATATACCAAATATACACAAATTTCTTATTTCTCTCTTTCGCATTATTATTCACAGCTTAATACATGAATGAAATGCTTTCTTTATCTTAAATTTGAAAAGATCATTACATGCATCGAACCTTCGTGGAATCATACATTAGCGCACACCACGGGCAATTTTACATGGACAGACGTAATTCTCACTGATTGAATAGAACGAAATGTGAATGGAAGCGCCGTCGCTTGAACTTGATTGGTCACTTATGTTTGATTTTTAATCCGTAGATTGATACTTTTTTATCCGGACATGATTGGGGCTGCTCGTTGTAAGTTATTTTCAAGGAATCCACATCATGCAGACTCCTTATTCTTTCTTAATACAATTACATATCTATGCTTACATTGACGTCCCGACATGATTGGGTGCTTGTAGCCTATTTTCCATGCATCTGGCCCAAACAACATTAAAGAAAGGGTTATGATCTCTTGTATCTCTTTTGTCGTTGATGTTAACGTTTATCAATAAATTAGAATGTGAAGTGGACTAAGTTGAAATTATGTAGAACAATTTTTTATTGTGGGAAATTTCTCAGGCCCCTTCCAAGAAAAAGCGCAACGCAACGAAAGAGACTTCCCACGGCTTAGAAAGTGAAATGGAATCAATTGAAAGTATATATTTTCTTTTTCGGATGAAAATCGATGGGAATAGTTGATAGAATAATTTTTAATTCTCTAGCGCTTCCAAGAAAAAACGCAACGCAATGAAGGAGGCTTCCCTAGACTTTCTGGCTCATCCATAAATCCTCCAAAATCACATCTATTAGACGCCACACTCACATCTCTCTCCTCATTATTAAACTCGGTCATTATACTTGATAAAATGTTATTTGCATGCGATGATGCCATAAGTTAATGGCTGATGGTCCCAGGATGCGTAGTCCACCTACGCATATTTCAACCCTCGGCGCGTGAATATGTCAGGTTCCACTCCAATGCTAGTCTGTCTATACCCGATCAAATGCGGCTTGGATTTATCTGGCGCGTGGAAAAGTTTTAAGTTTAATAAATTAGCACGCGAAGAGGAATCAATTGAAATTATGTATTTTCTACTTGGAAGGGTAATCAAACTCAAACTATTAATTAGAACGTGACGTGAAATTAATTGATATACTTTTTGGTCCGTTTATTTGATGGAAAATATGTTCCACGAAACTGATTTCATGAAAAATGAATCATTTTCTTATGTTTGATTGTGCTGAAAATCACCTGAAAGAAATTCTGGTGTTTAACAAAAAAACGAAATTGATTGGAGAATCCATTACAAATTGCCTTTAAAACAACAGTTCGGTCGTATTTAAAACCAAATCAAAAACCTCAAGCTCAAATGAGTCTTCTAGTTATTGTTCATGGTGCGGATGAATGGGACAGAGTTTGCGAAATCAGATTTGAACTTGAAACAACAGAACAAATCATAGATGGGAAAAATAAAGGAACGTAGCGGATAGGAGTTCTCTGAAAGTTCATGAATCCGTGAATAGAGAGAGATTTGTGAAGATTCAACCGACAACTGGCCGTGCATTGTTAGCTGTATGAATTAAGTAGCCTTCGTCCTGTTGTGACCTGGGGGAAGATTTTTAGTTTAATAATTAGAACATGAAGTGGAATCATTTGGAATTCTGCTTTGAAGGGTAATCAAACATATATTATTAACTTATACAGCATATAATATAATTTTCTACTGTAGGAAGTTTCCTCGGTCGTTCCAAGAAAATGCACAACGCAACGAAGGAGGCTTCCCACGACTCTTTTGCTCGTCCATAAATACTCCATAATCGCATCGATTGGACACTACTCTGTTAGATCTCTCCCCTCATTATTCAACTTGATCACTACACTTTAGCTCCAGAAGATGGCAAACAGAAAATATTCCGATGGACCAGCAGCGTCGATAGATAGCGGTGATGTCGAGTCATCAAGGGAGGCTAAATTCGGGGTGTTGTCGACCGATAGAGGTGATGACGATCCAACTCTGGGGGCTGAATACGAGGTGTTCTTGAATTTCAGAGGGCCCGACACTCGTCTAAACTTTACCGATTGCCTCTATCATGCCATGGACGGAGCTGGTATTCGAGTTTTCAGAGACAACGAAGAGATGAGAAAGGGTGAAGTGATAGGAGAGCTGAAGCGTGCAATCAGGAGCTCCGCGATCTGTATTCCCATCTTCTCTAGAAACTACAAGTCCAGTGCATGGTGTCTTCGTGAGCTTACATACATGGTGGATTGCAAAGCGATGATTCTGCCGATTTTCTTCGACGTGGAACCCAAAGATGTCAAGCTTAAAACCAACCTGTACCAGGACGCTCTGCAGAAGCACAGGGAGAAGTTCAGCTGCGAGGACGTGCAGCGATGGGAGGAGGCTCTAGTGAAGGTCGCTCACATGAAAGGATGGGATGTCAAAGATACCGGGTAAGCTTTGAGCTTTACTTTTTTTCTTTGATTAGATATTTAATTGATATAACTATAAATAATAAGAAATATTATCATCCTTACATTAAAAGTTACAACTACCCATTGTTATTTTTCATCAAATTGTCACTCAATTCCTACTTATTTTTATTACTTCTCACTACACATCCACTCAATTAAATCGATTCCTTTCAAAAGTAGATGAATTTTCCACCCAATTAAATTAATTCCTTTCAAAACCAGATGAATTCTCTATTTAGACATGACAAATCCAATCTGAATTCATTATTCAATTTGCATCCTTTAGATTGAATAAAAATACCTTTTTATTAACTTCTAAAATAATGTTATGTAGGTTTGATTTAATAAAGCAATTGTTCTAGCTATTAATATTTTACTCCATGCAAAACTAGTAAACCGAGCACACACTATGTATGAGCAAGAAAAAGTGAATAAACAAATCCTTTGCATACATTTGAAGGAAGAAAATCCGAAGGTTTCGATTTTTACAATTTACGGACGAGGGAGCATCTTTTACAAAGTTTAAGATTTCATTCTTGTCTTGCCAATTTACATCTTTGACCATAGTATAAAATACACAATTGCAATTCGTTTTAAGAAAATTGACTGGATTTTGGTTGATTTTTCTGAAAAAAGGAGTATGGATTGAAAGTATATGTGAGGTTACCTTGTATATAATATAAATTCATTTACTTTTTTGAGGAGGAGGGGGGCAATTCACTTACAGTTGATATTTTTATATTCACAGAGGATATATACAAAATTTTTTGCGAGGGGGGAGGTCGCCCCCGCTTGGGAAAATTACCAAAAAAGTCCTAACCCTTTTGCAATTGTGTCAATTCAGTCCTAAACCTTTTACAAATAAGCCAATTCAGCCCATTTGGCCAGTCGGCGCTGACGTGGCCTCCGGCCGGCTGACGTGGCGCCGACTGGCGACCACGTGTCAATATTTTAATATTTTTTAATATTTTCAAAATTTTTTTTTTTTTGCCTTCTCCCCCCTGGCCTGTCCGGCCAGGGGGGAGGGTCGCCGGCGAGGGCCCAGCTCCGGCGAGGTGAGATGGGCCCTCACCACAGCTAGGCGAGCTCGCCCAGCCAAGGCGAGCTCGCCATGGCTGGGCGAGCTCCGCCTCGCCGGAGCTGGGCGAGCTCGCCCAGCCAAGGCGAGCTCTGCCTCGCCGGAGCTGGGCAAGCTCGGCCTCGCCCAGATCTGGGCGGGGCCGAGCTCGCCCTGCCATGGCGAGCTCGCCCAGCTCCGGCGAGGCAGAGCTCGCCTTGGCTGGGCGAGCTCGCCTAGCTCCGGCGAGGGCCCAGCTCGCCTCGCCGGAGCTGGGCCCTCGCCGGCGACCCTCCCCCCGGCTGGACAGGCCAGGGGGAGAAGGAAAAAAAAAGAAAAAAAAATTTGCAAATATTGAAAAATATTAAAATATTGACACATGGTCGCCGGTCGGCGCCACGTCAGCTGGCCGGCGGCCACGTCAGCGCCGACCGGCCAAATGGACTGAATTGACTTATTTGTAAAAGGTTTAGGATTGAATTGGCAAAAAAAAAAGGTTTAGGACTGAATTGGTACAATTGCAAAAGGTTTAGGACTTTTTTGGTAATTTCCCCCCCCCGCTTCCTCCCCCACTCCTCCTCTATGGTTCGTTTATGTTTAATTCATAATATTTTAGAGCTCGATTAGTTAATATTCTATTTGGATGTTTCTTACTAGACCCTTTTATCAAATATGACAGTCACGGCGAACTCATTAAAATAATCGTTGCTGAAGTTTCGATCAAGCTGAATAAAAGAGACAAAAAGCTGCCCGATCATTTAGTCGGAATTGAGGATCGTGTGAAAGACGTCATGCGCCTAATAGATGAAGGTTCACCTGATGTACGTTATCTAGTAATCCACGGAATGGGGGGCATCGGTAAGACGACTCTCACCAAAGTTGTCTTTAACCAAATTTCCAGTCAATTTGATGGGTGCAGCTTTCTTTTGAATGTTGGAGAAGCTTCAAAGGGTGGCAATGTCGTTCAATTGCAAAAACAATTATTGTCCGAAATTCTCAACATCAAACAGGGGGAGATTTCGGATTGTGATGCAGGGATTTATCAAATCAAAAGGAGATTGTACAACAAGAAAGTCCTCGTCGTTCTTGATGACTTAGATAAGCGGGACCAACTCACAAAATTTGCAGAAAAGCGTGATTGGTTTGGTCTGGGGAGCAGAATTATTATTACAACGAGAGACACCAACTTTTTGCCAATCAAAGAAGAGAATCAAGAAAATAATGTCCGGACTCATCTCGAAGAGTTTAAAATCTATGAAATGAGAGAATTGTGCCATCGCCATGCTCTTCAACTTTTTAGTAAGCATGCATTTGAAATGGATTCCCCTCCACATGATTATTATCATATTTCTCGCGATATCATTTGCAAAACTGGTGGACTTCCTTTGGCTCTCGAGGTCATCGGTTCCTCTCTTTGGGGCAAAAGTAAACAACTTTGGAAAGCCACATTGAAGAAATTACACTTAGTTCCCAATCAAGATGTCCATCACAAATTAATGATAGGCTTTGAAATGCTAGAGGTTGCACAAAGAGAAATTTTTCTTGATATTGCATGTTACTTTATTGGTGAAGAAAAAATCTATCCATATTATATGTGGAAAGCATTGGATTTTTTCCCCAAAATTGAGATCTTTGTCCTTTCCCGTAAGTCTTTGATAAAGGTTGATGGTAATGACAAACTGTCGATGCATGACCTTCTTAGAGACCTTGGAAGAGAAATTGTTCGACAAGAAGACGAAGTTCTTGGGAAACGTAGTAGAGTATGGTCTCCCAAGGATGCGTTGAACGTAGTGCAGCATAGAAAGGTAAATTTTATTCATGGCTACTGTCTTTCTGATCATGAAAACATCAACTCGAAGTTTAAAGTATATTCCCAGATGTGTTGTTTTGTCTGTGTCGTGCATTGCAGAAAACTAAATTTGTCAATTTTGAGTGAAATGAAGGCAATATCATAACTTATATAGGTTGATTTTTCGTCTAAAACTACTTGTTGGTTTTTGGTCTGATACGAATGTTGGATTGCGGAAGCAATATTTTGATATCACTGTTTTGTTTGTGGTTTAATGTGCATGTATGTGTGTGGGATATATTTGGAAAAGGATAACAAGAGAACAAGGTAAGAGAACTTAAAAAAAATATAGGCAATGGTATAAAGAAAATATAATTTCATTATTTCACTAAAGTAGTTTTACTGCTCCCCACACAATTAGATGAACGATTCTAAGCTCTATTTGCAGAGCAATTCCACCGACTTTGATCGGAAAAATCTGTGCCGAGTTTTGCTGAGATATATTTTTTTTTGTTTTTTTAGATTTCTCTAGAAATAGGCATACGTGGACTTATATGCAAGATATTTTGTTGCCTTTGCAGAGAAGGAGAGGTCTAGATGCTTCTTGGAGATGGATCAGTTAGTTTAACAATATTTAGCAAAAGATATTAACAGCTTACATTTACAGTCTGAAAGTTCGAGCAAACAGAATGATTTACTTATAGAACAAGTCTATGCGATATTTACTCACAGAATGCACTCTTTTTCTTTACTGTGGAAAGTTAATTTATGCCTTCTCATGTTGTCAGGGAACAGAGAACATCACAGCACTCAAACTAACTGGACTTCCAAAAGAGCATGACTTTACAAGCGAAGAGATTTCATGGTTACCTAACTTAAGGTTGTTGGAATTAGAGGGGGGGAACTTGTTAGGAGACTTTAAAAATCTTCTCTCAAATTTAAAATGGCTCTCTTGGCATCGATGCCCTTCAGACTTGCAGGCGGTCAATTTATGTTTACGGAACTTAGTTGTGCTCAAGCTTTCAAATAGCGAAATTCCCGAGAACTGGAATGGATGGAGCCCATGCTTGGTATGATTTTGCATCACATATATACATTTGTTGCCATATCCCTTGCCTTACTTTTCTAATTCTAATTTGCTTCGCAGGCAAATCGTGAATTGAAAGTTATACATCTCACGAGATGCCATCTTTTGATAGCTCCCGACTTCTCAATGTGCTTGAATTTGAGGATACTAGTTTTTGCTGAACATTGTCCAGCGTCGCCATTTATTGATAGCTCCATCGGTAAGCTAGAGCACCTTAAGCGCTTGGAAATAATTGCAGCTGAAGTTCAGCCGTCAAAGCTGTCTGGAAGCCCCCATTTTGACTTGTGCGCAATGCCTTCTGCCATTTGCCGTTTAAAGCACCTGTCAAGTCTAAAGTTGGAGAGGCAGTGTATACGAGAGCTTCATTCATCTATTGGAGAGATGGCGGGCTTGAAGTGCTTGTCTTTAGTGGATTGTTATCGGCTTCGAAGACTTCCTGATTCCATTGGGAAATTGAGATCATTGCTCGAATTAAATTTGTTCAACACAAGAATCGTAGAGTTACCTGATTCTCTCGCAGATCTCAAAAGGTTGGAGAAAATGAACCTGGGACATACTAGGATAAGGGAGCTACCAAACTCCATTGGAGAACTAGAATCAATGCTCGAAATGGACTTGCAAAGTACTGAGATTACAGAACTGCCTGCTTCCATTGGATATCTTAAAAGACTGTGGAGCTTGCTCATGATTCACAGTAAGATAAGAGAGTTACCTGATTCTATCGGAGATCTCAAAAGTTTAGAGAAAATGAACTTGGCCTCCACTCAGATAAGGGAGCTACCAAGCTCCATCGGAGGACTAGAATCATTGTTCCACTTAGAGTTGCAGTGTACAAAGATTAAAGAACTGCCTGCTTCTATTGGATATCTTAAAAGGATGAAGCGCTTACGTACGTACGGGAGTAAGATAAGAGAGCTACCCGAGACCATAGGGATGTTAGAGAATCTTGAAACGTTGGTATACCATGGTTCTAGAAGGATAGATATCACATGGCCTCCTCAGCTTTCAGAACTTGCCATATTTTGTGATGATCCTCAATCTCTCCCAAGGTTGCCTTTAGGTCTTCATCATGTAGAATTAAATGGTTTCAACTCACCGATAGAACAGCCACTCCTCTCCGAATTGAGATTTTTGCCTACGTTAACGCTCTGTAAATGGGGATTGAGAGAGATCGAGTTTCGGCAGTTAGAGAATCTCCATTGTTTAGATTTGAGTGACTGTCAATCGTTGGTGAGGCTATCGGGTCTATCAAGCTTAGGGAAGCTTGAAAATTTGAGCATTTTATTTTGCTCACAGCTAATCGAGATTCGAGATTTGGAAGAAATGGAATCACTTGAGCAATTATCTATTACGGACTGCATCTCCATAGAAAGGTTACCGGATCTATCAAAACTACATAAGTTATGGAGTTTGAGCATAAGATACTGTAAATCACTGCAAGGTTTGCCCGATTTACCAAACATGCTGGAGGAATTATATATTATGGTTTTGAACTCCATAGAAAGGTTACCTGAACTATCAAAACTACATAAATTGAGGAGTTTGTACATTAGTCATTGTGAATTGCTACAAGATTTGCCTGATGTACCAAACACATGTCATCTCGATGTTCATGCATGCCCAAAGTTAGGCGAGTCTCGTGACTTTTCGGAATGTTGCTGGCTGTGTATGAAGGCCAACCCGCGCCTATCTGCAAGGCGGCGAACTATGTATGGTTTTGGTTGACACTAGGTACGCTATACCATTTCACGCGAACTTTGCGTTATTTTCTTCATTTTTCTTTTCCCTACCCATTTCTTTATATTTCATTGTCTCCTTTCAAACAATCAGCGAACCGTTTTTCTGTTCTTTCTGTTCACCCTTAACATGCATATCCACATTTTTCACGTTACAAGATGACTCAGTCTAATCTTATCTTAGTTTGATTAAAAGTGCAGACGTGCGCAGTGCTTTACGTGGAGTTGACATCAACACTTTCTCCACCCAACAACTGGCAATTTTTATTCTATATTTTGCTTTTTTTAGGCTATCCTAATTATGATTAAGACATGAAGAAATGCCATTATTTTTATTTTTAAAAATCACATCAAGCTTCATCATAATAGTATTAAATTAGTACAAAAGAACTTGTCTCCACAAGGTGACAAAATTAGAGGAAAATTGTGACAAAAGAAAGCTACACCGAAGATATCACTAAGTATATGGCGTCAACCAACTCAATGGTAAGAGCAAATTGAACTAAAGCAGAGGATTTATATAGTTATCATAGCATGTTCATAACAAACTTGGCGTTGGAGCTAAAGAGGTTAAATTGAAATTATCTAACAAACAAAAAGTAAGATTTTTGTATGCTAAATTTATACACTATTTTGTTCATATTGGTCCTTTCTTGAAAAAACTGCTGACATGGCAATTAAATCACCGTTAAATGCGACGGTGGTATCCTAGTTGACAATGTTGGGAGTTAAATATCAACATCTGAAAGTCATTTTTATAGCTGGGATGATATGCAACGGTAGATTTGTGGCTGTAGAAGGAAGGTCGGATTTGAAATTAGTGCATTCGAGTGGAACTAGGTATAATCAGGTGGGATATGATAGACAAACTAAGGTGGAAGGTGTCTAAATAATGCCCCTCAAGTGCTCTTATAAAGAACATGCAACTTTGCTATCAATCGGCTTTTACTGCCTTGATTATGATCTTTCGGTTCCTTTACTTTTCTTTCCTAATTGTTGTTTCTAATCGAATAGGCGATGTATATGCAGGGACCATTGAGGAGCACAAAGGAACTTTTGATACTTTATATAAGTTCGTTTACCTGCAATGGACATATCTGGAACCACGTGTGAGTACACCTCCTTTTAAAGGTTCATAGGCTTTCTAGCTCCGTTAGATGTAGAGTCAGTCTGCTGCGTAATTGATAATTTCAGGGCTTGGATTTTCCTTTGAATTTCTCTCCGTTTGTGTAATGAGCTTCTGGAACAATGTATTATTAGCTAGACATCATAGAGGAGGGCTTGATTTCCCCTGGCTGGATGAGAAACAGAACTTTCATCCTAGATTCCTATGATTCTGATGAATTATATAGTTGGTACTATAAAACTCGTCTTCCAGTTTTTATAAATTGATGCTTCAAGTTGAGTGAATAAGTGGTTGAATTATGCTTAAGATTTAGCATTTTTGTCATGGACAAAAAGCTTGAAAACTACAACCAATGTCCGCATGCTGATATAGGGTACTCTTACATTGTGGATGGCTAAAATTGGCAATCTGAGCTATAACCAGTTCAATATACAATTAGAAAGCATTATAGTAACATTAAATGAATGTTGCTCTGACTCATAATCTCGCAACAAGAACTTGCAAAAGAAAGTTTCCATGTTATAAAGTGAGTGATGGCGGATGAATCCTTGGAGCTATATCACGATCCAAGTTATTGGATATTCTTTTTCACAGATGAATCTTAAGTAGATGAAATACCTCTGCATTGGTGGCATGATCATTAAAAGTATCTTGGACTGATGATCTGCATGATCACGATCTTAATTTATAAGGCAATTCATGGTGAGACGAGAGGAGAAAGTCCTTGTGATTTTTAGCATGATTCTTCTTGGAGAAGAACTAATTCCTTTCGATGTTTAGCTCTTGTACTCTCAATACTCTACCCTCAATTAACGGAAGAAGGATATTAGAAGTGTCAAAAGTTGTGTACGACGCTCACTTTAGTGCCAAAAGTTTTCGGCAGCTTACTTAAGTGCCAAATCGAAAAAAAAAAATGACACTTAAGTATCAACAACGAGAAATTCCAGTCAAATTGATTATGGCGCTTTTGTAATTAAAATTTTAATCTGAGTTATTTTGTTTTTTAAATCAGTCCACTTGGCATTTCCATATGTATATTTCTCCCTCGTCTCAATTCTCATGCCTTTCCATCCTTGCTGACTCGCGTCCGTCTCCGACAAGCTGCCTTCGATCGTCACCCTTCTCAAATCCTGCAAGAACTCCGCCCACATCCACCAGCTGCGCGGCCAGATCATCGTCAAAGGGCTCGACCAGGGCCAGTTCGTCGCTTCCCATTTCATTTGTCGCTCCTCTTTCCTCTCTCCTCTCTCTGACTTCTCTCGCTGCTCCACACTTCATGAGACGGACTATTCTCACCAGCGCTCCCCATCACCACCCAAACCTACGAGTTGCGCCACAGCCCCCGACAATACTTTCGCGACCTCAGCTCATTGTCACCGTAAGGGTGCCGCGGGAGTCGGCGACCCAAGATCTAGGGTCGTCCGAAAACAAAGTTAGATTTGGGCTCAATAATGTTGAATTTGGTATCCCGAGCAACTTAGTCTTCTTTCTCGGCTCTCTTCGCATCGACTCGATCCGGCTCTCTCCGCACCACTCCCAGGCGAAAGACGCTGACATTCGATGCTTACCGTCACTGTCGCTCCCTCGCCACCGAAAGACACTACCATCCGCCGTTCACTACCCGCCATCCATCATACCTTTCGCAGAGAAAAAACTCCCAACCACCGCCAACCTACGCACAGCAATCGTCGTCCCACGCATGGCCACCATCAATCATCACACCACCTCAGCCATTTTCCTGAAGGCATCACCCAACCGAGCACGAGCAGAGACACGGGCGGCTACTATTAACCCACATCGGTCGCCAATATCTCAAACCGTTCATAGATCGAAGTCGCCTGCCATTCACAGCCCTCGCTGGTCGCCAGCAAAGCTGCGGTCAGTTCGTCCCGTTTCTGCTCTGTTTTTCGGCAAAAAAACTTGAAGAGTTTGGGGTTCGCCCGAAGCTTGTTCAGTGCGTCAACCACCAGTGACGGCTTTCCTCACTGTTTTTCAAGCTGCCGGAGCCAGTGCTAACCGTAACCATTCGTCATCCTGGAGCAACAGAGGAGTGGCTCTGTTCTGCCCTGTTTCTCTTCAGTATCAACTTAAGAGATTTAATTTGAAATCTATAACGAGAAAATTTCGAAGATTTGAAGAGGCAAAATCTTGAAAGAGATCACGGGTAGCCAAGAGGAGAAATCAATGGGATATTTTTACTTGAAAAAATGGCAGGCAAGATTGTCAAGAGATTGAGCGGGGGGGGGGGCTAGAAAGAGTGAAATTAAGGGAAAGAAGAATCAAGAATTTAATGCTCATGGAATGAGTTGGCTGTGAAATCGGGGAGGTGATTAGTGAACTGGAGATGTAGCAACTTATAATTATGGCAGCACAAGATATACCTTGTTCTTCTTTATCATGGAGAGGCTGCTCCATCCAAGGAAGAGTTGGCTAAATATATCAATCCACTGCATGGATTGAATTTCCTTTTTCGAGTAATTTTCAAGACCCACTCTGAATGCTGTTGAGTGTCCTTGATACCAAATCGATTTTCTGGTTTCAACAGAATTTTGATAGTCAGTGCTCCAACAAGAGCAAAGAATATATCCACAAAGTGACTAATGGAATTATATGTACGCAAAAACACTTGTAATAGAGCCACGGAGCATAAAAAAAACCGTTACCTGAATGCTACCGTCGTGGCATCCGCAATGCAGTTTTCCTTGCACTAGAGACAAGCACTTAACGTATTTGTTTTGATTTAATAATTTTGAACCCCCATTACATGAATGAACCTGATAGAGAAAAATAAAAATAACAATTACAAGCCAGGGTGACAGATCAAGAGTGAGGCGACATTAATGTGTTATTTGAACTGATCTTCGTTCAATCCTCCTCTGCCAGCTCTCTGTGTTGACTTTATTGCTCGAACCAGCACAAGTGCTGGTGCATGCTTGGCACTTAAATGAGCGCTTTTTAACAACGTTTGGTACCGAAGTGATCACTTTAAAAAAAATTTTGCACTTAAATGATCACTATATGCAACTTTTAGACGACATCGTTTATGGGTTATATGCTGACTGGGCAGGCCGTGCGAGCCATGTAGGACTGAGAAATTAATAAAATATGGCTATGTCGGAGTTTCGGTGACCCAAATCGGAGTTGGCACTTAAGAGTGCGTTTGGCAACCAGGAAAACAGTAACTATTTCTATTATTTTATTTCCAGAATCAGTTTTGGAACAGAAATCCGTTTGGTAAATTTTTTGTTCCCGAGCACAAATTTACAAAAATTTGTTCCTAGAATCAGTTTTGGAACAGAATAACAAAAAACAGTTGCTTCTTGATTCTAGGAACAAGAATTATAAATGGAAAAGAAATTTTTTTTTCTTCTTCTTCATGGCCTCTGGCTAGTTGCCGGATCTGTTGTAGGCGGCCCTCGCCACTGCCCTTGCCAGCCAGCCTTTGCTGCCGGAGCAAGTTTCCAAACTTTCACTTCAAGTCCTTTGCTCTATTAATTTAGTTGCCCTGATTGTTCAAGTTAAGCCGTCCACTTTTGCTGAATGAGAAGAGCAATCTGTTTTTTGTTTTCAGATGAGTACTTTCACAGTGGTCCATCACACGGCACCTCTTATTTCTTTCAAATCTTCGAATGAGTGGAATGCTGCTCTATCCCAGCTGAACAGAACCGTCCACTGCGATTATCCTAAATGGTAATAAATCTTTTATTTTCCTCAAGTTTCTTCATTATTTTCTCTCTTTTGCTCGCATCTCAGATATAAATGAACTAGCAATGACATTATTGTGGCGGCAATTGGGTCTTGTACCTTTAAACTTAACGCATTTGGCATTGTTCCTGGGCATTGCCATGCAAAATGTGTCTCAAGAAACTTTAGCAATTTTGAAAGTGGAAGAAGATGAAATGATTGAAATCTATAATCAAGTTGATGTTGTTATAGGTAAACTAGCTATCTTAGCTGACTGCATGGTTCGGAAGAAGTTTTTATCACTTGCTCCGTTTTAAAAGTTTATCTGACCACCTTTGGGTGCAAGGATGAGTAGAATGATCAAAAAGCAAACTGAGATTTTCTTTTCGTATGCAAGATTGAAATTCTACGCCATCACATAAATGTCCACATACCCCATCATATATCACCAAGAATTCCGAGTTAAAACTTGAGTGTGGCTCACAAGTCTCTACAAGAAAACTGGGGAAAGGTGAGCTGGTTTTCATCAAGTGTATTATTCCGGCATTCAAAAGGCCAGCTAGATTAGGATGATTCGGAACAAGTTCCATGTTTTTTTTGCTTTTGATGAGTAGCAGATGCTTGAAGTGGAAGGGAGTAATTTAAAGTTGAAACTAAATTTGGCAAACTTGAGATGGTTCCTTGATTTTACCGTTTGGTGCTTCAAATATTTGTAAATGCAGAGTGATCTGAGTATTGCATATTTGCTTGGTGACCAGTCTCACTGTTGTCGAAAAAAGCCTATTTGCCAGTTTGCTCATTTTGATTTACATGTCATCCATAGTACTTAAATGAAGCCAAATGGAATTGGCGACTCATGAAGACGATCACAACGATGTGCCATGTGTATGATGAAGAGCACAACTATGTCGCATTTGACCAACTGGCGCCTGAGGACTCCAAGCCAATTAGGCAACGTTTGGTATTTGGCCAAATAGTAACTGATTCTATTCTTTTATTCTCAGAATCAGTTTTGGAACAGAAATCCGTTTGATAAATTTTTTGTTCCTGGGCACAAATTTGCACAAATTTGTTCCCAGAATCAGTTTTAGAATAGAATCAATAAACAAAAAAAGTTACTTCTTGATTCTGGGAATAAGAATCAAAAATGGAAAAGAAATTTTTTTTCTTCTTCTTCTTCTTCCTAGCTTGTGGCCAGTCGCCGGTGTCGCCCTCGCTAGATCCGGCAAAGCAGCCCTCACCCAAGCGGCAAGCCACCCTCCCCGGATCGGGTGAGGGCGGTGGCGAGGGTGGACCTCGCCTGTGGCCAGTCGCCAATGCCGGTGACTTGGCCATGGCCAAGGAAGGAGAAAAAGAAATAAAAAAAGAAAAAAGAAAGAAAGAAATATTTAAAAATCCAAAATATTATTAATAAAAAGAAATTTTGTACAATTATCAAACGCATTTCTGTTTCTTTTCTATTCCAAGAATAGAAATTTTGGGTAGTTAGTTACCAAACGCCTTTAAATGCTTAGAAATTGTTTCCGGGTATGGAATAAAAAAGAATTATTTTTTATCAGAAATTGTTTCCAAGAACAGAATAGTTACCAAACGCATCCTTACATTCCTGAAAAAAGTGATGCCTGATTATGCTTGAGAAGATATTTCTATCGGACTCTAGTGATCTTCAGCTCTCTCTTGTGGTCTTCTCTTCTTGAATTAACCCGACAGTAGGTTACCGATCGTTATGATGATCTTGCACTTGTTGAGTTGACAGTTATCCATATTAGAGAAGAAAATATACTTGTGAACTTTTTGGAAGTTCAAATTTTTGTTGTGTCTAGCATGTTTCAGCATGATGACACATTATAAATTTTCTTCCATGCCAACACGATAGTTGCTCAAAAGATGCACTTAGTATCTCTTAATTCTAGTCGTGCTATCACGAGAGTACTTGATTATAATTAGATCAAGCTTGTTGTTTTGTACATTTTGGTATGAGTTTGCGCAGAGTGCATATTTCTTGAAAATCTGTTGCTCATGAGTTGTGAATGCAATATGTCAACACAACCCTTTAGTTAGGACTAGATCCTACATATATGGCAATAAGGATAGCACTCCCTACTTCAAAGGTTGTTGTATCATATAAGGACAGTATTCCTCATTTCGTGGGCAAAGCTCGAGGTCTTCCATTGATTAATGAATTCGCACATTCATGAAAGTTTAGTTATAGTCTAGCTACATTTTGCACATTAACGGTGTCTTCTAAGTATGCTATGCATCATGATAGCATCGTTGCCTTTTCCTTTCGCTCTTCTTTTGCGGACCAAAATTGATCAATTTGGTTTACCAAAAAAATTACCAGTTTCTCCTCCTTTGGAGAGGTTTCTGTCAAATTATATAGAATCATGGACAAACGTGGGTATGCAATAAATGAGAAAACTAAGAAGAACAAATTCATTTCACATCAAGTCGGTTAGTTTGATGCTTATAGGATGAGCTCTTCATAATTTCTCACTATACCAACATTGAGACATATTACAATAGGCGAGAGAAATAATTACCATGGTTAGAAGACATAATTACTTAAATTTCGATGAGCTGTGCATGGTTATAAGAGAGAGAGAGAGAGAGAGAGAGAGAGAGAGAGAGAGAGAGAGAGAGAGAGAGAGAGATTACATAATAGATTAACATATCACTCAATTAGTGAATATATCTAGATAGTTTAGCAAATGATTATTATTTACAAGAAAGACAATACTTTGAAAAGAGAAAAAAAAAACATAATTTTTTAGCTACTCTCTAGGCGTTACTATAAGAGTTTCACACTTATTACGGAATGTTCGACGTGAACTCTTCATCCAATAATACAATTTTATTTTAGAAATCGTTATCTTGAAAAAAAATACTTGCTATTTTTCCTTTGAATTTTTATTCTAATAACTGATATATCACTGGATTATACATCAATGACATTCTTTTTTTTTTTTGGTAAAGGTAAGATTTGTATAACTAATCATAACACCAAAAACAACCTAAGCTCAAACCAACATCTGACCATATTAGGACACGGAATGTCCAGACAAGGTCAAGAATGGTTCAGCAGGAAAGAGAAGAAAAAGGCCAACAGCCAGCTAAAAAAAACAAGGGACACAAAAACCGAAAGGCAAAGGAAAAAGACAATCCCATCCAGAACTAGGGATAAAAACCAAACTACTGGAGCAACACACGGACTACAAAGAACGCCGGAGCCCAGCCACGAGAACCAACTGAAGCAGCCCGAAGAAGCAAAACCCTGGTGAGGAGAGGAGCAATCACGAGTCATGTCCAAACCGCCAAAACAGCCGTTGAAACCACCACATCAAGTGCGCCAGAGTGACCATAACTAAGAAACACGAAGGCAAGCCGAAGAGGGCTAAAGCAAAACCAGGCCCATACCAAACCTAGGATACTAGTCCTAGGGGGTAGTCACACGATTGACCGGGGAAAGACCCCAGTTTGCTTGCAATCTTCTATTTTGAGGAGTGTCTGACACTGCACCCATAGAAATAATTTTGTCCTTGACCACCTTAACAAGATGATTAACAATCCCCGGTACAAAGAAGATCTTATCTCTGAAGAGTATATTATTCCTTTCCATCCAAATAAGGTGACAAAGGGCTCCAAGCGAGAAGCGTGAAATACGCTGAGAGAAGGAAGAACCTCCAAACTGTTGCATAGCCCATCGAATGAATACTGTCCAAGGCTGGTTCGTCCACTGCAGCCCACACTTTGAAGCCCAAATCGACGCGATTCTGGCCGTTTGAGGGCAAGAAAAGAAGAGGTGGTCGATGGAATCTGGGCAGCCGCGGCAGAATGCACAAGAACCATCAGTAATCCTCTGAAACCGGAGCAACAGGGTTTGGGTAGGTAAGCGGCGTCGGGAGATGAGCCATAAAAGAAAAGCATGCCGAGGGGCCAAATCGCGATCCCAAACAAAGGAATGCCATGGTGAGGGCCGGCCTTTAGGTCTGATATGGTCCCAAGCCGAGGCGACTGAAAACACTCCAGAGGAGTGGGCCGTCCAAGAAAGGAGGTCCGTAGAATCCATAAAAACAGGGGCTGGTTCCGCCCAACTTAGGAAGGATTCCAAAGTTGCGGAAGTTTGCCATATTGAATCATAAAAACTCCGAACAGAGGTATGCCGGGGTATACGCGAACGGTAAATGTCCATGTCGCTGAAGATCTTGACGAGCGGACCTCTCTCATGCCACCAATCAAACCAAAATGAAGTCCTACGACCATCTCTAATTTCCCATCTAAAAAGATTTGAGAAAGAAGACCGGAGATCAAGGATCTTCTTCCAGGCCCACGAACAGACAGTGGGCTTCGAGACAATCCAAAAATTGGAGCTCTTCAGAAAATTAGAATGGATCCACTTGCACCAAAGGGATTCCTTATCAGTGAAAAGAATCCAAATATGCTTAAGAGTTAGCGCTATATTATAGTCTTCGAGCCTGCGAATCCCAAGTCCACCCTCTTCCTTGGGTAGGCACACATCCGCCCAAGAGACCTTGGCACCACCTATTCCAAGGTTTGGGCCTTTCCAAAGGAATTGTCTCAGAACAGTCTCAATGTCGTGGAGGACAGACTTGGGGAGAGAAAAAATGCTGGCCCAGTACACATGCATAGAGTGCAAGACAGATTTGATGAGTTGAAGACGGCCTCCATGAGAAAGAAACCGCTGGGTCCAAGATCTAGCCCTTGCAGTAATCGAATCCACCAAAGCCTTACAATCCTCTTTGGCTAACCTGGAGGATATAACTGGGACCCCTAAGTATCGAAACGGAAGAGATCCACGTTGAAAACCAAGGCAATCACAAATCTGATTTTGAAGTTCAGGAGACCTACCGGAGATGAAGATACTACTTTTGTTTGCATTCGGTCTAAGGCCTGACCAACCAGAGAAAAGGTCAAGAGCATCCTTGATCAAATGGACAGTACTCACATTTGCTTCAGAGAATAAAAGGACATCATCCGCGAAGAACAAATGCGATAAACGAGTCTTCTTGCAACGCCAGAAGAACTTAAATTCCGGCCTATTAGACTTAGTTTGGATTATTCCGGAGAGGACTTCCATGACGATAGTAAATACGTAAGGGGATATAGGGTCTCCCTGTCTAACTCCCCTCGAGCTCGGAAAGAAGCCATGTAGCTCACCATTGATAGAAACCGAGAATCTTGCTGAGGATACACATTCCATGATGAGCTGAACAAAGCTGGTCGGGAACTGGAAAGCAAGGAGAACCCTCTCAAGAAAGATCCAGTCGACCGAGTCATACGCTTTTTGGAAGTCCACCTTAATGGCACATTTGGGAAGGTACGGCACGTGGTGAAATCCTGCAAAAAGCTCCTGAGCAAGCAAGATATTGTCACTAATTCTTCTACCCTGAACAAAAGCCATTTGAGATTGACTGATGATAGAGGGAAGAACTAGGGCAATACGATTAGCTAAAATTTTCGATATACATTTGTACAAAGTGTTACAGCAGGCTATCGGCCGAAAATCAGTCATAGCAGTAGCATTAGGAACTTTCGGGATGAGTGCCAGAATAGTAGCATTCAACTCTTTAAGTAACCTCCCCGATGAGAAAAAGTTCTTTATAGCAAGGGTAATGGAGGGCCCTATAGTATCCCAACAAGCTATGAAGAAATCCACATTAAAACCATCAGGGCCTGGAGCCTTCCCTTTAGCCAAGCTGAAAAGAGTCCTCTGTATTTCACCATCCGAGACCGGAGCAGATAAGAGGGCCTGTTGGTCCAAGTCCAAAGAGCGGTTAGTAAAATCAGAGATATCAGCAATGGAGGGCCTGTTAGAGAGAGAGGGCCCATTAAGGATATTCTGAAAGAAATCAACGATGTGGTTTTGAATCATAACCAGATCCGTCACAAGAGCATCATGATCATCCAAGACCGAAAGAATACGGTTCTGCAATCTTCTTTTGTTAACGAAATGATGAAAGTATTTAGTATTGTGGTCTCCTTCCTTAAGCCAGCGGATCCTGGACTTTTGTCTGAAGAAAGACTCCTCCTGTCTCCTAAGAGCTGAGAAGGTTCGGATCTGGTCCGTCTCTCTGTCGGCTAGCAACTGGTTGAAAGGATCTTCTTCTAGTGCATCTTGAGTTAGAAGGAGAGCTGATCTGGCTTGCTCCGTACGGTTGGAAATGTCGGAGAAAATCAATGACATTCTTTCTTTATCTTAAATTTGAAAAGATCATTCACGTATACCACGGGCAATTTGATATGGACAGATGGAGTCTTCAACCTATTGAATCGAACAAAATGTGAATGGAAGTGCCGTCCCTTGACTAAATTGGCTACTTATGTTTCGTGTCCTTTTCTTTTCGTGGAAGTGCCGTCCCTTGACTAAATTGGCTACTTATGTTTCGTGTCCTTTTCTTTTCGTGGAAGTGCCGTCCCTTGACTTAAGGAAATAGGGAGATGGGACCTGGCAGTCTAGTAGCCTTATTTTCCACGAATCTGGCCCTAATAACATTGAATAAAGGATTATGACTTCTTGGGTGTCTTGTCGTTAATGTTCTTGTTTGTTGATAAAAGAACGCGAAGTGAAATCTATTCAAATTATATATTTTCCTTTATGGAATAAAAGATAAATTTTCATTATAGGAAGTTTCTTGGGTCTTTCCAAGAAATTATGCAACGCGATGCAAGAGACTTCTCACGACTTAAAACGTGAAGTGGAATCCATTGATGTTACATATTTTCTTTTTGGTGGGTGTTGATTAGAATAGTTGATAGAATATTTTTAAATATATCAATATATTTGTGTTTTTTATTGTTATCTAGTAGAGTAACAACAAAACAAACAAGGGAACTGCTTTAGAACCGATAACACATAGTGCATGTGGAGAGTCACTCTTCTTCTTTCAGTAAATCACACTAGTATAAAAACAAACAAGGGAATTGCTATAAAACAAACAAGGGTTCCTATTGCTCGTATATTGTACTTGGAGAACCTTTATTATTTAGCTGACACTCTAGAATAAAAAATCAATTACATAATAGACTACCATAATATTCAATTAGGGAATATATCTGGATAATTTAGCATATAATCTTTGCAAGTTAATAGGGCGTAATTTTTAGTTAGAGGGAAATGGATTTTCATAGGCTAGAAGGATATTACTTTGAAAAGAGGTGAAAAAAGGAGTTGTTTGAGCTACCCATCTGGACCTTATCATAGGAATCTTACCTTCGTTACATAATTTTCGATTTTAACTTTTTGTCCGTTGAGAAAATTTTATATTAAAAAGTAATATATTGAAATAGAGATATATGATATTATTTTTCCTTTAAAATCTTATTCGAAATGTAATTTATGTATAACATATTTTACTTAATCATGTTTAAATGAATGAAATGTTTTCCTCATCTTAAATATGAAAAGATCATTAAACGCATCGGACCTTTATAGAATCGTGTATTCACGGACACCGTGATAATTCTTTTATGGATAGATGGAGTCTTCACTCATTGAATTGAAAAATGTGGGAACGGAAGCGCCGTCCCTTAAGTCAAGAAAAGAACACCATCATCATCAGTCTTACTATACCCGATCAAGTGCGTCGGCTTGGAGTTTATCTGGAGCATGGAAAAGTTATTTAGTTTAATAAATTAGCGGTGAGGTGGGAATCGATTTTACTTAGTTCAACGTGTGGGTCTTCGCCCGTGACTTGACTGAATTGTCAGACTCCACTTCCACGAAGGCTCATCTCCCCGTGTTCTCTCTCCTCTGTTCTTTCATGAAGCACTACTGGCCTTCAAGCAGTGCGAGGGCTTCCGCGTGAAGAGGCGATTGAGCCGGAATCGGACAAGCGAATACTCCCGTGAGCTTCCGTGAGGCGTCTCGGCACACACCGGCGACCGCACACGACATAGAGCCAGCAACGAAGGCCGCGTCCGCATTAAGCTTAAGAGCTCCTTTCTCCGGCGTCGTCCAGATCGCAGGTGAGATCCCTTCTCGTTCTTGATTTTCTCTTTCGATTCGCGCGGCAAGTTTTGATATCTTCGTGCAAGGCCATCGCTTCATTATCTGTTGCTTGCGGGTCGGGTGATTTGCCTCTAAAAATCACACTTTCTCGCCGCTGATCTATGCTTGTGAGGCCTTGATCTTCAATTCGTATTTGTAAATTGTGGTCTGACCAAAATTTGGTTGTCCAGAGACGAAGGAGAGAAAGAGGTGTTCTGGTGTTTGGGGGGCGTCTTACACACTGGGCACAGTGGGTCAGGTATGATTCTTCGCTTGAACAAGTTTTCCTTTGTAGGCAAGGCATTTTGGCAAAGTTGCTAGAGGAATAGTTTGATTTTGGGTAGGGTGTTCATGTTCCACACTTTAGACCATAGGGCTCGTGGTATTTGGTGCGAGGACGAGGCTTGTTGATTGGCTGGGCTGCCTGCTTCTTTTCTGAGATGATTGTATCTGCTTGTAACTGAGTAATTCCTTGATTTGGCTGCTGTCCATAGTAGTCTATCTTTCTCTTCCACAAATGGGATGGGGATGGCCAAGATTTCCTCCACAATACTGTCCTCAAACAAGCTATACGGGCTTTGTTTTTCGCCTGGTCTCTATCAATCAGTTCATACACTAATTGGGGATCATCTTGGTTTGATGGACTTGCAATTGTGCCTGATCTTGTCCACTTGTCTTCACGAATTCTAATCGATTTTCCATTCCTTACTGACCATTGAACTGAGCCAGCTAATGCATCTCTTCCGATCAGCAAGTTGTGCCACCCCCAGGACAATCTTTGTCCTTTCCTCACATGCCAAAAATCAGTGTTGGGGAAGTAGAGCCCTTTCAGTATTTGGCACCAAAGCGTTGAAGGTAATTAGGTCAGCATTTGCTTAGCATTGCCCTATTAAATGTAATTAGGTCATGAAAACCCATTCCTCCACGGTCTTTCCTCTTTTTCATTACCTCCTAGCACTTCCAGTGTATACTGGCCCTGGAATCATTGTTTTTCCACCAGAATGTGGCAATCTTTTGTTCAATGGCTTTACAAAGGGAAAGCGGTATCTTGAAGATTGACATGGCATATTGTGGGAGCGCCTTGACAACTGTTTTCAATAGGATCTCCATTCTAGCCTTTGACATCATCTTTTCCTTCCACCCTTAAAGTTTCATAATTACCCTGGCCAATATCCAAGCGAACGTTTGTTTCATTGATACACCCTAATCCGAAGGGATACCCAGTTATTTCCCTGTTTTGTCTATTTCTGGGACTCTCAATTCCTGTGCCATATTCCTGCGAAGATTCTAGGGGCAGCCTGAGCTAAAGAAAACACCTGACTTGTTTAAATTGATTGCTTGGCCCATGGCAAAACAGTATTGATTGAGAATGTTAGCCAGGTTTAGGCATTCTATAACTGTCCCTTTCGGGAGAAAGATAGAATTGTTCGCAAACAACAAGTGGGAGAGACTTGGTCAATGTCAATTAGCTTTATTCCTTTTACTCTACCATCTTCAACTGCTTTTTATAGTAAGGAGAGGACATTAGCCACAAGTATAAAAAGATAAGGTGAGAGAGGGTCGCCTTGTCGGATTCCATGTGTCGGGTTGAAAGAAGGCAAAGGCTCCCCATTGAACTTCACACTAAATAAGATAGTAGTGCACATTGCATGTTCCATGAGACCCATTTTCAACAAAAACCCATTTTTAGCATACAAGCTTCCAGTAAGTCCTGCTCAATCCTGTCGTAGGCTTTTTGCATATCTAATTTCAGCACTGCTTGGAATTTTTTCTTCCTTTGCCTGATTCGTAGTTGGTTCAATACCTCTTGAACTATCAGGATATTATCCTGAATTTGCCTTCCACTAACAAAGGCACTCTGTTATGCTTCAATCATTTGAGGTAGCCACGTTCTTAACCGGTTGCCCTGCACCTCTGAAATGATCTTGTATGTGAAGTTGCAAAGGCCAATGGGTCGGTATTGTTAATTAGAACTTGACGTGAAATTGATTGATATATTTTTGGGTCTGTTTGTTTGATGGAAATTAGTGGAATTGTTTTCATGAAAGATGAGTCATTTTCTTATGTTTGATCGTGTTGAAAATCACTTGAAAGAAATTCTGGTGTTTAACAAAAAATGAAATTGATTAGAGAATCCATTACATATTGCCTTTAAAACAGCAGTTCAGTCATATTTAGAGTCAATTTACAAACTTCGAGCTCAAATAAGTCTTCTACTTATTGTTCCCGGTGCGAATAATAAATGAGACGAGTCTACGAAATCAGATTTAAACTTGTCCTGTTGTGGCCTGGGCGAAAGTTTTGAGTTCAGTAAATTGGATCGTGAGGTGGAATCAATTGATCAGAATGGTTTATAAAATAATATTTTACTGCAGGAAATTTCCTCAGCCCTTCCCACGATTCTTTGTCTCGTCCATAAATATTCCAGAATTGCATGCATTGGACACTACTCTCTTACATCTCTCTTCTCATTATTCAACTCGATCACTACACTCTAGCTCCCGAAGATGGCAGAGAGAAAATATTCAGATGGACCAGCGGTGTCCACCAGTAGAGGCGATGTTGAGTCGTTGCTGGGGGCTGAATATGAGGTGTTCTTGAGTTTTAGAGGGCCGGACACTCGCCGGAATTTTGCCGACTGCCTCTATCATGCCATGGATGGAGCTGGCATTCGCGTTTTCAGAGATGACGAAGAGATCAGAAAAGGCGAAGAGATCAGAGGCGAACTGAAGCGTGCAATCGAGAGCTCCTCAATCTGTGTTCCCATCTTCTCTAGAAACTACGCTGTCAGTGCTTGGTGCCTTCGCGAGCTTGCATACATGGTGTATCACAAAGCGATGATTCTGCCGGTCTTCTTTGACGTGGAACCCAGAGATGTCAAGCTTAAAACTAAGCTGTACCAGGATGCACTGCAGAAGCATGAGGAGAAGTATGGCTGCGAGGTCGTGCAGCGATGGAAGGAGGCTCTGGAGAAGGTCGCTGGTATGAGCGGATGGCATCTCAAAGATACCGGGTAAGGTTTGGGCTTTTATTTTTTCTTTGATTAGATAATTAATTGATATAACTATAAATAATAAGAAATATTATCATCATTGCGTTAAAAGTTACAACTACCCATCGTTCTCTTTTTCATCAAATTGTCACTCAATCTCCACATATTTTATAACTACTCACTATGCATCCACTCAATTAAATCAATTCCTTTCAAAACATAGATGACTTTTCTGACCATTTAAATCAATTCCTTTCAAAACTAGATGAATTCTCTATTTAGACATGACAAATCCAATCTGAATTCATTATTCAATTGCATCCTTTAGATTGAATAAAAATACCTTTTTATTAACTTCTAAAATAATGTTCTGTAGGTTTGATTTAATAAAACAATTGCTCCAGCTATTACTATTTTCGTCCATGCAAAACTAGTAAACTGAGCACACACTGTATGTGAGCAATAAAAAATGAATAAACAAATTCTTTGCATATATTTAACGGAAGAAAATCCGATGGTTTCGATTTTTCCAATTTAAGGATGAGGTTTGCAAAGTTTAAGATTTCATCCTTATCTTAGCAATTGGTTTAAGTAAATTGACTGGATTTTGGTTGATTGAGGAGGAGGGGTGCAATTCACTTGCGGTGGACTTTTTTCCTACATATCCACAGAGTATATATACAAAATTTTTTGGGAGGGGGGTGGTCGCACCCGCTTCCTCCCCCACCCCTCCTCTATGGTTGGTTTATGTTTAAATCATAATATTCCGGAGCTCGATAGTTTAATATTCTATTTGGATGTTTCTTACTAGACCTTTTATCAAATATGACAGTCACGGCGAACTCAGTAAATTAATCGTTGCTGAAGTTTCAACGAAGCTGAATAAAAGAGACAAAAAGCTGCCGGATCATTTAGTCGGAATTGAGGATAGTGTTGATGATGTCATGCGCCTAATAGATGAAGGTTCACCTGATGTACGTTATCTGGTAATCCACGGGATGGGGGGCATCGGTAAGACGACTCTTGCCAAAGTCATCTTTAACCAAATTTCTAGTCGATTTCATGGGTGCAGCTTTCTTTCGGATGTTCGAGAAGCTTCAAGTGGCGGCAATGTCGTTCAATTGCAAAAACGATTATTGTCCGAAATTCTCAACATCAAACAAGTGGAGATTTCGGACTGTGATGTAGGGATTTATCAAATCAAAAGGAGTTTCCGCAATAAGAAAGTCCTCATCGTTCTCGATGACCTAGATAATCGTGAACAATTCTCAATACTTGCAGAAAAGCGCGATTGGTTTGGTCCAGGGAGCAGAATTATTATTACGACGAGGGACACCAACTTTTTGCCAATCAAAGAAGAGAATCAAGAAAATAGTGTCCGGACTCATCTCGAAGAGTTTAAAATCTATGAAATGAGAGAATTGTGCCATCGCCATGCTCTTCAGCTTTTTAGTAAGCATGCATTTGAAATGGATTCCCCTGAACAAGATTATTATCATATTTCTCGCAATATCATTTACAAAGTCGGTGGACTTCCCTTGGCTCTTGAGGTCATTGGTTCCTCTCTTTGTGGCAAAAGTAAACCACATTGGAAAGCCACATTGAAGAAATTACATTTAGTTCCCAATCAAGATGTCTATCACAAATTAATGATTAGCGTTGATATGCTAGAGGATGCTCAGAAAGAAATTTTTCTTGATATTGCATGTTGCTTTATTGGTGAAGAAAGAATCCATTCACATTATATGTGGAAAGCATTGGATTTTTCCCCCAAAATTGAGATCCCTGTCCTTTCTCGTATGTCTTTGATAAAGGTTGATGGTAATGACAAACTGTCGATGCATGACCTGCTAAGAGACCTTGGAAGAGAAATTGTTCGAAAAGAACACAAATTTCTGGAGGAGCGTAGTAGACTATGGTCTCCCAAGGATGCGTTGAACGTAGTGCAGCATAGAAAGGTACATTTTATTCATAGCTACCGTCTTTTCGATCATGGAAACATCAGCTCAAAGCTTAGAGTATATTCCTGGATGTGTTCTTTTGTCTGTGTTTTTTTTTTTTTGGTAAGGTATTCTTTTGTCTGTGTTGTGCATCGCATAAAACTAAATTTGTCAATTTTGAGTGCAATGAAAGTAATATCATAACTCATATCTGTTGGTTGTTGGTCTGATACTACTCGTTGGTTTTTGGTCCGATACCAATGTTGGATTGCGGAAGCATGATTTTGATGTCACTATTTAGTTTGTGGTTTAATGTGCTAGTGTGTTTGTGTGCGGCATATATTCGGAAGAGGATGACAAGAGAACAAGCTAAGAGAACTCCAAGGATATAGCCAATGGGATAAGAAAAAATATAGTTTCATTATTTCAACAAAGTAGTTATACTGCTCCCCCCCACACAATTACATGAATGATTCTAAGCTCTATTTACAGAGCAATTCGACTGACTTTCATAGGAAAAATCTCTGCCGAGTTGTGCTGAGACATATATTTTTTTCTTTTAAAATTTTTCTAGACACAACCATATGTGGACTTATATCGAAGATATTTTGTTGCCTTTGCAGAGAAGGAGAGGTCTAGATGCTTCTTGAAAATGGATCACTGATTTTAACAATATCTAGCAATAGATATTAATTGCTTATATTTACAATCCCAAAGTAGAAGCAAACAGAATAATTTACTTACAGAACTAGTCTATGATATTTTTACTCGCGGAATGCTTCGCTCTTTTTCTTTACCGTAGAAAGTTCACTTATAACTTTTCATGTTGTCAGGGAACAGATAAAATCACAGCACTCAAACTAACTGGACTTCCAAAAGAGCATATATTTACAAGGGAAGAGTTTTCAAGTCTGCATAACTTAAGGTTGTTGGAATTAGAGGGGGGCAACTTGGCAGGAGACTTTAAGAATCTTCTCTCGAGTTTAAAATGGCTCTCTTGGCATCGTTGCCCTTCAGACTTGCAGGCGGTCAATCTATGCTTAGGGAACTTAGTTGTGCTCAAGCTTTCTGACAGCAAAATTCCTGAGAATTGGAATGGATGGGGCCCATGCTTGGTATGGTTTCATATCCCATGTATACGTTTGTCACCATTTCCCTTGCCTTACTTTTCTAATTCTAATTTGTTTCATAGGCAAATCATGACTTGAAAGTTCTACATCTCATGAGATGCCATCTCTTGACGCCTCCCGACTTCTCAACATGTTTGAATTTGAGGATATTGGTTTTTGTTGAACATTATCCAGAGTTGACACAAATCGATAGCTCTATTGGTAAGCTAGAGCGCCTCAAGCGCTTGGAAATAATTGCAGCCAGAGTGCAGCCGGCAACGTTGTCTGGAAGCCCCCGTTTTGACCTGTGCGCAATACGTTCTACAATATGCCGTTTCAAGAAACTGTCAAGTCTAAAGCTTGAGGGGCAGTGTATCCGAGAGCTTCATCCATCTATTGGAGAGATAGCGGGCTTGAAGTGCTTGTCTTTAAAGCATTGTTATCGGCTTAGAAAGGTTCCAAACTGCATTGGGAAATTGAGTTCATTACTTGAATTGAATTTGTTCAACACAAGAATCAGAGAGTTACCTGATTCTATTGCAAGTCTCAAAAGGTTGGAGAAAATGGACCTGGGACACACTCGGATGAGGGAGCTACCGAACTCCATTGGAAGACTAGAATCGTTGCTTGACTTGGACTTGCAGCGTACTGATATTATAGCACTGCCTGCTTCCATTGGATCTCTTAAAAGCCTTAGGCGCTTAATTGCGATTGAGAGTAAGATAAGAGAGTTACCTAATTCTATTGGAGATCTCAAAAGCTTGGAGAGAATGGACCTGGGAAAAACTCAAATAAGGGAGCTACCAAACTCCATTGGAAGACTAGAATCATTGCTCTACTTATCCTTATGGGATACAAAAATTACAGAATTGCCTGCTTCTATTGGATATCTTAAAAGGCTGAAGTCATTAAATACGCATGGGACAAAGATAAGAGAGCTACCTAAGACCATATGGACTTTGGAGAATCTTGACTCGTTGGTATACCATGGTTATGATTCTAGAAATATAGATATCACATGGCTTTCAAAAGTAGGCAAGTATTGTGATGATCCTCAATCTCTCCCACGGCTTCCTTTAGGTTTTCGTCATTTGGTATTAGACAGTGTCATGTTACCGATAGAACAACCCTTTCTCTCTGATTTGAAATGTTTGCCTCATTTAACACTCTCCAGATGGGGATTGAGAGAGATCGAGTGTAAACAATTAGGGAACCTCCTTAAATTAAGTGTTGGGAAATGTAAATCGCTGGTGAGGTTATCAAGTCTATCAAGCTTAAGGAAGCTCGAAGAATTGAGTATCTTTTTGTGCTCACAACTAATCGAGATTCGAGATTTGGAAGAAATGGAATCTCTGAAGAGATTATTCATTAAAGAATGCACCTCCATAGAAAGGTTACCCGATCTATCAAAACTACATGGGTTGAGGAGCTTGTCTGTAAGTCACTGTGAATCACTGCAAGGTTTGCCTGATTTACCAAAATCACTGCAATTATTATATATTTGCAATTTGTGCTCTATAGAAAGGTTACCCGATCTATCAAAACTACATAGGTTGAGGAGCTTGTTTGTAAATCATTGTGAATCACTGCAAGGTTTGCCTGATTTCCCAAACTCACTGGAGGAATTATATATTCACAATTTGAGCTCTATAGAAAGGTTACCCGATCTATCAAAACTACCTGTGTTGTCGAGCTTCTTTGTAAGACGCTGTGAATCACTGCAAGGTTTGCCTGATTTCCCAAACTCACTGGAGGAATTATCAATTAGAGAATGGAGCTCCATAGAAAGGTTATCCGATCTATCAAAACTACATGGGTTGTGTTCATTGACGCTCTATCACTGTAAAGCACTGCAAGGTTTGCCCGCTGTTCCAAACACATGTCGTCTCGGTGTTCATGCATGCTCACTGTTAGGCGAGTATAGTGACTTTTCCGATGGATGCGGATTGTGCGAGGAATCCATCCGGGGCCAACGTTCAAGGAGGCCAGGCCGGTATGGGTGACACGTGGCACTCTTTCCCATTTCGTTCGTACTTTGCCTTAATTTTTTTTATTTTTATTTTGTCTTTTCCCTTCCCATGTCTCCTTCCGAACAATCAGCCAACTTTTTTTTGTAGCTCTTCCTGTTCACTCTAAAAGATGCACATCCCCCACTTTTCAGTCTTTCCCGTTTCTGTATTTCATTGTCTAATCTTATCTAAGTTTAATTCGATAAATCTGTGATGGTGCGTACTCATAGTGCTTTATGACAAGTTGACATCGACACTCTCTCCACCCGACACATGGCGATTTTCCTTCTATCTTTTTTTTCTTTCTTAGGATAACTTAATTGTGATTAACAAAAGAAGAAATGCCACGAATTGTTTAGCGAAAAAATAAATCAAACTTCATCATAGTAGAATTAAATGAGTAGACAAAACCTTGTCTCCACCAGGTGACAAAATTAGAGGAAAATCGTAACAAGATAAAGAAGCACCAAAAAAAAAGAAATCATTAAAGCATATGAAGTCAAAGGTAAGAGAAGATCGAACTAAAGCAGAGGATTTTCAAAACTGACGTAGCATGGTCATAACAAACTGGGGGTTGAAGCTGAAAGAGGTCAAACTCAAATCATCTAACGAACAAAAAGTGACTTCATAATTAAATATTGTATTAGGATAGATATTCTAGGGTATAAAAAGAGGGATAAAGGCACGAATAGATCTCGAATTTTTGTAAAATGTTCAATTGAGTTTGTGAACTAATTTTTTTGTTTTTGCGCCAATTGAGTTCTTGAACTTCAATTTCTAGGTTCGCCAGTGACTACTGCGAAAGAAAGGAAATGAATAATCGCGATTTAGTGAAATTAAATGGGCGCTTTAAGAAGTCCGAACACTCGATGCTTTGATTACATAGCCACTTCGGCATGGCGTGACGTCGTATTTCAATCCAACAATGCTCATTAGAATTTCGTTAGACGCCACGAACGAGACGTTGCGGTTTCGAAGGTGTAGCAAAGTAGCACCTTCGCTGGAGCCCCCACTCAGATGTGCTCTCTCTCTCTCTCTATCTCACGTACTTCCTAATTTTGTGCGAATGGTATAAGATTCTTGAATATTAATTTTCAGATGAGCATAAAGTTTTGCCATCCTATGCCAGTGAGGATTATTTGATGTTCTTTGCCCAGAGAAAAAAAAGCAAACAAGAGCAAGATTGATGTTCTTTCTTTACGTAAAGAATAAGAGGATGGTATAAGCTTGTTGTTGGTGACCATATCTCGATTAACGTGACAAAAGGCCGTTAAGGCACCGTCAAATGCCACGATGACATCCTGTTTGGCCGTTCAAATTAGAAGAATGAAATAAGTATGTTCTGAAAATTCTAGAAAAGAAAGTTTGAAATGAAGCTGCGAATGAGATCCTACCTTCTCCGTCATCCCGGCACATGCCGTCGGCAACCTTTTGGCCGAAGCGAAACTAGAGGTGCAGAAAGAGCTCGGGTCGAAGAGTCGTGGAGAATATGGTCGAGAGGAGGTTTCACCACGGACTTGTCGAATCCAGATCTGTCGTGGCCATGGAGGCAATGGTGGCCATTTTTGCTTCCATGGCTGCTTTAAATTTACACAAAGAACTTTGTTCTTAAAACCCCGAACTTGAGCGTCTTGGGCTTTGCTCTGAAAGTGCCAAAACAAAGAAGCAGCCAAAACGAACAAGAGTAAAAGGAAAAGAGCAGATTCTAACAAACGTAGGCCCATGAACAGGCCCACGAATATGCTTTTGGCAGGCCCTTATGGATCGGGCCGTATATGGGCAGGCCCGTGTGCCGCCGGGCCCATTTCTAAGTCTACTACCGATGCCTCTGATTTCTCGAGTAAAATGTTTGTTTAAGATTGAGCTTACTTGATATGAAAAGATTTTCTATTAATGAAATGCGCTTACGAGTTCATGATCTTTATGCTTAATAATTAAATTTACCATTAACATAGCTATTGTGGCAAATATAACCCGTTCTCGGTAATTTTTAGTTGTTCTTGACAAATACCGGAGTTCATGGCGAATCAGAGTCCTGCCTGAACCTGTCACCAAGTACACTAGTGCAGCTTGTGATACCTTAATGGCCATCTCTAACGCCTCCACCTGATAACTCTTTTTTTTTTCTTTTCCATTTTACAATCATCAACGCCCAAAAAATCATCAGCCCAAATTACCAAATTGAAAAAGGGTTAACTAGAAAGGGACAGTCTTGGCAGAATTGGTTGATCATGGGAGATTGGATTGTCAAACAAGAGTAGAAAAGGAAAAAGGAAATGGCCATCCGGGAAAGGGAAGAAGATCGGCAGAGAGCTGCACATTGGCCTGTACGTCCATGGAACCAAAATTTTTAAGTCGTTCACGACAGATTCTGGTTCTGGTTCCAACGACAGATTCCAACCAATGCGCATCATTAAACGCGAACCCAACATGAGAACCCGAAGATGTTCAAAACCCAATGAAACCAGCCTGAATCACACCACCCATGCTTCGCGGATCTCGCCCAGTAGGCCCCCCACCCCCACAGAAGTGGCCAGGACATCAAGAAAACGGAGACCACAACAACCCCACGTCCCCACTGGGGACAAACTGCAACCCAGCAACGGTCTCGCGAGAAAAAGTCAGCGGACGACACGCATTACCTGAAATCTCCAAATTTGTCCACGGTGCACACGAACTACGCCGGCTGCCGGCAGCTCCACACGAACCCAATATCAATCTCTCTCTCTCTCTCTCGGTATGGACTGGACCGGTGGTTATGGATGCCGGCAAGCTGCGGAGAGAGACATGGATCCCTCTCTCTCTGTCTCTCTCTGCGGGTTGAGGTTGTACAGTGTGACAGAAATCGCTGGGAGCTTTCTTTTACGCGGAGGAGATTCGAGGGAGAGTGACGAAGAAAGAGGGAGGGGGTGTTTTCATTCTCTCTTTAATTAGTATCATATTTGAAAAATTACAAAAAAAAAAAATCTCAAATTATGTCATTCGTTGAGCCATAACTGCTTTTTTTAATGATACCAAAATCAAACTTATATCATATGACACATTTATCCTCTACCATCACAGTTTCCTCAAAGATCTACGTTAAAAATCCTACGTGGCGATTGACGTGGTATTGTTAATGTTTTTTTAGAATAAGTGATGCCACATCAGAAATAGATAAAAAAAAAAGAAAAAAAAAGAAAAAAAAAAAAAAGAAAGTTCGGACCAGAGGAGAACGAGATTGTAGATGGTCGAGGGTATCTAAGGGCCATTTGTCCTCCGCCCTTTGGTCACCGCACGATATGATTTCCTCCTCGAGTGCGCCCAGAAATCGTCCAAAGGCCCACGAAGTTTGACGGCCCTCGCCGGCAAAATCGGAACGGGAAATGGCCCTTAGACACCCTCGACCATCTACAATCTCACTCTCCTCTGGTCTCAAACTTTTTTTTTTGTTTTTCGGATTTTCCTTTTTAATAATCTTTATTCTGATGTGACGTTCGTGTGGCATCAATTATTCTCGAAAAAACATTACTAACGCCACATTGGCCACCATGTAGGATTTTGAACGGCAATGTTTGACAAAATTACAACGGAGGCTAAATATGTCACACAAGTACAAATTTAAGGTTTTAGACGTCACAAAAAGAGAGTTAGGAATAAACGTGTCATGGTGGCCACATTTCAGGAGTTTTTATGGCTTTTTTCCTAAATTTTAATTTGTTTGTTTACTTATAATAAGTTCTTGATTAATTATAGACATATACAAGACGATTTCTTACAAATTGACTGCACGAACTAATCTTCCCTGTAGAGATAGATCCCAGTTAGGATGAGAATTCTGGGATGATCATTATCTAATAAAGGATCTTGGAGTCCATCAGTTGTTCTATTCCTACAAGCTTTCCTCAGTCACTATCTTTATTAAGAGGAACTATCTCTCAACTTTACTCACTTCCTCCTATCTTCATTATAAGTCACCCTTCCTCAGGAATGTTGCACAGGACCGACTCCTTGTGGGAGTAGAACTGGTTTGTCCAGATTGAAGAAACATCTCCACACCAACGCCTATATGTACAGTCTTGACCCTCCACCTACCTCAAATCTACGTTTGTGTCTTCTGTAGTTTGTTCGAGATGGCTGGTGGTTTCGGCATCCAAAGCGGCGGCGTTCCCAAGCATTATCCCGGGAAAGTCACGGCTTATGTTCTCATCATATCCATCGCCGCAGCCATGGGCGGGCTGATATTCGGATACTGACATTGGTATTTTAGGTAATGCTTTATATCAGCCTTTTCTCTCTTCTGTCGTTCATGTTGAAACTTCAGATTTTATTGTGATTAAGATTCTCTCTTGTAAATCATTTGCGTAGGCGGCGTGACGTTCGTGCCTCCGTTCCTGAGGAGGTTCTTCCCTGCCGTGTACCGAAAGGAGGCGCTGGACAAGTCGACAAACCAATATTGCAAGCTCAACAGCTTCACGCTGACAATGTTCACATCGTCGCTCTACTTGGCGGCGCTCGTGGCTTCGGTGGGTGCATCCAAGGTGACGAGGAGCTTGGGTGATGTAGAACGGTTAGCCTGTGATTATCTTGAAGAATGTGATCGCCGTAATCGCCGGAAATCTCGACAATTTTTTTGATTTTGGGGAAAATTACCATTCAAACAGTTTCCTATATTATTATTTAGGCAGTTTCCTATATTACTAGTCAAGCAGTTTCCTATATTATTATTTAGGCAGTTTCCTATATTACCGGTCAAGTAGTTTCCTATATTATCATTTAGGCAGTTTCTTTAATTATTCAGTTTCCATTAATATTAGAAGTCCTATCTCTATATATAGAATGTCTGTCTTGTAATCAAGAACACAGTATCATTGAATAAAAATTTCGAGTTCTTTGGAATTGTTCCAAATTTACGCTTCTCTCTGCGTCATTTGGTATCAAAGCAGGTTTCTCCTGTGACGATGGTGAATAACGTGAATGTCAATCTCCCCGCTGCTGAGGGCCGTGAGAACGAGCCTATTACGCGGGCTGAGTTTAATCAGTTCGTGGCTCAAACCGATCGGAGGTTTCAAGAGATCCTTGATGCCATCCAGCGTTTGTCCACAAACCATGCACCTGGTGCTCTTCCAGTAGAGCGAAATCTGTCGCTCATGATCCCGAAGATGCTATAAGGCATGGAGGAATTCCCCGACATAGGCGTCAAGGCTATGTCGAGGATACGGAAGACGAAGATGAAGATTTCCAGGAGATGCAGAATCGTGGTGGTCGCCGATACAGGGGATTCCAAGAGGAGCATGTTCGTGTGAATCGACGTCAGGGAGGATATCGACGAGATCCTGAGCAGTATCAACTAAAGGTAGATCTCCCTACTTTCAATGGGAATTTGGATATTGAAGATTTCCTTGATTGGCTTTGGGAGGTCGAAAAATTCTTCGACGCTATGGATATTGACGAGGATCGCCAAGTGAAACTTGTGGTGTACAAGTTGAAGGGTGGCGCTTCAGCTTGGTGGGAACAAACTCAATTGACGCGACGTCGACAAGGCAAGGCTCCTATTCGATTTTGGGGTCAGATGAAACAGAAGTTGAAAAAGAGGTTCCTCCCAACGAACTATGAGCAACTATTATTTCAGCAATTTCAAAATTGCCTACAATCGAATAGATCGGTCCAAGTTTATATGGAAGAGTTTCTTCGACTTTCCGCTCGCAATAACCTGGATGAGTCCGAGGCACAACAAACTGCTAGGTACATTAATGGTATGCGACTTAATATCCAGGATCGGGTTTCTTTGCATCGACTATTCTCTGTCGAAGACACCCAGGATATGGCGTGAAAAATTGAGATGCAATTGGAGAGGACTAGCCCTAGCACTCATGGTAGAAATTATTTGGATCGTGGGTCATTCGCGAAAGGAAGACAGCTTGATGTTACAAGTTCTTCTAGTCAACAAATCCCTAATTCAAGCAGAGTTCCAGGGAGTACTACGGGAATGCCTAATGAAGCAGTCGCAGCAAGCAATCGCACTCCCAATCAGAATACCCAGAATCCATATGCCAAACCCCAACCGATCAAGTGCTACAAGTGTAACGAGTTGGGCCATCGTTCCAGCGATTGTCCTCGTCGTAGAATGGCCAATATCATTGAACATGACGAAGATGTGTATGAGGAAGATTGGGAAAAGGAAGAAGAAGTGGGAGTAGAAGATGAAGTGGGCGAGCAAGTTAATTGTGTAGTGCGTCGTCTATTGTTTACTCCGCAGATAGAAGATACCCAGCGAAATCAGCTTTTCCGCGCTCGTTGTACTGTCAATGGCAAAGTATGCGATATCATTATTGACAGCGGAAGTTGCGAGAACATAGTGTCAAAGGCCTTGGTGGATCACTTGCAACTAAAGACAGAGCCGCATCCTGCGCCCTACACGATCGGGTGAATACGTAAGGGAGCAGAACTTAAGGTAAACCAATTATGCCATTTACCTATTTCGATCGGAAAATCATATCAAGATACTATTGTCTGTGATGTTGTGGAGATGGATGCGTGTCATGTTTTACTGGGTCGACCATGGCAATATGATGTTGATGCTACACACCGAGCTAGGGAGAATAAGTATTCTTTTATATGGAAAAGAACTAAAATTACTTTGAGACCAAAGAGTAATTCCCCTCAGATTGTGAAGAAGCAGAATGCAGGGGTTATGATGAACATCCGAAAGCGTGAAGGGATGTATATGATTATGGACAAGAGCGACCAGCAAGTTGTGATTTGTGTTCCTGACATTCTTAACCCTTATTAAAGGTATTCAGTGATGTTATGCCTGAGGATTTACCTGACGGATTACCTCCTTTGAGGGATATCCAACATGAGATTGATTTCCTTCCAGGTGCTAGTCTTCCTAATTTACCGTATTATCGAATGAATCCGAAGGAGAATCAGATTCTACAAGAGCAAGTAGGAGAGCTCCTTCGAAAGGGCTTCTTGCGTGAAAGCAAAAGTCCATGTGCAGTTCCTGCGCTTCTCACGCCAAAGAAAGACGGCACCATACGTATGTGTGTAGACAGTCGTGCCATTAACCGGATTACTATCAAGTATAGGTTTCTGATTCCACGACTTGATGATATGCTAGACAGACTTGCTGGATCACGGATTTTTACGAAGATTGACCTTCGAAGCGGATATCACCAAGTTCGCATCCGTCCTGGCGATGAATGGAAAACGGCTTTCAAGACAAGTGCGGGTTTGTATGAATGGCTTGTCATGCCGTTTGGACTCTCTAATGCGCCTAGTACTTTCATGCGTTTGATGACCCAGGTTCTCAAACCTTTTATTGGCAAGTTTGTGGTAGTTTTCTTTGATGATATACTCATATATAGTCCAGATGGGCATCAACACATGGAACACTTGAGGGATGTCCAACTAACCTTGCAGCAAAATAAATTATTCATTAATATGAAAAAGTGCAGTTTCATGACAGAACGCCTATTGTTTATGGGTTTTGTTGTTGGTGCGGATGGACTTCACGTTGATGCAGATAAGGTGGCTGTGATTCGCAATTGGCCAGTTCCAAAGAATGTTGGCGAGGCTCGAAGTTTCCATGGTCTTGCAACATTCTATAGGCTTTTCATTCGAGATTTCAGTACTATTATGGCCCCGATCACTAATTGTTTAAAGAAGGGCAAATTCCATTGGGGAGATGAAGCTTCGGCTAGTTTTGCTCTTATAAAAGAAAAGCTCTCCACGGCGCCGGTATTGATGCTTCCTGACTTTGAGAAAGTGTTTGAGCTACACTGTGATGCTTCCGGCGTCGGAATTGGCGCTGTACTTTCCCAAGAAGGTAAGCCTATAGCCTTCTTTAGTGAAAAACTTAATGAAGTTCGCCAACGTTGGTCGACGTATGAGCAGGAATATTATGCTGTCGTGCGAGCTATAAAGCATTGGCAGTCCTATCTTTACCAACAGGAGTTTGTTCTTAATACCGATCATCAGGCTCTTAAATATATCAAGAGCCAGAATCACTTAAATCGAATGCATGCACGATGGGTTTCTTTTCTAGAGCAATTTAATTTTGTGCTTCGTCACAAAACAGGCCATTTAAATAAGGTGGCAGATGCGCTAAGTCGACGTACTACGACACTCGTGACCATGCGCACTGATGTTGTTGGTTTTGATCACCTATGCTCTCTTTATCCTGAGGATGATGATTTTTGTGAGATATGGAAAAAGTGTTATGAAACAAGTTGTCATGGCGATATGATAATTCAAGAAAATTTCTTGTTCTTTGGCAATAGATTATGCATTCCACGTGGTTCTTTGCGTGAACAACTCATTCGAGAGCTTCATGGTAGTACTCTCGGCGAACATTTGGGGCGAGATAAAACTATAGCTTTGGTGGAGGAGCGGCACTATTGCCTCAATTGAAGCGAGACGTGGGGCGATTTGTCAGTAATTGCTACATTTGCCAAACCGCTAAGGGCCACTCTCAGAACATTGGTCTTTATACCCCCTTGCCTATTCCTTCGGGTCCTTGGGTAGACATATCGATGGACTTCGTGTTGGGACTTCCTCGTACTCAACGGGGTTTAGATTTTGTTTTAGTGGTGGTTGACCGATTTTCGAAGATGGCGCACTTCATCCCTTGTAAAAAAACTTCGGATGCCTCGCATGTGGCAAGTTTATTCTTTCGTGAAGTAGTCCGTCTCCATGGTGTGCCGAAGACAATCACTTCCGATCGTGACACGAAATTTCTGAGCCATTTTTGGCGTACTTTATGGCGTTTGTTTGGGACTGTTTTACAGTATAGTAGTTCTTTCCATCCCCAAACGGATGGTCAGACGGAAGTTGTGAATCGTACTATGGCGGATATCATTCGTTGCCTCTGTAGTGATATGCCTAAGTAGTGGGACCGGTATCTTGCTCCTGCTGAGTTTGCCTTCAACAATTCGATTAACCGCTCTACCGGTACATCTCCCTTTCAAGTCATTTATGGGCGTACACCGCAACATACTCTGGATTTGGTTCCCTTGCCCAAGATTCCTGGCTATAGTGTCGCGGCGGAGAATTTAGCGACCAGAATTAATGAAGTCCAAGCTGCTGTTGCTAGTCAATTGGCTGCTTCTAATTCAAAGTATAAGGAGGATGCCGATAAACGGCGACGTTCGAAAATTTTTAGGTGGGCGATGAGGCAATGGTTTTCCTGCGAAATGAGCGTTTTCCTGTTGGTACCTATAATAAACTGAAGCACAAGAAGATTGGTCCTTGCCGCATCCTGAAGAAGATCAACGACAATGCCTATGTAGTTGACCTTCCTGGTGATCTCAATATTTCACCTACATTTAATGTGGCAGATTTATTTGAGTATCATGCTTCCGATACACCCCTTTATCCTGATCATAACTCAAGTGCGAGTTTTTCCGAAGAGGGAGGGAATGATGTAGAACGGTTAGCCTGTGATTATCTTGAAGAATGTGATCGCTGTAATCACCGGAAATCTCGACAACTTTTTTGATTTTGGGGAAAATTACCATTCAAACAGTTTCCTATATTATTATTTAGGCAGTTTCCTATATTACCAGTCAAGCAGTTTTCTATATTATTATTTAGGCAGTTTCCTATATTACCGGTCAAGTAGTTTCCTATATTATCATTTAGGCAGTTTCTTTAATTATTCGATTTCCATTAATATTAGGAGTCCTATCTCTATATATAGGATGTCTGTCTTGTAATCAAGAACACAGTATCATTGAATAAAAATTTCGAGTTCTTTGGAATTGTTCCAAATTTACGCTTCTCTCTGCGTCATTGGGTCGGAGGTGGTCCATGTTGTTGGGCGGCACCATTTTCCTCTGCGGTATTCTCGTAAATGCTGCCACCCAGAACATCACCATGCTGATCATTGGCCGGATTCTGCTCCGTGTCGGAGTCCGCTTCACCATTCAGGTAAAACTCCTTGATGACTACGCTATTTTTGTAACAAGTTTTCTTTATTCATCGTATCATAGGTTACATGTATATATATACACGCTTGAAGAGATTTGATGATGATACCTATAGACTATCAGTTGCATTTAATTATTTATATAGACTTTAATCAACCGTAATTGCATAATTGCAATTATGAGTTGTGCTTGAGATTGCAAGGAAATTGACCTAACCTAACATGATTGTAATTGAAATTCATAGTTCGTGCCGCTCTACGTGTTGGAGATGGCGCCATACAAGCACCGCGGCACGCTCAACGTGCTCTTCTAGTTGTCCATTGCGGTGGGCAACTTGTGCGATGCTTTGTCCTACGTGGCATGATCGGCGCCGAAGTGGACTATCTTTTATAGCTTTTATTTAAATTTATGAATTTATGAATTATCTTTTTTTCTTTTTCGGTTGGAATCTGTCGTTGGAACCAGGACCATTTGATAAAAAAATGGCGATGCTTTGTCTTGAACCAGAACAATGGCGATGCTTTGTCTTGCCATCCTTTGCCAGTGAGGATTATTTAATTTTCTTTGCCTGGAGAAAAAAAAATTCCTTAAAAAAAAACAAGAGAAAGGTTGTTGTTCTTTTTTTATGTGAAAAATAAGAGCACGATATAAGATTGTTGCGGTAACCAAATCTGGATTAACGTGATAAAAAGCCGTGAAATCACCCATTAAAAGCCACGATGACATCCTATTTGGCCGTCCAAAATAGAAGAATAAGATAACTATTTTCTGAAAATTTCACAAAAAGAAAGCTTGAAATGGAAGGAAAAAACAGAAAGACAAATCAAACAAGAGCTGTTGCAATGGGGTGGGCATTTTTGCTTCCGTTGCTGCTTTAATTGAGACAAAGAAACTTTAAATTATTAGAAAGTTTTATCTTAAAAAAAAAGTATTTGATAGTTTTCCTTTAAATTATTGCTCGAAATCTAACCTATATATAACATACTTTACTTAAGTTACTACATGAATGAAATGCTTTCTTTATCTTACATTAGAAAAGATCATTACACGCATCGGATCTTTGTGGAATCATACATTCAGGCAAACCACGGGTAATTTCATATGGACAGATGGAGTCCTCACTTATTGAATAGAAAAGAATTTAAAATGGAAGCGCTGTCCCTTGAACTAAGAAATTGCACATGTCCTAGTAAGCACCTGAACACGATGCGTCCTGACGTAGATTGATTCCTTAAAAGAGCGTGAAAGTTTCCCAAAATACTTGCTTTATACTTTCCTGTTGTTCTATCGATCAATTTATGTGATTGTTCATCTTGCATTCAGTGACGGTGAATGCACATGCCATGAAAACAATGACAGTTGTGTTTGAGATGACGATGACAACATCATTCGTTACTAACTTGCATGGTGTGCGCTCTTGTTATTAGATCATACATGATTGAAAACTAGTCGATATTAAGCTCCAATTAAGCCTATGAAATTAAACAGAGTTTTAAGTATAGTTTTCCCATGTTTCAAAGTGTTATTGTTATAAAGATAAAATGGGATATTCCCAAAGCTATGCACGCAATTATAAGATGGGGCACACTACACGTTGTGCTTTGAAAATACGTAAAAATCTTATATATCACTTGGTGAAAAAATTGCTGAGGTTTGAATTGATGCATTAAGATTTCAAAAGGGAAAAATGTAACGTATCTTGCGTCCATTCCTTTTCATTCAAAAAAAAGGGTGGGAAGGGAAGACCAGCACTCACGATTCCCCTTTTGGTATTATTATAAGAGTTTCGTATTTGTTATGGAATGTTTGATTTGAGTCACAACTATTACATATCACCTGCAATCCAAAAGTCCAAGGTTGACAAGGTCTCTCGACAATCTCACCATCTGACCCAAAAAAAAAAACAATCTCACCAAAATGTTAGAAACCAAAAAATTTCTCCGCACGAATTATACCACAATTAGGTAACGAAATTTCTCAAGACTGAGTCCCTAGTTTGGTCCTCCACCTCTTTTTTTCTTTAGTGAATGTCAAAGAAGAATTTTTTTTTGGTCAAAATGTCAAAGAAGAATTTAATTGGTCACTTATGTTTGATTTCTTTTTTCCGTTGATTTATTCTTATTTTTTCCATTTTGGATTTGTCACTTGTGATTGAGTGCTTGTTGTAAGTTATTTCCAAGGAATCCACATCATGCAGACTCCTCCTTCTTTCCTCATACTATGCTTATGATGACGTCCCCACCGTCTCCAAATTTCACTCTTGCACGGCATGCTCTCTCGTTATTAGATCGTACACAGTTGAAAATCTCTTGAGGATTAAGTTCCATTCAAACCTATGAAATTAGATAATAAGAGTTTTAGGTTTTTTTTTTCCATCTTTCAAGTGTTATTGTTATAAAGATAAAAAATCGCCAAATTCGCAACACTCATGTGGTTCTATGCATGTGGCTGTTAGATAGGGTGCAATAGATGTCGTGATTCAAAAACACATAAAATTCTTATATATCACTTAGTGAAAAAATAGCTGAAAAAAGAAATGATGCATCATGATTCCCAAAAGGACAAGTTAAATTCGTTTTGCAACTAATCCTTTTCTTTCGGGAAAAGAGTGGGGAGGGGTGACCAGCACTACTTATCCCATTTGGCCATTCTCATAAGGTTCCATACTTGCTATAGAAAGTTTAGTTCGACTCGCAACTACCCCGCACCACCCACAATCTAAAGATCCGAGATTGGCGAGGTCGACCAAAAAGTGTTACCAACCAAAAAATCTCTTCACACGAGTTGTAGAGCGATTAGGTAACGCATCACGCAATGACTACAGAGTGAGGTTGAAGTTGAATGCTGGGTTTTGGTACGGTGAAGAAATGATGTTAAGGCCGAGTCCCAATTTTGATGCCCACCTTCCACCTCCCATTTTTTATTTACTGTTGTCGCGACCTATCCGTCCCGATTGGGCTAGGCCAATAGGTATTTGCCAATGAATATGAACAATGATTGGTTTGTATGAAGGACAAACCAAATGGTTCATTAATCCAATGACCGAGGCACTCTCGATCCTCATACCTCGCGTGACGAGAATTGTCTAATTTACGCATTTGATTGGAGTCGCCACTAGCCATGATCAAGGATCGGCTAGAAACCCTAATCGAGACGCAGAAGTGTTGTCTCGATACGCGCAAAAACCAAATATTCTAAAATTCGAAGACTTGATTACATTAGCGATCTAACTAGTGCCCTTTTGGTACCTAAACTTGAATTTCTGTAAACTAACGTACCGGACAGCCTATCGAAAAAGTTAAGATTCCACCTAACCGTTCTAAAAATAAAAAATTAACAATCAATGTATTAAAAGTGCGCAATCAGATAATCATGAAGAAAATAAAAAACCAGCGACCTAGTATCGTCTCTAAAAAGAAAATGAAATCAAAAGCCCTAAAGTAAATCCGTAATGGCTTATCCGATTTTTGGGAACTTTTTAAAAGGGTTTTCTCAATTTTTTAAGAGTTTTCAAACTAAGTCTAGAATAAAATAAACACCAAAATCTAGTGAAATTAATCCAAAAACTTATTTTTGAACACTTCATAATTTCTTGGATTTTTTGGAATTTTTCTGAAATTTTTAATGTATTTTCTAAATTTTTTAATGTTTTTCAATTTTTCCAGATTTTTTAAAATATTTTTTGGGTTTTTTAAACATTTTCGAATTTTTTTGGAATTTTTAATATTTTAATGTATATTTTTTTAATTGTTGAATATTTTTATTAATTAAAAAAGATTCCGGACCGGGTCCCGATCCGATCCGACCCGGATTATGACCCACCCGGGATCCCCCTTTTTTCTATTTCTTTTCTAAATTTTTTTATCCTTTTCTTTTCTATTTCTCTTTTTCCTTTTCTATTTTTCTTTTTTCCTATTTCTCTTTTCTCTTTATTTTTTATTCCCCTTTTTTTTCTTCTGCCAGGACGACTTCTTGGGTACGTCCTCCGCTTCTTCACCGTGAGTGTCTTTCCACGAGTCTACGCCCCCATCCTTTCTTCGCCTCCGACCGTCGGCGCGTGTCCCCACCGCCAGCCTTACATTTTCGCCGCCGGCCATCACAAACCACCGGACCGTCGGCTAACTCCTGCCACAAAAAACAACACCGGAGACCAAACACCGATATCGGCTTCGGTTTTTTTATATCTCCAAATCTCAACCAAATCTGTAACTCTAAATCTATACTCACATAAAACACACGAAACAAGGATGGGAAACTGACCACGGCGGACTCTTACCCCGGGCATTGCTCCGGCGAGAGGAGTGAGTCTCCGGAAGGTGCTCGTCCATGGCCGATGACGGGAATCGACAAGTATGCCACGAAATCATACAAAAACATAGAGGCAGTCACCATTCAATAAACATGAGGCTTAACCGAGCATAAAAACCGATTTCCAAGCATCGATTCAGCAAAACTCAATTCGGTCCTTCATTCAAACATTTCGTGTGCAAGTTGAGATATACGCTCTAAAGTGAGATTCAATGAGATCTTTGGTTCGGTTGTGATGTATGAAGACCTAAACCAGCATATTTCATATCAGCTCGATCTCAGTTTGCCATATCTCACTCAAACTTTGCGCAATCAAACTCGGTGCACTAAGCACCTAATATCTCGTTCAGGCATTTCGACGAACAGTTAGCATGTGACTAAGAATGCGAGGTCCGAATCCGACCTCAACGTGATTCTTGGCCTAAACACGATACGTACAAACCCAAGTCGTCATTACACATTACGATCCAGCTTCGGTATCGCATGATTGGATCACGACAACACCGAGTGAACCCGGTATGCGAGTCCACCGAGATGCAAGAGAAAACAGGGGATACACGAGAAGCTTACATGGTTCAAAATGGCCGGAATGACGCGAGACGGCTGGCAGACTGGCTTCCGACAATAACGACGGTGGTTCAAGCCAACCACCGGTGAACGGGAAGGATTTGTGACTCCCTCTCTCTCGGTCTCCATCTTTCCCCTTTTAGAGACCTGGCCATTGAGCAGCTTCATTTTCTCCTTCCCCTCTTGATCATCAGAACCGACACTCCTCCTCAATGATACTGTCTCGGACGTTTAGGCAGCGACTTCATTCTCCAACGAAACTCTGACGGATAATGCTCTCTCCCTTTCCTCTTTCACAAGGTCTGCACTTGTAAGTTCCGCTTCGCATGCTTTCTTGTGATTAAAGCTTTAGATCTGAATCTTGTCGAGCTGTTACTCGAGGAGCTTCGCGGCTTGTCTGAGAGCATTTCGTTTCTCTTCTAGCTTCGAGTATTTGACCTTCCACGCTCAGCAACAGACGTTCTCCGGCTCCCCCTTTCAGTGAAACATTTGCTGCCATTGCAGCCACCGCAAGTGAAGAACCACCGCCATTTCAGCCCCGGATCCACCCCAGAAGAAGCGGTGCATTCATGGGAAACCCTCAAGCCTTGCCCTTCTCTGTTTCTTCTTTTTCCAGCCGCACGAAACAGAAACCAAAACAAAGCCCCCCCCCCTCTCTCGGTCACTCCTGGCCTCTTTATCCCCGAATGCTCCTCCTTTTTCGTCGGGACCACTGGCTATACTTCTGACGTTCTCGGCGTCGCGCGACGCCCTCTGCCGCTGCGCAACCTCCCCATCTGCTCCGTCCCGTTCTGCTTCTTTCTCTTTTTTGTCCTATCCCTCTGGTCCCCTCAATGCAGAGCGTGAGGGAAACACGAAGAGAAAAGAAGGGGGGCTGGGCTGGGGAAAAGGAGAGAAGGGAAGTTGGGCCCCGAATAGATGTTGGGCTAGAAAAGGTAGTAAACACAAGCTGGGTTGGAGGTTTTGTTTTTTTTCTTCGAATTTTTTTTAAAATTTAATTTTTTAATTAATTTTTTTTAAAACAAGGAAAAATGTGTCTAATAGCCCCCATTATTTCCACCGGCGAGGATCTGGAGAGGGCGGCCCTCGCCGATGTCGGGCGAGGATCGCCTGACATCGGTGAGGGTCGCCCTCGCTCGACGCCGGCGAGGCCCCCCTCGCCGGAAAGGAAAAAAAAAGTAAAAAAAAAAAGAAAAAGCGGAAAAGATGAAAATGCCCATGGACAATGTACATTGGGGTAAATGTGTCACAAATAAGAAAGTTTGGGGTTTTTGGTGTCACAAAAAAAAGTTCGGGGTAAATGTGTTACAGAAGGTAAAGTTTGGGGTTTTTGGTGGCTTTTTCCCTTAACCTAAAATGTATAAGTAAAAATTAGGTGTCAACAACTGTGCCAGCCACCCGCCACTGTGTTTTTAATTCGCAAATTGATTCTTATCTTACGTCCATAAAGTCTCCAAATTCACAACTATTAAACACTACTCTTACGTCTCTCCTCATTATCAAACTCGATCACTACATTTTAGCTCCTGAACATGGGAGAAGGGACTCATCAAGTGGAATAATGCCATCGACGACTGATAGAGGTGATGTCGAGCCGTTGCTGGGGCTGAATACAAGGTGTTCTTGAATTTCAGAGGGCCCAACACTCACTTGAATTTTGCAGACTGTCTATATCACTCCATGGATGTAGTTGGGATTCACGTGTTGAGAGACAACAAAGAGATCAACAAAGGCAAAGCAATCCGAGGTGAACTAGAGCAAGCAATCAAGAGCTCCACAATTTGTATGCCCATCTTCTCTAGAAACTACGCATCCAGTACTTGGTGTCTTCGCGAGCTGGAATACATGGTGGATTGCTCCAACCTTTCCAAGAAAAAATGCAACGCAACCAAGAAAACTTCCCACGACTCGCTTTTTCGTCCATAACTCCTCCAAAATCATGTCTATTAGACACTAATCTTGCATCTCTCTCCTCATTATCAAACTCTATCGATCTTAGTCAGAGCATGCATATTCCACGTACGCATATTTCAACTCAACCCGTTCAACTCTGCCCGACTCTTGAAAAAGAAAAGGAAAAAAAAAACAGATCTCGGCCTGACTAACTGAAAATCAATGCATGCTCTTATCCTTTATCTCCTTTTGAAAACCATATAATGAAATACTGTAGAAATTAATGACAAATGCATGATGTTGTGTTGCGACCTACCCTCATCATGATCGAGTTTAGACCAAGAGATATTTGTCGATAGATATGAACAACAATTGATTCAATTGAAAGACAAACCAAGTGGTTCATTAATCCAAAGACCGAGGCACTCCCAAGCCTCATACCTCGCGCGACGAGAATTTTTTAATTTACGCATTTGATTGGAATCGCTACTAGCCATAATCAAGGGTCAACTAGAAACTCTAATCAAGACGCGAGAGTGTCGTTTCGATATGCGCAAAAATCAGAGATTCTAAAGTTTGGAAATTTGATTACACTAATGATCTAACTAGTATCCTTTCGATACCTAAACTTGAATGTTTGCAAACTAACGTACCGAGCAACCTATCGAAAAAGTTAAGATTCTATCTAACCATTTTAAAATAGAAAATAACAATCAATGTATTAAAAATGCGCAATCAGAAAGGAAAAGACAATCATAAGACCTAAAGTAAAGCCCTAATGGCTTATATGGATTTTTTGGGAATTTTTTTTAAAGGATTTTCTCAATTTTTACAAGTTTTAAACTAAGCCCAGAATGAGATAAACACTAATATCTAGTGAAATTAAGCCCAAAAAGTGATTTTTGAACACTTCTTAATTTCTGATTTTCTTGGGGATTTTTTTAAATTTTTTCTTCTTTTTTTAATGAATTTTTTGAATTTTTTAGTGTTTTTTAATGTTTTTTCAGATTTTTTAAAATATTTTTTGGGTTTTTTAAACATTTTCGGATTTTCTGGAATTTTTAATATTTTAATATTTTTTGAATTTTTTTATCAATAAAATAAAGATTCCGGCCCGGATTTACGACCCGCCTGGGATCTCCCCTTTTTATTTCTTTTTTGATTCCTTTTTATTGTTTCTTTTTCTTTTTCTACTTTTTTTTTGTCTTTTTTTTTTTGGTCTTTTCTGGTCTCCATCCGCTTCTTCGTGCCTTTCCCAGAATTCCTCCCCTGTTCTTCATCGAGAGCTCTTCATCACTCCATCACCGGGACTTCGCCGGGGGCGCGCCATCGCCGTCCGACGGCTCGGCCCACGCCGGTGACACCGACGGCCACCACCAGCTCCACCTCCACCGGCGGCCAACGTGGCTACCGGACCGTTGACTAACTCCGGCTACGAAATGACATTGACGAACAAAAACTCGATATCCAGCCACCACCCTTCCGGCCCCAAAGAAACGCACTAAAACTAAGTAAACAAACATACACACTAAGCAGCAGAGAAAGTGGACTAACGGGAGCAGCCTCAAACCGCGGGCATTGTTCCGACGATGAGAATGGCACCTCCGGCGATGGCTTCATTGATAGCTCACTCGGATATACGACAAATATGCCGCAAAAAAAAAGAAAGCATCAGTCACCAAACATCAACCTTAGAACAAACAAACGTGAATCTAAGATTTTTACGGGTCGACGCGGCGACTTCGGTTTCGGTTTTCATTCGGGCATTTCATCGGACAGGTGGGATACGCCTAAAAATAAGGGTTTATAAGTGGATTTCAGCGGGATTCGAAGGCTTTTCTTTATGTAAATCGTTCAAGAACACATGCTAGAGGTGCAAAGAAACATTTTCCTCATCTTGTGATGCCGGGCGACCACCCAATAGACTCGGTGTGCCCGGCACCCGAGAGGCAGGGAAGGGGGAAAAGCAAAAACAGGGGAGCTAAGACACCCACCTGTTCGTGACTGGTCGGCGACGACGCGGCGGCTGGAGACTTGTCGGCAGCACCTCGGGGTCTTCTTCAGGCTGATGGGGGCTCTCCACACTCAGGCTTTTCCTCAAAAACTCTCGATCCCTCCTCTAACCTTCCCCCCTTTGTTCTCGACGAACCAAGGGGAAACGTGTTGGCCGGAGGTGGTGGACGTCCGGCGACGGTGGCTGGCTCGCAGGGAGGGGGGAAGAGATTTTCCTGCGATCCTCTCCGGTGGAGGAGCCGGGCGATCTCTTCATAAACCCCCTTTCCTCTTTTTTTTCTCTCTCGGTTTCGCCTCTCCCACTATATTCTCCCCGCTCTTCTTCCCTTCAGATACCACCCCAGCCCTTGCTTTTTATCCTGGATCAGGACCTCCCTTTTGGGACCACTGGCCGCCTGATCTATGCCCCGCTCGACGAGCGACGATGCCCCCTGCTGTTGCGCGAATTCCTCTGCTGCGCATCCCCTGCCGCTCCCGTACCAGCCTCCCCTCTTGGTCCCCTCTGCCGAGAACGATGAAGGGGAAAGAAGACTGTGCTGGGCCAGGCCAAAGAGGAAAGAAAACTGGGCTGGCCTGCGCAAAAAGGGAAAAGGACCGGGCCGGGCTGATCCGGCCCACTCGAACCGGGTCGGATCGGCTGGGTTTTTTTTTAATATATAAATTAACAAGAAAAATATGTCTAATAGATCCCATTAATGCCAATATACCTAATGTCTATATGCCATGTAATTTAATGAATTTTTTTAGAAGTTAAAAATTAATCCCTAATTTTTCATGTAATTAAATCCTAAATGACTAGGCAAAATTTAGGTGTCAACACGTTGGGCTAAAACTTATGTCATCTATAGCTAGATCAAACATGCTACTATAGTGAAAAAAAGTTGAAACTATAATTTTTGTTGGCTCAATTTATATTTATTATTTAATGTTATCTAATACCATAATAACAAAACAAACAAGGGAATTGCAACAGAACAGTATATCCATAATACATGTGGAGAGTCAGTCTTCTTCTTTTAGTTAATCACACTAGTTGTGTAAGAATAAGTGTAACAGAAATCCTAATGTTTCAATAATTGATTATATAAGTCCTAAATGTTTTACTTTTAGTGAATTGAGTCCCAAATGTTTTGTCAAAGGTGCAATCTGGTACACATATCACTGCCAATAACCTTTAGTAACTGGACAATTATACTCTTTTAGAGTATTATGAAAAGAAGCATTATTTTAACAGCAATCAGAAATATAGCATGTGAATTTTGTCGATCATGGAGTAGACAACTTCATTTTGGAGAGCAATTTCAAAATAAACCTTGACCTAAACAGATAAAAAAAACCCAAAGTATAATTTTTTCTTTAGTCACATAAAGTTATGAGAAAAATTGAATTCTACATTTCAATAAAATCTCATAATCAAGTTTGTCACTCAACTTTCAAGAAACTTATGTGTTTTATTCCTTGATTATTGTCATAACAAGGTTTAATTTTGTCAAAAACTAAAAAGACATGATTTTGCGAACGAGTAAATGTGGGAGATTAGGACTCAATTGCACATTTTCCAAAAAGACTCAGGAATCACTTGACTAAATAGAATGTCTACGACTCAATCAACAAACAACCGAAATGGTTAGAGCTCCTATAATACATATTTCGAGAACTTTTATCGTTTTTTTGACACTTTAAAATAAAAAAAATTTAAGTTCTCAGTTACATAATAGACAAACATCTCATTCTATTATGGATTATATTTGGATAATTTAGCAAATAATCTTATGCAAGTTAATAGCATGTGATAATTTTTATTGAGACGGAAATGGATTGTCATGGGCGAGAAAAATAATACTTTGAAAAGAGAAAAAAAGGAACTTTTTAATTACCTTCCCCTGAGCATTACCATAAAAGTTCCACACCCGTTATGAATGTTCTGTTTGAGCTCTTTGCCTAATGAGAAAATTTTGAAAAAAATGGATTCAGTATTTTTCCCTTAAAGTTTTATTCGAACTGTCCTATATGTAACATAAGTTCCTTAAATTAAATAGAATGTAATAAATGAATGAAATGCTTTCTTTATCTTAAATTTAAAAAGATGGATTACACACATCGATCGTGGAATCATACATTCTTCTACATCACAGGCAATTTATTATCCAGTCATCGAATGGAACATGTGAATGGAAGTGCCGTCCCCTGAACTTATCCAATCGAGATTATTTTTTTTTTTATTTTGAATTTGTCGCTAATGATTGGGTCCTTGTCGTAAGTTTGTTTAGAAGGAATACACCTTGCACAGACTCTTTATTTTCTCTTAATGCGAATTATATGTCAATGCCTATGATGAATGTCCCCCCATTTCCTAATTTTTTTGTTGCATGGTACGCGCTCTCATTATCAGTGTGAGATTTTATGGGACTATTATCAAGTATTCTAAAAGCTTAAGTTCTTATACGAAGGTATTATTTAATATTTAATTATTCTAACAATTAGATCGTACACAACACTATGAAATTGGATAGAGTTTTAGGTACTCTTTTCCATTTTTTAAGTGTTATTGCTATAAAGAGAGAAATGGGGAAATTACCAATGCCCTGCACACGGTTATTAGACGGGACGCAGTAGATGTCGTGCTTCAAAAATACATAAATTTCGGATAATCACATCGTGAAAGAATAGCTGAGGACTGAAATGATGCATTATGATTCCAAAAAAGACAAATTAAATCTATTTTGCACCCAATCCTTTTCTTTCAGAAAAAGAGTAGCGAGAAGCGACAAGCACTAGCGATCCATGTTGTCTGATAGCATAAGAGCTTTACAATTATTATTGAATATTTAGCTCGAGTCACAACTGCTCCCCACAACTAGCATACCTATGATTCGAGGTTGGTGGGTTCATCGCGACAGCCCAACCAAAATGTTACCAACTAAAAAAGCTTTCAAAACGAGTTGCGCTGTTGTTAGGTTATACAACACTCAATGAGTGCGGAGTGAGGTTGAAGTTTAAGACTGAGTCCCAAGTTTGATGCGCACCTTCCACCTTCCATTTTTATCTACTACACTGGCCAACCGCCATTTTTATGTGATTGGGTGCTTGTTGTAAGTTATTTTCAAGAAATCCACATCATTCAGAGTCCTTATTCTTTCTAAATGCGTATTATATGTCTATGCTTGCGATGACGTCCCCACCATTTCCATAATTCTCTCAGAAGGAAAGAGGAAAATGGGACCTGGTACTCAACTACCCCAATTCCCACGAATCTGGCCCAGACAACATCAATTAAAGGGTTATTATTTCTTTAGTCGCTTGTCGTTGATGTTCATTAATTAATTAGAACGTGACGTGACATCAATTGAAATTATACATTTTCTTTTTTGGAGCAATAAAATAATTTTTAATTTCTCGAGCTCTTCCAAGAAAAAGCGCAACGCAACGAAGGGGACTTTCCACGACTTAGAATGAGAAGTGCAATGCAATTGCATATTTTTCTTTTTGGAAGGTAATCAATTAGAATTGTTGATAGAATAATTTTTTATTTGTGAGCAATTTCTCGGGCCCTTCCATGAAAAAATGCAATGCACAAAGAGAATTCCTTTGACTCTCTGGTTCGTCGATAAATTCTCCAAAATTATATCTATTAGACACTACTCTTACATCTCTCTTCTTACTATTAAACCCCGTCAGTATACTTGATAAAATGTTATTTGCTTGGAATTGTGTCAGAAGTGAATGACTGATGGTTTGTACATGCCTATTCCACGTATGAATATTTCGACCTGTTCAACTTTACCTGACTCTGAAAAGGAAACAAACACTGCGTGACTAACTAAAAATCGATGCATTGTCTATTGTTTTTACTCTTTTTGAAAAACATAACAGTAAAGTAAAACTGAGACAGAATCTAGCTTGTATACCATGTTAGAAAAGTTGAATCTAAAAACTTAAGCCGAAAGGTATAGCAAGATCACATGTATATAAAGAGAATATAAAACCTAGTAGCAACATGGGATATTTTAACAAAAATAATGACAAGTGCATGACACTGGACTAAGACTTATGTCATTAATACCTAAATCGAATTTTCTGCTATGGTGAAATTGAAATCGAAACTATAGTTTCGTTAGCTTAATTTATGTATTTTTTGTAACTTTATCTAATAGAGTAAAAAAAAAACAAACAAGGGAATTTTAATAGAACAGATTACACAGAGTGTTGTGGAGAGTTACTCTTCTTATTTTAGTTAATCACACTAGTTGCAAAAGTACTAATGTTTTGATGGTTGATTAATCATGTCCTAGATCTTTTATTTTCAGTCGATTGAGTCCTTAGTAATTTGACAAAGATGCAATTAACATCGTTGCCTTTGACCTGTAGTAAAAGGGCAGTTATACTCTTTTAGATTGTTCTGAGATGAAGCATCATTTTAACCACAATCAGAAATAAAGCATAGGAATGTTATTGATCAGTGATCATTGAATAGATAACTTGATTATAGAAAATCTAAACAGATAGGAAAAACTCTAAGAATATGATTTTGATTTTTTCTTGAGTCACATAAAGTTATGGAAGAAACTTTGATTCTACTTTCAATAAATCTCATAATCAAGTTTCTGGTCAATTTTCAACGAAACTTATGTGTTTTATTCCTTGATTATTGTAAAATAATGTTTAGTTTTGTGAAAACCTAAAAGGACATGATATTTTGCGATGAGTAAATGTCCCCAGCAGGGAGATTGGGACACAATTACACATTTTCCAAAAAGGCTTAGGAGTCAATTTACTAAATAGACTGTTTAAGGCTCAATCAACAAACAATAAAAAAAGCTTAGGGCTCCAATAGCACATATAATGTATTTTGAGAACCTTTGTCATTTAGTTGACAATTTAGAATAAAAAATACTTGGAAAATGATCTTATGCAAGTTAATAGCGTGTAATTCTCATTTAGAGGGAAATGTTATTGTCATTTACGAGAAAGATCAAAAAAAGAAAAAATATATATTTTTTACTACTCTCTTTGAGAGTTACCGTAAGAGTCTCACACCCATTACAGAATATTTGGTCCAAATTCTTTGTCCAACAATATATCTTTATCTGTGAAATCTTTATCTTGAAAAAAGTACTTTTTCTCTTGAATAAGAACCCGTAGATGACATATTTCACTTAGCTAAATAGAATGTTATACATCAATGAAATGCTTTCTTTATCTTAAATTTTAAAAGATCATTCACGTACACCATGGAATCCATTGATGTTACATATTTTCTTTTTGGTGGGTATCGATTAGAATAGTTGATAGAATATTTTTAATTAGATAAATTTATTTGTGTTTTTTATTGTTATCTAGTAGAGTAACAACAAAACAAACAAGGGAATTGCTATACAACCGATAACGCAAAGTGCACGTGGAGAGTTACTCCTCTTCTTTCGGTAAATCACACTAGTACAAAACAAACAAGGGATCCTATTGCTCGTATATTGTGTTTGGAGAACCTTTATTATTTAGCTGACACTTTAGAATAAAAAATCAATTACATAACAGACTACCATAATATTCAATTAGGGAATATATTTGGATAATTTAGCAAACAATCTTTGCAAGTTAATAGGGAGTAATTTTTAGTTAGAGGGAAATGGATTTTCGTCGGTTAGAAGGATATTACTTTGAAAAGAGGTGAAAAAACGAATTTTTTAAGCTACCCATCATCATCGGAATCTTATCTTCGTTATGGAATGTAAGTAACATCTTGAAATAGAGATATGCAGTATTTTTTTTCCTTTAAAATCATATTCGAAATGTAACCTATATATAACATATTTTACTTAATCATGTTTAGATGAATGAAATGATTTCTTCATCTTAAATATGAAAAGATCATTAAACACATTGGACCTTTATAGAATCATGCATTCACAGACACCGTGATAATTCGTTAATGGATAAATCGAGTCTTCACTCGTTGAATTGAACGATGTGGGAACGGAAGCGCCGTCCCTTAAGTCAAGAAAAGAACACCATCATCATCAGTCTTACTATACCCGATCAAATGCGTCGGCTTGGAGTTTATCTGGAGCATGGAAAAGTTATTTAGTTTAATAAATTAGCAGTGAAGTGGAATCGATTTTATTTAGTTCAACATGTGGGTCTTCGCACATGACTGACTGAATTGTCAGGGTCCACTTCCACGAAGGCTCATCTCCCCCTCTTCTCTCTCCTCTGTTCTTTCATAAAGCGCTGCTGGCCTTCAAGCAGTGCAAGGGCTTCCGTGTGAAGGGTCGATTGAGCTTGTATCAGACAAGCGAATACTCCAGTGAGCTTCCCTGAGGCGTCTCGGCACACTCCGGCGACCGCACACGACATAGAGCCAGCAACGAAGGCCGCGTCCGCATTAAGCTTAAGAGCTCCTTTCTTCGGCGGCGTCCGGATCGCAAGCGAGATCCCCTCTCGTTCTTGTTTTTGTCTTTCGATTCGCGCTGCAAGTTTTGATATCTTCGTGCAAGGCTATTGCTTCATTATCTGTCGCTTGCGGGTCGGGTGATTTGCCTCTAAAAATCGCACTTTTTCTCGCCTTCCACTGGACCCAGAGTACTTCGGAAACGAGCTCGAGAGACGGCAAGGCTGGTAATCCACTCTTGTAGCTTAATAGCCACTGATCTATGCTTGTGAGGCGTTGATCTTCAATTCGGATTTGTAAATTGCGGTCTGACCAAACTTTGGTTGTCCAGGGACAAAGGAGAAAGAGGTGTTCTGGCGTTTGGGGGGGCGTCTTACACTCTGGGCACAGTGGGTCAGGTAAGATTCTTCGCTTGAACAAGGTTTCCTTTGTAGGCAAGGCATTTTGGCAAAGTTGCTAGGGGAATAGTTTGATTTTGGGTAGGGTGTTCATGTTCCACACTTTAGACCATAGGGCTCGTGGTATTTGGTGCAAGGATGAGGCTTGTTGATTGGTTGGGCTGTCTGCTTCTTTTCTGAGATGATTGTACCCGCTTTTAACTGAGTAATTCCCTGATTTCGCTGCTGTCCATACTAGCCTATCTTTCTCTTCCATAGATGGGATGGGGATGGCCAAGATTTCCTCCACAATACTGTCTTCAAACAAGCTATAAAGGCTTTGTTCATTCCATATCGCCTAGTCTCTATCAATCAGTTCGGACACTAATTGGGGATCATCTTGGTTTGATGGACTTGCGATTGTGCCCAATCTTGTCCACTTGTCTTCACGAATTCTAATCGATTTTCCATTCTTTATGGACCATTGAACTGAGCCAGCTAATGCATCTCTTCCAATCAGCAAGTTGTGCCACCCTCAGGACGATCTTTGTCCTTTCCTCACATGCCAAAAATCAGTGTTGGGGAAGTAGAGCCCTTTCAGTATTTGACGCCAAAGCGTCGAAGGTAAATAGGTCAGCATTTGCTCAACATTGCCCTATTAAATGTAATTAGGTCATGAAAACCCATACCTCCACGGTCCTTCCTCTTTTTCATTACCTCCTAGCACTTCCAGTGTACACCAGCCTTGGAATCATTGTTTTTCCACCAGAATGAGGCAATCTTTTGTTCAATGGCTCTACAAAGGGAAAGCGGTATCTTGAAGATTGACATGGCATATTGCGGGAGCGCCTTGACAACCGTTTTCAATAGGATCTCCATTCTAGCCTTTGACGTCATCTTTTCCTTCCATCCTTCAAGTTTCATAATTACCCTGGCCAGTATCCAAGCGAACATTTGTTTCATTGATGCGCCCTAATGCGAAGGGATACCCAATTATTTCCGTGTTTTGTCTATTTCTGGGACTCTCAATTCCTGTGCCATATTCCTACGAAGATTCTAGGGGCAGCCCGAGCTAAAGAAAACACCTGACTTGTTTAAATTGATTGCCTGGCCGGTGGCAAAACAGTATTGATCGAGAATGTGAGCCAGGTTTTGGCATTCTATAACTTTCCCTTTCGAGAGAAAGATAGAATCGTCCGCAAACAACAAGCGGGAGAGACTTGGGCAATGTCAATTAGCTTTATTCCTTTTACTTTACCATCTTCAATTGCTTTTTATAGTAAGGAGAGGACATTAGCCACAAGTATAAAAAGATAAGGTGAGACAGGGTCACCTTGTCGGATTCCATGTGTTGGGTTGAAAGAAGGCAAAGGCTTCCCATTGAACTTCACACTAAATAAGATAGTAGTGACACATTGCATGATCCACGAGACCCATTTTCTACAGAAACCCATTTTTAGCATACAAGCTTCCAGGAAGTCCTACTCAATCCCGTCATAGGCTTTTTGCATATCTAATTTGAGCACTGCTTGGAATTTTTCCTTCCGTTTCCTGATTCGTAGTTGGTTTAGTACCTCTTGAACTATCAGGATATTTTCCTGAATTTGCCTTCCACTAACAAAGGCACTCTGTTCCACTTTAATTAATCGAGGCAGCCACGTTCTTAACTGGTTAGCGTGCACCTTTGAAATGATCTTGTACGTGAAGTTGCAAAGGCCGATGGTTCGGTATTGTTAATTAGAACTTGACGTGTAATCAATTGATATATTTTTGGGTCTGTTTGTTTGATGGAAATTAGTGTAATTGTTTTCATGAAAGATGAGTCATTTTCTTATGTTTGATCGTGTTGAAAATCACTTGAAAGAAATTCTGGTGTTTAACAAAAAATGAAATTGATTGGAGAATCCATTACAAATTGCCTTTAAAACGACAGTGCAGTCGTATTTAGAACCAATTCACAAACTTCGTGCTCAAATAAGTATTCTACTTATTGTTCCTGGTGCGAATAATAAATGAGACGAGTTTACGAAATCAGATTTGAATTTGTCCTGTTGTGGCCTGGGGGAAAGTTTTTAGTTTAGTAAATTGGATCGTGAGGTGGAATCAATTGAAATTATTAATCAGAATGGTTTATAAAATAATATTTTATTGCAGGAAATTTCCTCAGCCCTTCCCACAATTCTTTGGCTCGTTCATAAATACCTCCAGATTTGCATGCATTAGACACTACTCTCTTACATCTCTCTCATTATTCAACTCGACCACTACCTTTTAGCTCCCGAAGATGGCAAACAGGAAATATTCGGATGGAACAGCGGCTTCGACCAGTAGAGGCGATGTTGAGTCGTCGCTGGGGGCTGAATACGACGTGTTCTTGAGTTTTAGAGGGCCCGACACTCGCCAGAATTTTGCCGACTGCCTCTATCACGCCATGGATGGAGCTAGCATTCGCGTTTTCAGAGACGACGAAGAGATCAGAAAAGGCGAAGAGATCGGAGGCGAGCTGAAGCGTGCGATTGAGAGCTCCTCAATCTGTATTCCCATCTTCTCTAGAAACTATGCTGTCAGTGCGTGGTGTCTTCGCGAGCTTGCATACATGGTTTATCGCAAAGCGATGATTCTGCCGGTCTTCTTTGACGTGGAACCCGGAGATGTCAAGCTTAAAACTAAGCTGTACCAGGATGCTCTGCAGAAGCACGAGGAGAAGTATGGCCGCGAGGTCGTGCAGCGATGGAAGGAGGCTCTGGAGAAGGTCGCTGGTATGAGCGGATGGCCTCTCAAAGATACCGGGTAAGGTTTGGGCTTTTATTTTTTTCTCTGATTAGATAATTAATTGATATAACTATAAATAATAAGAAATATTATCATCCTTGCATTAAAAGTTACAACTACCCATCGTTCTCTTTTTCATCAAATTGTCACTCAATCTCCACATATTTTATAACTACTCACTACGCATCCATTCAATTAAATCAATTCCTTTCAAAACATAGATGACTTTTCTGACCAATTAAATCAATTCCTTTCAAAACTAGATGAATTCTCTATTTAGACATGAAAAATCCAATCTGAATTCATTATTCAATTTGCATCCTTTAGATTGAATAAAAATACCCCTTTGTTAACTTCTAAAATAATTTTATGTAGGTTTGATTTAATAAAACAATTGTTCTAGCTATTGCTATTTTACTCCATGCAAAACTAGTAAACCAAGCACACACTGTATGTGAGCAATAAAAAATGAACAAACAAATTCTTTGCATATATTTAAAGGAAGAAAATCCGAAGGTTTCGATTTTTACATTTTATGGATGAGGGAGCATCTTTTACAACGTTTAAGATTTCATCCTTATCTTATCAATTTACATCTTTGACCATAGTATAAAATACCCAATTGCAATTCGTTTTAAGTAAATTGACTGGATTTCGGTTGATTGAGGAGGAGGGGTGCAATTCACTTACGGTGGACTTTTTTCCTACATATCCACAGAGTATATATACAAAATTTTTTGGGAGGGGGGTGGTCGCACCCGCTTCCTCCCCCACCCCTCCTCTATGGTTGGTTTATGTTTAAATCATAATATTCCGGAGCTCGATAGTTTAATATTCTATTTGGATGTTTCTTACTAGACCTTTTATCAAATATGACAGTCACGGCGAACTCAGTAAATTAATTGTTGCTGAAGTTTCAACGAAGCTGAATAAAAGAGACAAAAAGCTGCCGGATCATTTAGTCGGAATTGAGGATAGTGTTGATGATGTCATGCACCTAATAGATGAAGGTTCACCCGATGTACGTTATCTGGTAATCCACGGGATGGGGGGCATCGGTAAGACGACTCTTGCCAAAGTCATCTTTAACCAAATTTCTAGTCGATTTCATGGGTGCAGCTTTCTTTCGGATGTTCGAGAAGCTTCAAGTGGCGGCGATGTCGTTCAATTGCAAAAACGATTATTGTCTGAAATTCTCAACATCAAACAAGTGGAGATTTCCGACTGTGATGTAGGGATTTATCAAATCAAAAGGAGATTCCGCAATAAGAAAGTCCTCATCGTTCTCGATGACCTAGATAAGCGTGAACAATTCTCAATACTTGCAGAAAAGCGCGATTGGTTTGGTCCAGGGAGCAGAATTATTATTACGACGAGGGATACCAACTTTTTGCCAATCAAAGAAGAGAATCAAGAAAATAGTGTCGGGGTTCATCTCGAAGAGTTTAAAATCTATGAAATGAGAGAATTGTGCCATCGCCATGCTCTTCAACTTTTTAGTAAGCATGCATTTGAAATGGATTCCCCTCCACAAGATTATTATCATATTTCTCGCAATATCATTTACAAAGTCGGTGGACTTCCCTTGGCTCTTGAGGTCATTGGTTCCTCTCTTTGTGGCAAAAGTAAACCACATTGGAAAGCCACATTGAAGAAATTGCATTTAGTTCCCAATCAAGATGTCTATCACAATTTAATGATTAGCTTTGATATGCTAGAGGATGCTCAGAAAGAAATTTTTCTTGATATTGCATGTTGCTTTATTGGTGAAGAAAGAATCCATCCACATTATATGTGGAAAGCATTGGATTTGTCCCCCAAAATTGAGATCCCTGTCCTTTCTCGCATGTCTTTGATAAAGGTTGATGGTAATGACAAACTGTCGATGCATGACTTGCTAAGAGACCTTGGAAGAGAAATTGTTCGAAAAGAACACAAATTTCTGGAGGAGCGTAGTAGACTATGGTCTCCCAAGGATGCGTTGAACGTAGTGCAGCATAGAAAGGTACATTTTATTCATAGCTACCCTCTTTCCGATCATGGAAACATCAGCTCAAAGCTTAGAGTATATTCCTAGATGTGTTCTTTTGTCTGTGTTCTGCATCGCATAAAACTATATTTGTCAATTTTGAGTGAAATGAAAGTAATATCATAACTCGTATCTGTTGGTTTTTGGTCTGATACTACTCGTTGGTTTTTGGTCCGATACCAATGTTGGATTGCGGAAGCATGATTTTGATGTCACTATTTAGTTTGTGGTTTAATGTGCTAGTGTGTTTGTGTGCGGGATATATTCGGAAGAGTATGACAAGAGAACAAGGCAAGAGAGCTCCAAGGGTATAGCCAATGGGATAAGAAAAAAACATAGTTTCATTATTTCAACAAAGTAGTTGTACTGCTCCCCACACAATTACATGAATGATTCTAAGCTCTATTTACAGAGCAATTCCACTGACTTTCATAGGAAAAATCTCTGCCGAGTTGTGCTGAGACATATTTTTTTCTTTTAAAATTTTTCTAGACGCAAGCATATGTGGACTTATATCGAAGATATTTTGTTGCCTTTGCAGAGAAGGAGAGGTGGAGAGGTCTAGACGCTTCTTGAAAATGGATTGATTTTAACAATATCTAGCAATAGATATTAATTGCTTACATTTACAACCCCAAAGTAGAAGCAAACAGAATAATTTACTTACAGAACTAGTCTATGATATTTTTATCGCGGAATGCTTCGCTCTTTTTCTTTACCGTCGAAAGTTCACTTATAACTTTTCATGTTGTCAGGGAACATATAAAATCACAGCGCTCAAACTAACTGGACTTCCAAAAGAGCACATATTTACAAGGGAAGAGTTTTCAAGTCTGCATAACTTAAGGTTGTTGGAATTAGAGGGTGGCAACTTGACAGGAGACTTTAAGAATCTTCTCTCGAGTTTAAAATGGCTCTCTTGGCATCGTTGCCCTTCAGACTTGCAGGCGGTCAATCTATGCTTAGGGAACTTAGTTGTGCTCAAGCTTTCTGACAGCAAAATTCCTGAGAATTGGAATGGATGGGGCCCATGCTTGGTATGGTTTCGTATCCCATGTATACGTTTGTCGCCATTTCCCTTGCCTTACTTTTCTAATTCTAATTTGTTTCATAGGCAAATCATGACTTGAAAGTACTACATCTCATGAGATGCCATCTCTTGACGACTCCCGACTTCTCAACATGCTTGAATTTGAGGATATTGGTTTTTGTTGAACATTATCCAGAGTTGACACAAATTGATAGCTCTATCGGTAAGCTAGAGCGCCTAAAGCGCTTGGCAATAATTGCAGCCGGAGTGCAGCCGACAACGTTGTCTGGAAGCCCCCATTTTGACCTGTGCGCAATACCTTCTACAATATGCCGTTTGAAGAAACTGTCAAGTCTAAAGCTTGAGGGGCAGTGTATCCGAGAGCTTCATCCATCTATTGGAGAGATGGCGGGCTTGAAGTGCTTGTCTTTAGAGCATTGTTATCAGCTTAGAAAGGTTCCAAACTCCATTGGGAAATTGAGTTCATTGCTTGAATTGAATTTGTTCAACACAAGAATCAGAGAGTTACCTGATTCTATTGCAAATCTCAAAAGGTTGGAGAAAATGGACCTGGGACACACTCGGATTAGGGAGCTACCAAACTCCATTGGAAGACTAGAATCGTTGCTTGACTTAGACTTGCAGCGTACTGATATTATAGCACTGCCTGCTTCCATTGGATCTCTTAAAAGCCTTAGGCGCTTAATTGCGATTGAGAGTAAGATAAGAGAGTTACCTGATTGTATTGGAGATCTCAAAAGGTTGGAGACAATGGAGCTGGGAAAAACTCAAATAAGGGAGCTACCAAACTCCATTGGAAGACTAGAATCATTGCTCGACTTAGACTTACGGGATACAAAAATTACAAAATTGCCTGCTTCTATTGGATATCTTAAAAGGCTGAAGTTATTAAATACGGATGGGACAAAGATAAGAGAGCTACCTAAGGCCATATCGACTTTGGAGAATCTTATCCGGTTGGCATACCATGGTTACGATTCTAGAAATATAGATATCACATGGCCTCCTAAGCTTTTGGCAATAGACATATATTGTGATGATCCTCAATCTCTCCCACGGCTTCCTTTAGGTCTTCGTCATTTGGTATTAGGTGATTTCAAGTTACCAATAGAACAACCCCTTCTCTTTGATTTGAGATGTTTGCATCATTTAACACTCTTCAGATGGGGATTGAGAGAGATCGAGTTTAAACAGTTAGAGAACCTCCTTCAATTAGAAGTTATGAGCTGTAAATCGCTGGTGAGGTTATCAGGTCTATCAAGCTTAAGGAAGCTTAAAATGCTGTTGATCCATTCGTGCTCACAGCTAATTGAGATTCGAGATTTGGGAGAAATGGAATTGCTGGAGGGATTACACATTCAAGAATGCACTTCCATAGAAAAGTTACCCGATCTATCAAAACTACATGGGTTGTCGAGCTTGTCTGTAATTCGTTGTGAATCACTGCAAGGTTTGCCTGATTTACCAAAATCGCTGGAATCATTATATATTCGCAATTTGAGCTCTATAGAAAGGTTACCCGATCTATCAAAACTACATATGTTGTCGAGCTTGTATGTAAATCATTGTGAATCACTGCAAGGTTTGCATGATTTCCCAAACTCACTGGAGAAATTATCAATCAGAGAATGGAGCTCCATAGAAAGGTTACTCGATCTATCAAAACTACATGGGTTGCGTTCATTGATACTCTCTCACTGTAAAGCACTGCAAGGTTTGCCAGCTGTTCCAAACACATGTCGTCTCAATGTTCATGCCTGCCCACTGTTAAGCGAGTATAACGACTTTTCCTATGGATGCAACTTGTGTGTGGAATCCAACCCGGGCCTACGTTCAAGGAGGCCAGGCAGGTATGTGTGACACGTGGCACTCTTTCCCATTTCGTTCGTACTTTGCCTTAATTTCTTCATTTTTTTTTTATCTTTTCCCTTCCCATGTCTCCTTCCGAACAATCAGCCAACTTGTTTTTTGTAGCTCTTCCTGTTCACTCTAAAGGATGCACATCCCCAACTTTTCAGTCTTTCCCGTTTCTGTATTTCATTGTCTAATCTTATCTAAGTTTAATTCGATAAATATCTGATGGTGCGTACTCATAGTGCTTTATGACAAGTTGACATCGACACTCTCTCCACCTAACGCATGGCGATTTTTTTTCTATTTTTTTTTCTTTCTTAGGATAACTTAATTGTGATTAGCAAGTGAAGAAATGCCACGAATTGTTTAACGAAAAAATAAATCAAACTTCATCATAGTAGTATTAAATGAGTAGACAAAACCTTGTCTCCACCAGGTGACAAAATTAGAGGAAAATCGTAACAAAAGAAAGCTGCACCAAAAAAGAAATCATTAAAGCATATGAAGTCAAAGGTAAGAGAAGATCGAACTAAAGCAGAGGATTTTCAAAACTGACGTAGCATGGTCATAACAAACTGGGCGCTGAAGCTAAAAGAGGTTAAACTCAAATTATCTAACGAACAAAAAGTGACTTCATAATTAAATTTGTATTAGGATAGATATTCTAGGGTATAAAAAGATGGATAAAGGCACGAATAGATCTCGAATTTTTGTAAAATGTTCAATTGAGTCTGTGAACTTTTTTTTTTTTGCGCCAATTGAGTTCTTGAACTTCAATTTCTAGGTTCGCCAGTGACTACTATGAAAGAAAGAAAAGGAATAATCGCGATTTAGTGAAATAAAATGGGCGCTTTAAGAAGTCCGAACGCTCGACGCTTTGATTACATAGCTGCTCCAGTATGGCGTGACGTCGTATTTCAATCCAACAACGCTCATTAGAATTTCGTTAGATGCCACGAACGAGACGTCGTGGTTTCGAAGCCTGTAGCAAAGTAGCACCTTCGCTGGAGCCCCCACTCAGATGTTCTCTCTCTCTATATCTCACGTACTTCCTAATTTTGTGCGAACGGTATAAAATTTCTTGAATATTAATTTTCAGATGAGCATAAAGTTTTGCCATCCTATGCCAGTGAGGATTATTTGATGTTCTTTGCCCGGAGAAAAAAAAAAGGCAAACAAGAGCAAGATTGCTGTTCTTTCTTTACGTAAAAAATAAGGGGACGGTATAAGCTTGTTGTTGGTGACCATATCTGGATTAACGTGATAAAAGGCCATTAAACCACCGTTAAGTGCCACGATGACAATCCTGTTTGGCCGTTCAAATAAGAAGAATGAAATAAGTATAATTTGAAAATTCTAGAGAAAGAAAGTTTGAAATGAAGCTGCGAATGAGATCCAACCTTCTCCGTCACCCCGGAGTGTAACATCGGCGACCTCTTGGCTGAAGCGAAACTAGAGGTGCAGAAAGAGCTGGGGTCAAAGAGTCGTGGAGAATATGGTCGAGGAGGTTTCACGACGGATTTGTTGAATCCAGATCTGGTGTGGGCATGGAGGCAATGGTGGCCATTTTTGCTTCCACGGCTGCTTTAAATTTACACAAAGAACTTTGTTCTTAAAACTCCGAACCTGAGCGTCGTGAGCTTTGCTCTGAAAGTGCCAAAACAAAGAAGCGGCCAAAACGAACAAGAGTAAAAGTAAAAGAGCAAATTCTAACAAACGTAGGCCCTTGATCAGGCCCACGAATATGCTTTTGGCAGGCCCTTATGGATCGGGCCGTATATGGGCAGGCCCGTGTGCCGCCTGGCCCATTTCTAGGTCTACTACCGATACCTCTGATTTCTCGAGTAAAATGTTTGTTTAAGATTAAGCTTACTTGATATGAAAAGATTTTCTATTAATGAATTGCCTTTATGAGTTCATGATCTTTATCCTCAATAAACAAATTTACTACTAACATAGCTATTGCGGCAAATATAACTCGTTCTCGGTAATTTTTAGTTGTTCTTGACAAATACCGGAATTCATGGCGAATCAGAGTCTCGCCTGAACCTGTCACCAAGTACACTAGTGCAGCTTGTGATACCTTAATGGCCATCTCTAACGCCTCCACCTGATAACTCTTTTTTTGTCTCTTCCATTTTACAATCATCAACGCCCAAAAAATCATCAGCCCAAATTACCGAATTGAAAAAGGGTTAACTAGAAAGGGACAGTCTTGGCAGAATCGGACGATCATAGGAGATTGGATTGTCAAACAAGTGTAGAAAAGGAAAGGGAAATGGCCATCCGGGAAAGGGAAGAAGATCGGCAGAGAGCTGCACATTGGCCTGTACGTCCATGGAACCAAAATTTTTAAGTCGTTCTGGACAGATTCTGGTTCTGCTTCCAACGACAGATTCCAACCAATGCGCGTCATTAAACGCGAACCCAACATGAGAACCCGAAGATGTTCAAAACCCAATGAAACCAGCCTGAATCACACCAACCATGCTTCGCGGATCACGCCCAGTAGCCCCCCCACCCCACAGAAGTGGCCAGGACATCAAGAAAACCGAAACCACAACAACGCTACCTCCCCATTGGGGACAAACTGCAGCAACGGTCTCGCGAGAAAAGAGTAAGCGGACGACACGCATTACATGAAATCTCCAAACTTGTCCACCGTGCACACGAACTACGCCGGCTTCTGGCAGCTCCACACGAACCCAATATCAATCTTCCTCTCTCTCTCTCTCGCGGTGTGGACTGGACTGGTGGTTATGGATGCCGGCGAGCTGCGGAGAGAGACACGGGTCCCTCTCTCTCCGTGTCTCTCTCTGTGGGTTGAGGTCGTACAGTGTGACAGAAATCGCTTGGAGCTTTCTTTTACGTGGAGGAGATTCGAGGGAGAGTGACGAAGAAAGAGGGAGGGGGTGTTTTCATTCTCTCTTTAATTAATATCATATTTGAAAAGTTCCCAAAAAAAAATCATCAAAAATCTCAAATTATGTCATTCGTTGAGCCATAACTGTTTTTTTTAATGATGCCAAAATCAAACTTATAACATATAGCACATTTATCCTTCATCACAATTTCTTCAAAAATCTACGTTAAAAATCCCACGCGGCAATTGACATGGTATTATTAATGTTTTTTCAGAATAAGTGATGACACATCATAAATACATAAAAAAAAAAAGAAGAACTCAAAAGATTGAAAAAAAAGAAAGTTCGGATCAGAGGAGAACGATATTGCAGATGGTCGAGGGTGTGTAAGGGCCATATGTCCTCCATCCCTCGGTCACCGCACAACATGATTTCCTCCTCGAGTGCGCCCCGAAATCGTCCGAAGGCCTGCGAGGTTTGACGGCCCTTGCCGGCAAAGTTGGAATGGGAAATAGCCCTTAATTAAACACCCTTGACCATCTACAGTCTCACTCTCCTCTTGTCTCAAACTTTCTTCTTTTTTGGTTTGTTTTGTTTTTCGGTTTTTCCTTTTTAATAATCTTTATTTTGATGTGACGGTCATGTGGCACCAATTATTCTCGAAAAAACATTACTAATGCCACATCGGCCACCATGTAGGATTTTGAACGGTAGTGTTTGACAAAACTGCAATAGAGGCTAAATATGCCACACGAGTACAAGTTTAAAATTTTAGACGTCACAAAAGGAGAATTAGGAATAAACGTGTCATAGTGACCACAGTTTGGGATTTTTTATGGCTTTTTTCCTAAATTTTAATTTGTTTGTTTGCTTATAATAAGTTCTTGATTAATTATAGACATATACAAGACGATTTCTTACAAATTGACTACACAAACTAATTTTCCCTGTAAAGATAGATCCCAGTTAGGATGAGAATTCTGGGATGATCATTATCTAATAAAGGATCTTGGAGTCCATCAGTTGTTCTATTCCTAGAAGCTTTCCTCAGTCCCTATCTTTATTAAGAGGAACTATCTCTCAACTTTACTCACTTCCTCCTATCTTCATTAGAAGTCACCCTTCCTCAGGAATGTTGCACAGGACCGACTCCTTGTGGAAGTAGAATTGGTTTGTCCAGATTGAAGAAACATCTCCACACCGACGCTTATATATATATATACAGTCTTGACCCTCCATCCACCTCAAATCTACGTTTGTGTCTTCTGTAGTTTGTTCGAGATGGCTGGTGGTTTCGGCATCCAAAGCAGCGGCGTTCCCAAGCATTATCCTGGGAAAGTCACGGCTTACGTTCTCATCACATGAATCGCCGCTGCCATGGGCGGGCTGATATTTTGGACACGGCATTGGTATTTCACGTAATGCTTTATATCAGCCTTTTCTCTCTTCTGTCGTTCATGTTGAAACTTCAGATTTTATTGTGACTAAGATTCTCTCTTGTAAATCATTCGCGTAGGCGGCGTGACATTCATGCCTCCGTTGCTGAGGAGGTTCTTCTCTGCCGTGTACCGAAAGGAGGCGCTGGACAAGTCGACGAACCAATACTGCAAGTTCAATAGCTTCACGCTGACAATGTTCACACCGTCGCTCTACTTGGTGGCGCTCGTGGCTTTGTTGGGTGCATCCAAGGTGACAAGGAGCTTGGGTCGGAGGTGGTCCATGTTGCTGGGTGGCACCATATTCCTCTGCAGCGCTCTCGTAAATGCCGCCGCCCATAACATCGGCATGCTGATCATTGGCCGGATTCTGCTTGGTGTCGGAGTCAGCTTCACCATTAAGGTGAAACTCCTTGATGACTGCACTATTTTTGTAACAAGTTTTCTTTATTCATCATATCATAGGTTACATGTATCTATATACGCTTGAAGAGATTTGATGATGATGCCTATAGACTATCAGTTGCATTTAATTATTTATATAAACTTCAATCAACCGTAATTGCATAATTGCAATTATGAGTTGTGCTTGAGATTGCAACGAAATCGACCTAACCTAACATGACTGTAATTGAAATTAGCAATCCGTGCCGCTCTACGTGTCGGAGATGACGCCATACAAGCACCGCGGCGCGCTCTACATGCTCTTCCAGCTGCCCATCACGGTGGGCAACCTATGCGATGCTTTGTCCTACGTGGCATGATCGACGCTGAAGTAGACTATCTTTTATAATTTTTATTTAAATTTATGAATTTATGAATTATCTTTTTTTCTTTTTCGGTTGGAATCTGTCGTTGGAACCAGAACCATTCGATAAAAAAAAATGGCGATGCTTTGTCTTGAACCAGAACAGCGGCGATGCTTTGTCTTGGCATTCTTTGCCAGTGAGGATTATTTAATTTTCTTTGCCTGGAGAAAAAAAAATTCCTTAAAAAAAACTAGAGAAAGGTTGTTGTTCTTTCTTTACATGAAAAATAAGAGCACGATATAAGGTTGTTGCGGTAACCAAATCTGGATTAACGTGTTAAAAAGCCGTGAAATCACCCATTAAATGCCACGATGACATCCTATTTGGCCGTCCAAAATAGAAGAATAAGATAACTATTTTCTGAAAATTTCTGAAAAAGAAAGCTTGAAATGGAAGGAAAAAACAGAAAGACAAATCAAACAAGAGCTGTTGCAATGGGGTGGGCATTTTTGCTTCCGTTGCTGCTTTAATTGAGACAAAGAACCTTTAAATTATTAGAAAGTTTTATCTTGAATAAAAAGAAGTATTTGATAGTTTTCCTTTAAATTATTACTCGAAATCTAAGCTATATATAACTTACTTTACTTAAGTTACTACATGAATGAGATGCTTTCTTTATCTTACATTAGAAAAGATCATTACACGCATCGGATCTTTGTGGAATCATACATTCAGGCACACCACGGGTAATTTCATATGGACAGATGGAGTCCTCACTTATTGAATAGAAAAGAATGTAAAATGGAAGCGCTGTTCCTTGAACTAAGAAATGGCACATGTCCTAGTAAGCACCTGAACACGATGCGTCCTGACGTAGATTGATTCCTTAAAAGAGCGTGAAAGTTTCCCAAAATACTTGCTTTATACTTTCTTGTTGTTCTATCGATCAATTTATGTGATTGTTCATCTTGCATTCAGTGACGGCAAATGCACGTGCCACAAAAACAATGACAGCTGTGTTTGAGATGACGATGACAACATCATTCGTTACTAACTTGTATGGTGTGCGCTCTTGTTATTAGATCATACATGATTGAAAACTGGTCGATATTAAGCTCCAATTAAGCCTATGAAATTAAACAGAGTTTTAAGTATAGTTTTCCCATATTTCAAAGTGTTATTGTTATAAAGATAAAATGGGATATTCCAAAAGCTATGCACGCAATTATTAGATGGGGCACACTACACGTTGTGCTTTGAAAACACGTAAAAATCTCATATATCACTTGGTGAAAAATTGCTGAGGTTTGAATTGATGCATTATGATTTCAAAAGGGAAAAATGTAATGAATTTTGCATCCATTCGTTTTCATTTAAAAAAAGGGTGGGAAGGGAAGACCAACGCTCGCGATTCCTCTTTTGGTATTATTATAAGAGTTTTGTACTTGTTATGGAATGTTTGATTTGAGTCACAGCTATTACATATCACCTGCAATCCAAAAGTCCAAGGTTGACAAGGTCTCTCGACAATCTCACCATCTGACCAAAAAAAAAAAATACAATCTCACCAAAATGTTAGAAACCAAAAAATTTCTCGGCACGAATTATACCGCAATTAGGTAACGAAATTTCTCAAGACTGAGTCCCTAGTTTGGTCCTCCACCTCTTTTTTTTTTTAGTGAATGTCAAAGAAGAAATTTTTTTTTTTGGTCAAGATGTCAAAGAAGAATTTAATTGGTCACTTATGTTTGATTTCTTTTTTCCGTTGATTTATTCTTATTTTTTCCATTTTGGATTTGTCACTTGTAATTGAGTGCTTGTTGTAAGTTATTTCCAAGGAATCCACATCATGCAGACTCCTCCTTCTTTCCTAATACGAATTATATATCTATGCTTATGATGACGTCCCCACCGTTTCCAAATTTCACTCTTGCACGGCATGCTCTCTCGTTATTAGATCGTACACAGTTGAAAATCTCTTGAGGATTAAGCTCCATTCAAACCTATGAAATTAGATAGAGTTTTAGGTTTTTTTTTTCCATCTTTCAAGTGTTATTGTTATAAAGAGAAAAAATCGCCAAATTCGCAACACTATGCATGTGGTGCAATAGATGTCGTGATTCAAAAACACATAAAATTCTTATATATCACTTAGTGAAAAAATAGCTGAAAAAAGAAATGATGCATCATGATTCCCAAAAGGACAAGTCAAATTCGTTTTGCAACTAATCCTTTTCTTTCGGGAAAAGAGTGGGGAGGGGTGACCAGCACTATTTATCCCATTTGGGCATTCTCGTAAGGTTCCATACTTGCTATAGAAAGTTTAGTTTGACTCGCAACTACCCCGCACCACCCACAATCTAAAGATCCGAGATTGGCGAGGTCAACCAAAAAGTGTTACCAACCAAAAAATCTCTTCACAAGAGCTATGGTGCGATTAGGTAACACATCACGCAATGACTACAGAGTGAGGTTGAAGTTCAATGCTGGGTTTTGGTATGGTGTAGAAATGACGTTAAGACCGAGTCACAATTTTGATGCCCACCTGCCACCTCCCATTTTTTATTTACTGTTGTCACGACCTATCCATCCCAATTGGGCTAGGCCAATAGGTATTTGTCGACGGATATGAAAAACGATTATGAATCAAATGGTTCGTATGAAGGACAAACCCAATGGTTTATTAATCCAATAACCGAGGCACTCTCGATCCTCATACCTCGTGCGACGAGAATTGTCTAATTTACGCATTTGATTGGAGTCTCTATTAGCCATGATCAAGGGTCGGCTAAAAATCCTGATCGAGATGCGGGAGTATTGTCTCGATACGTGCAAAAATCAGAGATTCTAAAATTCAGAGACTTGATTACACTAGCGATCTAACTAGTGCCATTTCGGTACTTAAACTTGAATTTCTGCAAACTAACGTACCGGGCAACCTATCAAAAAAGTTAATATTCCATCTAACCGTTCTGAAAATAGAAAATTAACAATCAATGTATTAAAAGTGCGCAATCAGATAATCATGAAGAAAATAAACAATTGGCGATCTAGCATTATCTCTAAAAAGAAAATGTAATCAAAAGCCCTAAAGTAAAGTCCTAATGGCTTAACTGATTTTTGGGAACTTTTTTAAGGGGTTTTCTCAATTTTTTAAGAGTTTTCAAACTAAGTCTAGAATAAAATTAACAACAAAATCTAGTGAAATTAAGCCAAAAACTTATTTTTGAACACTTCCTAATTTCCTGGATTTTTTGGAATTTTTCTGGATTTTTCTGGAAATTTTTAATTTTTAATGTATTTTCTAAATTTTTTAATGTTTTTTCAGATTTTTTAAAATATTTTTTGGTTTTTTAAAAATTTTAGAATTTTTTGGAATTTTTAATATTTTAATATATTTTTTTAAAATTTTTGAATATTTTTATTAATTAAAAAAGATTCCGGACCGGGTCCCCGACCCGATCAGACCCGGATTACGTCCCGCCCGGGACCCCCTTTTTTCTATTTTTTTTCTAATTTTTTTTATCCTTTTCTTTTCTATTTCTCTTTTTCCTTTTCTATTTTTCTTTTTTCCTATTTCTCTTTTCTCTTTATTTTTTATTCCCCTTTTGTTTTCTTCTGCCAGGACGACTTCTTGGGGACGTCCTCTGCCTCTTCACCGTGACTGTCTTTCCACGAGTCTACGCCCCCATCCTTTCTTCGCCTCTGACCGTCGGCGCGTCGCAACCGCCAGCCTTACATTTTCGCCGCCAGCCATCACAAACCACCGGACCGTCGTCTAACTCCGGCCACAAAAAATGACACCGGAGACCAAACATTGATATCAACTTCGGTTTTTTATATCTCCAAATCTCAACCAAATCTAAAACTCTAAATCTATACTCACATAAAACACACGAAACAAGGTTGGGAAACTGACCAAGGTGGACTCTTACCGCGGGCATTGCTCCGGCGAGAGGAGTGAGTCTTCGGCAAGGTGCTCGTCCACGGCCGACGATGGGAATCGACAGGTATGCCACGAAATCATACAAAAACATAGAGGCAGTCACCATTCAATAAACATGAGGCTTAACCGAGCATAAAAACCGATTTCCAAGCATCGATTCAGCAAAACTCAATTCGGTTCTTCATTCAAACATTTCGTGTGCAAGTTGAGATATACGCTCTAAAGTGAGATTCAATGAGATCTTTGGTTCGGTTGTGATGTATGAAGACCTAAACCAGCATATTTCATATCAGCTCGATCTCAGTTTGCCATATCTCACTCAAACTTTTCGCAATCAAACTCGGTGCTCTAAGCACCTAATATCTCGTTCTGGCATTTCGACGAACAGTTAGCATGTGACTAAGAATGCGAGGTCCGAATCCGACCTCAACGTGATTCTTGGCCTAAACACGATACGTACAGACCCAAGTCGTCATTACACATTACGATCCAGCTTCGGTATCGCATGATTGGGTCACGACAACACCGAGTAAACCCGGTATGTGAGTCCACCGAGATGCAAGAGAAAACAGGGGATACACGAGAAGCTTACACGGTTCAAAATGGCCGGAATGACGCGAGGCGGCTGGCAGACTGGCTTCCGACAATAACGAGGGTGGTTCGAGCCAACCACCGGTGAACGGGAAGGATTTGTGACTCCCTCTCTCTCGGTCTCCATCTTTCCTCCTTTAGAGACCTGGCCATTGAGCAGCTTCATTTTCTCCTTCCCCTCTTAATCATCAGAACCGACACTCCTCCTCAATGATACTATCTCGGACTTTTAGGCAGCGACTTCATTCTCCAACGAAACTCTGACGGATACTGCTCTCTCCCTCTCCTCTTTCTCAAGTTCTGCACTTGTCCGTTCCGCTTCGCATGCTTTCTTGTGATTAAAGCTTTAGATCTGAATCTTGTCGAGCTGTTACTCGAGGAGCTTCGCGGCTTGTCTGAGAGCATTCCGTTTCCCTTCTAGCTTCGAGTATTTGACCTTCCACGCTCAGCAACAGACGTTCTCCGGCTCCCCCTTTCAGTGAAACATTTGCTGCCATTGTAGCCACCGCAAGCGAAGAACCACCTCCAGTTCAGCCTCGGATCCACCCCAGAAGAAGCAGTGCATTCATGGAAAACCCTCGAGCCTTGCCCTTCTCTGTTTCTTCTTTTTCCAGCCCCCACGAAACAGAAACCAAAACAAAGCCCCCCCCCCTCCCTCTCTCGGTCACTCTTGGCCTCTTTATCCCCGAATGCTCCTCCCTTTTCCTCGGGACCACTGGCTATACTTTTGACGTTCTCGGCGTCGCGCGACGCCATCTGCCGCTGCGCGACCTCCCCGTCTGCTCCGTCCCGTTCTGCTTCTTTCTCTTTTTTGTCCTATCCCTCTGGTCCCCTCAATGCGGAAGTTGGGCCCCGAATAGGTGTTGGGCTAGAAAAGGTGGTAAACGTAAGCTGGGTTGGAGGTTTTGTTTTTTGTTTTCGAATTTTTTTAAATTTAATTTTTTAATTAATTTTTTAAAACAAGAAAAAATCTGTCTGACAGCCCCCATTAATCCCAATGCACCTATTGTTTATATGCTATGCAATTTAATGAAAATATTTTTGTTTAGGGATTCAAAAAAATGAACCCCTAATTTTATATGTAATTAACTTAAAACGGATAGGTAAAAATTAAGTGTCAACAACTGCTCCAACCAACCGCCACTGTATTTTTAATTCGCAAATTGATTCTTATCTTACGTCCATAAATTCTCCAAATTCACATCTATTAAACACCACTCCTAACCCAAAAAAAAAACACTACTCTTATGTCTCTCCTCATTATCAAATTCGATCACTACATTTTAGCTCCTGAACATGGGAGGAGGGACTCATCGAGTGGAATAATGCCATCGACGACTAATAGAGGTGATGTCGAGCCGTTGTTGGGGCGGAATACAAGGTGTTCTTGAATTTCAGAGGGCCCGACACTCACTTGAATTTTGCAGACTGCCTCTATCACTCCATCGATGTAGTTGGGATTCGTGTGTTGAGAGAAAATGAAGAGATCAACAAAGGCAAAGCAATCCGAGGTGAACTAGAGCAAGCAATCAAGAGCTCCACAATTTGTATGCCCATCTTCTCTAGAAACTACGCATCCAGTATTTGGTGTCTTCGCGAGCTGGAATACATGGTGGATTGCTCCAACCTTTCCAAGAAAAAATGCAATGCAACCAAGAAAACTTCCCACGACTCGCTAGTTCGTCCATAACTCCTCCAAAATCATGTCTATTAGACACTAATCTTGCATCTCTCTCCTCATTATCAAACTGTATCGGTCTTAGTCAGAGCATGCATATTCCACGTACGCATATTTCAACTCAACCCATTCAACTCTGCCCAACTCTTGAAAAAGAAAAAGAAAAAGAAAACAAATCTCGGCCTAAATAACTGAAAATCAATACATGCTCTTATCCTTTTTCTCCTTTTGAAAATCATATAATGAAATACTGTAGAAATTAATGACAAATGCATGATGTTGTGTCACAACTTACCCTCATCATGATCGGGTTTAGATTAAGAGGTATTTGTCGATGGATGTGAACAACGATTGATTCATTTGAAAGACAAACCAAGTGGTTCATTAATCCAAAGACCGAGACACTCTCAAGCCTCATACCTTGCGCGACAAGAATTTTTCAATTTACGCATTTGATTGGAATCGCCACTAGCCATAATCAAGGGTTACCTAAAAACCTTAATCAAGACGTGAGAGTGTCGTCTCGATATGCGCGAAAATCAGAGATTCTAAAGTTCGGAAACTTAATTACACTAGCGATCTAACTAGTGTTCTTTCAGTACCCAAACTTGAATGTTTGCAAATTAACGTACCAGGCAGACTATCGAAAAAGCTAAGATTCCACCTAACCGTTTTAAAAATAGAAAATAACAATCGATGTATTAAAAATGCGCAACCAAATAATTATAAAGAAAATAAACAATCAGCGACCTAGTATCATCTCTAGAAAGGAAAATGCAATCAAAAGCCCTAAAGTAAAGCCCTAATGGCTTATATGGATTTTTGGGAATTTTTTTTTAAAGAATTTTCTCAATTTTTACAAGTTTTAAACTAACCCCAGAATGAGATAAACACTAATATCTAATGAAATTAAGCCCAAAAAGTGATTTCTGAACACTTTGTAATTTTCTAATTTTCTTGGGGATTTTTCTGATTTTTTCTTCTTTTTTTAATAACTTTTCTGAATTTTTAGTATTTTTTAATGTTTTTTCAGATTTTTTAAAATATTTTTTGGGTTTTTTTAAACATTTTCGGATTTTTTGGAATTTTTAATATTTTAATATTTTTGAATTTTTTATTAATAAAATAAAGATTCCAGACCGGGTCCCCGACCCGATCCGACCCGGTTTACGACCTGCCCGGGATCTCCCCTTTTTATTTCTCTTTTGATTCTTTTTTTTTTTGTTTCTTTTTCTTTTTCTACTTTTTTTGGTCCTTTTTTTTTGGTCTTTTCTGGTCTCCATCCCCTTCTTCGTGTATTTCCCAGAATTCCTCCCCTGTTCTTCACCGAGAGCTCTTCATCACTCCATCACCGGGACTTCGCCGGGGGCGCACCATCGTCGCTCGACGGCTCGGCCCACACCGGTGACACCGACGGCCACCACCAGCTCCACCTCGGCCGGTGGCCAACGTGGCTACCGGACCATTGACTAACTCCGGCCACGAAATGACATTGACGAACAAAAACTCGATATCCAGCCACCACCCTTCCGGCTCCAAAGAAACGTACTAAATCTAAGTAAATAAACATACACACTAAGCAACAGAGATAGTGGACTAACGGGAGCAGCCTCAAACCGCGGGCGTTGTTCTGACGACGAGAATGGCACCTCCAGCGATAGCTTCATTGATAGCTCACTCGGATATACGACAAATATGCCACAAAAAAAAGAACAAAACAACACAGCATTAGTCACCAAACATCAACCTTAGAACAAACAAATGTGAATATAAGATTTTTACGGGTCGACGCGGTGACTTCAGTTTCGGTTTTCATTCGGGCATTTCATCGAACAGGTGGGATGCGCCTAAAAATAAGGGTTTCTAAGTGGATTTCAGCTGGATTCGAAGGTTTTTTTTATGGAAATCGTTCAAGAACACATCCTGGAGGTGCAAAGAAACATTTTCCTCATCTTGTGATGCTGGGCGACCACCAAATAGACTCAGTGTGCCCGGCACCCGAGAGGCAGGGGAGGGGGAAAAGCAAAAACAGGGGAATTAAGACACCCACCTGTTCGTGACTGGTCGGCGGCGACACGGAAGCTGGAGACTTGTTGGCGGCACCTCGGGGTCTTCTTCAGGCTGATGGGGGCTCCCTCCACTCAGGTTTTTCCTCAAAAACTCTCGATCCCTCCTCTAACCTTCTCCCCTTTGTTCTTGACGGACCAAGGGGAAACGCGACGGCCGGAGGTGGTGGATGTCCGGCGACGGTGGCTGGCTCGCTGGGAGGGGGCAAGAGATCCAGAGGAGAGCCGCATATCAGCCTGTACGTCCATGGAACCAAAAGTTTTTAAGTCGTTCACGACTGACCTCGTGAAGGAATGACGGCGATGCTTTGTTTCAGGGTCGCATGCCTGGGCGTGAAGAAGTAGGAGGAAATGCAGAATCACAAGAACTAGGAAACTGCAGTGAAACCAATTGGAATGGAAGAGGAGGGAAAAAGGAAAAGGCAGGATCAAAGCAACTCACCGATCGAATATGAAAGGCTTGGGAATCAGAATGCATGAGAGTGGTGAGTGTTGTGTATGATCGCTGCTCAATAGTTGTCCTGGTTTTTCAAGTTAAGCTGTCTTCATTTGCTGAATATAGAAAAGCAATCTGTTTCTTGTTTCTAGATGAGCACTTTCACAATGGTCCATCCGGCGGCACCTTCACACGGCACCTCATTTTCCTTTCAAATCTTCCAACCAGTGGCATGCCGCCCAAGCCAACTGAACGGAACCGTCCACTGTGATTGTCCTAAATGGTAATGGCTTCTCTTTTTCTCCTCCAGTTTCTTCATTACTTGCTCTCTTTCACTCGCATCTCAGCAATAAATGAACGACCAATGACATCACGGCGGCGGCAACTGGATCTCGTACCTGTAAACTTAACACGTTTGGCGTTGCTTCTGTGCATTGCCATGCAAAAATGTGTGTCAAGAAACATTTTGCATTTTTGAAAGTGGGAGGAGATGGCATTTTTTTATCAAGTTGATGTTCTTATAATTGAACTAGCTATCTTAGCTTACTGCATGCCTCAGAAGAAGGTTTTTGTCACTTGCTTTGTCTTAAAAGTTTATCTGATGACCTTTGGGTGCCACAATGAGTAGAATGGTCAAAAACCAAGCTGAGGTTTTCTTTTCTTGTGCAGGATTGAAATTCTATGCCATGATATCAAAGTCCACGTTTCACCAAGGATTCCAAGTTACAACTTCCGTGCGGCTCATAAGTCTCTACAAGAAAACTGGTAAAAGGTGAGCTGGTTTTCATCAAGTACGGTAATCCGACAGTCATAAGGCCATCTAGATTAGGAAGGTTTTTCCATTGTTTTTCCTTGTCATAAGTAGCTAATGCTTGAAGTGGAAGGGAGTAATTGAAAGTTACAACTCATAATTTGGCAAACTCGAAATGGTTCCATGTTTTTAGCATTTGGTGCGTCAAGTATTCGTAAATGCAAAAGTGACCGCAATATTGCATATTTACCTGCAGACCAGACATCTCGCTGTTGCCGAAAAATGCCTATTTGCTAATTTGCTCATTTTGATTCACATGTCATCAACAGTACTTAAACGAAGCCACATGGAATTGGCAACTCATGAAGACGATCGTGACGATGTGCCAATTTGGACGCTGAAGAGCACAACCATGTTGCATCTGGCCAACTCGTGTCTAAGGATTCTGAGCCTATTACATTCCTGAAAAAGTGATGCCTGATTATACTTGAGATGCTATTTCTAGAGGCCTCTGGTGATCTTCGGCTCTCTCTCGCTCGTGGTCTTCTCTTCTTGAATTAACCCGACAGTAGGTTACCAATCATTAAGATGATTTTGCACTTGTTGAGTTGATGCTTATCCATATTAGAGACGAGGATGTTCTTGCGAACGTTTTGGAAGTTCAATTTTTTCTTTATGTCTCTATGTTTCAGCATTGTGACACAGTATACATTAGCGGCAATGCGGAATTCGTACGGTGCGATTGACAGGAAAATACTGAGAGAACATTAATTAGGGAAAAATATTTTTTGGGGACTTATCTTGGGACTCGGTCTTTGGTCCGCCAATATTTCGGAAAAAAACAAAAAAGGCTATTTTGACGCTCTGGACCGTACGGCTATAATTCTCCAATCATTGTGAGTCGACAATATAACTTTTGGATTTGCAAATTAAAGTTTGAACAAAAAACAAAGAAAAACACGAAAATTCAAAATTCTTTCTAGGAACAAATAATTTTATGCACATTTAAGATCATCCCAATCGTTGGAGTTCAAAATCAATTCACAAGTTTGTCTGGGTAGAGACTACCTTCTTTCGTCTTACTCTTATTTATTCTTATAGACAGATTTTGATTTAGTGGATGATATTCTTGATGATATGAAAAATTTGAAACTCATATATCAACCGATGCCATCTGATCGAGAAAATTACGTAAATCCTGATGTCAGCAAGATCTATTGGTCAAGATTTGATGGCGTAGTATCTTGAGATGCGATCATTAGATTCCAACAAATTGTTATTATCTAAAAAGCTCTTTCCAAATCGTATGTACCTACCTCGTTTGATGAAATTTTCAAATAATGTCATTTGATGAAAACCTAAAAATATTAGCCGAAAATTCTTATCTAAAAGTACATAAAAACATGAAAAGACACTTGTTTTATCTAAAGCACATTAAAAACAATCACAAACATGCCGGAAAAGTTGATATTTCTTCACCATGCGTTTGGTTTTCAGGGCCCCCATCAAACCTCAATTTGGAGCCGAAGAATTGCTACTACGAGAAAACCTGATTATTATTATTATTTTTTGTCTTGTGTTTCGATTAGTTTGCGAAATTAGCATCTTGAACTTCAGCAGAGGATTCAAGAACAGTTACTATCGATTTCGTATCCAAACATAATATCAATTATTTCTACTTAGTTTCATTATAGTGGAAAATCTCGGGCCCTTGTAATGCATATAATAGAAAACTCGGTGTGATTGACCTCAAATTTTAGATGGAAACAAAAAATCAGTGCGCAATTTTTCAAATCGGGTGATTTGGATACTCTATGTATGTATCAAGCTTCCACCAACAAGAAAAGAAGTACTGATTTTTCTCAATTATGTACTATATATTTAACAGAAAAAGACAAGAGTCGTGGGTTGGTCAACAAAGGCTGCTCTGAAAAGTCAAGAATGCACGGCTACAAATTTTTTATTTTTCCTCTTGCTTTCATACGTGGAGCCCTTTTAAATAATATAGAAAACTCCATGTACCGGCAATCATCTTTTATGCAAATTCTATAGTAAAGGTGCGGTGGATCGAGCGACATGGAATCACGGATCACTGGCCAATACAACATTGTTATCTAAATACACAACACTATCAGACAAAACCCGCTCGAAAAATGGCGATGCTGTTGGCCCGAGAATCTATCAGTCAAACTGTATTCAACGGTGGTTTTCGTCAAGTATCAAATTCATAAGGTCAGCTAGATTGGGATGGCTCGGAGTAAGTTTAGTGGAGTATTTGTAAGTTGAAACTGATAATCTGGCAAAGTTGAGATAGTTCCTTGTTTTTAGCATTTGGTGCGTCCAATATTGGCAAGTGCAAAAGTGATCTCAACATTGCATATTTGCCTGGTGACCAGTCTTGTTGTTGTCGCCAAAAAAAAAATGCCTATCTGCTATTTTGCTCATTTTCATTTACATGTCTTCAACAGTAGTTTGATAAAGCCACATGGAACTGGCATCTCATGAACCGAACATAAGGATGCGCCATGCGTGTGAGAAGGGCACGACTATGTTGCATTTGACCAACTCGTGTCTGAGGATTAGCCTCTTCCGTTCCCTAAAAATGAGGGAGAGAGAGGAGAGCTGTGTATGGTTATGCATAACAGACAGACATTAAAATAGGCTAGAGCCACTGCAAGAGAGGGAGAGAGAGATGGACGTCAGTGTTTAAGCAGAATCTGGAAGCAAAGAAAATGAGGTCAATCTACAGTTCGTGCCCTGAGAACTCGTAACTCCTGCTTTCAACCGACCCTATTTGATTGAGGAAATTACATAACTGCTGATATCACCAAGATCGAATGACCAAGTTTGGATGGCGCGGTATCTTGAGATGTGATCATCAGCTTTCAACAAATTTCTATCATTTGAAACCTCTCTTCAAATCATACCACTCATGTCGTCCAATCAAATTTCTAAACACGTTAGGTCTCAAGTCAATTTTGTTAAAACCGTGAAAATATTAGGTGAAAAAAGTGAGAATACACAGGATCCTTGAACTATGCAATGATCCATACATGTTGGGTCTAATGATGCTTAATGTAGACAGTACCTCCAAGCCAACGAAAAATAACTATGGTTTTGTGGAGCAGTACATCCAGGCTTTTCTTAGCCCAACCAAAACAAAAAAACAAATGTCAAGTTTTATTAAAGTAAATTCTGTGAAAGAAAATAAGAAAATTAGTTATATTTGATATAATGTGGTTTGCATCGAATGATGTCATTAGTTAATAAGTAATGGTCCGAGCATGCATATTCCAATCCATTCAAGTTTGCCTGACTCTGAAAAGAAAAAGATCAATATTCACAATGACTAACTAAAAATCAATATATTCTCCATTTTTTTCTCTAAAAACTACATAATGAAATTAATTTCACATGACAAAAGCATGACACTGACAACGCACAGCACATGTGGAGAGTTAATGTCATATATAGCCAGATCGAACTTGCTGCTATAGTGAAATTGAAATCGAAAATATAATTTTCGTTAGGTCAATTAATGTGTACTTTGATGTTATCACGTACTGTGAAAGACAAACAAACAAGGGAGTTGCATTATAACCGATACCACACAGCACATGTGGAGAGTAACTGTTCTTTCTTTTTTAGTTAATCATCCTATCTATGTGAGAAAAACTGTGATTAAAGTCCTAATATTTTGACCGTTGACTAATTAAGTCCTGAACATATTATTTTTAGTCAATTGGATCCTAAATATTTTGACAAGGATGCAATCAAGTACTAATATCATTCCCACTAATTGGATAGTCATACACTATGAGATTATTATGAAATGAAGCATCATTTTAACCGCAATTCGAAATAAAATATAAATCTTATTGATCATTGGATGGAGAACTTGATTATGGAAACAATTTAAGAATTAAAGCCTAAATTTTACCTATACAGATAGGAAAAATCCAAAGTATGAGATTTTTATTTTTTCTTGAGTTACGTAGCTATGAAATAATTTTAATTCACCACCCGCCTGGGTGGCGCTGCTGGAGCGCGCACTCTTCCTCTCACAAAAGGTTGAGTGTTCGAATCCCGGGCACTGCAGAGTGACTTAACCGGTGGCACGTGTGTAGTGGCTAGCACATGTCGCCCCCAGGGTTTACTCCCCGGCTGTCGGCCGTGTGGGGGTTCCTTGGGTTATAAAAAAAATAATTTTAATTCTATTTTTCAATAGAATCTCATCAAGTTTCTCACTCAATTTTAAACAAAACATGTTTTATTCCTTGATTATTGTCAAATTAATTTTTAAGTATGTACAAAAACTAAAAGGACATGATATTTGCGATTAATTAATGTCACTAGCGGGGAGGTTAGGTGACTTAAATATTTTTCAAAGAGGGTTAGGAGTTAATTGAGTAAATAGAATGTTTAAGACTCAATCAACAAATAAACAATACCCTTGGGGCTCTAATTGCTCGTAGATAGTATTTGGAGAACCTATATTATTTAATTGACACTTCAGACTAAAAAATCCATTACATAATAGATTACCATGATATTCAATTAGGGAATATATGTGCATAATTTAGCAAATGATCTTTGCAAGTTGATAGCGTGTAATTTTTAGTTAGAGGGAAGTGGATTGTCGTCAGCGAGAAAGATATTACTTTGAAAAGAGGGGAAAAACAGAATTTTCTAGGCCACCCCTCTGGATCTTGCTATAGAAATCTCACATCCGTTATGGAGTGTTCGAGTCGCACTTTTTGTCCAACGAGAAGATCTTATCTTAGAAAGTAATATCTTGAAATAGAGATATGTGGTATTTTTTCTTTTAAAATCTTATTTAAAATGTAACCCATATATAACATATTTTACTTAATTAAGTTTAGATGAATGAAATGCTTTCTTCATCTAAAATATGAAAAGATCAATTAAACGCATCGAACATTCGTGGAATCATGCATTCCCGTACACCACGCTAACTTTTTTATGGACAGATGGAGTCCTCACTCATTGAATTGAACAACATGTGAACGGAAGTGCCGTCCATTAATTCAAGAAAAGAACACCTTCATCTGTTTATCATAGGGACATAGACAAGTTTTGTCGTTACATCACTCCTTTTTCTCGATTGATTCAAGACTGTCCCTTCCCACCACAAGTATGTAATATATAATATATATCTAATATATATACTTTTTTATTCACCAATGCCAAATTTGTCCCGAGCATCTGTTTGTTTGCTTTCGAAGTTTGAAATCAGGGTAGGGGTTCATGCATCGGGTGCGAGGGGAGTTGAGCATCGGTGCATTCTTAGCTGTAAGAATCAAATAGCCTTTGTCCTGTTGTGACGTGGGGGATCATATGTAGGACACTAACAAAATTACAAGCGCTTATGAATTTATTCTAAGACTAAAGTTTAATGAAACGAGGACAAAGAGGATAAAGCATGCGTGTGACTTTACTTTCGGCGCTTGAATATTTCAGATTCCTCTGACACTTGCTGATATGTACTTTTGTTTGATGAACCCACTTGAATGCCAGTCTTTCAATACCCGATCAAATGCGTCGGCCAGGATTTATTTGGTGCATGGAAAAGCTTTTAGTTTAATAAATTAGCACGCGAAGTGGAATCGATTGAAATGACTCACTTTCCACTTTGAAGGGTTATCAAACTCATATTATTAAGCGTAGAAGCCACCAAATTATTTAAAGTTAATTTTTTTTTTTTGGTAACCCAGGGAACCCCTGCACGGCCGACAGCCGGGGAGTAAACCCTGGGGGCGACACGTGCTAGCCACCACACACGTGCCACCGGTTAAGTCACCCTGCGGCGCCCGGGATTTGAACACTCAACCTTTTGCGAGAGGAAGAGTGCGCGCTCCAGCAGCGCCACCCAGGTGGGTGGTATTATTTAAAGTTAATTGAGTCCTAAATAATTTGATAAAGATGAAATCAAGTACTATTATCATTGCAGGTGACCCTTAGTAACTAGAAGTTATATTCTTTGAAACTATTATGAAATGAAGCATCATCTGAACCACCATCAGAATAAAACATATGAATCTATCGATCATTAAGTAGAGAACTTGATTATGGAAACCAAGAGAGAAATAAAGCTGACATTCTACCTAAACAGATATGAAAAATCCAAAGTACATGACTTCGATTTCTTCTTGAGTCACATAATGTTATGGAAAAAATTTTAGTTCTATTTTTCATTAAAATAATTTCATAATCAAGTTTCCAACTCAGTTTTTAATGAAGCATTTTTTGTCATGATATGGTGCAATTTTGTGAAAAAATAAAAGGACATCAGTCAAACGCACCAGCAGGGAGATTAGGACTTGATTGCGTCTTTTCCGAAAAGGCTTAGAGGCAATTGACTGAAAAAACTTGTGGCTAATTTGAGACGGAATTAGTGATTAATATTTTTTGCAATAGAAAAAATTCGTCGCTAATTAATTTGCAACAGAAAAAACATTCTGTCACGCCCCGCACCCTACAAGCGCGCAATCATCCCTCGATGGTCGAACATTGAATGCGACGTCCCAGATACATCGCCGACCCAACCCAAACATCAGAGATTTAACACGCGCGGAAATAAATAAAAACAACCCAGACAATTAAAAACATGACTAAGGAATAGACATCGAAATTTAATAAACATCCAACAATTTAAAGCCTTCAATATTACAAAAAGGTCACCCGACTTCCAAAATCAAACCACAATTTTTCAAAAGAGGGCGGTGGTTGACAAGCCTATCTTCTCTACAAAAAGGTATTCAAAATACAGGGTGAGTTGGTCTATCCATCGATCCCTGTGATCCTCTGGCAGCCTCTCCGAATCGATCACGGTCGTGGATCTGAAAGTGGTTATATAATAACCGTGAAACAGAGTCTCAATAAGCAACAACCTAAACCTAACCTAGGCTAATGCGTACCCAGACCAGTCTAACGTGCGAACTACCAATCATACAATCAATTTCACATAGAAAGCTTACCTCGCCTCGAACCACGTGCCAATCCTGCATATTAGTCCAAACATGATAATGCAAGTACAATTCACTGCCACGTCACAATCACCAGCACACACACACTTCCACTCGAAACCAGTCAATCCAAACAAACACCCAACCCATCCAACCAATCATCCACACGCACCACCAGTCAATTTAGTCACACTCAGCCAGTCATTTCAATCACACTCAACCAGCCAATCCAGTCACACGCTCATCCAACCAAATCAGTCACACTCAACCAGACAATCCAGCCACACTCAAATCACATGCGCGAACGTACATCTTTCTCACGACCCGCGCCACTGCGCCTCAAGTTCATTCTCACAGCCCGCGTAAACACGCCTCAGGCTCATTCTCACATCCCGCGTAAACACGCCTCAGGCTCAGCCCTCAGATCAAGCCGGGCTCCGTCCCGCGTAACCACGCCTCAGGACATTTTCCCATTCCAATGACCCGCGTAAACACGCCTCAGGTCCAATCACACCTTTAACGGGCCACCGTCAACACGTTTCAAGCCCGCATTCCAACTGGCACATCGGCCATTCAAGCCTTCACGCGGACCGCCGTCAACACGTCCCAAGCCCGCATCCAATTGGCACACCGGCCATTCAAGCCTTCACACGGACCGCCGTCAACACGTCCCAAATCCGTAGCCCTCCGATCGATCCGGGCTTACTCTCTCACAGGCAAGCACACGCCACATATTTCAATCAAATCCACGCCAAACAACTCACATTCACAACTCAGTCCAAATCACACTTCGCCACTCCAATTCACAGACCCGACATTCAAGTCAGTCACGCACAATTATTCACTTAAGCACTTCACTTTAATCAGTCTAATTTAACCCAATCAGAAGATCACATAATCTAATTTAATCCTAAATAATTAAATTAAATACACGCCCTAGCCGTTCTAGCCTAAAACTGGTCAATGAAATACCCAAAATACTAAGTAGGGTTTAGGGAGTCGCTTACCAAATTTTGGCCCGGGAAAAGTCGGCTCGGGCCAAAAATTGCCCGGGTGAGAAGTTCTGACCGGGCGCGGGCGTGGGCCACACGGGCGCACTGACCAGCCAAAGTGGGCACAATGGCCGATCGGCGTGCCTAGTGCGCGGGCGCGGCGAACGCGCGGCGTGCCCCGGGCGCTCGGGCGCGCGGATGGGCCACGCGCTTGGGCAACGGGCGCGGGCACGGGCGCGGCGACGGGCGCGCGGCTTGTGCGCGCGGGCCACGGCCTTGGCCGGGGACGAGCTTGGCCGGCCGGTTGGCTGGCCGGCGGCGACTGGCCGGCGGCGACGGCGACCGGCAACGGAGGCGGCGGCGACCGGCTGAACAGTGGACGGGGAGGGGGCTTGCCGAGGGGGGGTGAGGGGGAGAGGAGAAGGAGAGAGAGGGGGAGGGCTAAGGGCTGAGGGCGGTTGGCCGGACAGAGCAGCACGGCGCGGGACCGGCGGGACGGACCGGCGAGCGGCGGCGACGGGCTGGTTCGGCTCGGGCAGGCCGGGGTTGCTGGCCGGGAGAGAGAGAGACAGGGGGGAAAGGGCTGGTGGAGCTGCAGGGGCGGCGGCTGGCGGACGGACCGGCGACGACGCGGCAAGGCGGCGACGCGGGACCGGCCGGGGCAAGCCGACGAGCGGCGGCGACGGGGTGGCTCGGCCCAGGTGCAGCAGAACCGGGGAGGGGGAAAAGGCCGAGAGGGGGAGAGGGAGCAGTCGGGGGTGGGGGCCGGCGGTGACGGGGCGGAGGCGGCGGGGCTGCTGGCGACGGCGGCGCGGCGGCACGGCGACGCGGCGGCGCGGCGAGCAGGACGAAAGCGAAGCAGACCCGGCCAGAGGAAGAGAAACTAACGAAGAAGAAGGAGAAGGGAGGGAAGGAGGAGAGAGAGAAGAGAGGAGAGAGAGGGAGAGGGGACAGGTCAGCAGAGGGGGGCGCAGCATGCAGGGGGGAACGTGCGTAGGGGGGTAGAGTGCGTGGGGAGGGCGCGGGGATGGGACGGAGAGAGAGAGAGAGAGAGAGAGAGAGAGAGAGAGAGAGAGAGAGAGAGAGAGAGAGAGAGAGAGAGAGGAGAGAGAGAGAGGGGGTACGGGCGCACGGGGAAGGGGACTGGCGGAGAGAGAGAGAGGAGAGAGAAAGAGAGAGAGGAGGGGTTTAAATTTTTAACTTTTATCGCGAACCAACGGACACGGTTCGAACCAAAAATCGACCTATTGGTCCCGATTTAAAATCAGAAAAAGGCCTAATAATCCATAATAAATCCCGACAATATTCTAGGGCATACGGCCAAAATAAAATACTCCAAACCACACTACGAGGGAGGTCTACCAGTCCAAACTCGCACCCGGTCCAAAAATCCACTTTTCCACTTTTCCTGACAATCTCGATGCTGGCCACAATAATATCGACACCGTCCAATTTATTTCGTCCCAAAACTCCCGAAAATCGACTGCCAAGTTCAGGGTCTAAATAACGACCAAATTCGATCGAGTGCGATTCTAGCAGAATTTCTATTTTTAAAAACAAGAACCCGAGAGTGATCAGTTCTCGAGCGAAATTCCATTATAAGCGCACTGACGAATTACACGTTTTATAAATCCCAAAAATGGGCCAAAATCCGAACTGTCACACATTCGTTGCTAATTTGCAACAAAATTTGCGACAAAAATAAATTCGTCTCTAATTCGTAACGGAAAATATTCCGTCACTAATTTGCGACGAAAACGAATTCATCGCTAATGTGCGACGTAATTTATAACGGAAAATAACTTTCATGATATCCCACCCCCATCCCCAATTTCTCTCTCTCTCTCTCTCTCTCTCTCTCTCTCTCTCTCTTTCTCTGTTGATTCCTCATATCCTCCTTCGCTGTTCTCCATCCTACTCCCTTTTTTGTTTCTCTCGATAAACCTCTTCGCACGCGCGCAAATCAATCTCGTTAAAGTTTTTCTGCCAGTAAGTGTAGTGGCTAATTTCGTGACTCTTCGTTGCAAAACTATTCATCGCTGGATTCAATTTTTTTTTTAATTTTATTGACCTTTTTTTTTCTGTTTCTTTTTTTTTCCTAACTTCTTCCCCAGTCGTTGGTCCGGCAACCGGCGATCGGCAAGACTTCGCCAAGCATGGGCGAGGTGACCTCGCCGGCCATAGGCGGCCATGGGCGAGGCCGCTCAACCTGAGCCATACTTCGAGTAAGTGTACATTTGCAAATATATTTATTGTGTGTCAAACATTTTCTAATATATAAATGGTATTTTAAATGGTATTTGTTAATAGGATATTTCAAACTTCAAAGTATGGACTACCACCAAATGAGCTTGACCGTTTGTACGATGAAAAATTTGTAGTATGGTTCAAAACATATGTAAGTTGCCTATGGACCAAAATCAAGTTATTAATATTTTATACATCATTTATTAAAATGTATCTTATTGACTTTGTGTGTGTGACCTTAGGTTCACAATAATCATGATTAAGTTGAAGAGTAAGAATTGCTATATCATCTGTTATGGGGTCCAAAGTCAAGAGTACAAAATTGGCCTGCACATTTCATAAACGGGTATAATTTTCACACTCAAGAATATGAAATGGGAAAAGCAACGGTAAAAGTAGTGTGTGTGTTCAGTTATCCAATGGTGGCAGTTCAAAAGATAATTTTTATGGCTTGTTGGATGAAATCATAGAGATAAACTACCATGGACCATTAACGCGGGTTGTGTTATTTAAGTGTACGTAGTTTGACCCCGTCAAAGGAATGAAGGTGCATACGAAGTTTAATTTGGTTGAAATAAATTACAAGAAAAGATATATGAAATATGAACCATTTGTATTGGCACAACAAGCAATTTAAGTATATTATGCATCATATCCTAGTTTGAAAAGTGACAAAGCTAATTGGTGGGCTGTATGTAAAATCAAAGCACGAAGAAAAATTGAGGAACACTGGAAGGATACAACATATCAATAAGAGAAAGTTTGTCATACGATTGAAACTGAGGAATATAACATTTCAATTTTACGAGATCCATGTGGAGCAATGATAGATGTGGATCCAACTGAAATTCGAGAATCAAATTTAGAAGGTGTTGCAGAATCAGATTTTGAGACAAGGGATGAACATGATGCTCATGAAGAAGATGAAGATCAAGACGAAGATGAAGGTAAAGACGAAGGTGAAGATAAAGGTGAAGATGAAGGTGAAGATAAAGGTGAAGATGAAGATGAAAATTATGATTTTTGAGACCTTTTTTACTAATTATGTGTAACTATTATTATTATTGTGACATGTGTTTATTGTTGTTGTCATAATTATTATTGTTGTTGTCGTAATTATTATTATTATTATTATTATTATCGTTATTATTAATGTTGTTATTATTGTTGTTGTTGATCATTATTATTGTTATTATTGTTATTATTGTTAATGTAATAGGTCGTTGCTAACTGGCGATAAGTCAAATACTATTCGTGTGATGACATTTGCGATATTTTATTTTCCATTGGATTTAGATCGTTGCTAATTAACAAAATTAGCAATGACATTTGCAACATTTTTATTTGTTGAATTGTTAAAAGGTCGTCGCTAATTTCGTGGCTAATTGGTTACAAACTGAATTCGTCGGAAAATTTTTAATTTGATGAATTATTAATATGAAAGGTCGTCGCCGTCGCTAATTCCGTTGCAAATTAGTGACGGATTTGAATCCGTAGCTAATTAGCCACAGATTTAGCGACGAAAATAAAGTTTCGCGACACTTTCCTGACTATATTTATTTTTGTGGCTAAATCCGTGGCTAATTAGCCACGGAAATAACTATTCTTGACATTTTCCCTACTATATTTATTTCCGTGACTAAACCTGTGGCTAATTAGTTACGGAAATAATTATTCTTGGCATTTTCCCTACTATATTTATTTCCGTGGCTAAATTAGCCGCGGGTCTAGCCACGGAAATAAATATAGTTGGGAACATGCCATGAGACTTTATTTTCATGGAAAATTCTGTCGCTAATTAGCCATAAAAATAAATATAGTAGGGAAAATGCCACGAATAGTTATTTCTGTGGCTAAATTCGTGGCTAATTAGCCACGAAAATAAATATTGTAGGGAAAATGCTAAGAGTAGTTATTTCCGTGACTAAATCCGTGGCTAATTAGCCACGGAAATAAATATTGTAGGGAAAATGCTAAGAGTAGTTATTTCCGTGGCTAAATCCGTGGCTATATCCACGTAAATAAATATAGTAGGGAAAATGCCAAGAATAGTTATTTCCGTGGCTAAATCCGTGGATTTAGCTATAGAAATAAATATAGTAAGGAAAATGCCAAGAATAGTTATTTCCATGGCTAATTAACCACGAATTTAGCCACGGAAATACATATTGTAGTGAAAATGCCAAGAGTAGTTATTTGCATGACTAAATCTGTGGCTAATTAGCTATGGATTTTGCCAAGAGTAGTTATTTGCATGACTAAATCTGTGGCTAATTAGCTATGGATTTAGCCGCGGAAATAACATATAGTAGGGAAAAGACCAAGAATAGTTATTTCTGTGGCTAAATCCGTGGTTATTTTCCCTATTAGTCACGGATTTAGCAATGGAAATAAATATAATAGCCGCGAATTTAGCCACGGAAATAACTACTCTTAACATTTTTTCTACAATATTTATTTCCGTGGCTAATTTAGCTACGGATTTAGCCATGGAAATAACATACAGAGGGAAAATCGAAATGTGTTCAAAAACCAAAAGCCTCCAAGACTCCAGATCTCTCTTCTCCCTCTCCACTTTTTGCTTTTGCTTCTCTCTCTCTCTCTCTCTTCATCTACGGTCCGTCCTCGCGGTTCCACCTCGATCAATCTCTCGAGCGCGTCGAAGCCGGATCGCAGCTCGGTCCCTCGATCGAATCGGGCTAGGGCTCGCCGCCGATCGTCATCTTCCCGGAAATGAGGTGATTCTGGCGAAGGTATGGCGCTCTCTCTCTCTCTCTCTCTCTCTCGCTCGCTCCCGTTCTCGCTGTTCCGCTTCGTCCCATCCCTCATTTTCCGAGATTTTTGATGCGAGATGCTTGCAGCGCGATTCGTTGGAGGCGCGGTCGAGACCGTGGGAGCGGCCGGGGCGAGTCCATTCCGGAGGCGGCGGCGGCGGCGGAGGAGCTTCGAAGATTGGCGTGAAGCTGAGAAGAAAGGCTCCGTCGGAGCTGAGAGTAATCCTCTAGAGATTTGTGGCGATTCGTTTGCGAAGTGTTTGCTTTTTTGCCTTTTTGTGGCTGTGGTGACAAGACGATGCTTAGCTGGTTCTCTGGACCGATTTGCTTTCGATGATGTATTTCTATGGACTGCAGCATAGCTTAAGATGTGACTCGCTCTGCTTGAGCATGTGACTTTTGTTTTGAGGCTCCGAAAGTCACTAGCTTTTTAAGTTGGCACGCTGATTCCAATTACTCTTGCTTTGTTACTCGTGTCTTCAATTTGGTTGTTGAAAAAACTAAAGAAAATTGACGGCGGCGATATATAATTAATGTGGCTCGACTGGACTGATGTCCTATACAGGGAGAGCAACTGAAGCCCGTCAATGTTATTGAGCTTGTAGATGAATCTGCTGCCCCTTTACTTGACTCTCTGAAGTAAGTGTTTCGCTGATCGTATTTGAGTTTTCATTCTATAAGCACGAGATTAGTCATTGAGGAGTGTTTTTTTTCTTCCAGTGACAATGCCGGCACGAATGATGGTCTTAAGAAATCAGAAGTGTTTAAACTACCAAGATACATTGATACGCGAGTTAATGAAACATATCCTGCCAAAAAGTCGAGGTTTAAAATGTCATCGCCGAAGGAGAATGTGAAGGTAAGGGCATTTTCTAGTATAATTAATAGATGTTCTAGATTCTGCTTTATGTCACTCATCTGTCTTAATTTCGAGAGCTTGAGCTTCGGGGGGGAGTTATTGTCTATCGTTGGCGTGCTAGCAAGATAAAAAGTTATTTCCTTGGTTATGTGCTCTTAAGCAGGAAACCAGTACAGTGGAGCAGAGTCATACAATGAAGAATCTTGCTGTGCTTTCGAACATGGCTACAAGAAGCAAGCAGCATCTTCAATGGTATTGATGAGATGCCCAATACTTTCTTTATGTTGCTTAATGATTATTGATGAAGTCAGCACCTTCTTGTATGTTTTGTTCCTCATATCCCTGCAGTTCTGAGGACTCTATTTTCTCTTCTAAAGTTGCTGAAAATCATGGAGTACAAACTCAGTCAACACTTGAGAGGTGTAACCAGAGTAGATTCCGTATAGTTGCCGAGATATCGTCTGGTTCCGAAAAACTATCTGGCTTGGCTAATATCGATATGGTAATTACTCTCATCTGTTTTCCCTTGAGCTGTTGGTATATCCTTCAGTAATATCACCACTATCTTTGTAGGATAAAGCTCTAAAAGGATTGGCTGCTCGAGAACCATCTTCTCATTTATTTGATGGTTGTTCTGAAAATTTTACTTCTACCTCGACTTACTCGGGCTGCTCTGAATACAGCATAGTTGGCCAAAAGGTTCCTCTGGATTTCACTTTGAAGACCGTCATGCGGATTGCAGCATCTTCTTCAGTAAATTGCTAATGTCTTTTGCAGTTAATAGTGTTGTGAGGGCTTACAACTGCTTAGAGACTCTTGGGGCATTTCGTTCCTAATCTGGAGATATTTCAATTTTGGTCTTTACTCAATAGGGTCATTATGAAAATTATTTTAAATCTTGTATTAGGGTGTGAAGATTTTTCCACTGCCAGCGCATGATGACTTCTTATGTAATTCTAAACGGCGTTAAAAACATGGGAAAAAAATATACTTACACCAAAACCTGGTGCTGCTTGCACTGAAGATATTGTATGAAATGGGGAGCATCACTTGATTTGAGAAATTTAGCTGAGTTTTCTACTTGCCAATTGGTTCCTGAATCATTTTTTTTATTGGAAATGTCTGCTTTCATCTAAGAATATCAAAATATTTACTTTCTTAAAACATATAAATGGGTGACACACTATTCTACAATCTGCATGCAAATTGACAACTTTGATTAATAGCACAAGTTGTGGCAAGGTTATTAATTTTCACACACCATGTTCAAGCATGGTGTTCCTTTACTCATGCAGTTCTTTTCTATTGCTCAGGGTTTGGTGTATGCTTTCTTGTTGTCCAATTAACTTTTTTTCCTTCATTATTTCCAAGATTTACAGGTTAATTACAAATGGTAGTTACAATAGTGTTCCCAATCATACATCTCTTTGTGCTTGCTCTGAGGGTCAAAGAACTAGCCATTGTTCAAGAACCCACATTGCTTCCACGGGCTTTTGCTCTACGGCTTTGAATTCATGGATATATCCTCAGTCCACTCTTCCACTTTCTCTTATGTCAGTGCTGACCTCACCAGCTGTAGAGAAAGGTTTGTCAAATGAGATATAAGATATGGAGGGTGTTCCCCTGAACTTGTCACTAATCCTCTCCTTTTTGTTTAGTGGAGATGGACTTCTTAAAGAAGCAACAATTGTCATGGGAAGAGTCATTTCGCAGTCTTTACTACTTATTCCGGAAGAACTTATGTAGCGTATTTTACGGTAATTTTCTCCTCCTTGAGATGCTCAGATACTTTGTGGACTATCTCATTATCTTCTATTGGAATATATGTCGAAGTCATTTTCCACGAATGTGTATGACGTAGTGCTGCTATTAGTTAAGCAATGCAAAGTTTTGCTACTTCTTCGTTCATATAAGCAAGTACTTTCCATGCTTCTTTCTGATTTTTTTGTTTCAATCTTGGACTAATGGCTTCTATATATGTAAGTATCTTGAGTTTAGGAAGTTGTGCAGCTAATTACCTGAAAATTTATAGGCTTAATGTAGGCCAAATCAATGGCATCTGAAAGAGCTCTTTGTGATGACAAACGCAAGGTAGTATTTATTAATTTGCCGGTACTCATGAAGAGCATGTTTTGTATTAATAATAACATTTCAAATATTTGAAAATTGGAAGAGGTATTTGTGCCCTTACTGTGCCTATAACTTTCTGCAACGTCTAGAGTATCCATGACTCTCGATGCTGCTGAATATCTTACACAATGGATCTCTCGTGACTTAATAAAGAGTCAATTCTAAAGGTAAAGCAGTAATTATGTGAATAACAGGACTTTGTTAGAAGGCCATTTCTCGCCAAGAACTATATCAATTAGTTCTTTCTGGTCATTATATAATCATCCTGTCTGTTGATTTGTTGCCCTAATATGCTATTTTATTCATGGGAATTAGTGTGCACTTCTCAATTTGTGGTAATGTTTACTGCTGATGGTGACTCTGGAAGAAGCAAAAGGACTTGTAGTGCTTATGTGTCCCGGTCGACAAGTGGTCTGCGGTCATTGTTTAGAGCATGTAAGTCACAGCAATTGGTGTTAGCTTCTGTTGCTGCATGCACCTTTTACTTGTTAATAGTGCCGATTCCGTTCTGTCAAAATTTCCTAAGTACTGTCACTTGATTGAATCTCTAGTTTGGGATCACCTTTGGGGCTTGCTCAGCTAGCAGGAATCATATATGGGATTTGTCAAGACTATTTTGTTTAGCCTATTTTATACAACAGAAGTTTATTCCCGTGAGGCATCATTGTCCTGTTGTTAGCTTTCAATAAAGATATTGCTGATGCATACATATCTTGTTATCGAAATATCTGGCTCGATTGCAAGTTGCTCATTAGCCAATTTGTATAAGCGATACTGAGATCAGTATAAGATTACATTTATTGCCCATTTGGACATGATCATGATCTGTTCTTGTTGGCTGTGATATAGTTTCTGTCTGATGATGACCTTTTATTTCCGATAAAGAAAAGAAAGAATTTCTATTGTTGGAGGTCTTATCTATCATATTGGTCAAGCTGTCATTGCAAAGGATATGGCTCAATTAGTTGCAGTTGTCACATTGACCAAATTAGTCCCTTTTCTTGGACTTCCTTTTTTCTAGAATAATGCCTGACCATTCGGTTTTGTCTGTTTTAATTAGGATATATGTTTTTCTATGCCTCTATGCCATTCGAAGGTCGAACAACTTGCTACAGAAGATCTGGTTGAGCTTTCAGAGACAGAAAAGCATAATTTAGGCCAGGTAAGGTTTGTGTCTAGTTATATCTTTGCCCTACTGCTCTCGCCCACAATGAAAACAATCTACCAAAAGCACAAAACCTTTCTTTTTTTAGACTCGCATCAGCGCCATGGTGCAGAGGAAGGTTGCGAGGGAGATCAAAACCGCTTGAGCTTTCGGCCTCATGCCTTTCACGACGATGGGAACGAAATCCTTCGTCTTTGGAAAAACAATGGAGAATCTTGACGAGGATTATGAGTATGAGGCCTTTGAGGGGACGGGTGGTAACATGGAATGAGTGACGCGATCTTGATGCCACTAAGGTTTCTGTGAGGATTGTCCATTCGACTTTTCGATCTCATCCTGGCATGTTCCTTGGACTTCTCCTTCTTTCTGTACTTTCCAATTTTAGGCAAGTTCATATCGTTGAATTGGAGCATACTAGAGCTATGTAGAGATTTATGATGTTTGGATAAACTAGGCGTGAATAGCCATTCTTGTGGAAAATGTTGATGAATGTGTTCATTTTCATATTATTATAATATTTTGATGTTATTAAGTGTTTAATCAATGTTAAATATAAATTCTAGCAATTAATTTTGTTGTTAATTAGATTTAAAATCGAAAAATAAAAGAAATGATTTTATCATATGATCACAAATTATAAAAGTTCGTTGCAAAAATAAGATTTTGTTGCTAATTTCGTCTCTAATCAATATTCGTTGCAGAGTTAGTCGCTAAAGAATTAATAAAAATTCGTTGTAAATTTGTCCCGAAACAAGGTTCGTTGCAAAGGTCAAAATTTTTTGTTGCTAAATTAGCGATGAATTTTGCCACAAATAAGTTCGTTGCAAATTACCGACAAAAAAACAAATGTCCGTCGCAAATTAGCGATGAATTTTGCCACGAATAATTAGCGACGAATTTTGCGATGAATAATTTCGTGACAAATTAGTGACGAATTTTGCCACGAACAATTAGGGACGAATTTTGCAATGAATTTTTTTTCGTTTGCAATTTAGCAACAAAAATTGAAATTTTTCGTTGCTAAATTTTGTGACGCCTTATTAGCGATGAATTTTTTTTAATCGCTAATTTCGTCGCAAATTCATTTAGTGACGAATTTTGCCAAATTTTTCGTGGTAAAATTCGTCGCTAAAACTTAATTTTTTTGTAGTGTATAGACTTACTCTTCTTTTAGTTAATCCCACTAGCTGTGTGAGAAAGAAGTGTAAGAAAAGACCCAATGTTGATTACCAATTAATTAAGTCCTAAACAAGTTATTTTTGTCAATTGAGTCCTAAACGCTTTAAAGATGAAATCAAGTATTAACATCATTGCCGTGACCTTTAGTAACTGGATGATGTTATAGTCTTTGAGATTATTATGAAATGAAGCATCATTTGAACTACCATCAATATTTCGACAAAAACAAAAACACTACCATCAGAATAAAACAAATGAATTTATTGATCAATGAATAGAGAACTTAATTATAGAAACCAAGAGAGAAATAAAGCCTACATTTTACCCAGGGTTAATACCACGAAAAACCCTAAATTGATACATTCGCGATAAATTTATCCCAAATTATTTTTTTTACCATAAAAAATCCTAAACTGATATACCTGTGACAATTTTACCCTAAACAAATTTTTTGATTATTTTTTATTTTATTTTCTTTTTCCTTTCCTTTTCTTTTTCTTTTTCCTTCGTCTTCTTTATCTTCAACTTATGGCCAGCGAGGTTGGCCTCGCCGGCAGTTGGCGAGGCTAACCTCGCCGGCAACTGGCGAGGTTGACTTTGCCCACCCCTGGCGAGGGATCGTCCTCGCCGTTGCTAGCGAGGCTCGACCCCGCCGGCAACTGGTGAGGTCGGCCTTGCCCAGAAGAGGCAGGGCTAAGCCTCCCTAGCGACGGCGAGGACGACCCCTCACCGACAATTGGCGAGGTCAAACCTCGCCAGGGGTGGGTAAGGTTGACCTCGTCGGTTGCCGGCGAGAGGTCGTCCTCGCTGTCGTTGGTGAGGCTCAACCTCGTCGCTTCTAGGCAAGGCCGACCTCTCCAGTTGCCGGCGGGGCCAAGCCTTGCCAGCGACGGCAAGGATGACCCCTCGCTGGCAACTGGCGAGGTCGAACCTCACCATGGGTGGGCAAGGCCAACCTCGCTAGTTGCCGGCGAGGTCGGCTTCACCAGCTGCTGACGAGGCCGACCTTGCTGCCCCTGTCTCTGGCCGATCGCCGGACCGGCGATCGGTCATAGGTTGAAGATAAAGAAGATGAAGAAAAGAAAAGAAAAGAAAAAATAAAAAAATTCAAAAAAGTAAAAAATAATATTAAAAAATTAGTTCAGGGTAAAATTATCACAGGTGTACCAGTTTGGAGTTTTTAGTGGTAAAAAAAATAGTTCGGGATAAAATTATCACAGGTATACCAGTTTAGGATTTTTGGTGGTCAAAAAAATAGTTCGGGGTAAAATTATCATGGGTGTATCAGTTTAGAATTTTTTGTGGTCAAAAAAATATTTTGGAGTAAATTTGTCACAGGTGTACTAGTTTAGGATTTTTCGTGATATTAACTATTTTACCTAAACAGATAGGAAAAACCCAAAGTATATAACTTTGAGTTTTCTTGAGTCACATAAAGTTGTTATGGAAAAGATTTTAATTCTACTTTTCAGTGAAATTTTATAATCAAGTTTCCCACACAGTTTTTAATAAAACATTTTTGTCAAGATAGGCGTCACTTTTGTGAAAAACTAAAAGGACATGATTTTATGGTGAGTAAAACTCACGAGCATAGAGACTAGGATTTGATTGCACATTTTCTGAAAAGACTTAGGAGTCAATTGACTCAATAGAATGTTTAAGACTCAATCAACGAACAACTAAAACACTTATGGCTTCTACAACACATATATTATATTTTGAGAACCTTTATTGTATAGTTCACACTTTCAATGAAAAAAAAATATACAATTACCGATTACATAACAGATTGACATATCATTCAGTTAAGGTATACTTAGATAATTTAGCAAATGATCTTATGCAAGTTAACAGCATGTAATTTTTATTTAGAGGGAAATAGATTGTCATTGGCGAGAAAGATAATACTTTGAAAAGAGAGGAAAAAATATTTTTTTTAGCTATCTCTTTTGGAATTACCATAAGAGTCTCACACCCATTACGAAATATTCAATTTGAACTCTTTGTCCAATGAGAAGCTTTTATTTTAGAAAGTTTTTCTTGAAATAAAGTATTTGATAGTTTTTCTTCAAATTTTTATTCGAAATCTAATCTATATGTAACACTGTTTACTTAATTAAATAAAAATAATACATGAATGAAATGCTTTCTTTATCTTAAATTTGAAGAGATCATTAGACACATGGGACCTTTCGTGGAGTCATACATTCACGCACATCACGGGCCATTTTATATGGACAGATGGAGTCTTCACTTAGTAAATGGAATAAAATGTATATGGAAGTGCCGTCCCTTGAATTTAAAGATTTGGTTTGTCCTAGCAAGCGCCTAAATACGATGCGTTGTCGCGGAGATTGATTCCTTGAAAGAGCATGAAAGTTTTCTGATATAATTGCTTCTACTTTCCTGTTGTTTTATCTATCAATCTATGTAATTGTTCATCCTCCATTTATTAGAATGAAATTTGTGGAAGACCAAAGATTCTGATTTTGATGGATAGAAGAAAACCATGCATAATCAGAATCGATTGTGGAAACGTGAAGATTTCTGTGCTAACCTTCAGCTATTGATGAAGTCAAAAAGTGAATACGCACAACTTTAAATGATTGTGAATAGGTACTTTTAGTTAATTGTCTTCTCAATGTCGATAGTGTATTTTCTAATATCTCAGATCAGATAATGAGATCAGATCATAAGAGGGTTTGGCTTAAATTACCTATTTACATCCCCATTCATGCCTTTATATATAACTTTTTCAACCAAAATAGTTACTTAATATTGGACGATCACCATAGTTAACACGCACCTTAATGTGGATAATAAAACGTTGATGAAATTCATTAATGTGGGCAATAATAAACTAAATGTGGGATCACATTATTAATATTATAATTATAATAACACTAAGTGACGGTGAATGCACATGCCACGAAAACAATGATAGTCACATATCTGACAACATCATTTGATACTAACTTGCACGGTATGCGCTCTTGTTATTAGATCGTACACAATTGAAAACCTATGAAGATTAAGCTCCATTTAAGTGGGATAAGTATATTAAGAGTGCCATAATTTTCGTACCGCGCTTACTTAAGGGCCATAACTTTTTTATTTTGCTCACTTGAGTGCCACATCAGTGTAAAATTGATCACCTGAGTGCCATTTCTAGCAAATTGTCCTACTTGGAGTTTTTTTTCTAATTTTCCATTTTGACCTAGAATTTTTAAAAATAAATTGAAATCCAACGTGGAAATTTTTATCCAACATGGCAAGAGTATAACGAACGTCATCGTTTCTACTCTCTCTCTCTTCTTGTAACTAAGTGGTCACTTTAAAAAAATTGACAAACGTAAGTGTTCACTTCAAAAACTTTATGGCACTGAAATGATCATTTGTGAAGTTATTGGAACTTCTGCCATCCTTTTATCAGAAACTCAAATGACGTCGTTTGCCTTTTCAAGTGCTGACTTCAGCTTTTTGACATGCCACGTCGGATGATGTATTACAAATTAATGCCACGTCGAATTTTCCAGTGAGACAATTGCCGATAGCACTCAAATGATCGATTTTTCAAATTTTGTGGCACTCAAGTGATCGAAAAAAAGTTATGGCATTCAAGTAAGCGTTATACAAAAGTTGTAGTACTCCTAGTATACTTATCCCCATTTAACAGAAGAAATTGATAGCTTTTTTTTTTTTTTCATTTTTACGATTGTTATTGTTATAAAGAGAAAATCAGGATATTCCCAAAACTTTAGAATTTTGAAATGTCAATTCACGCATTCATCTCATAGCTTAAGTTTTATTTAGAATAGTTGACAGTGACCTCATAGTATCAGAGTAGAAGATCTTAAGTTCAAATCTTTTTATGCCCCCATTTGTCACCTGTCGCGATCGACCTCCCGCTTTTTTTGTTGTCGAACATGCAAAAAGGGGGTTTCGCCTGGTACATGCTAAGTTTAGGTTCGGGACTTAACTCGGGCTCTCCTAAGCCCATACCATATTGCGACTTAGGATTTAAGTATTTAATATGCAAGTGGTTTATACCAAGGAGTTGCCACTAATCGATTTTGAGTGGGTCGATTAGAAACCCAAATAAGGTGATGAAAGAATCACCCTGTTTCTACGAATCAGAGATTAACTGAGTTCGGGGACTTGATTACATTAGTTGGATAACTAATGTCCTTTTGGTATCTTTTTACCCTGTTCATTTCTGAAAACATTTGTCAGATAATTTGGATTGATTTTAGGACCTTTCTCCTAACATGTGAGGTGATCAAACGAGTGCATAATCATAAACGATAAGCAGTCAAAATAAATATGCAGCCTTAGGTTCTAACCCTAAGTCAGATGATATTCAAAATATGACAATTCATACAATTGTATTTTAAAACATGCGTAATGATAACAAAACAGTAGTAAAAAAACATGCAAAATACTATTGCATAACCCTATAGGCTTATTTAATTTAAACATGGCAATTTATACAATTATAACAACATTGCATACTAATACCACAATAAATTAAAAGAACAAATATACCACATAATTATTATTTTTTAAAAAAATAAAAAAAATTTCGAGAAGAAAAAAAAAATAATATGGAAGATGCAAGGAAATTTTTTTTAAATTTTTTTAAACAAAAATGAATAAATAAATACGGAAAAAGAAAAAAGAAGAAGAAAAAAAATTATTTTTTAAATTATTTTTGGTTTTTTTAAATTTTTTTTAAAAAAATAAAAAAAATCGGGTCGGGTCGCGGATCCGGACCGGGTCAGAACCGACCCGGGTCAACGGATTTGACCTAGGGCGTTGACTCGGGTTGGATCAATTGATCCGGGTCAGGTCGTGGACTCGGACCGGGTCGCAACCGACTCGGGTCAACGGATCCGACCCAGGGTGTTGACCCGGGTCAGATCGGTTAAACCGGGTCAGGTCAACCCCGCGTGTACAGACATACGGGGGTGCCGGCGGGGCCAAAATTGGCCATTCGCCGGTCGACCCAGACTGTCATTGGCCCAAAACCGGCCTCTAGGAATGCCACCAAGCCTCGTCGCCCACCTGGGCTGCCGTCCGACCACCACTCGCCGGCCGGCGACCGAATTAAAACCGACCTCAATGAGGCATTTCAACAAACACTCGGCGTGCGTGATCGAAACAGAGACATTCCGACCTGTTCCGGCGAACTGGTGGACTGGGGCAACCCAACCTACCTTCGGTGATGACACACGGACGGCGGGGGACGGTGGTATGGGCCGGGACTCGCGCGAAACGGCCGGCGCGGGTCTCGGCCAAACCGAGCATAAAAACAGGGGAAAAAAGAGGCAGACGGGACCCCGGGGAAGCTCACCGGTTGACGGCGCGTACAGAGGGGCTTTCGGCTGGTCAGGGGGGCAATGGCGACGCTGCTGGCTCTTCTTTTGCTCTGGTGGAACCTCGGCTCACTCTCTCTCTTTATTCTCTCTCCGCTCTCTCTGTCTCTCTTTTTTTTCTGAAAATGGCCGACCGGCCTCTCTCTCTCTCTCTAGCTATATATAGCCGATGACAATGCGTCTCTCTACTCCGTTGCGTCCGCATGACGACGGCCTGCACTGGCCTACGCTGGCCCGTGACTTTCGTGGCCACTTAGGCCGGTACAGAGCAGGGGGAGGCTCTGAGACGGCAGAGCAGAGAAACAGGGGGAAGAGAGGGAGAAGGAGATAAGGGAGGCTAGAGAAAACGGGGAGGACGGGATTGGTAATTAATGCCAGTCCTGTCGGCGTGCCCCTTCGGCCCTGCTCTGGCCGAATAGCGACGGTACGGGACTGCGTCACCGTGCGTCACTCTGCGGCCAGAACAGGGGCAAACAGGGGAAGGAGAAAGCGACTAGCGCGGGGGGAGAACGAAGGAGAAGGGAAGCTGGGCTGGGCTGGGCCCAGCCGCGCGGAGGGGAAAAGAAAAAAAAAGAGCGGGCTGGGCCCACGGGGAAGAAAGGAAAAAAAGAAAAGGGAGGTGGGCCGGGCCGCGTAGGGGGGAGGGGTGAGAAAAAGAAAAGGGCAAGAAAAGGGGCCGGGTCGGCCTAGCCCCAACTCGGCCTGGTTCGAATTTTTTTTTAATTTTTTTTGTAAAAAAAGGGTTTTGATAGACCCCATTAATACAAATGTGCCTAATGTTTATATTCAATGCAATTAGAAACTAAATAATTTTTTGCTTAGGAATTAAGGACATTAATTCCTAATTTTTTGTGTAATTAATTTTGACAATTTAAAAATAGGTGTCAACAGCTGCCCCTCTTTGAGGGTGAGCTCGCAGAAGTTGCATTCAAAGATAAAATGACACATAAATTTGGCCCATGCATACTCAATAAATGCTATTTTTGGCGAGACTAGAGTCCTATTTTTATGATGCGATATAAGATGATGCATGCTAAAGCAAATAAAAACATACCCGGTGCTACTTACCTTGCCGAAGGGTAGAGTAATTTCAGATAGTTGATATTGAGTGTCGAGGGACTGAACCTGTCTTCGGTTGCCTTGATGGGGGAAATGATTTGTCTAAGACCCGAACCTATCTTCGGTCGCCTTGACGGGGATTGTTTTGTCTAGGACTCGAACCTTTCTTCGGTCGTCTTGACTGGATTTTGTTTGTCTAGGACCCGAACCTTTCTTCGGTCGCCTTGACTGGGGATTGTTTTGCTAAAGTACCTGAGGGTCCTCGCCCAAGGATTTGACGGTTTGCCTGATGGGTTCTCGCTAGCAGGTTTTGAAAAGACTCAAACAATGAGCACTTGGGGGTTCTCGCCCGAGGATTTAATGATTTGCCTGGTGGGTCCTCGCCAGCAGGTCATGAAAAGGCTCAAACAATGAGCACCTGGGGGTCTTAGCCCGAGGATTTGATGATTTGCCTGGTGGATCCTCCCCAGTAGGTCTTGAAAAGGCTCAAACGATGAGCATTTGGGAGTTCTCGCTTGAGGTTTTGATGGTTTGCTTGGTGGGTTCTCGTCAGCAGGTCTTGAAAAGGCTCAAATAATGAGCACCTAGGGGTCCTTGCTCGAGGATTTGATAGTTTGTCTGGTGGGTCCTCGCCAGCATGTCTTGAAAAGACTCAAACGATGAGCACCTGGGGGTCCTCACCCGAGGATTTGATGGTTTGCCTGGTGGGTCCTCGCCAGCAGGTCTTGAAAAGGCTCAAACGATGAGACCTGAGGGTCCTTGCCCGAGGATTTGATGGTAAATAGAGGGGGTAAGTCCCGTGCTTAGGAGAGGTACCATAACAATCATAGGTATCTGGATTTTTGGAATCGGGCATGGATAGAAAATACTTACCTGGGCACATTCCTACCTCTTAAGAGCATGTCTCCTGTCAGATAAGTTTTTCTTTATGCAAATACATACGCATTCATTGGAGAAATAGACAACTAAGGCTATTCTAGAAAATCTTATGAAATATCTTGACCAGCAAGTCAAGATACTTTTCTTTTTCAAAGGAACACCCCGTTTACCTTCTGGGTTGTTTGAAAAGAATTCTGAAGAAATACCTGGAATTTCTTACCAGGAGTTTTGATACATCATCTGCTGAATAACCGATCTTTTTCGGGGCATCTCTCTTGGGATGATAATGAGAGCTTCTCTAGCGCCCGAATTTTCGTGTTCTATCATTGAGGATTAAAATTCTGAGCTGTCAAAGACGATTAGCACAAACATGCATGCCTTCATCAAAGATAGAAAAGCTACGCTATTCCAGAATGTGTTTTTAAAAGTTCATGCACGATAATTTTGCTATGTTTGCATCACCAAACATCCACCGAGGGTAATTATCAATTGAGACAATTTTCGCTCACAAGGTGGACTTCTCGAGATGCTGAATGAGGGGCCTTCAGTCAGAAAGGACTTTCCACTCACTCTCATTGAAAAAGGTTGTTTGTCCTGTCCATTAATGCTGGAGCGTCGAAAACACTCAATCTGACCGTTATCATATCAACAAGGGTCTGAGTTTTCTCGTAATAGGTACGACATTGCCAATCTGAGAGGTCTTCTTCAGGATCGTAATGCTGACTTGGTCAATGGCTTAACAAATATGACTATCCAAGTCAAGGCCATGAAAGAAAATATTCTGCAATCATCTCCAAGTTTAGAAGTCAAGAACCCTACAAAACGAGATAAAAATAGTCTTGCTCGCATTTCCTTGAGCGTTGTTTATAAACATTTGAAATTCCACGTTAATTCAAGTGCCCTAGTCAGAAGAGACTTCATGAGGGATGTAACGTGGGCTTGGTTTACAAGTTAAGGAACGAAATGATCATTGGGCTAAAAAATGTGTGTAGGGGTGAGAATTGGTGATCATCTTGACATCGTCACCAGTCTTCTTCTCCGTCGTTAGGATACTTTTGGAAAACTCCTTGGGTAATCCTGTGTTTTAGCTTCTTTGACAACTTTTTCTTGAGAAGCTTATGCGTCAAGCATTTTCCTGGATACAATTCGATCTCTGTTCCAATTGCTTTCTCAAGAATAGGTTCGTCTTCATCTACCATGTGGCAGATCTTTGTCAAGACAGAGTTCTTAAAGTAAGAATTTGTATTAAAGAAGAACTCAAGTTTAAACCCTTTAGGGTTGTCTATTCTACACCACTTAATATCTTTGAGATATTTGAGAGTGCCTTCATCATGCTCAGAGATCTCCTCAGCTAAAACTTCATTATTTTTCATAGAAGTTACCTAGAAATTAGGGACTCTTTTCTCTTCATCTTTTTTATCGTTTTTGTTCCTCTCTTTTTTCTTTTTCTTTGCTTTTTTATTCATGTGCATTGGCCTTGCTTTTATTAGGCACACTGCTTTTTCATGCTCCTAGTTTTCAGTATTTTTTTACTATTCTTTTGATGTTGTCAGGATTGACCTAAACAAGTTTGAAGTCTTCATTTTGATTCGGTGCTTTGGACCATGATGCTCAAACTGTGGTGGCTTTTGCCTTGCCCCGGTGTAGGGAATGATCACCAATTGGGTTCGTACGCAATGAAATTGTCGGCTTAATCGGGCTAGCAAGGGATATAAGTGTATGAGATAGAAGAAGAATTACTTTTTATCATCCTAGGGCACTTAAATTATCGTGAGAGTTCATTTGTAATAAAAACACTTAAAGAATAATGCAAGTGAGGGCAAGAAAATTTTTGTTCATATTTTTCACCTTGTGCGAGCTGTTACGGTTGATAATCATAGAAAATTTTAGATATTACAAACTCCTCATCCTTCTTGTCTTGCTCAGTTCTCAGGTGAGAACATCACTGTTATCAATGACATGTTGGCATTTTGGACAGGCTTTAGTTTGCCGCTTCTCTCTTGACAAAGCCCTCTTAGCCTCGATTGTCCTACCGTCGATGGTGTACTTGTCTTGGAAGACTCTGTCAAGGACTGCCGGACCCGTGAAGACGACGAGGCCAAAGCTACAGAAGCGGTGATCGAAAAGGAGGGATGCTCTTCTTGTTCCCTCTGAATTTGAATCCTCCCTGTGATGTCGATTTACCTCAAGCTGCCCCAATGTGGGGTGGTTCTTGACAGGGGTTATTTAAAAAGAACCTCCTAGTGTATGGGATCAAAATGATCAAGCAAAGGATCAATAGTAATGTATGGGGCAGAGAAATGAACTGCCTCTCATCATTTTTGCTACCGTACCTTATGCGAGAAATCCCTTTACCTTGTAGAAATGAAACCTTTTCGCTTATCTTACAAGGGTTTGGTACGTGAGAATGTATATAGACTAAGGATTACCTCTCATCATCCCGACACACCTCGTTCAATACATCGGAGCAGTTCGACACCATTCGTCGAATTGTCAAGATTTTCACAGGAAATTGATGAATTAAACAGGTAAAATTACCATGCGAAATTCTTTCCAAATGGCATGCAATGCACTTGGAGGAAGGTTGAGCATTCATTTGCTTTAATATGTTTCCTTTTTCTTTGTTTCTTTGTACTTTTATGAAAAAAATTTTAGAGAAAGATATACTTACCTATATTGCAATAGTAGAGCAAACCTGTAAAATAATAAGAAAGACTGTGTTAATGAACAGTTCTTTGTGAAAGAGGAATTGGGAACGATACAACATTACCCTTTGTGATTCCCTTCATTTGAAATTAAATTGACAATTCCTTGAGTTTTCTCGGACGTTGATAATTTCTTTCTGACAAAAACAAGAGCTTATGTTAAAAATGAGAGGATTAAGGGTAAATTGAGAATGATACAAATTACGTTTCTTCCATTTTGCCTTTAAAGCTAGCAGCGTCTTTTCTCTTCTTTACTTTGTTCAGCCTTCTCTATCTCAGTCTACTCCTTCATACTCTTGGTTACGAAGCTCGAATGAAATCCTCTGTAATTAGGGGTGCTCCCAAATAGAGGATTCTATTGTCATCGCATGTTGTGTCAATGTGGTCCCGGCATGTTGAAGAGTTTCTTGTAAATGCTCTAATTCCTGACTGCACAAGGCATGTGTAATTGCTTGCATAGGGATCTTCGCAGCAAAGTTAATCTCTGCTTTAAAGGTCTTTGACGGATATGGGTGCGACTACCATCAAAACTTCCGTGGTTGTCAGGATCGGCCTTGACGCCATTTTGTCATGTGCGAGATCCTTTTTGATTAGACTTGCTACCATGAGTGTTCTTTACTCAATTTTGTCCTATGTAGAAGGAAAGGATATGTCATTTCTGTACTAAAGTGGATGAACTTTAGGAATGAAATATACCCTTTTTGCTGGACTGAGAGATCGCATGCCCCCCAGTCTACTCTTCCAATTAAGCACTTCTTCATCATGTTTCATTCGAGAAGTCCCAACATTGGTGCTTTATCCGGCTCGCTAGCACAGCAGGGTCTAGCATGTTCCCCAGTTAATTTTCTGCAAAAGAAAATGGATGGAATGTTATTTCCAAAATTTGTTAAGGAATAAGACATACCTTTTTCTTTCAAAAGGGGTAATCTTTTCTTGATCTGCCCCCGACTTTTGTATGAAATGATGTTTCGCTCATCATGGAGTCAAGGAATGGTCATCACTCCCTCTGACTCTCTGGAATTGATATCTCACACTAGAAGTAATGAGATTTGCCCCATATTTCATTTTGAAGGTTGGCTGATCTTTGCTCAGACTGGCCCTATTGGATGAGTTGGTCCACTAGCATCTCCAGGGTCTGATGTGCTTTTCAGTTTGTGCCATTTCCAAATGTCCTCTTTATAATAACAAATCAAAAAGGAGTATACTCTGAGACACGAAGTGAGCGAATCAGAAAAACACACAGGGCTATAAGCATGCACGCTTTTCCACCACCATTCTTTTTTGTCTTGTTGAAAAATGATAAAACGTTTGTTTTATTTTCAAAAGCTTAGAAACAAGGAAGCATGAAGAAGCCCGGGCCTCAAAACACTTTCCTTTACATGGCTGGATATCATCAACGTGCCGGTTTGGGATACTTCTTCAGGCCCTCAAAACAAAATATTTGTAATTCTTTTGAATAATTCAAGTGAATTACATTTGTTGAAATGGAAATTGCAATACTAAAATTCTAAGTATAATTAAAAATTCAGAAAACTGGGAATATTAGAAAACAGCTGAGACTTTAAAAAGCAAGAAAAGCTCACATATAGGGGAGGATTCAAACTATTAAATATGCCTCTATTCTAAGGGAGGAAAATCGAGTCTTCAGTTTATTCAATGATGACATCTGCGCCTCCTGCTTGATTAGATGGTGCGTTGCGGAATGAAAGCATCTTTGCATCCAACAATTTCTGGACCTTATTTTCAGGACAACACAGTCATTGACGGAATGTCCCATTTCACCCAAATGATAGTTGCACACCTCGGAGGGATCATAGTTGGGGAAACGCTCAGGATTTTCACGCTTTGGCTCTTTGGCAAGCAACCTCTGTTCTAGGAGAATAGGCAGGATCTGAGACATAGGCAAAGGGAGTGGCGTGAACTGCTTTCTGTTATTTCGCCTTTGGGGTGGCTTGCAGCCTGAGGCCGGTTGCTATCCACTGCTCATCTGAATCATTGGGGAAGGACGAACGGTTTGGGTGTATGTAACATCCGCATCCGTCAGGGGTTCTTTCTGCTTCTTCATGCCGAGTTTCTTGCTTATGGAAGTGGGGTCTATAAAGCACCCCTCACGCAATCCCATTTTAATTCGTTCGCCCACAGGAACAAGACGATTAAGGGATTCAGCAGTGGCACTAACTAGGCGGTGTCTGTATTCATACGGAAGAGACTTTATGAACAACTTTACTTGTTCATGATCAGTAAGTTGTGGGGTAACCTGGGCGGCCAAGTTTCTCCATCTGGTGGCATACTCTTTGAATGACTCACTCTTCTTCTTTTCAGTGCGTTCCAGATCATCACGAGTAAATGTGATGTCGAGGTTGAATTGATACTGCTTAAGGAATGCATCGGCGGCATCATCCCAAGACTTAAAAGTATCCACATCTTTTGACATATACCATGTCAAAGCTGCCTCGTCAAACTTACTTGAAAGGTCTGAATCATGAGGGGTTCATTATCAACGTACTGGGTCATCTGTACATGATACATGTGCAAATGATGTCTGGGGCATGAGGTACCATCATACTTCTCAAATTCCGGCATCTTGAACTTTTCTGGTACTTTGACCCGTTTGTATATAGACAGGTCAAGTGGGACAGTATGTTGCGGGCCTTGTAGCTGTTTTAGCATTTTCTCAACCTTTGCAAGGCGTTTGTCATGTTCTGTCATTGGTACAGCTTCAAGTTTAGGCTTCCTGACAGCAAGGGGAAGCGGGTCGTCCTCTAGTAGGGGCATTTTGCTGTCGCTGGTGAAGGCTTTGTTTTTTCCAGTAGACATTGGTGGTAATACCACCTCTATTGCTGTAGGCGTGGGCGCGAGCTTGCCCTGAATGGATTCCACCTGTTTTGTGAGATTTTGGATCGCATTGAGAACCAGCTTCATCTCGTCCTCCATGTTTTTGAGACGGACGTTTTCTTCGGCCATTTTTTTAACTTCCTGTGAAAATGTTGAAATGAATGAGTATAATACCTAATAAAGAATCATTTCATGGCCTAATCATAATATTATTACCTATTTTCTTTATTTATAAAGAAAAAGAAGAAAAAATGGGTTTTATTAATATTAACATTATAGGCAGCGTCCCCAGGGTTCGAACGCCGGTCGCCTCGGACTGTGATGCTACATCCCCTGATACCACTGGGTCGAAGGCCGCGGTGGTGTCGTTAAGGGGTAAAAATTTTTATTTATAGCATAAAAAGCAGCCCGAGATATATTAACATTAGTACAACCTATAAACCCTTTTAAAGAAGAAAACCAAAACCCCTAAACATAAATACTATAAAAAGAAAGACAGGGGCTTTTAATAAAAAGGGCGCCCTTTCCGAATACTCATTCTATAAATGATGAGGAAGCTACAGTCTTTCGGAGTTACTTATTTTTATGGACAAGCTCCGCAATAAGTGTATCTCTCGTCTCATCGGTCCCACGATGTCAGAAGCTCTTTTTTAGGAGCGGGGACAAATTGGATATCAGTTCTTCCCATCGCATATAGAATGTAATCAACGGGTGGCCTAACAGTAATAAATCAAATGAATAAGTAAGCCGTATAAAAAATGAGGAGGGATAAAATATATACCTTTCTTTCCTTGAACCATGGCAATCACAACAACGTGCACATGAGGAGTGAGATTCGATTTTTATCTAGACTAGCTTAGCAAAATGAAATTAAAAGGGTGCCTGACCGTCGCAGTCTTGCATTGATATCAAGTCCTTTTAACCTCGGCCAAATCGAAAGGAATATCTTACAGTCACGCGAATAGCGGCTAAAGATATTTCTTTACGATTTTTTAGAAATAAATTTCAGGGAAAAGAAAGGCAACCTCTACATCGCGGGCTCGCGTTCGAGGTCATATATTTCTTAACACCATCCTAAAATGCCCTATTGCGGCCCAGGTCCGGCAGCGTGGTTATGTGTGCAATAGTGTAGTGCTAAATCATTAAAGTATGCACAACAATTTATAAACAATTAATTCGACCCTGCAAAAACAAATAACACCTTAATGTCAGGATTATACCTAAAGTTTTTGCTGCTAAACAAAATTATTTTTGAACAGGGTAAAATTTTTTGGCTTAAGTCCACTTTTTTTTTTAAAAAAATGCAAGTCCTCAGTGGGGTCGCCAGTCTGTCGCGACCGACCTCCCACTCCTTTTGTTGTCAAACATGCAAAAGGGGGGTTTTGCCTAGTACGTGCTAAGTCTAGGTTTGGGATTTAACTCGAGCTCTCCCAAGCTCATACTATATCGAGACTTAGGGTTTAAGTATTTAACATGCAAGTGATTGATACCAAGGAGTCGCCACTAATCGATTTTGGGTGGGTCGATTAGAAACCCAAATAAGGTGATGGGAGAATCACCCTGTTCCTACGAACCAGAGATTAATTGAGTTCGAGGACTTGATTACACTAGTTGGATAACTAATGCCCTTTCGGTATTTTTTTACCCTGTTCATTTCTGAAAACATTTGTCAGATAATTTGGATTGATTTTAGGACCTTTCTTCTAACATGTGAGGTGATCAAACGAGTGCATAATCATAAACGATCAGCAGTCAAAATAAATATGCAGCCTTAGGTTCTAACCCTAAGTCAGATGACATTTAAAATACAATAAGTCATTCAATTGTATTTTAAAACATGCGTAATGATAACAAAATAGTAGTAAAAAAACATGCAAAATACTACTGCATAACCCTATAGGCTTATTTAATTTAAATATGGCAATTTATACAATTATAACAACATTGCATAATAATACCACAATAAATTAAAAGAACAAATATACCATATAATTATTATTTTTTAAAAAAATTAATTTTTTTTCGAGAAGAAAAAAATAATAATAATACGGAAGAAGCAAGGAAAAAAATATAAAAATTTTTTTTAAACAAAAATGAATAAATAAATACGAAAAAAGAAAAAAGAAGAAAAAAAAAGTACTTTTTGATTTTTTAAAATTTTTTTAAAAAATAAAAATAAAATAAAAAGAAACCGGGTCAAGTCGCGGATTCGGACCGGGTCGGAACCGACCTGGGTCAATGGATCCGACTTAGGGTGTTGACCCGGGTCGGATCAGTTGATCCGGGTCGGGTCGCGGACCTGGACCAGGTCGGAACTGATCCGGGTCAACAGATCCGACCTAGGGCATTGACCCGAGTTGAATCGGTTAAACCGGGTCGGGTCAACCCCGTGTGTACAGACACGCGGGGGTGTCGGCGGGGCCAAAATTGGCCGTTCACCAGCCGACCCAGACCGTCGCTGGCCCAAAGTCGGCCTCTGGGAATGCCACCAAGCCTCGCCGCCCACCTGGGTCGCTGTCCGACCAACGCTCGCCTATCGGTGACCGAATTAAAACCGGCCTCACTGAGGCATTTCAACAAACACTTGGCGTGCGTGACCGAAATAGAGACATTTCGACTTGTTCCAGCGAACTGGTGGACTGGGTCGACCCAACCTACCTTCAGTGACCACACATGGATGGCGGGGGATGGTGATATGTGCCAGAACTCATGCGAAATGGCCGCGCGCGAGTCCCGGCCAAACCGAGCATAAAAACAGGGGAAAACAAAGGCGGACGGGACCCCAGGGAAGCTCACCGGTCGACGGCACGTACGGAGGGCTTGCCGGCTGGTCAGGGGGGCAACGGTGACACTGCTAGCTCTTTTTTTGCTCTGGCAGAACCTCGGCTCACTCTCTCTCTTTATTCTCTCTCTGTTCTCTCTCTCTGTTTTTTTTTTTCTGAAAATGGCCAACTGGCCTCTCTCTCTCTCTCTCTCTCTCTCTCTCTCTCTCTCTCTAGCTATATATAGCTGGTGATGATGCGTCTCTCTGCGCCGTTGCATCCGCATGACGAAGGCCTACACCGGCCTATGCTGGCCCGTGACTTTCGTGGCCACTTAGGCCGGTGCAGAGTAGGGGGAGGCTCTGAGACGGCAGAGCAGAGAAACAGGGGGAAGAGAGGGAGAAGGAGATAAGGGAGGCTTGGGAAAATGGGGTGGACGGGACTGGCAATTAATGCCAGTCTTGTCGGCGTACCCCTTCGGCCCTGCTCTGGTCGAATAGCGACGGTGCGGGGCTGCGCCGCCATGCGTCACTCTACGGCCAGAACATGGGCAAACAGGGGAAGGGGAAAGCGATCGGTGCGGGGGGAGACGGAAGGAGAAGGGAAGCTAGGCCGGGCTGGCCTAGCCATGCGGAGGGGAAAGGAAAAAAAAAGAGCGGGCTGGGCTCACGGGGAATAAAGGAAAAAAAGAAAAGGGAGGTGGGTTGGGCCGCGTAGGGGGGAGAAAAAGAAAAGGGAAAGAAAAGGGGCCGGGTCGGCCCAGCCCCAACCTGGCCAGGTTCGATTTTTTTTTTAATTTTTTTTAAAAAAGGTTTTAATAGACCCCATTCATACAAATGTGCCTAATGTCTATATGCAATGCAATTAGAAACTAAATAATTTTTTGCTTAGGAATTAAGGACATTAATTCCTAATTTTTTGTGTAATTAATTTTGGGCAATTTAAAAATAGGTGTCAACATCGCCCCTACACCTATGCATGATGGGGAGTTTAACGCATTGATCTAACAGTTTAAAATTTTAGTACAGTACTTAAAAAACGCGTAAAACTCCGGTATATTTCTTAGTGAAAAAAAAGCTGAGGTTTAAATTGATGCATTATGATTTCAAAAGGGACAAATAGAAAGGGGTGACCAGCACTTACGATCCCATTTTGGGCATTATTATAAGAGTTCCACACCTGCTATAAAATATTTGATTTGAGTCATAGCTATGATACACCACCCACAATCCGAAAGTCAAGGTTGGTGAGGTAATCGCCATAGAGAACCAAATGTTAGGAACTAGAAAATCTTTCTACACTTCGACTTCGTTTGTTTCATGGACAATGAACGCTTTAAAAAATATTTTCCTAAAACTGGTCGTTTGTTTTGCTTACAAAAATGAATAAATGAAAAATATATTAATCGTTCATGATAATGTTTAAATATAAATTATTGTTGATGATGGAAACATTTTTCATTGATTAATTATTTCAAGAAATACAAACGACTATTTTTAGGAAAATAATTTTTAAATTATTTATTTTTCTCGAAATAAATGGAGCCAAATTATACTGCATAATGCACATCCAATGAGCACGGAGTGAGGTTGAAGTTGAATGGTGCGTTTTTGTCTGATGAAGGAATGACTTCAAGAACGAGTCCCAAGTTGGGTCCTCTACCACTTTTGTTCTATTGCGTATGTCAAAAAAGAATTTAATTGGTGAATTATGTTTAATGTTTTATTTTTTGAAGATCTATTCTTATTTTTTTCCTTTTTGTATTTGTCACTTGTGATTGAGTGCTTCTTATAAGTTATTTTAAAGGAATCCACATCATGCAGACTCCTTATTCTTTCTTAATACGAATTATATCTATGCTTATTGTCGTGCTGCGCTTTTTCGGGTTTTCGGGATTTGTGCGCTAAGGAGGTATTTCTGTGTAAGGGTTTCTCCCAGACAATACTTTACGTGACAGTGGAAGGTAATTTCCTATTAGTCTAGGTTTGTGATTTTGGAGTCGCTACTAGTCATTATTGGTAGGTAGACTAGAAACTTAATCGAGGTATGAGAGAATTATCACGATTCTACGAACCAGAGATTCTGAGTACGGGGATTTGGTTACGTTATTGATCTCGAATCGAGATCTTTAATGCCCTTTTAGTACCTAAAAATGATACAATGTCTAACGTATCATGCAAATTTCCGAGGTTTATCTACTAATTCTATCCATTCTAATTGTAGGAAAAACCAAACAAATATTAAATACACAATCAATGTCAATCAAATCAATCAATCCTAAATGGTCTCTAAAATTAAAAATTAATCAAAACATCCAAACCCTAATGAAGCTTTAGAAGCTTATTCATTTCATGATTTACATTTTTTAGGGTTTTAAGGTTTTTTAGGGGTTATAACCTCTGAATTTGGGATTTTCTAAATGTCACTTGAGCACTTCCAAAAATTCAAATCTCACTTTTTATGGTTGGCCACGGTGTTTTTGGACCATTCTGTGAATTTTTAAAATTTTTAAAATTTTTGATTTATTTTTTCGGAAATTTTATTAGCCGAGAATTGATTAATTTTTTTATGATTTTCTGAAACTTTTTATGAATTTTCTAATTTTTTTATTGATTTTATAAATTTTTTTACATTTTTTTATTTGTACTGTTTTGAATTTTTATGAATTTTCTAAAATTTTTTGAATTTTTATGAATATTATAAATTTTTTTATGAATTTTCTATTTTTTGGAATTTTTCGAATTTCTAAAATTTTTTATTTTTCTGATTTTTTTGTGAATTTTTTTTATTTTTTATTTGATTTTTTTAATGATTTTTTTAATTTTTTTTGATTTATTATTATTATTATTATTATTTTTCTTTTAAATTTTCCCCAAAGTGGTGAACCGGACCGGCTCGGTTCAACCCGGTTCGATTTGACCAAACCGGGCATCGCTAGCGCCGGTCGCCTTCTCCAGCGAGCACGACGCCAGAAACGGCGTCGTTTCCCTTTTAGTTCATTGAGGCATTTTATCAAACACCTCATGGGCATGATTCTGAGTTTTAGCGTTATCAAGGCCGTCACTTCGAGTTGAATTCCGATGACCTTCTGACAGGATTTTGGCCATTCTATTTGATCTATTATAATGTCCACAAGTTCTAGTACCAATCTAACCTAATCGGAATGTCACCGGACTTTTGCCGGTCGACGAAATTCAGTCTCAAAACCGCAAGATCAGAATTGACTGAATCCATTTTTTACAAAGGCATAAACTCCTATTCCAATCGCCCTAACCGTTTCTATTGTTCAAAACAATCATCAGAGCATGAATCGTAGTTAGAAATCACTAACTTGAGTGCTGATTAGTCACAAAAACACTCTAGTGAGGTCTAGGAAGCTCTGGCGAAGTTCCTCCGAATTCTGGTGAGGAGGTTTAATGGTGGCCAACTCGGTTTACATAGGTTTTTCAATCAGAAATGCAACCAAACATGTAAAACATGAGCACTAACAAGTTTTAAGCATCAATAATAAAGAAAATTGCATGATTTAGCTCGGTGAAGTCCATTTTTCAATCTGGAATTCTGGAAAAATAAGTGATGAAAACTGGACTTTACCTGCTTCAACAGAGGGCTAAACGGGATTTCCGGAGCAATCAAGGACAGTGGGGCTGTTCCGTGACACTTGGGCTTCAGGCTGGTGGATTCAGCTTTGCCGGAACTCCTTTAAATCGATCAACCGAGGTCGATTTTCAGACCTTCCTAGTAAGCTTGGTTGCAGGTTTACCGGTGAGGAAACTCATCGGTGAGACCGATTTACCGGTACTTTTCCCGTCAGAAAAGTGCCGATCGCTCGGTCTCAGGAAGTTTCAACTCACTGTCACGCTCGGATTCTCTCTTTCTCCCTTTGGTTCTCTCTCCCTTTCTCTCAGTAATTTTGTCGAATACCCTTCCTTCTCTTCTCCAGTTTTTTTCCATTTTTTGTCGATAAAAAATCCCACCTAAATTCAGTTTAAACCGATTTCCTATCGGTTAGATCGGTTCACTGGTGCCAGCTGGAGATTTTCCAGTTGGCCCAATCGATTTTCACATGCCAAATTGGCCTGAAAGGATTGGCAAAGTCTTGAGCACGAACTAGGTTTTATTGTGTTTTGGCGAGTCGGGCGAAGAAGACGGGTTGTTGAGTCGGGTCGGGTCGGGTTGACCCGGTCGACCCGATAGGCCCGATTTTGATTAAAAACTCAAATTGAGCTCAATTTCAACTGATTTTTTCAAATTTAATCCCAAAATTGAACTCCCCATCATATTCTGAACCCAAATATATAATTTTTCCCAATTTTTGTTATAATTGTGCCCAAAATTTTCACATTTTTGTATTCGGGTTAATAGGTTTTTATTCAATTTGATGTCCTAATGACCTGATTAGGCAAAATTGATGCTAAAATTGAATTACTCACATCAGATTAACCCTAGAAATGATGGTCTCATGTTTCGATAATTTCATATTGGGCATGATTCCCAATTTGGGTTCACAATTCTTAATTTTCAATTAAATTTTGGGTATTTTTGATTTTATATCAAATTATGCAATTGGACTGACCATTATGTAGTTCAAGGTCCCAAAATCATTTGTTGTGAAGACACTATGACTTAAAAATGACTAGAAAAAATTTAATTACATTTTTGGTTCAATTCGGGTCTAATTTTGCCCAATTTTGGTAAAAACATATACCCAATTGAGAATTTTCAAAATTGATGATGTATTCATGAAATTGGATTTAAAATAAGACTAATGAATATTTTTATGTAATTTTATGATTCCATTTACTATTTTTCTTGATTTTCTTACTTATTTTGACTAAAAGAAATTAAGGAAAAATGCAGGAAAATGCTAAAAAATTATTTTTTCATTTAGAAATAGGTTTCTAGGCTTGGCCAAGATTCCTAGTCCTAATTTTGAGATTTTTGAAAATATAAAAAAAATGAGCTAAAACTTAAGTATCAATAGCTGCCTTTTTTTGAGATTGAGTTGGTTAGAGGTTAATCTCAAAGACAAGGTGACACCTGAATTTTTAGACGACTCAATGAACAAGATAAGATGGAAATTTCACAATAACTGATTAGGGATCTTGCTTTTGAAATTTGTAATCTAATCCAACGGTTCTCTTTTCAGAATGTATTTTGAAAGGTTTTTAATGATTGAGGGAGAGAAACTTACCTGTTTGTGAGCTATCTCTTTATTGCTTATCCAAGGGCATGAATTGATGGTAGTGATGATTATGATGGTTATTCTGATTTCGTGGTTTAAGGACGAACCTACGAACCATGAACACTTGAGGCTCTTCGCTTGAGGATTTGGAAATTTACCTAGTGGTTCATCACCAGTAGGACTTTGAATTTGCCTAAGAGCTCCTCGCATGTAGGACTTTAGATTTGTCTAGTGGTTCCTTATCAGTAGGACTTTGGATTTGTTTAGTGGTAGTAGGACTTTGAATTTGCCTAGGGGCTCCTCGCTTGTAGAACTTGAATTTGATTAGTGGTTCTTCACCGGTAGGACTTTGAATTTGCCTAGGGGCTCATTGCCTGTAAGACTTTGAATTTTCCTAGTGGTTCCTCACCTAGGACTTGAATTTGTTTAGGGGCTCCTCGCCTGTAGGACTTTGAATTTGCCTAAGGGCTCCTCGCTTGTAGGACTTTGGGAAGACTTCAAATAATGAATGTTTTGACTGTGAGTTATGTGATTTTGAGATTTCACTAACCTTTGTATGGTTTTTTAGTTGACTAAAAACTATTTTGAAAAGTAGTTTTGAAATTAATCAAAACTATTTGAAATGTGATTTTTTTTCTTAGCTTACCATAAACTGTTTGAAAACTTGGTTTTAAGTTGACCAAAAACTTTTGAAAAAGTAGTTTTGAAATTTGCATTCTTTGCATTAATGCATTTTAGACAATCAAATTTCCTTTTCAAGGAGTTATTTGAACAAAATGCTTGCAATTTTTCAAGAAATGCTTGAAATGAACATTTGGAAGATCTTCATTAGAAAGTATTTGTTTCAATCTATGAATTTGGTCTTTTCTTTATTTGATTGAAAGGGGAACTTGTCTGATATCTCTCAATTTTATCTCTCTTAACCAATCCTTAGGTGTACGGAGATGTTCGCAATGTATATAATCCAATTGATCCGATAAGGTCTTTCAAAAGGTTGTAATGTTAGCTTGGTCAATGGCTATTCAAAGGATAGGCATTCTGAGGCCAAGAAAAAGGATTTCGTCATAACTGACTTCGAGTTTACAAGTTAAGAACTTTGAGGATAAGACAAGATATTATCGCATACACTTCTTTGAGTGATGACTTCTTGTTACGCCCTGAACCCTATCGAGCTCGCGATATCCCGCTCTGGTCGAATATTTGCGATGTTCTAGGAATGTCGCCGACCCAACCCAAACATCAGAAATACATGCGGAAGCGAATATAAAACCCTTGACTATAAAGACGACGATGGGGTAGATCAACAGGAAAATCGAAGAACCACATTCATTCATATATATACAGTACCATTACACCAAGCATACAAACATCGTATTATAGGTGTACATAGCAATCTAGCATTCGAAACCACCGAAATAACAAAAGAGAATCGGGTGGCTTGGCTAACTTAACTTCACTATAAGTCGACCTATTAATCAAAAGGTTACTGGTCAGACCTATTCTTCGTAACCCCTGAAATACCCTAGGGAAACCTACTGGTTGCCATCTTCCGTTTTGTTCCTGAGTCTTCTGACTTTTGCTCCGGAGGATCACCTGCAGCTCCACTGGGCACCATGGCAACTCCTCAAACTCCAAAAAAAGGAGGCTGGCCTCCTGGGTCTAAGGTTGGGGGTCTAAAATTGTGGATTATACAATTATGAGACGAATCTCAATAAGTGTACAACCCCAAACTCCACAAAGGCTCTCACGTACCACCAGACGGAACATGTACAACACACAACAATTAACCAAACTAACAATCACATGCGATCCTACCTGGAATCCATCATGTACATCCCTGCACGTTAGATAATAATACAACCAACATGTCACAACAATACATCATAGTCTCGTGCGTGCCTTGATTATAAGACAAAACCCGCTTGAACACGTCTCATACTGTACTTAGTAGTTTTTACCCTATAATCGAGCACTACAATACGCGATACCAACCACACTCGCACGCGAACTCACGCCATGCGTCAACTTTCACAATCCTCGCACGTCTTGCCAAGTCCAGCTCATTCTCAGCCTTCCCACCACTACCGCACCCGTGTAAAACGCATCAGGCCAACGGTCTTTTGACCTCATCAGGCATCGTCACACTGTCGGGCCGAGCATCATCACCTCGTCAGGGACGGCATCGTCCCGCGTAAACGAACATGCCTCAGGACGGAATCCTACACTTAACTTGCCTTCTACCGCGCTCGCGTAAAACGCATTAGGCCAACGGTCTTCTGACCTCGTCAGGCATCGTCACCCTGTCGAGCTGGGTATCGTCACCTCGTCAGGGATGGCATCATCTCGCGTAAACGAACACGCATCAGGACGGCACTTTTCCAATCAATCCTACATTCCCGTACCTTCGTACCACACCTTCCACACACAATTTTCACGTATCACATACATTTCACAATGCACGCCGTCGTCGTACAAACACACCACCCGATCACACATGCTTGGCACGCAACTCGATGCACAATCACGCCACCACGCCTCGTGGCCACACACTCACGGTACACAACCAAACCACATTCAACTCGAAACACAATCCAAAATCAGCCAACAATCATCCTTCACATAATCACTCAAATAAGCCCATTCAAGCCATAAAATTACCGATAAAATGCACAATTCATTTCAGATCATCCCGTAACACCTCAGCCCTATCCAAGTCCACTAAACCACTCATTTTCAATCCCCAAATCAGTCAACGACAATCAAACAATCAGCCCACATCATAGTCCCAAAACAGCCACCTAAACTACCCGAACCAAGCCCTAAACGCGTCTAACAATACCCCAGGTTCTAGGTAACATTTGGGAAAGTCACTTACTCTAAAAAGACGGAACAAACTGGCTGGACAGGGATGGAATGACCGAACCAGCAGCAATAGCAGCGGCGTTGGTGGCCTAGCGGGTGAGCGGCTGCACCACTGTGGACGGGCGGCTGGCGGGTGGCTCACGGGTGGCTGGGGGCAGCGGTGGGGACGTATAGGGTAGGGGAGGATGGCTAGGGGTGGCTCGGCGGTGGTGGGGTTGCTCGGAACAGTGAAATAGAGAGAGAGAGATAGATGGGCGGTGAGGCACAGCTGGGAAGAAGGAAGCATTGGCGGCGAACGGTTGGACCGGGTGGCGATTGGCGGCGGCAAGCTGGTGGCCGGCCTAGCTAGCTCACGCATGGGGGAAGAGGAGAGAGAGAGAGAGAGTTTCGGTGGGGGTGGGGTGAAGAGAGAGAGAGAAAGAGGATTATGAGAGAGAGAAAGAATTATATATTTAAAACTACCCTTCAATAATTGCACCCTGGAAATTACCAAAATACCCCTCTAACTACCCTCTGATCCAATGGCCAGAATTCGATCTTATCCAAAATCTAACGGCCCACGATTCATCTTATATAATAATGCAAGGGCAAAAGTGTAATTACTCAAAAAGGGAGAGGGGCATTCTTATCCTCTTATTTTCAGCCACACAGGATTATTCTCAGTCCTCCGACTTAATCCAATCCTTAAAATTCGTTCGCGGTCCCAGGGGCAAAATGGTCATTTTTCCGGTCCCGGACCGAAATTCATTTTTTATAGAAATAGGTGGCCCCAAGGTTGGCCATGCCAAAAACGTCATCGGCCGCTCAAAATTGTCACTTTCAAAATTCTCGATTCCCAGTCCCAAATTCCAAGAAATGACTAGAATCGAAGAATCGCGACTTTAGTTTATTTCTTGCTAACGGGTGGCTCTCTGGGATTATGCACTCTCGACCCGTGATCGACACCAAGTCAAATCACGTTTAAGTTTGCTCGAACCAAGGCGACCTCGATTGTCATGTAATTGCGAGGGTCTGTCGCTAGTTCCCTTCGGACACGATCAATCAAATAGATCGCTCTCTGTTGGCCCAAAACATTCTCTTGTCAATCTTTATGGTCGAAGGTCGAACCAAGGTCGAGTTCTTTGGTTGTGCAAACTCAATTTTGTAATAGCCTTACCCCTAAGGTTAGCACCCCGAGAATACGCGATTCTGGGTGAGATCTCACTATAAGTGCATTGGCCAAAATATTCATTTCATAAATCCCGGGAAAAGGATCGAAAATTCAGATTGTTACACTTCTTGTCATAAAGCCATGTTTCTACTCTCAACATCCCAATTTGAAGAGTCTTGGGGAGAGGTTGTATTGTTGGTATTGGATAGACTCAAAAGGCTCATTTATTTGAATTCAGAGTTTTTATAAAATTAGTGATCTTCTTGACATCACCACCTTTTCTTTTTTTGCTCATTAGGGATCTTTCTTTTATGAACATCAGAGTCCCCTAAAACATTCATTACAATCTCTTTTCTTTTGCTCATTCTCACTTGTTGTGATCTATGATCTCTCATGATCTTGACTTTACTTTGTCATGACTTTTTTTTGGTCATTTTGAGCTTTCTTTTGAACTCTCTTTTTCTTTCTCATTTTTCTCGGGCATTTGGCCTTGCTTTTACCAAGTACACTGCTTTTTCATGCCCCAGACTCTTTGCCTTTTTGAATTCTTAAGGACTTTATGTTCTACCCTTTTGTTGCTTATTTATTAAAGTGGATCATATGCTTATGCTCCAGTGTGAAAAAATGATTACCAATTTAGGGTTCTGAAATGAATATTCGGGCTCAATTGGGCTTTGTCAAAAGTAATGTGTTTGGGTATAGGAAATAAAGCGCTCTTCTTCCTCTTGGGATATCTTGAGCTTCCATATGACTTCATCTGAAGTTATCACAGAAAGATTGATGCAAGAGTATGCAATAAAATCTTTCTTGGTCATATTCTCCATAACTATCTATCCACAAACCTCCTGATTTGCCCCAATATGGGGTGGTTCTTAACAAGGTTGTTTTGGGAAAACTTCTCTATTGTTTTGGCTCAAATTTGGTTTACAAAAGATAAACATATGTTTAGGATAGTGAAATGATTGCCTTTCATCATTTCAATCTATGTAATCATTGCAAACATCCCCTATTTCCTTCGGATGAATTTTTCTCACTCACTTCTTTATTTTGACTTTGAGTGTATAGAGGACGTGTTTGGATATGGCTTACCTTTCATCATTTGAAGGTTTTTCTATTCGATTTGATCCAAACTTTTTCTATGAAATTTTTCAAAGCCTTTTGTCAAATTATCCCTTTTAGGGAATTTTGATGCTTAGTACATTCTCAAAGAAAGCGTGTTTCAAAACTTTTGATTTGAAATATTTCTGAGGTATTTTCCTTTTCAGACCAATCTGTTTTGTTTTGTTCAATTTAATATCATTCCGCTTGGGGAAAATGAAGTTCGTTTTTCTTTTAAAAATGCAACTTCTTTAACACATGCTCTCACGATTTGAGGATACCTGTCTGATGAACTTACCAAGATCCCTCTTGTTTGCATGTTTTTACTTTAGTTCGATTGGGGATTCTTCTTTTGTTGCTCCCTTTTATTTGTTTCCTTGGGGATGATAAAAAGGAAAGTATTTTTAGAGGATATCAAAGGAAAATAGAATTGGAATTGATACTTCCCTCTACTATTTGATAACTTCATTATGAATTTTGAAATCATCAACTGGTTCGGATTCTTTTTGCTTTCTTCTGCAAAACAGATAAACATGTTCATGAAATGCATGGTATGCACATGTTCTAAAGTGACCTGAATCTTTTCTTGAATGTTCGTCTTCATTTCATGGGTAGAAAATCTTGACAACATCTGCATTTACAGGATAGGCCAATTTTGTTCCTGCCATATCTACAAGAATCAATGCTCCTCCAGGAAAAACCTTCTTGACAATATATGGACCTTCATAATTCGAAGTGAATTTGCCACGAGCATCTGAATTATTGAAGATAACTTTCTTCACTACTAAGTTCTCTGTTTTGAAATTCCTTGGTTTCACTTTTCGATTAAAGGATTTAGTCACTCTTCTATGATAGGCTTGCTCATGACATATAGCTCTTAATCTCTTTTTATCGTTCATATTGAGTTGTTCGTATCTTTGTTGAATCCACTTAGCTTCTAAAAGCTTCAATTGGGATAGTATCCTTAATGAAGAAATTTCTACTTCAACCGGTAGCATTGCTTCCATTCCATAAACCAAGGAAAATGGGGTTACTCCAGTTGATGTTCGAATTGAAGTTCGATATGCCATTAGAGCATACGGTAACCTTTCGTGTCAATCACGATAATTTTCGGCTGTCTTGGCTAATATTTTCTTGATATTCTTATTTGCTGCTTCAACTGCTCTATTCATTTATGGACGATATGGAGATGAGTTCAGATGTCGGACATAGAAGTGTTCAAGTAAATCATCTACGATCCTGTTATTTAGATTTGAGCCATTGTCCGTAATTATTACTTCTGGAACTCCATACCTAGCAATGATGTCCCGCCTGATGAATCTTGCAACATTCTTGGTAGTAACATTCGTATAGGAGTTTGCTTTAATTCATTTAGTGAAATAGTCAATAGCAATCGGGATAAACTGGTGCCCATTTGAAGCTTTAGGGTTGATTGGACCAATCATATTAATGCCTCACATTGAAAATGGCCATAGCTCGGACATTTGATGTAGCTCATTTGGTGGTGCATTAATTTTGGCTCCATAAACTTGACATTGATGGCAACATCTCACGTGTTGGATGCAATCTGTTTCCATTGTCATCCAACAGTATCCCAATCTCATAATCTTTCGGGCTAGAAGAAGTCCATTCATGTGCGGTCCACATTCACCTTCATGAATTTCTTTCATGATCTGTTTAGCTTCTGTAGTATCCACACATCTTAGTAAGGTTGAATCAAATGATTTCTTGTAGAGCATTTGACCACTGAGGAAGAATTTGTTGGCTATCTTCCTTATAAACTTCCTGTCACTCGATTGGCTTTCTTTAGGAGATTCTCCCTATTGAAGATATTTTTTAATGTCATGATACCATGGTTCATTGTCGAACTCTGCTTGGACCATCATGCAATGAGCTGGTTGTTCGAGAATATTGATTGTCAATGGTTTTATATCCATACCATCTTCAACCTGTAGTAAGAATGACAAAGTTGTAAGAGCATATGTAAAATGATCATGAGCTCTTGGGAGATAATCGAATGTTATTTCTTCGAAACTTTCTATCATCTCTTTTAAGTATTTGTGATAAGGAATTAACTTGGCATCTCAAGTTTGCCATTCACTAGTTGTCTGCAATATGATGAGCATAGACTCTCCATATACTTGCAACCTTTTTACCTTTATTGAAAGGGCTAATTGTAAACCAAGAATGCATGCTTCGTATTCAGCGATGTTATTGGTGCATGAAAATACCAATTTCGTAGCGACTGTATATTACATTTGGATGGAGCGCAACCATAGGCGGTTTCAAAACAATTCAACTGACATTCAGATTATTTTGGCGAAGGTGCGGAAAAATGTAAGAGGTAGAGCTTCACTATATCAAAAAATCAAACCTTCGCAAGCTAACGTTGTTTTAGCTACTTTATGGAGACTTCCTACCTCCATATTCTCGAATTATTAGTACTAGTTGTAATGCTGGGGAATGCCCCTAAGCTGCTGTACATTATCTGTTTTATTCTACTTACATTTTACACCAAAAAAAAAAATACCAATTTCGTAGATACCGGGTAGTGTTGGCCTTCTGGGGAGATTCGTACTTCCCCAGTTCCTGATCTAGATAAGTTGGTTGCACTATCAAAATACATAGTCCATTTATCGTCGACCAGTGTCAATATATGATCATCAAGTTGTTCTTCAGGACTGATAATATTCTGCAAATTTTCTACCAACATGTCCGCTATTGCTAGTCCTTTGACTGATTTTTGGGATGAACTTCTAATATCGAATTCAGATAACAAGACTTGCCACTTTGCCAATTTCTTGACCAAGGAGTATTTCTCAAGAAGGTACTTTCTTGGGTAGAGCTTTCTCCTCAAGACTGGTTTCATCATCCATACCACCCCAGCCATCAGGCACGATTACTTCATTTTCGAATGCCCATGGCGATGGGGTATATTTCATTTGAAAGTTATATTTTGCATAGTCTTCTCCTAAGTTGACTACAATCTCACCTTTTAAGAGTGCTTCTTGACGAAAGCGGGCATCTCCTAATCGAGAAGCTTTAATCTTGACTTCATATTCATCTTCACTGTCAAACTCGATCACTGTTTCTTCATTCTTGATCATGTTTAATGTATTGTGCTCAGGAAAAGGATTCTGATGTAGCCCAAGCTCGACTACTCGAACAATAGGATCGGCGATCCGCAACACCTAAACTTTGAACTTTGAGTGTCTACGATGCTTTTCTTAGTGTGTGGTCACCTTCATGGTAACGTCTCAACTTGAAGGAGCTTGAAAGTTCAGTCTCGGTTGCATGGGTTACCGTTTGACCGACTAAACCATCCAAAATTCCAGAGGAGTGGTGATATAGCCCAAGGTCAACTACTCAAACAATAGGATCGGGAGAGTGATTGCACACACAGAAAATCCGTCACAAAAACGAGCAGAAATTTCAGTTTTGGACTGGCTCAGAAAAGTGTTCATAACTTTGTCGATACAAATTGGATTGACATGATTCCAAAGCCAAAAGAAAGAAGATTCCCAGATCTACAACTTTTATGTTTTGAGCTTCCTCAGATAAGTACTGTAGAGCTATCGATTTCAAAAGAATTGAACGGTCGTGACTGGTCAAAATACGAAAAAATGATAGGAACTTCATTGGTTGCCCTTCTAGGCCTCCAAGGATTTTTTTTTATTGTCAAAACTCTAGGGAAATTTAAATGAAATCAATTCCTCTAGATTGATGGCTGCAGCTCTTTAAGGATGCAGATTTTGAAAAACTCCGACTCTTTTAAGGATGGAGAGAAAATTCTTCTAGGTTTTCAAAGGATTTGAACTCTTCGAGGTTCAAGGAGATTGCACTAAGCAAATTTCTTTTAATGAAATTCAGTATCATAAAGAGGTGACTCTTGGTTAAGAGAATATATGACTCTTGGTTATGAAAAGAGGTGACTATTCATGCTAAAAAGAAATTATCGTTGGTTATGAAAAAAAGTTATTCTTAATATGAATAGTGGTGATGGTTGGGTATAAGGTACATATTCCCAATAGTTTTGTTGATTGGTTATATGTAGAGACCAAATCTCACATTATTGATTATAACAACTGTTCATAAGTATAACTTCTTCCGGAACTCCCTCTTCTTCTCTTTTCACACACACAACTTTAACAACACATTCAAGGTGAAATTCCAAGAGAAAAATTGAGTAATTGCTGAACTCGTTTCTCTGCGGTTTTGGTGTATATCCTGGAGGTATATTTGTTCTAAACCCGGCAATAATAATAGCGGGGACAAATAATACCTTAAGGATAGTGATTGTCATCATGCATCAAATAATACCTTTGATATCAACAAAGTAGATCAACTTCACTCTAGCTTCTATCTTTTGGTCCCTCTAAGCATATTGGCAATCATGGCTCTGTCTCACTGTTCTCCCATCCATGGTATCTCAAAACTTTAATGAACTCCTCATTCTAGGCCTGTTCACCTTCTATTCAGGTACCTCTAACTTGTAGACCCCTCTACGCCTAATGCTTTGTTCACCATTGATAGAGAAATCATAACCATTGAACGTCCGATTAGAACACCCCCTACATAATGGCTTATGTATCTTTCACCTGGTCTACCCAACCAATAACACATTAGCATATTTTGCTTATCTTGTCATTTGCAAAACATCATAAGAGAATTTCCCAATAGTTAGTAGGTTTTCTAACATTATTGCCCTCAAAATTTTGATCGAAGATTTTTGAGATTGATGATGTGAAAGCCTAAACTTCAGTTTTGATATCCGTCACGCTCTCGGGGTCCCAAGCCCTGCCTTGATAGATTGGATACCAGGGCCTGGCCTCTATGGTCCCGAGTCCTTGCGTTGCATATATAGGTATGGGCACTCGGGTCCCGTAGGGCCTCAACAGACTAGGGCCCAATCATTAGAGATTCGTGCACAGACATCGAGATCCTAGCCCAGCCTCGATGGACATGGGCTCTGTCTTAATGGACCTAAGCCCAGGCTCTAGGGATCCAAGCACTGGTACTGGGGACCCATGCACGGGCACCTAGGTCCCTGACGGTCGGGCTTGAGTCTGCAGAGGATCGTGCCTAGGATTCCAGTGCCCATGCTTGGTTCCCAGCCTATTTGTGCTGAAGTCATTGACGCTCGAACAGTGCATGTCTATTAAGAAAAATAAAAGTAGGTTTTCCTTTTCAAAAGATGGAAAATAATTTTCAATTCATTTTTCGATTTCAATTAAACACTAGAAAATATTATCATCTTTCTAGAAAATGACCTTTTGAAGAACATTTTTTAGAAATGTCAACTTTTTTGTGAAATAAATGGAGCCTTAATCCAATGACGGCTTGAAGAGAGATGTAGTGCACCAGTGTGTTCGAAGTTTTGACCTTGAAGACATTTCTTTTGTGATGGGAAGAACCCTCGTGTGAAATTTTTGGTCGTAGTCAACACCTTTATAAAGTGGAACTGACTACTTACTAGTCTACGGTCGGAGATAGAATTTCGGATGGGACGTCCCATACAAACAAACAGAACTGAAGTAATAAGATGTTGACCCGAGACAGAGAAATTACAGAAGGTTGATTGTTACAAGGGACTATATTGAACATGCACTAAAAGTTCATGGACCACGTTAAACAAATTGAAAGTTCAGGGACCACATTGAATATTGGGTTAAAGTTCAGGGACTATACTGAATAATTAAAAGTTTAGGGACCAAATTGCACATTAATTTAAAGTTCAGGCACTGTTTGTATCATTTTCCCTTTTCAATAATAATCATGGTAATATATCTTCACAATCTAGTAGAAAAGGTAGCGTTTACTGACCAAAGAAAAGAGAAGGCAGAGTTTAGGTTCAATTTAGTTTAATTTTTAAATAGACAATAAAATCTCTTTATACTTTTGTTTGTTTTTTTTGTTTAGTTAAGAATATGACGAAATTTGCCTTATAATACTGTTTTTTATTGAAAAGATATTTTAGCAATATAATCAGTCGAGTTTGGATGTCTGCTCAAAACTATAGTTATTTTTTGCATGGGACCCCAAACTCGTCCAGTTGAAATCAACAATCTAATTACGATCTCTTAGGGTTTGGTTTGATCAGGCATTCGAAACACAACTTGCGTTTTTATGGAGCACATTTTTATCAAATCCTAAGTATATATTCATTTTTCAACTCTATTTTCCATCAAACTCTAAGCCTAGGTTACGTAGAGCATAGGTTGCTCCCATTTATGTTGAACAAGAAGTAGGATTAGGTAACCTCCTTGTGAAAAGTTTGGTATGATAGGGGATGGATTTGTTTTGAGATAAGACACGATATTTTAGTTACGTTGAAGATGATATGGACAAGTATAATATGATCAAGACTATGCAAAGTAGGTTAGAGTTTATATCACATGGCATAGTGATTGAACAATGGCAAGATCAGGTGTATACAACCGATAAATGAAGTGATTTCCATCGGATATTGTAATTTGTGCTGGTCAGTGTACTAAGACAGTCATAAGCATATATCAAAATAAAATATGTATGATATTGATCAAGAAACTGAACCACTCATTGTATAGAACATTAATATATTCCAATGTCACATTTTTTACTGACTCCTTATTTTATTTTATTCGAAATCCACAAAGAAAAGGGGGCTCTCAGGCCAGAGAAACTTGTTCTTCCAGACTAGTCATGGCCATGGTTCGGAACCGACCGGTTCCGGTTCGTGGCCAAGTATGAATCGGCCGGTTCATAATTTTCCTTTTTATTTTTATTTTTCCTTTTCTTCTTTTTTTTTCTTTTCTTCCTCCGCCGGCCTCAGGCGAGGCCGCCCTCGCCGGCGTCGGACGAGGGCGGCGAGGCTCGCCCTTGCTTGGCCCTCGCCGGCGTCGGGCGGCCTTGCCTGAGGCCGGCGACCTCCGCTGGCCCTAGCCAGGCCGGCGGAGGAAGAAAAGAAAAAAAAAGAAAAGGAAAAAGAAAAAAAACAGAAAAGAAAATAATAAAAAAATTAAAAAATTATTGTTCCGGTGACGAAATATTATTCAATATAAATTGTAATTAAAAAGTAAATTGTAATTAAAGTTGGGGACAAAAAGACAAGAGAGAAAGAGAGGGCTTGAACTTAATAAATTATCATTAAGCACATTACAATTCGTTACAACGATCTATAAAAAAAAGGAGCACAATATATATGCCCTAAAATAATCCCAAAACCTAAGCATTTCGTGTGCAGGGGACTAGAGGTCACATATCGTCGGATTATACTTCGGTTTTCCTAAGCTCATGTGGGCGTACCCGATATGAGAAACAAGGGTTCCCGAAATATTTGCCAACTCCAATAGTTCTTTTACCCTCAATCGTCATTACCCGTTCCGGTACCGGTACCGGTAGCGATAGTATCTCCGTCGTTAAAGAATTCGGATTCATTATTTCGATCTATCTCTTGTTGCCGGTATTGAGCCTTCGTCCAATCAGCAACACAAGCTTGAATCTCCACTGATTCTGGAGCTAATCTTGAACGATGTTCATCCAAAATATTACCTCCGACACTAAATGCTTGTTCGACCGCAACTGTGGAACAATGGGTTGAAAAAATCTGTTTTGTAATAAGAGAAAGGATCGGGTATTGGCTTGCGTGCGTCTTCCACCAATCCAAAATTAAAATATCTGTACCACCTTCGGATTCAGTAAACTTAAATGAAACGGTTAGATAAATCTCTAATTCAGAAATATTTCCTATTACTCCATTTTGTTTTTTTTGTCTATGTAATAAAAGTTGGTACCCTCTACTAATTTTACCTGTATTATCATTTTGTATATCCGTAGATTGAGAAGATCCAATATCACCTAAATTATATTTAGTATAAAATTCATTATATAATTCTATTATTATGTTTTTAACATTACGTACTATGGTTGTAATATTTATCTCATCATAATGTAAACATTGATAATACGTACGCAAAAACTCATTTAAGCCATCCAATTTGCAACGCGGATAAAAAATACAAGCAACTAAATAAATAATGAGAATTTTCCTATAATAATATAGCCACTTCATTTTCATTGCAACTATAGTATATTGTAATTCAACATCATTTTCACATTCATAAAAAATTTCGAAAATATTAGTACACTCTACTAAAAATAAATATGTAGTAGAATAATAAACACCAGACAATGTATAAGTTGCATCATTAAAAACCTTTAAAACATCTAAAATTTTTTGGCAAATATCTCATTCTTGTGGGTATAAATTAATCTGAAGTATATTATTAGAAACGAATGCACATAATAAATCTTTATATGCTAAAGATTCATTAAGCAAGTGAAAAGTAGAATTCTAACGAGTTGGAACATCTTTTGGAAATCTTTTTGGCTTTTTGCCATTTTCTCTATAAAATCTACCCCATTCTTTCATTTTTTGTGGATGTTTCCATAAAAATTGAATCGCCGTTTTTATTGGTTGAAGAAAAATATCGAGAGTTTTCAAACCATCTTGTACACATAAATTTAAAAAATGACAAGCACATCTAACGTGAAAAAATTTTCTGCCAAAAGCGGGTTTACAAATATTTTCTAAATCGGTAATTGAAGTGGTATTTACTGCGGCATTATCAAAACCAATTGAAAAAATTTTGTTAAGTAAATAATATTCTTCTAAAATTTGCCTAATTATTCTATAAATATTATTTGCCGTATGATTATCATCGAAAACTCTAAATGCAATAACTCTTTTTTGAATACTCCACTCGTCATCTATCCAATGACATGTTATGCCCATATAAGAATGATTTTGCCAATGATCACGCCAAATATCACTACCTATATGCACGCATCCATTAAATTGCATAAAAAAGTTTTGTAAATCTCTTTTTCCATTTTTTTGGAGATCTTTAATTACTCGTTTAATTGAATTTCTAGGAACACGTTTTGCTTGTGGAGCACATGTTTTTTGTACAAATTCATTAAAACCAAATCTTTCTCTAAAATTAAATGCTAAATGCTCAACGGAAATAAATTTGCCTAATTCTTCCTTATAAGTTTTTTCATTAAAACGAAATAAAGGGGAAGTGTTAGGATTGACATACCCGAAAATTTGTTGTTGCCCGATATCGATTCCCGTTTCGGTTGGATGTTTGCTCCTAAGATGTCGTTTAAATGTTCCATATCTTTGTCCACTTGTATATTTATATATTTTCCCACAATATTTACAAATTGTATCGTACCTTTTTTGACCAATATCAAACCTTTCCATTTTTGTGAAGTGATTTTAAATGTCAGATGTAAATTCCCGTTCCGCTTCCTTTGTTGTAGATATTTCGGCAGGAGGATGGAAACTTTCTTGCATCGGGACGCGCTCCACATCGGGAAAAATGTTGATTTCATTATCTTGAAAATCTGCATATTCACGAGGATCAAAAGAATGATGGGATTCCGTCGTGATATTCTTACCTTTGCCAGTTGGCACTCGACTTCCACTTGCCATTTTTCGAGTGGATTGAGAGAATTGAGCAGATTAATTGTGAGAATTAAGAAAGAATTGCGTGAATTGAGAAAGTTGAGAGAATTTAAGAGAATTTGAGAAAATTTCGAGTATTGAGAAAACTTGAGACTTGAGAGAAGAGAATTTGAGAGAATTTGAGAGAATTGTGAGTATTGAGAGAATTTGAGAGAATTTATAAGAAAAAAATGAGAAGAAAATTTACGATTAAAAAAAAAGAAAAGATAACCGTTGCAATTTTGCATCGGTTATTTATTATTATTATTATTTTTTTTACATATTTGCCCGTTTGGCTTGGGCGTTGGCTTGGGCGTTGCTTGGCAACGGGCCGCAAGCCCGCTGCGGGGCAGCACCGCAAATTTTTTTTTTTTAAAAATTTGCCCGTTGCCATGCCCTGGCAATGGGCGTACCGCGTGCGCCGCACGCTGCAGCTCTACAGCAGCCTTTCCTCTTTTTTTTTTTTTTTTTTTTTTTTTTCGAACTGGGCCTGAAACCGGCGGTTCCAGGCCGGTTCCAAATTTTATGGAACCAGAACCAGAACCGGGCCCGTAGGCCACGGGTCGATTCCGGTTCCAAACCGCGGGCCCGGTCAACGGGCTAGGCCCAGGTTTGGCCGGGCCGGTTCCGATCCGGTTCCGGGCCAAAACTGGCCCGTGGCCACCTCTATTCCAGACCGTCACATTGGCAATGGATCGACGTACAGAGAAGTGACATCCTCTTTTAACTTGTTTCCACCGTGACTGTAGAGATCTATCTCAGCTTTATACACCAAATGCATGGCTCGTGTTAAATTGAGAATTAGCACAAGGAGTTGACGGGGCAGGATGGTCGGACGGCATAGCCCTTTGTTAATGTCCTTCCACGCATTGGCCACCTGCTTACAGAGTTCATCCTTAGCCTCTTCCTCCGTAACTCCGCATTGTTTCATGAAGCACTCCATTGAAGATGCCCCATGACCTCTCTCTTGCTCCATCTGTAAACAAATATCTCGTGTAAATTATTTTTTTCTCCTACAGATAAAATAAACTAGACAAAATTTGGATAAATTAATGTTGTTCACTGGTACAGCTTTTATATACCTTGTGTCCGGCGATGTCATTCATGAGCCGAGCTACTACTTTCATAGCCTTCACCATCTTGGGGTCGCTGTACATCACCCAGTCAAAAGCATCTTTTGTTATAATATCTCCCATTCCCAGAAAAGACGTCACCAGTAGCAATTCAAGACCACAGTTTGCTAGTGCATTGGGCATGTACTCCTCCATCGTCGGTACGTGGTTTTGGTGGAACCATTGGGCTTCGGTGAAGTGCGCTCTCACTAGCTTTTTCATCTGAGGATTCATTCTCAAACACGAAGCTACGTCAATAGTCGAACTTTAATGTATTTGGTGGACATGGTAAAAATCGAAATTGATTAATATAACCTCGAATGGCTTACCACTTCTTTTCCATAGAAAAGGCGGTTTGATCGTCCCTTTCTAGTCAACTCATAGCCAATTTCATCGTACAAATCAAGAACCATCTTATAACAAGCTTGCATGTACTCTGGCAATCCGTCTTTGCATTCAACATCCCACCTGTTTTCAAGTTCAGAAAATATCACACTTGGCCCTAATTAACAGTTGATCAAATTAGAATAAGTAAGTTTAGATTTGGTAAACTGAGAAAAGCATCCGAGTGCGAATTGTACCTGTCAATTGCTTTCGTGAAGAGATCTAGTTCTTGGAATGTGCCATAGTTATCGTTCATGTCGTCCATAATGGAAGCCGGGAGGGTCACTTTGATTAGTATTTCCCTAGCGACGTCATACTCTTGCTCGAAATAAACTCCCGACATCCACATATAAGCCTCCACAAGCCTATCTCTAGTAAATGGGAACTTCCTTTCCACATCTAAATCCTTCCACCACCTATAGTATATCAACAAATCCTATTTAAGGCAAACACTTCATTGATAGGATTACATAAAGTATTTTAGACCGATGAGCCAAAGAGGTTAACACTCCTGGTCACTTTTACAAATGATCCTTAGTTCCGGATAAATTGTAATTGTACGAATCAATCTACGACGGTTTGATGTTCTTAGAACACCTAGCTACTTCAGACATGCCATCATGAAGCTAACCTTGTAAGGTTGCCGAGTTCCTTCTGGTGTTGCTCTTGCAATAAGTTGAAGTCAAGTTTTGCGAACGATAGCAGGGCTTCAATATGCGAAGGCTCCTCTTGGTAGAGGGGAATGTAATGCCTTGCCTCTAGCCTTGGTATTCCCTTGTGGATTGGTTGGTTTAGGGCATGACTCACTTGCTTTTTGAGATTAGGGCTTGCTTTTCCTTTATCAATTGACTCGAGGTGAGTTATAGTAAAAGCAAGTGCATCATTCAAAATATCATTGCCATGAAACCCCAGATGGCAAGCCTCAAATAGACTTAGTAGTCCCTGCACATTGGCGACGAGTGATTCACTGAAATTCCCTTTGCTGTCCTTGAACTTGTTAAAGATTTCTGAATGACCAAACGAAAGTGGGGAAAGATGCTATCATGAGATAATGTGAAAAAGATCATGTTCAACATCTAGGTAAATTTGAAACGATTGAAAAAATGACGCATTGAACAAAGAAATTAGAAGAAAGGATTATTCACCTTTCAAAGCGAGAAAATTTGAAGAACTCAGGATACGAGAATTGTATAGAGAAAAAGTTGACTAAGAAACAAATCAAAGCAGGAGTGAACTAAACATGTTAGTGTTATTATGTGTTCTAATCAATCAAATGTACTATAGCCTAGTATCTACACTATAATTTCGCCAACTAATCAATCAATGAGAAATAGAACGTTACATACCACTTGAAATTGTGTAACCTTGTTGTCGCAACAATCGAAAGAGAAGAGCGACCGTGTGTAGGTCGTCGTCATCGCCGTAATGAAATTCAAAATAGCTTCTGTGGATTTGTTCCAACTGCTGATCAATCTCAATTTCAAAATGGTAGGCAATTTCTAAGCGTTGGAGTTGATCGATCAAGTTCAACTTCTGCGAAGGCTTATCCATAGCATCTGTCAACATCTTCCTCACTTCTCCTTTCAATCTCTTGATTCGATCCTCTGCTATGGCTTGAGAACTCTAAAATAAATATAAAATTGAAAGTTAAAAAAAAATCAGCCGAAAACGACAAGAATTTAGTAAGAATGTGAGAAATACGTTAGGTTGCCTATGACCAGATTCACCACAATAAATATGAATTGAAATTTCCCAAAAATTACCCCATCTTGACTAGTTTTATCAATACTAGAGAAATTCTTTCTAAAATTGTTCAGTCACAAGTGCATGCCACAAGGTTCACATAGAAATTTTGAATCATGTAAGGACCTACACATGCATAGAATTTCAAATCAACTGGACTGCTTTTATTTTTCTTTGTCAAATGCTGTGGGATGGTGCCCAATCTTTCAAGATAATGATGTTCTAAGCTCTAGGCTTTGAGAAAACATGACGATAAAAAAATTTTCCGAATATAATCCGAGAAGAAGAATGACTCAAAAGCAACCATCGAGTTGGAGTTAGAAGCATATTTGAGAAAATAATCCCCCCATATGCTTGGATGAAACTTTGCTGATCGGCGTTTAGCGACGTGGCTTGTTTCTTGAGCAGGAGAAGAAGATGGGATTGCTAAAATCGGAAGAGACATTTCTTTTTTGCTATTTTTCTAGATTTAGGAGACTGGACAAATACAGACGAAGAACACTAGAGGGAAGAGGCTTTTCTGTGAGTGTTGAAACCTTATTGATGGGTATTTCTAGGCTATAGCATCGTAAGCTGGACATGTAGATAGATCAAGGAACGGAGAAGGCAAAGCTTTATTTTCTCAAAAACACGTTCTTCTCATTTAATTTAGAGGTCTGTTTGAAATACCATGTTATTCGAGGTGTACTATACAGAAGTTGAATATCTCCATGAATGCGGGCGCAACCTGACTAGTGCAGGGCTACATTGGTAATGACGATCCGTAACACCTAAACTTTGGACTTTGAGTGTCTATGATGCTTTTCTCAGTGTGCGGTCACTTTCACGGTGGCGTCTCAACTTGGTGGAGCTTGCAAGTTTAGTCGCAGTTGCCTGGGGCACCATTTGGCCAACTAAACCATCCAAAATTCTAGAGAAGTAGTGATGTAGCCCAAGGTCGACCACTCGAACAATAGGATCGGCAATCCGCAACACCTAAACTTTGAACTTTGAGTGTCTACGATGCTTTTCTCAGTGTGTGGTCACCTTCATGGTACCGTCTCAACTTGAAGGAGCTTGAAAGTTCAGTCTCGGTTGCATGGGTTACCATTTGGCCAACTAAACCATCCAAAATTCCAGAGGAGTGGTGATGTAGTCCAAGGTCAACTACTCGAACAATAGGATCGGGAGAGTGATTGCACACACGGAAAATCCGTCACAAGAACGAGCAGAAATTTCAGTTCTGCATTGGTTCGGAAAAGTTTTCATAACTTTGTCGATACAAATTGGATCGACGTGATTCCAAAGCCAAAAGAAAGAAGATTTCCAGATCTACAACTTTTATGTTTTGAGCTTCTTCAGATAAGAACTGTAGAGCTATCGATTTCAAAAGAATTGAACGGTCGTGACTGGTCAAAATAAGAAAAAATGATAGGAACTTCATTGGTTGCCCTTCTAGGCCTCCAAGGATTTTTTTTTATTGTCAAAACTCCAGGGAAATTTAAATGAAATCAATTCTTATAGATTGATGGCTGCAGCTCTTCAAGGATGCAGATTTTGAAAAACTCCGACTCTTTTAAGGATGGAGAGAAAATTCTTCTAGGTTTTCAAAGGATTTGAACTCTTCGAGGTTCAAGGAGATTGCACTAAGCAAATTTCTTTTAATGAAATTCAGTATCATAAAGAGGTGACTCTTGGTTAAGAGAATATATGACTCTTGGTTATGGAAAGAGGTGACTGTTCATGCTAAAAAGAAATTATCGTTGGTTATGAAAAAAGGTTATTCTTAATATTAACAGTGGTGATGGTTGGGGATGAGGTACATATGCCCAATAGTTATGTTGATTGGTTGTATGTAGAGACCAAATCTGACATTATTTATTATAACAACTGTTCATAAGTATAACTTCTTCCGGAACTCCCTGTTCTTCTCTTTTCATACACACAACTTTAACAAAACATTCAAGGTGAAATTCCAAGAGAAAAATTGAGTAATTGCTGAACTCGTTTCTCTGCGGTTTTGGTGTATATCCCGGAGGTATATTTGTTCTAAACCTGGCAATAATAATAGTGGGGACAAATAATACCTTAAGGATAGTGATTGTCATCATGCATCAAAGTATCGAGGATCTTTTACTATTTCTCTAGCTTCGTCAGCAATCGAATTTCCCCAACAATGTTAAGGTATTATTTTCATGGAGATGGAAACTTCGGCTGCATCAAGTGTTTGCAATTCTTCAAGATTGCAAATCGATCCCTATAATGGAACTAATTTCATTCGCTGGAAGGACAATATGATCCTTCTTTCATATGAATTATGTATCCTCTATATCTTGGATCCCAACTTGCTTGCTATCCCTAATCCATAGGATGATGATTTCGATGAAATCAAAGCTGCAAGGAAAAGGTGTGATGATGATGAAAGGAGGTGCCGATGAAGGATTCTCAATGCTTTGTTGGATTGCCTTTATTAAACCTTTCGATCTTGCACAAATCCCAGAGACATTTGGAATGCCTTGGAAACCAAATACAATGCCGACAAACAAGCTACCAATAGATTTACTGCAATGAAATATTTTGAATTTACCATGATTAATGGAAATTTTGTCTCTAAGCAAGTGGAGGAACTTCAAATATATGCTACCAAACTCGAAGACCTTATGATTGAAATTTCTGAACCTCTTCAAGTTGCTACAGTTATTCAAAATTGCCTTCAACTTGGAATGATTATCGAAAGAAACTTCTCCATGCAACCGAAAACCTGTCAGTAGGTAATTTGATAAAACACACTTGAATTGAATAAGGTTCTCGGGAATGTGAGGCTAATTACCTAAAAGAAGTTGCAAACAATGTGCATTTTGTTGAGACTGGCAATGTGAGTAGAGACAACGAAAATAAGAAGGGAAACAAGAGGAAGTTCATTAACACCAACAACACCAAGAAGTCTAGCAACAACATCACATTTAAGAAGGATAAGTCTTGCTTTTACTATGGTAAACAAGGTCACTACAAGAAGGAGTGCCGCTACCAGACAAAGCAAAAAGTTGGCACAATAGGAAATATTGTGGAGCAAAACACCAATGGATTAGTTGCTATGGTCTTTGAATTGCACATTGGGATGGTGACTGAATTAAACATGGCAAGTAAGAATTATTCAAAGCATTGGAGGTTTGATTCCGGTTTAACTGTGCATGTCTGCAATGATAAGAAGCAATTCAAATCTTATACACATGTGGAGAAGAAACAACAGGTGTTGATAGTATTGACACCTGAATTTTAGCTCATAATTCAGATCTTTTTTCTTGTAAAAATAGCAACAAAAAAAAGAGACAAAAAGAAAAGAAAAGAAGACAGTCCAAATCAGCCATTTATCCATTTGCATTGGCCCATGAAGAAAGCCAAACCCATTTGGCCATAAGATTTGGCCTTTAAAGCTTCAGTCAACGTGTTCGCTTGATAAACCCATAGTTCCTCAGTTCTCGAATTACAGTAAGAGCCCAGGAGAATTGATTAAAATGCCCATTTTCCCATTTGATTAAAAAGGGGCCCAACCTCAAATCTCTTTCTCCGGTTTTCTCACGTTTCTAATACGCACGCGATGGAGGATCCGAGCAAGTGTCGTCCACACGCACTGAGCCGAGGATAACGAATTGAAGTGAGCAAAGCAAAAGTGCTCGAGCAAGCTTCGCAAGAAAAATTCCAGAAGGCTGAGCTGGAATACTCCTAACAGAATCAGTTTTCTATCACGAGGGCACAACAAACGGGAAAGAACAGAATCGGTTTTGGGCCTGTCTAGGAGAAAGATAAGAATCGGAGAGAACACAGACAGACAGAGAAAAAAATGGAGAAAAAGGCTGAGTGAGAGGGTTTTCTGCTTGCTTTCGATGGAGTTGTTGTTAGCTTCCGTCCGAGATTCACCCGTCGGCCATAGTTTACCACAGCAGGACCAAACCAGGTAGGATTTCTCCCCTAAATATGCCCTGTTTTGGCCGAGAAAAGAGGTTTGGACTCAATTGTTGAGTTTGGGAAGAAATTTTGCTAGAATAAGGCATATTCGTTGTAGAACAACATGATTTAGGCACCTACACATCACTTCTTGATCGGAAATCGTATCGGAATCAATCGGAATCTCATTTCTTAGATCGCATGTTAACTGTGCACCGGATATAATTTTTGTAAAATCATAACTTTGGAAAGATATTAACTCTTTTGTGTCCCATGGTCGTGTTATCTTCTTCGGCATGCATCGATCTTCTTTTGTAGTCTTCAATCTCCAAACTAGCCGTTAGACAATCTTCAAGAGGATCAATTCAGCCGTTGAAGATAAGCAATCAAATCACTAGAGATCTAATCGTCCATACAATCAAATTTTCCAGTAATATTGTAGCTTCCTCGAATACAGTCGCCTATGTTGGGAAACAATCCTTTTCACCAAATGATTGATTATTCATTGGATTCTTCGTCGGATAATCTTTTAGGTTTTCAAACTTGTCTGCAAATTAAGTCAAAGAAATTTTTGGGTCTTCTTATCTAGATCACGTAAGCACCTTATGAAGATGTTCTTCACAGTTGATATAAGTAGTTGCTTCTATCAGCACTTCGAGAGTATATCTAAGTCCATCGCTTACTGTAACATCCCGAAATTCGACTCATTTTTGAGATCAATGAAATTAATGTATTTCTCATTTCATTTTAGTAAGTCTCACCCGGAACTGATCATTCTCGGGATACTGACCAGTAGGGAGATGCTAACTAGGGAAAACGGTACGTGGACCCAAGAACTCGACCTCGAATCAAGTCCGATTTTGAGAAACGATGAAGGAATATTTTGTGTCAATGTGGACCGGCCCGAGAAGGGTGATGGATTTGGTTTGACCGACAACGTACGATTGGATAGCGGGTGATTCCCCACAATCAGGAGTACGCGCGGCGAACGATCCTAAACTTCTTTCGGACAACCACGACCCCTGGGACTAGCGATAAATCCTCATGTTCTCTAGGAAATCGAGACCGTCGCGACTCGCATAGCCCTAGGTCAATACGTGTAACCCCTAAACAGCCGCCCGTTAGTGAGAGACGCTAAAACTGCAAATTGAGCTAAAACGATCATGGAATTGAGTCCGGACTTCGGTGTCGATTTTCATGGGCGTACGTGAATATTTTACGAGGACGGCGTCATTTTTATGTGGCCACGTGTATTTGGGATCCATAAAGTCAAAATTAGAAAATTTGAACCGGGATAAGAAAATTACCGTTTTGCCCTTGTGCCCCTAAGGTGGAATGCCGAATTTTGGGCTTAATTGGACAATATTTTGGGGTTTAAATAATGGTCTTATGAGCTCTAATAATTCAGATTATTGAGGACAAGAATGCCCTTCCACTAGTGAGCTTGATTGAACCTCAAACCTTTAATTAGGGGTAGTTTGGGTATTAAGAAAGTTAGGCCAACCACTTTACTCACTCAATCTCTCTATAAGCCCCCTAGTCTCTCTCTCTCCTCTCATTCTCTCCCCCAACCAGCCGGCCATCCCCTCTCCTCCCTCTCACTCTCTTCCGATTGCTCCCCTTCCCTCACGCTGTCGCCGTCGCACGCCGGAGGAGCCGCCGCCGCTCGCCGGAGGAGCCGCCGCCGAGAACCGCCGCCCCACACCTCACCACCCTCACCATTCCGTCTCTCTCTCCCTCTCCTTTTCCCCCCCAGCTGTGTCTCTCCCCTCTCCACTGCCCTCTCTTTCCCGGCCGCGCAGGGCCCCCCCTCGCCAGAGCCGCCGCTTGCCGTTCCCATTCCGGTGAGAGCCCGCCACGGTCCAGCCGTCCTCGCCGCTTGCTCAGCCTCATTTCAACCTTAGGACACCAAGTGAGTTTGACCCTAAACCCTAATTAGGATAATTTGCATTTTTAGATGGGTTTTAGGGGTTAATTAGGGTATTTTAGGGGTTAAATGGTAGAGGCTATTAGGGGCTGGATTTGTGGCATTTTTGGTGATCAAGGATGATTATTTAGTCAAGGTTTAGTGGCCCGTATAGTGCTGTGGTGTGGCGAAGCATGGGCGCTGAGATTCGGACAAAATGGCGGACTTAGTGGATGAAATTGATGACCCGTGTGGTGGCTGTTTTGGTGGCTGTTCTATGGGTTTAGTGTGATAATTTAATGGAAGTTTAGCGGTCCGATAGGCACCGTTTAATGGCTGGGCAGATTGGATCGGAATGGCCCAAGTTTGGGTAAGTTCGGGCTCCAAATGTGGATTATAGTGTGCGCCTTATTTGGTCTTGTGGTGGCCGATTAGATTGATGTTTGGGGAGCATTTTGAAGATAATTATTGACCTAGAATTTGTGGTATAGTGGCTGCCCACGACGGGATTTGATTTAAGCGAGGCGTGATCAAATTGGGGTTTGATTGTGCAATTATAGGGAATGATCGCATTGACCGATTGACTAGCTAAATGAGCCTTGTTGTGATTGATTTTTATGATGCCATGTCGTATGTCTAGCGGGACTAGGAATGAATAGCTTGGCGGGCCTTGAATAGCGAATCCTTGTTAATTTGGCCGTGTGAACTTGTGCGTAGAATGTGTGTCAAGTTGATGCCACGGCTTACTTGGATTGATTTTCTGATTGGGTATATGGTTTCACGAACTTTAATATGCATGGTGCTAGTGCGCACGTTGTATCGTAGTGCAAGTGAATGCTCAAATGTGAACATTATAGCCATGGGTATGCGTCACGAGCATTAGCACGACATGTACATTTACAAGTGTGTCCGAGTGACATATGCATTGTGATCACCTAAAATGCCCTGGTGCGTATTACGCGGGGTTCAGATAAAAATTGATGCCTGTAAATGTGTGATCACAATAAACCCTGATGCGTTTTACGTGGGGTAGCGAACCCATCTTGAGGCGTGTCACGCGGGACGATGTCCGGTTTACCGGAAGATGACCAACCTGAGGCGGTTTACGAGGGTAATGTGTCATGAGCCTAATACGTATTATGCGGGCCAGAGATCGATCTCGAAGTGGTGGACCTGATGTGTTTAACACAGGTCGGAGGAGAAATTGATAAATGGCAGAGTGTTAGCATGCTAGTCTGCGTTAATGCATTGATGAGACGTGAACATGTGTGCGAACATGATCATATGCATTACATACATCGGGACCGAGTGATATGTGTGTATGTGCCTTGATCTAATTCTACGATAATGTTGTGAGTATATGTTTTTTTTAGAATGCCTAACCTGTAGGTTTAAGTAAGATTAGATTTAGGCCCGAGGGCCTAAGTCAGTTATGTTTTAGAATTATGTGTTGTTTAATACTCGTCAGGAGATGCACGTTAACCTAGTTTAGGTTTAAGGAATTACTCACTGAGATTATTCTCATCGTTGTATAAAACCAATTTTTCAGACTCCCAGCCCTGAGATGCCTTCAGTTCCGGTACGTTTTGGGATTCTGCATCACGTAGAGCGAACGCGGACGATACACCCCGTAGCGAACAGGGAGGTATATATTAGATATTATACCACAGTTTGGGTGGATGTGGGGGAGTCACATTATCAGACCCACGAGTACGTGGCGTGGTGTTTCAGAGACAATCTCGGAGAGTATGGTCCTCTCCAGACTTTTGATGTCCCGTTCACCGAGTTGGGCACTCGGTATCCTCGATACCCTGACGGCGAGGTAACTGACTCGGGCTCTTCAGCTGAGGAGAGTGCGAGCTCCGACGGTGTACCGATAGAGTACGAGGTAGATGAGTTCGAGCCGATGGACATAGAGCCAGATGACGGGGATGCTGTTCCGGAGCCGATGGAGCCGGACGATGAGGAGCTAGAGCCGATCGAGGAGGATCTCGTACTGGAGGCCAAGCCTGAGGATATGGTCTCGGAGGAGGAGGTTATAGAGGCCAAGTCTGAGACGGACTCATCAGGGTCTGAGGAGGAGATGCCTGACAGCTCTTCATCCTCGGTATCTTCTGATTCCGACCCCGATTGGGCATCGTAGGAGTTAGTGTTCGCCGTAGGTTGGTAGGGCCAGTACCTTTTTGACCAGTGCCCTGCCTGTAGTAGTAGACTGACCCCCGAGCTACTTACGCCTTTTTGTTAGTAGTGGCCTCTGACCCGTTTTTGATTTTTGTTGATTGGGTTGTACATGGATATTGTATATGGTTTCCCCATAGTAATGCAAGTGTTTATTTTGTAATCTTGTTTTCGTTTGTGGCTATCCTTGGTTTAGTGTTATAGTTCTGTACGGATGTTTGATTTGCTTCCGCATGCGCTTTAAGTCTTTGTGTTGGGCGTTGGGTCGGCGACGCGTCCTAGGACGTCGCACTTGAATCGACCTTTGCGAGGGATGTGATGCGCCGTAGGGTTTGGGGCGTGACATCCCCGTTTGATTTGGTATCAAAGCAAGGTTAGCTCGATCCAATTAGGTCGAAGCTTGGAGTGATAAGGAGCAATGACCTTGGGTAGCCAGTAGGGTGACCTCGTGTGCTATGTGTACCTCCTGACTGCTTGTGTTTGATTGAGTGCTTGTTTTAGTTGACCCGTAAAGTGCAGGTATGGCAGGACTAGAGGTCAGTACACGTATTCTTTTGATTGAAGTCCCGTGCTGTTTATGCTTAATCGTATACTGAGTGATTGACTGCTATTATACTGAGTTCCTTGCCTAGGACCTTAGACTGGTTTAGCTTGGCTTAGGTCTCTAATTCCTGATTGGGATTATAGCAGGTAGGTGAGCGTGTGTTTTGAAAGGATAAGTAGCCAAGGAAGGGGTAGAGGTCGAGGACGTGGTAGAGGTAGAGGCCGAGGTCGTGAACCAGGTCGTGTAGAACTACAAGTGAGAGTTGCCTAGGACCCCAGAGTGGATGGAATTCTAAGAGCTCTCGAGGAAGCTGGGATTTTAGGAAATAGACTAGCGCAGGAAAGAAATGCCACTATCGTCACTGCTGTCGAGGCTGCCATCGTTACTACCAATGGGGCCAATGGGAATAATGGAAATAATGAGAATTAGGGGAATGTGGAGAATCTAATCCCGGAACCAGTGAATGTGATCATACCGATATCTAAGTTGGTGGAGCAATTCTTGAAACTGAAGCTGCCAAAGTTTAATGGCAAGGGTGACCCTGAGACCGCACCCCGTTGGGTTGAGGAACTGGAGAAGGCCTTCGAAGTGCTAGGGTGGACTAAGGTCGAAAAGGTAACATTGACTGTGTACCAGCTGCAGGATAACGCCAATGATTGGTGGAAGGCCACCAAAGGAAAAGTATTTCCCGAGGGGGCTGCTCAGACTTGGGCCGTGTTTTCTAAGAGTTTTTTGGGAAAGTTATTCTCTGAGAGTGCTAGGGAAAGGAAGTTAGCGGAGTTCATGAGGCTCTGCCAAGGATCGTTGACAGTGGATCAGTACGAAGCAGAATTTACAAGGTTGTCAAGGTTCGCGCCAAGGATGATAGAACACCCTGAGAACAAGGAGCGGAGATTCCGGGATGGACTGAAACCGGATCTGAGAAGTCAGATGATATCGTTGAACATCAAGGACTACAATGAGATGTATGAGTGGGCCCAGGCTATAGAACGGGATTAGACTGATAGGGCAACCGCCTCTGGATCGCGGTTCGCCCCGGCTAGGGACAACCGCTGTCTTGGGAAGAAACCGATGGCGGAAAACAAACGATTTATCCCACCGATCAGGGAGAACATCGGGAAGCCGAATCATCAGCAGAATAGATTCGGGGTCTGCTTCAAATGCGGGAGTACGGACCATCAAATCAGGAATTGCCCCTAGCAACGCCCCGCGGGATCCCCGATGCAACAACCTCGAATTGGAAATCAGACGGGAAATCCACCGCCGGCTAATGGAAACAGGCCGCCAACGCAAGGACGTGTGTATGCCATGGCGCGAAGGGAAGCGGAGAATGCTCCAGGGGTGGTCACAGGTATGGTTTCTTTGTGCAAGCATGTCGCGTATGCGTTATTTGACCCAGGAGCATCACATTCGTTTATATCTGCTCAGTTTGTTGAATTGACTGGATTAAAGCCTGCTATGTTAGAAGTACAGTTGTGTATGACCATGCTATTGAAGGATAAAATATGCATATCGCTAGGATGCCCGAATTGTGAGATAGTAATTGGTGGCGTAGAAAGCAGGATAGATCTAGCTGTGTTGCCGATGTATGACTTTGACTTGATTGTGGGCATGGATTGGTTAGTTAAGCAGAATGCCGTAATGACTGTAGTAGCAGGGTGATCCAGTTTAGCCTGACTGGACACCCTAGATTTGAGTTTGTAGGGAGTCGAGGAGGAACCTTGATCCCTTGGGTTTCGTCTGTGGAAGCAACTAAATTGTTGGGTAAGGACTGTCAAGGTTATCTGGCTAGTGTGATTGATCCGACGGCAGATGAGATGCAGCTTGAGGATATATCAGTGGTGTGCAAATTTCCCGATGTCTTTCCTCAGGAACTGCCGGGATTGCCACCAGAAAGGGAAGTAGAGTTCATTATCGAGTTGGCCCCTGGGACCGAGCCAATCTTGAAGCCGCCTTATAGGTGCCATTATTAGAGTTGAAGGAATTAAAGGTTCAGATGCAGGAACTACTGGACAAAGGTTTTATCCGACCGAACGTGTCTCCATGGGGAGCGCTGGTATTATTCGTCAGAAAGAAGGATGGGTCGCTAAGGTTGTGTATCGACTACTGTTAGCTGAACCAAGTGACGGTCAAGAATAAGTATCCCCTTCCAAGGATCGACGACCTGTTCGATCAATTGCAGGGAACCTCGGTATTTTCTAAGATTGACTTAAGGACAGGGTATCACCAGTTAATGATCCAAAAGAAGGATATTCCAAAGACAGCGTTCAGGACTAGATATGGGCACTATGAGTTCACAGTGATGCCGTTTGGACTGACTAATGCCCCTGCTGCTTTCATGGACCTGATGAATCGGATATTCAAGGAATTCTTAGACCAGTTCGTCATTGTTTTCATCGATAATATTTTAGTGTATTCAAAGAGTTCCGAGGAACACGAGGTACATTTAGAAAAGGTTCTACAGACGTTAAGGGAGCACGCACTGTACGCTAAGTTTAGCAAGTGCGAGTTTTGGCTGAATTGAGTAGCGTTTCTTAGGCATATAATTTCCAGAGAAGGAATCTCCGTGGATCCGACAAAGATTGAGGTAGTAATGGATTGGCCGAGATCGATGACTATTACGGAGGTTCGGAGCTTCCTAGGACTGGCAGGGTATTATCGGAGATTTGTGGAAAGATTCTCAGCGATAGCCACTCTATTGACGAGGTTGCTTAAGAAGGAGACTAAGTTTGAATGGACCGAAAAGTGCGAAGAAAGTTTCAGGAGCTGAAACAGAGGTTGACAACGGCGCCAGTGTTGACAATTCCTTCAGGATCGGGCGAGTATGAGATTTTTAGTCATGCTTCGCTTAAAGGATTGGAATGCGTGCTAATGCAATATGGGGGTGGTTGCTTATGCATCGTAGCAGTTAAGGCCTCACGAGATGAACTACCCGACCCACGACTTGGAACTGACAGCAATTATTTTCGCACTAAAGATTTGGAGGCATTATTTATGTGGAGAAAGGTTCCAGATTTACACGGACCATCAGAGCCTTAAGTATTTGTTTTCGCAGAAGGAATTGAATATGAGGCAGAGGCGTTGGATGGAATTGCTGAAGGACTATGATTGTGACATATTGTATCACCCCGGAAAGGCCAACCGGGTGGCGGATGCCTTAAGTCGGAAATCAAGCATCGCGCATTTGCTGATTAAAGAGTGGATTTTATTGGAAGGAGCGCGGGACTCGAAATTTAAGTTCGAGGTAGGACACCTCTCCAGTCTGATGGCAACATTAAGGATTGAGCCGGAGGTGCAAGCCAAGATCAGGGTGTTGCAGTCTACGGACCTTGAGATTCAGAAAATTTTGAGTATGGACGACACTAAGAAGAAACCGGACTTTCAGGTGTCCGCGCACGGAATTCTTAAGTTTCGAGGACGATTGTGTGTGCCCAATGACTTGGAGCTTAAGGTAGAGATTTTGTCGGAGGCTCATAAGAGCAATTACAGCATTCACCCGGGCAGCACCAAGATGTACCAGAACCTTTACCAGCATTATTGGTGGAATGGAATGAAAGTGGACGTGGCCAAGTGTTTGACGTGCCAACAAGTGAAGGCACAACATTGTAAACCTGGTGGTATATTGCAGTTGTTAGAAATCCCAGAATGGAAATGAGAGTACATTACAATGGATTTTGTAATGGGACTGCCGAGAAGCCAGAGGGGACACGACTTTATTTGGGTAATAGTAGACAGATTGACCAAGTCAGCGCACTTCCTGGTAGTGCGAAAAGACTTCGAGTTAGAAAGGTTGACAGAGTTATATATGCAAATAAGTTATTCGTCTTCATGGAGTACTAGTATCGATCACTTCGGACCATGATCCTCGGTTTACTGCGAACTTTTGGAAAAGTCTGCAATCGACCATAGAGACTAAGTTGCAATTCAGTACGGCCTATCATCCACAGACGGATGGTCAGTCTGAGAGGACTATTCAGACATTAGAAGATATGCTGAGAGCGTGTGTGTTAGATTTTCAAGGCAAGTGGGAAGAGTAGTTGCATTTGGTAGAATTTGCTTACAATAATAATTTTCAGCAGAGTGTCGGGATGGCACCGTTTGAGAAATTATATGGCAGGGCGTGCAGAATACCGTTGTGTTCGGACGAAGTGGGGGAAAGAAGTATAACGGGTCCAAAGTTAATTCAACAATCGGTGGAAATAGTAAAGGTTATTTGGAAAAGGTTGAGAACAGCCCAGAGTCGTCAGAAGAGTTACGCAGACCGAAGGCGTAGGCCGTTAGAGTTTCAGATTGGCGACCATGTATTTCTCAAGATCTCGCTAATGAGAGGACTATCTCGATTTGGCAAGAAAGGAAAGCTGAGTCCAAGGTACATAGGCCCATTTGAGATTTTGGAAAGTGTCACGCCCCGTACTCCATGAAGCATGAACATCCGCGTATAGGTCGAAATGTGGTGCGATGCTCCCAGGTTACGTCACCGACCCAAAACCCAAATCAGAGAAAACACGACACCTGCGAAAACGACGTATATATAATATATATATATACACCCGGACAATTTAAAAGCAACCATGAATAGCACGAGACAACAAATTACGAACGATTAAAAACATTATATACTTTCATTATATATCTTACATACAATATCCATTATAAACAAGATACAAAAAAGGGCCACTAAAACAAAAAGGGATCGATAGCCTAGGGGGATCGGACTAACAATCGGAGGGCTACAGTCAAAAAAGGGGTTGGCCTTCACTCCTAACACTAAGACCTAATCTAAGGCTCCTAGTTTGGATCGGATGACTCTGAAGACTCCTCGGAAGAACCCTCCTAAACCTCAGACTCCTCTGAATCCATAGCTTCTGCCGCCATCCTATCATCTTCTGAATCAAGCTTTAATTCCGGATCCAGGTAAAGACCTAACTCGTCATCCTCCTCAGCTCTTATCTCCACGTCTGATCCTATCTCAGCAACTTCTCCGGCTGCCTCATCATCCAAGTCCATTGCCTCCGGGTCAATCTCTTCGTCGGCCACCTGTCCTATGTCTACAGCTATCACTTGCTGCTCTTCCTCTTCCTCATCTATAGCTGCCGGTCCATCTACGGTCTCGTCCTGAAAGCTCGCACCAAGAGAAGATAGAGGGTTCAATATCTCACCACTTACCATTTGCGGGATCATAACACCATTTACATCCACTGGGACGTCAAAAGTTCTGAGCGGGGGTCCGATCACGCCATCCACTCCCCTATAACACCAAGCTACGTACTCTTGGGTGTGGTAGTAATCCTCTCCCATGTTAACAAACAAAACTAAATAATATCTCACATACGCTGCTCCATCCCTGCAGGGGTGTACGCTAGACGACCACTGGATTTGATGCGGTATCCCAAAAAGAGGAGCTGTCCTCGGTATTCTATGGCTGGGGGTCTGAAAATGTCGGTTTTACCACAACCGTGAGAAATCTCAGCAAGTACAAACCACTAATCCTAAACTAGGCTAATGTGCACCTCCAGAATGGTAAATAAAACGCATCAATATTGAACCAGTAAAACAACATTAATTTCACTTCGGGCTCACAGCCTAATATATATATTTTTATATTCCTGTAGGTTAGGCATTTAACATTAATGCAAATCACGTGCAATTATGCCGATCCGAAGGCCCACAATTGAATATAACAACCCGTCGGCCCAACCCGAAGGCCACAGTTGATAAAACGACCCGTAGGTCCGACCCGAAAGCCAACGGTTTGATAAATCGACCCATAGGTTCGGCTTGAAGGTCACAATTTAATAAACTCAAGCATGTACTTCAAAGCACTCAATTTCACTCGTAACACAACACACTTTGCGAGCTACAACCCGGGGATTCAAACCAATTGCTAATGCCAGAATGCCAAACACGATCATTCGACAATTAAACAAATTTAACGCACTCTCAGTACACCCAATTATCTCCAAATTGAATCCAATCAACTCAACGTTTACTCCGCACATTTAATCCAAAGCAATTCCACGCACCTAGGCTCGCCACGAGTAAATTCGATCTCGATAATTGTTTTTATCGACACGGGGCCACTTAATAGGATTAAACAAGTCCCAATCAACCCATAACATGACTAAATTTCCAGCCATTAATCCATAAACCATTTAATGCTCAACTTAGACAAATTGCACAAATTCGGTACTGAATGAACAGTACCAGGGCAGGACATATTTTGTCTACTAAACCACAATTAAACACTCTCATTAGGCTCTAGTCTCAAACCTTAATCACCCAATAACTAAGTACACTTAATTAAGCCTCAAATAAGCCTAATTAGCCCCTAAAATGTCCAATTCCAAGTCATTAGCAATTGAACCCAATTAGTGAAAAACTTAGGCAAAATGCACAATTTCGGTACTGTATGAGTAGTACCAGAACAGGGGGCTGTTTAAACACTAATCCACACTTAAATTATCTCATTAAGTCCTAATGACCTATCCTAATCATCCTACACTCAAATAAACATCATTAGGTCCTAAATAAGCTTAATTAACCCCTAATTACCCTCTAAGAAGTACAATTAGACTAATTAAGGGTTTATGGGTTTATACTCGCCTAAATTAACTCGGGACGATAGGAACGAGTGGTCGATCACCGACACGCGGTGAGAATCGACGGCGGCGTTCCGGGGGCAAGCCGGCCGTCACAGCGACACCGGCAAAGGCGATTAATGGCTGGTCCTCTTCTGTTTGGGGTTGGAACCGGGCTGAGGGTGGCGGTTCAGGTGAGAGGGGGGCGTGGATGACTGAGGCGGTGGCTGGTGGTGGTCAGCAGCTCCGATGGTGACTGTTCCGGCGTGAACAGTACTAGGACGAGCAGAAACGCCCACGGCAAAAATGAAACGGGAAAAGGAAGAAAAATTTGGGGGAAATGGCCGAATGATCTTCAGGAGAGAGAGATGGTCTGGTCAAATGTGGTCAAGCTTGGTGTGAGTGGAATCCAAGTGTCCAAATCTTGGACTAATGGACAATTTTGCCCTTGATCCAAAGGCTAGGATTTGCCCTAATCCAATAATTCAAGGGTGAAATGGTCATTTGTCACTAACCCAAGACTGACCAGACTTGGTTAGTCTCATTTAACCTTAGTTAAGCCCCTAATTTAATCCAATTTTCGGAATTAGCCAAAATGGCTCTAAGGGCATTTTCGTAATTTTTCGATCATGGACCGAAATTCCAATTTTTATCCATACCGGTCCTATATATTCATGGAAGGCATAATACGGTGTCGGATCCTTAAAAATCATCCTTTAAGCCCCTGAAAATCAGTCCAAAAGTTTGGAGGGTAAAACTGTAATTTTGTTTTTCGCTCCGGAGTCGAAATTTTAATTTTTGACCGTATGCATTCCAGACATGCGTGGTCACCCCAAAATGGCATCGATTCTGAAAAATAATTTTGTTTGGGCCTCGAAAACAGATATTGAGGTCCCTAGGGGCAAAATTATAATTTTCCCCAATTTCTGTCGAAGTTTTCGTTTTTAACCATTCTTGTTCCAAACTTATTTGGCCATTATTAAATGACGTTCGTCTTACAAAATAGTCGTAATTACCCTTGAAATTTTGATATCGAAGTTCGGGCTCAATATTGCGATCAAAATAACTCGTTTCGAAGTCTTAGGGCCTCTTACTAACGGGCGGCTGTTTAGGTGTTACGCGTATCGACCTAGGATTGTCCGAGTCATGATGGCCTCGAATTTTGGGAGAACGAGAGGAAGTATCGCTATTACCGGGGGTCGCAATCGTTCGGATTAAAATCGGGATTCATTTGTCAAGCGTACTTTTGGTCGTGCGGATTCACCCACGATCCGATCGTATGTTACTGAGTACATCAAATCCGTCATTCTCCTAAGATCGGCCCATATTGGTTCAAAATATTCCTTTGATGTTTCTCGAAATCGGCGCTCAATCGCGATCGAGTCCTCGGTCCACGTACCTCTTCCTATTTAGCCTTTCCCATTTAGTTAGTATTCCGTGATTGATCAAGTCCGAGCAAGACTTACTAAAATCAAACGAGAATTAATTTACACTTTATTGATCCCGGTAATGGGTCAAAATTCAGGATGTTACAGAAAAGATTAGAACGCTAGCCTATCGCCTAGTGTTACCGCCAAATTTATCACAAGTTTACAACGTCTTTCACGTGTCAATATTGAGGAAGTATGAACCAGATCCGACCTACATGCTAAATCATGAGGTAATAGACATGGACGACAGGGTGTCGTACGTGGAAAAGCCAGTGCGAATCGAGGACAGAAAGGAACAAGTGTTGAGGAACAAAACGATTCCGTTGGTCAAAGTTATCTGGGAACATCACGAGACAGAAGGTGCCACATGGGAAAGCGAGGAAACAATGCAATGTCAACAGCCCCATTTATTTGAGGAGTTGGGTTTGGATTGTAAATTTCAAGGTCGAAATTTTTGTAAGGGGGGAAGAGTTGTAACATCCCGAAATTCGACTCACTTTCGAGATCAATGAAATTGATGTATTTCTCATTTCATTTTAGTAAGTCTCGCCCAGAACTGATTATTCTCGGGATACTGACCAGTAGGGACAGGCTAACTAGGGAAAACGGTACGTGGATCCAAGAACTCGACCGCGAATCGAATCCGATTCCGAGAAATGATGAGGGAATATTTTGTGCCAATGTGGACCGGCCCGAGAACGATGATGGATTTGATTTGACCGACGACGTACGATCGGATAGCGGGTGATTCCGCACAATCGAGAGTACGCGCGGCAAACGATTCTGAACTTATTCCGGACAACCGCGACCCCTGGGACTAGCGATAAATCCTCATGTTCTCTGAAAAATCGGGACCATCGCGACTCGACTAGCCCTAGGTCGATATGCTTAACCCCTAAACAGCCGCCCGTTAGTGAGAGACGCTAAAACTGCAAATTAAGCTAAAACGATCGTGGAAATGAGTCCGGACTTCGGTGTCGATTTTCGTGGGCGTACGCGACTATTTTGCGAGGACGATGTCATTTTTATGTGGCCACGTGTATTTGGGATCCATAAAGTCAAAATTGGAAAATTTGAACCGGGACTGGAAAATTACCGTTTTGCCCTTATACCCCTAAGGTGAAATTCTGAATTTTGGACTTAATTGGACAATATTTTGGGGTTTAAATAATGCTCATATCAGCCCCAATAATTCAAATTATTGAGGACAAGAATGCCCCTCCACTAGTGAGCTTGATTGGAGGTAGTTTGGGTATTAGGAAAGTTAGGCCAACCACTCCACTCACTCAATCTCTCCATAAGCCCTCTAGTCTCTCTCTCTCCTCTCATTCTCTCCCCCAACCAGCCGGCCATCCCCTCTCCTCCCTCTCACTCTCTACCGATCGCTCCCCCTCCCTCACGCCGTTGTCGCCGCTCGCCGGAGGAGCCGCCGCCGGTGCCGTAGCCGAGAACCACCCCCCCACACCTCACCACCCTCACCATTCCGTCTCTCTCTCCCTCTCCTTTTCCCCTCAGCCGTGTCTCTCCCCTCTCCTGCGCCCTCCCTTTCCCGGCCGCGCAAGGCCCCCCCTCGCCGGAGCCGCTGCTGGCCATTCCCATTCCGGCGAGAGCCTGCCACGGTCCAGCCGTCCTCGCCGCTTGCTCAGCCTCATTTCAAGCTTAAGACACCAAGTGAGTTTGACCCTAAACCCTAATTAGGATAATTTGCATATTTAGATGGGTTTTAGGGGTTAATTAGGGTATTTTAGGGGTTAAATGGTAGAGGCTATTAGGGGCTGGATTTGTGGCGTTTTTGGTGATCAAGGATGATTATTTAGTCGAGGTTTAATGGCCCGTATAGTGCTGTGGTGTGGTGAAGCATGGGCGCCGAGATTTGGACAAAATGGCGGACTTAGTGGATGAAATTGATAACCCGTGTGGTGACTGTTTTGGTGGCTGTTCTATGGGTTTAGTGCGATAAATTAATGGAGGTTTAGCGGTAATGGCTGGGCAGATTGGATCGGAATGGCCCAAGTTTGGGTAAGTTCAGGTTCCAAATGTGGATTATAGTGTGCGCCTTATTTGGTCTTGTGGTGGCTGATTAGATTGATGTTTGGGGAGCATAATGGAGCATTTTGAAGATAATTATTGACCTAGGATTTGTGGTATAGTGGCTGCCTACGATGGGATTTGATTTAGGCGAGGCTTGATTAAATTGGGGTTTGATTGTGCAATTATAGGGAATGATCGCATTGACCGATTGACTAGCTAAATGAGCCTTGTTGTGATTGATTTTTATGATGCCATGTCGTATGTCTAGCGGGACTAGGAATGAATAGCTTGGCGGGCCTTGAATAGCGAATCCTTGTTAATCCGGGCGTGTGAACTTGTGCGTGGAATGTGTGTCAAGTTGATGCCACGGCTTACTTGGATTGATTTTCTGATTGGGTATATGGTTTCACGAACTTTAATATGCATGGTGCTAGTGCGCACGTTGTATCGTAGTGCAAGTGAATGCTCAAATGTGAACATTATAGCCATGGGTATGCGTCACGAGCATTAGCACGACATGTGCATTTACAAGTGTGTCCGAGTGACATATGCATTGTGATCACCTAAAATGCCCTGATGCGTATTATGTGGGGTTCAGATAAAAATTGATGCCTATAAATATGTGGTCACAATAAACCCTGATGCGTTTTACGCGGGGTAGTGAACCCATCCTGAGGCGTTTCACGCGGGACGATGCCCGATTTACCGGAAGATGACCAACCTCAGGCGTTTTACGCGGGTAATATGTCATGAGCCTGATGCGTATCATGCGGGCCAGAGATCGATCTCAAAGTGGCGGACCTGATGGGTTTAACGCGGGTCGGAGGAGAAATTGATAAATGGCAGAGTGCTAGCATGATAGCGTGCGTTAATGCATTGATGAGATGTGAACATGTGTGCGAACATGAGCATATGCATTACATACGTCGAGACCGAGTGATATGTGTGTATGTGCCTCGGTCTAATTCTACGATACTGTTGTGAGTATATGTTTTTTTTAGAATGCCTAACCTGCAGGGTCAAGTAAGATTAGATTTAGGCCCGAGGGCCTGAGTCAGTTATGTTTTGGAATTATGTGTTGTTTAGTACTCGTCAGGAGATGCACGTTAACCTAGTGTAGGTTTAGGGAATTACTCACTGAGATTATTCCCATCGTTGTATAAAACCAATTTTTCAGACCCCCATCCCTGAGATGCCTTCATTTCCGGTACGTTTTGGGATTCGCCATCACGTAGAGCGGACGCGGATGATACACTCCGTAGGGAACGGGGAGGTACATATTAGATATTATACCACAGTTTGGGAGAATGTGGGGGAGTCACATTATCAGACCCACGAGTACGTGGCGTGGTGTTTCAGGGACGATCTCGGAGAGTATAGTCCTCTCCGGACTTTTGATGTCCCGTTCACCGGGTTGGGCACTCGATATCCTCGATGCCCTGACAGCGAGGTAACTGGCCCGGGCTCTTCAGCCGAGGAGAGTGCGAGCTCCGACGGTGTACCGATAGAGTACAAGGTAGATGAGTTCGAGCCGATGGACATAGAGCCAAACGACAGGGATGCTGTTCCGGAGCCGATGGAGTCGGACGATGAGGAGCTAGAGCCGATCGAGGAGGATCTCGTACCGGAGACCGAGCCTGAGGATATGGTCTCGGAGGAGGAGGCTATAGTGGCCGAGTCTGAGACGGACTCGTTAGGGTCCGAGGAGGAGATGCATGATAGCTCTTCATCCTCGGAGTCTTCTAATTCCGACCCCGATTGGGCACCGTAGGAGTTAGTGTTCACCGTAGGTTGGTAGGGCCAGTACCTTTTTGACCAGTGTCACACCTGTAGTAGTAGACTGACCCCCGAGCCACTAACCCCTTTTTATTAGTAGTGCCCTCTGATCCGTTTTTGATTTTTGGTGACTGGGTTGTACATGGATATTGTATATGGTTTCCCCATAGTAATGCAAGTGTTTATTTTGTAATCTTGTTTTCGTTTGTGGCTATCCTTGGTTTGGTGTTATAGTTTTGTACGGGTGTTTGATTTGCTTCCGCATGCGCTTTAAGTCTCTTTGTTGGGCGTTGGGTCGGCGACGCGTCTTGAGACGTCGCACTTGAATCGACCTTTGCGAGGGATGTGGCGCGCCGTAGGGTTCGGGGCGTGACACTTACATTCTGTAAGTATATCCAAGCTGCTTGCTTCTATCAACTTACGAGCTGCTAGCCATTGGTCTTCCTCAATATCATATTGATCCAAGACTATACAAACTATCAAGTCTCTACAAACTTCCTATTCTTCATGACTTGTTCACCACCATAAAGGTCTGTCCGGTTATTGTCAGTCTTTCACTTTATACTTTAGATACCTTTGATATCAACAAAGTATATCAACTTCGCTCTAGCTTCTATCTTTTGGTCCCCCTAAGCATATTGGCAATTATGGCTCTGTCTCACTGTTCTCCCATCCATGGTATCTCAAAACTTTACTGAACTCCTCATTCTAGGCCTGTTCACCTTCTATTCAGGCACCTCTAACTTGTAGACCCCTCTACGCCTAATGCTTTGTTCACCATTGATAGAGAAATCATAACCATTGAACGTCCGATTAGAACACCCCCTACATAATGGCTTATGTATCTTTCACCTGGTCTACCCAACCAATAACACATTAGCATATTTTGCTTATCTTGTCATCTGCAAAACATCATAACAAAATTTCCCAATAGTTAGTAGGTTTTCTAACATTATTGCCCTCAAAATTTTGATCGAAGATTTTTGAGATTGATGATGTGAAAGCCTAAACTTCAGTTTTGATATCCGTCACGCTCTCGGAGTCCTAAGCCCTGCCTTGATGGATTGGATACCAGGGCCTGGCCTCTATGGTCTCGAGTCCTAGCGCCGCATATATAGGTACGGGCACTTGGGTCCCGTGGGGCCTCAACGGACTAGGGCCCGATCATTAGAGATTCGTGCACATACATCGAGATCCTGGCCCAGCCTCGATGGACATGGGCTCGGTCTTAATGGACCTAAGCCCAGGCTCTAGGGACCCAAGCACTGGTACTGGGGACCCACGCACGGGCACCTGGGTCCCTGACGGTCGGGCTTGAGTCTGCAGAGGATCGTGCCTAGGATTCCAGTGCCCATGCTTGGTTCCCAGCCTATTTGTGCTGAAGTCATTGACGCTCGAACAGTGCATGTCTATTAAGAAAAATAAAAGTAGGTTTTCCTTTTCAAAAGATGGAAAATAATTTTCAATTCATTTTTCGATTTCAATTAAACACTAGATAATATTATCATCTTTATGGAAAATGACCTCTTGAAGAACATTTTTTAGAAATGTCAACTTTTTTGTGAAATAAATGGAGCCTTAATCCAATGACGGCTTGAAGAGAGATGTAGCGCACCGGTGTGTTCGAAGTTTTGACCTTGAAGACATTTCTTTTGTGATGGGAAGAACCCTCGTGTGAAATTTTTGGTCGTAGTCAACACCTTTATAAAGTGGAACTGACTACTTACTAGTCTACGGTCGGAGATAGAATTCCGGATGGGACGTCCCATACGAACAAACAGAACTGAAGTAATAAGATGTTGACTCGAGACAGAGAAATTACATAAGGTTGATTGTTACAAGGGACTATATTGAACATGCACTAAAAGTTCATGGACCACGTTGAACAAATTGAAAATTCAAGGACCACATTGAACATTGGGTTAAAGTTCAGGCACTGTACTGAATAATTAAAAGTTTAGGGATCAAATTGCACATTGATTTAAAGTTCAGGCACTGTTTGTATCATTTTCCCTTTTCAATAATAATCATGGTAATATATCTTCACAATCTAGTAGAAAAGGTAGCGTTTACTGACCAAAGAAAAGAAAAGGCAGAGTTTAGGTTCAATTTAGTTTAATTTTTAAATAGACAATAAAATCTCTTTATACTTTTGTTTGTTTTTTTGTTTAGTTAAGAATATGACGAAATTTTCCTTATAATACTGTTTTTTATTGAAGAGATATTTTAGCAATATAATCAGTCGAGTTTCGGTCTCTTAGGGTTTGGTTTGATCAGGCATTCGAAACACAACTTGCGTTTTTATGGAGCACATTTTTTTTTTATCAAATCCTAAGTATATATTCATTTTTCAACTCTATTTTTCATCAAACTCTAAGCCTAGGTTACGTAGAGCATAGGTTGCTCCCATTTATGTTGAACAAGAAGTAGGATTAGGTAACCTCCTTGTGAAAAGTTTGGTATGATAGGGGATGGATTTGTTTTGAGATAAGACACGATTTTTCAGTTACGTTGAAGATGATATGGACAAGTATAATATGATCAAGACTATGCAAAGTAGATTAGAGTTTATATCACATGGCATAGTGATTGAACAATGGCAAGATCAGGTGTATACAACCGATAAATGAAGTGATTTCCGTCGGATATTGTAATTTGTGCTGGTCAGTGTACTAAGACAGTGATAAACATATATCAAAATAAAATATGTATGATATTGATCAATAAACTGAACCACTCATTGTATAGAACATTAATATATTCCAATGTCACATTTTTTACGGACTCCTTATTTTATTTTATTCGAAATCCACAGAGAAAAGGGGGCTCTCAGGCCAGAGAAACTTGTTCTTCCAGACCATCACATTGGCAATGAATCGACGTACAGAGAAGTGACATCCTCTTTTAACTTGTTTCCACCGTGACTGTAGAGATCTATCTCAGCTTTATACACCAAATGCATGGCTCGTGTTAAATTGAGAATTAGCACAAGGAGTTGACGGGGCAGGATGGTCGGACGGCATAGCCCTTCGTTAATGTCCTTCCACGCATTGGCCACCTGCTTACGGAGTTCATCCTTAGCCTCTTCCTCCGTAACTCTGTATTGTTTCATGAAGCACTCCACTGAAGATGCCCCGTGACCTCTCTCTTGCTCGATCTGTAAACAAATATCTCGCGTAAGTCATTTTTTTCTCCTACAGATAAAATAAATTAGACAAAATTTGGATAAATTAATGTCGTTCGCTGGTATAGCTTTTATATACCTTGTGTCCGGCGATGTCATTCATGAGCCGAGCTACTACTTTCATAGCCTTCACCATCTTGGGGTCGCTGTACATCACCCAGTCAAAAGCATCTTTTGTTACAATATCTCCCATTCCCAGAAAAGACGTCACCAGTAGCAATTCAAGACCACAGTTTGCTAGTGCATTGGGCATGTACTCCTCCATCGTCGGTACGCGGTTTTGGTGGAACCATTTGGCTTCGGTGAAGTACGCTCTCACTAGCTTTTTCATCTGAGGATTCATTCTCAAACACAAAGCTACGTCAATAGTCGAACTTTAATGTATTTGGTGGACATGGTAAAAATCGCAATTGATTAATATAACCTCGAATGGCTTACCACTTCCTTTCCATAGAAAAGGCGGTTTGATCGTCCCTTTCTAGTCAACTCATAGCCAATTTCATCGTACAAATCAAGAACCATCTTATAACAAGCTTGCATGTACTCTGGCAATCCGTCTTTGCATTCAACATCCCACCTGTTTTCAAGTTCAGAAAATATCACACTTGGCCCTAATTAACAGTTGATCAAATTAGAATAAGTAAGTTTAGAGTTGGTAAACTGAGAAAAGCATCCGAGTGTGAATTGTACCTGTCAATTGCTTTCGTGAAGAGTTCTAGTTCTTCGAATGTGCCATAGTTATCGTACATGTCGTCCGTAATGGAAGCCGCGAGGCTCACTTTGATTAGTATTTCCCTAGCGACGTCATACTGCGGCTCGAAATAAACTCCCGACATCCACATATAAGCCTCCACAAGCCTATCTCTAGTAAATGGGAACTTCCTTTCTACATCTAAATCCTTCCACCACCTATAGTATATCAACAGATCCTATTTAAGGCAAACACTTCATTGATAGGATTACATAAAGTATTTTAGGCCGATGAGCCAAAGAGGTTAACACTCCTGGTCACTTTTACAAACGATCCTTAGTTCCGGATAAATTGTAATTGTATGAATCAATCTATGACGGTTTGGTGTTCTTAGAACACCTAGCTACTTCAGACATGCCATCAAGAAGATAACCTTGTAAGGTTGCCGAGTTCCTTCTGGTGTTGCTCTTGCAATAAGTTGAAGTCAAGTTTAGCGAAGGATAGCAGGGCTTCACTATGCGAAGGCTCCTCTTGGTAGAGGGGAATGTAACGCCGTACCTCTAGCCTTGGTATTCCCTTGTGGATTGGTTGGTTTAGGGCATGACTCACTTGCTTTTTGAGATTAGGGCTTGCTTTTCCTTTATCAATTGACTCGAGGTGAGTTATAGTAAAAGCAAGTGCATCATTCAAAATATCATCGCCATGAAACCCCAGATGGCAAGCCTCAAATAGACTTAGTAGTCCCTGCACATCGGCGACGAGTGATTCACTGAAATTCCCTTTGCTGTCCTTGAACTTGTTAAAGATTTTTGAATGACCAAACGAAAGTGGGGAAAGATGCTATCATGAGATAATGTGAAAAAGATCATGTTCAACATCTAGATAAATTTGAAACGATTGAAAAAATGACGCATTGAACAAAGAAATTAGAAGAAAGGACCATTCACCTTTCAAAGCGAGAAAATTTGAAGAACTCAGGATACGAGAATTGTATAGAGAAAAAGTTGACTAAGAAACAAATCAAAGCAGGAGTGAACTAAACATGTTAGTGACATTATGTGTTCTAATCAATCAAATGGACTATAGCCTAGTATCTACACTATAATTTCGCCAACTAATCAATCAATGAGAAATAGAACGTTACATACCACTTGAAATTGTGTAACCTTGTTGTCGCAACAATCGAAAGAGAAGAGCGACCGTGTGTAGGTCGTCGTCATCGCCGCAATGAAATTCAAAATAGCTTCTGTGGATTTGTTCCAACTGCTGATCAATCTCAATTTCAAAATGGTAGGCAATTCCTAAGCGTTGGAGTTGATCGATCAAGTTCAACTTCTGCGAAGGCTTATCCATAGCATCTGTCAACATCTTCCTCACTTCTCCTTTCAATCTCTTGATTGGATCCTTTGCTATGGCTAGAGAACTCTACAATAAATATAAAATTGAAAGTTAAAAAAAAATCAGCCGAAAACGACGAGAATTTAGTAAGAATGCGAGAAATACGTTAGGTTGCCTACGACCAGATTGACCATGATAAATATGAATTGAAATTTCCCAAAAATTACCCCATCATGACTAGTTTTATCAATACTGGAGAAATTCTTTCTAAAATTGTTAAGTCACAAGTGCATGCCACAAGGTTCACATAGAAGTTTTGAATCATGTAAGGACCTACACATGCATAGAATTTCAAATCAACTGGAACTTCTTTTATTTTTCTCTGTCAAATGCTGTGGGATGGTGCCCAATCTTTCAAGATAATGATGTTCTAAGCTCTAGGCTTTGAGAAAACATAACGATAAAAAAATTTTCCGAATATAATCCAAGAAGAAGAATGACTCAAAAGCAACCATCGAGTTGGAGTTAGAAGCATATTTGAGAAAATAATCCCCCCATATGCTTGGATGAAACTTAGCTGATCGGCGTTTAGCGACGTGGCTTGTTTCTTGAGCAGGAGAAGAAGATGGGATTGCTAAAATCGGAAGAGACATTTCTTTTTCGCTATTTTTCTAGATTTAGGAGGCTGGACAAATACAGACAAAGAATACTAGAGGGAAGAGGCTTTTCTGTGAGTGTCGAAACCTTATTGATGGGTATTTATAGGCTATAGCATCGTAAGCTGGACATGTAGATAGATCAAGGAACGGAGAAGGCATAGCTTTATTTTCTCAAAAACACGTTCTCCTCATTTAATTTAGAGGTCTGTTTGAAATACCATGTTATTCAAGGTGTACTATACAGAAGTTGAATATCTCCATGAATGCGGCTATGGAAATAGGGACAGCTGCTCTCTCAGAATTCAACCTGACTAGTGCAGAGCTACATTGGTAATGACAATCCACAACACCTAAACTTTGGACTTTGAGTGTCTACGGTGCTTTTCTCAGTGTGCGGTCACTTTCACGGTGGCGTCTCAACTTGAGGGAGCTTGCAAGTTTAGTCGCGGTTGCCTAGGGCACCATTTGGCTAGCTAAACCATCCAAAATTCCAAAGAAGTAGTGATGTAGCCCAAGGTCGACCACTCGAACAATAGGATCGGCAATCCGCAACACCTAAACTTTGAACTTTGAGTGTCTACGATGCTTTTCTCAGTGTGTGGTCACCTTCATGGTACCGTCTCAACTTGAAGGAGCTTGAAAGTTCAGTCTCGGTTGCATGGGTTACCGTTTGGCCAACTAAACCATCCAAAATTCCAGAGGAGTAGTGATGTAGCCCAAGCTCGACTACTCGAACAATAGGATCGGCGATCCACAAGACCTAAACTTTGAACTTTGAGTATCTACGATGCTTTTCTCAGTGTGTGGTCACTTTCACGGGACCGTCTCAACTTGAGGGAGCTTGCAAGTTCAGTCACGGTTGCCTGGGGAACCATTTGACCAACTAAACCATCCAAAATTCCAGAGGAGTGGTGATGTAGCCCAAGGTCAACTACTCGAACAATAGGATCGGGAGAGTGATTGCACACACGGGAAATCCGTCACAAAAACGAGCAGAAATTTCAGTTCTGCAATGGCTTAGAAAAGTGTTCATAACTTTGTCGATACAAATTGGATTGACCTGATTCCAAAGCCAAAAGAAAGAAGATTCCCTGATCTACAACTTTTATGTTTTGAGCTTCCTCAGATAAGCACCGTAGAGCTATCGATTTCAAAAGAATTGAGCGGTCGTGACCGGTCAAAATACGAAAAAATGATAGGAACTTCATTGGTTGCCCTTCTAGCCTCCAAGGATATTTTTTTATGGTCAAAACTCCAGGGAAATTTAAATGAAACCAATTCTTCTAGATTGATGGATGCAGCTCTTCAAGGATGCAGATTTTGAAAAACTCCGACTCTTTTAAAGATGGAGAGAAATTCTTCTAGGCTTTCAAAGGATTTGAACTCTTCGAGGTTCAAGGAGATTGCACTAAGCAAATTTCTTTTAATGAAATTCAGTATCATAAAGAGGTGACTCTTGGTTAAGAGAATATATGACTCTTGGTTATGAAAAGAGGTGACTATTCATGCTAAAAAGAAATTATCGTTGGTTATGAAAAAAAGTTATTCTTAATAGGAACAGTGGTGATGGTTGGGTATAAGGTACATATTCCCAATAGTTATGTTGATTGGTTGTATGTAGAGACCAAATCTGACATTATTTATTATAACAGCTGTTCATAAGTATAACTTCTTCCGGAACTCCCTCTTCTTCTCTTTTCATACACACAATTTTAACAACACATTCAAGGTGAAATTCCAAGAGAAAAATTGAGTAATTGCTGAACTCGTTTCTCTGCGGTTTTGGTGTATATCCTGGAGGTATATTTGTTCTAAACCCGGCAATAATAATAGCGGGGACAAATAATACCTTAAGGATAGTGATTGTCATCATGCATCAAAGTATCAAGGATCTATTACTATTTCTCTAGCTTCATCAGCAATCGAATTTCCCCAACAATGTTAAGGAATTATTTTCATGGAGATGGAAACTTCGGCCGCATCAAGTGTTTGCAATTCTTCAAGATTGCAAATCGATCCCTATAATGGAACTAATTTCATTCGCTGGAAGGACAATATGATCCTTCTTTCATATGAGTTATGTATCCTCTATATCTTGGATCCCAACTTGCTTGCTATCCCTAATCCATAGGATGATGATTCCGATGAAATCAAAGCTGCAAGGAAAAGGTGTGATGATGATGAAAGGAGGTGCCGATGAAGGATTCTCAATGCTTTGTTGGATCGCCTTTATTAAAACCTTTCGATCTTGCACAAATCCCATAGACATTTGGAATGCCTTGGAAACCAAATACAATGCCGACAAACAAGGTACCAATAGATTTACTGCAATGAAATATTTTGAATTTACCATGATTAATGGAAATTTTGTCTCTAAGCAAGTGGAGGAACTTCAAATATATGCTGCCAAACTCGAAGACCTTATGATTGAAAATGTGAGGCTAATTACCTAAAAGAAGTTGCAAACAATGTGCATTTTGTTGAGACTGGCAACGTGAGTAGAGACAACGAAAATAAGAAGGGAAACAAGAGGAAGCTCATTAACACCAACAACAGCAAGAAGTCTAGCATCAACATCACATTTAAGAAGGACAAGTCTTGCTTTTACTATGGTAAACAAGGTCACTACAAGAAGGAGTGCCGCTACCGGACAAAGCAAAAAGTTGACACAACAGGAAATATTGTGGAGCAAAACACCAATGGATTAGTTGCTATGGTCTCTGAATTGCACATTGGGATGGTGACTGAATTAAACATGGCAAGTAAGAATTATTCAAAGCATTGGAGGTTTGATTCCGGTTTAACTGTGCATGTATGCAATGATAAGAAGCAATTCAAATCTTATACACATGTGGAGAAGAAACGACAGGTGTTGATAGTATTGACACCTGAATTTTAGCTCATAATTCAGATCTTTTTTCTTGTAAAAATAGCAACAAAAAAAAGAGACAAAAAGAAAAGAAAAGAAGACAGTCCAAATCAGCCATTTATCCATTTGCATTGGCCCATGACGAAAGCCAAACCCATTTGGCCATAAGATTTGGCCTTTAAAGCTTCAGTCAATGTGTTCGCTTGATAAACCCATAGTTCCTCAGTTCTCGAATTACAGTCAGAGCCCAGGAGAATTGATTAAAATGCCCATTTTCCCATTTGATTAAAAAGGAGCCCAACCTCAAATCTCTTTCTCCGGTTTTCTCACGTTTCTAATACGCACGCGATGGAGGACCCGAGCAAGTGTCGTCCACACGCGCTGAGCCGAGGATAACGAATTGAAGTGAGCAAAGCAAAAGTGCTCGAGCAAGCTTCGCAAGAAAAATTCCAGAAGGCTGAGCTGGAATACTCCTAACAGAATCAGTTTTCTATCATGAGGGCACAACAAACGGGAAAGAACAGAATCGGTTTTGGGCCTGTCTAGGAGAAAGATAAGAATCGGAGAGAACACAGACAGACAGAGAAAAAAATGGAGAAAAAGGCTGAGTGAGAGGGTTTTGTGCTTGCTTTCGATGGAGTTGTCGTTAGCTTCCGTCGGAGATTCACCCGTCGGCCATAGTTTACCACAGCAGGACCAAACCAGGTAGGATTTCTCCCCTAAATATGCCCTGTTTTGGCCGAGAAAAGAGGTTTGGACTCAATTGTTGAGTTTGGGAAGAAATTTTGCTAGAATAAGGCATATTTGTTGTAGAACAACATGATTTAGGCACCTGCACATCACTTCTTGATCGGAAATCGTATAGGAATCAATCGGAATCTCATTTCTTAGATCGCATGTTAACTGTGCACCGGATATAATTTTTGTAAAATCATAACTTTGGAAAGATATTAACTCTTTTGTGTCCCATGGTCGTGTTATCTTCTTCGGCATGCATCGATCTTCTTTTGTAGTCTTCAATCTCCAAACTAGCCGTTAGACAATCTTCAAGAGGATCAATTCAGCCGTTGAAGATAAGCAATCAAATCACTGGAGATCTAATCGTCCATACAATTAAATTTTCCAGTAATATTGTAGCTTCCTCGAATACAGTCGCCTATATTGGGAAATAATCCTTTTCACCAAATGATTGATTATTCATTGGATTCTTCGTCGGATAATCTTTTAGGTTTTCAAACTTGTCTGCAAATTAAGTCAAAGAAATTTCTGGGTCTTCTTATCTAGATCACGTAAGCACCTTATGAAGATGTTCTTCACAGTTGATATAAGTAGTTGCTTCTATCAGCACTTCGAGAGTATATCCAAGCCACTCGCTTACATTCTGTGAGTATATCCAAGTTGCTTGCTTCTATCAACTTACGAGCTGCTAGCCATTGGTCTTCCTCAATATCATATTGATCCAAGACTATACAAACTATCAAGTCTCTACAAACTTCCTATTCTTCATGACTTGTTCACCACCATAAAGGTCTGTCCGGTTATTGTCGGTCTTTCACTTCATACTTTAGATACCTTTGACATCAACAAAGTATATCAGCTTCGCTCTAGCTTCTATCTTTTGGTCCCTCTAGGCATATTGGCTATCATGGCTCTTTCTCACTGTTCTCCCATCCATGGTATATCAAAACTTTACTGAACTCCTCATTCTAGGCCTGTTCACCTTCTATTCAGGTACCTCTAACTTGTAGACCCCTCTACGCCTAATGCTTTGTTCACCATTGATAGAGAAATCATAACCATTGAACGTTCGATTAGGACACCCCCTACATAATGGCTTATGTATCTTTCACCTGGTCTACCCAACCAATAACACATTAGCATATTTTGCTTATCTTGTCATCTGCAAAACATCATAAGAGAATTTCCCAATAGTTAGTAGGTTTTCTAACATTATTGCCCTCAAAATTTTGATCAAAGATTTTTGAGATTGATGATGTGAAAGCCTAAACTTCAGTTTTGATATCCGTCACGCTCTCGGGGTCCCAAGCCTGCCTTGATGGATTGGATACCAGGGCCTGACCTCATGGTCCCGAGTCCTAGCGCCGCATATATAGGTACGGGCACTCGGGTCCCGTGGGGCCTCAACGGACTAGGGCTCGATCATTAGAGATTCGTGCACAGACATCGAGATCCTGGCCCAGCCTCGATGGACATGGGCTCGGTCTTAATGGACCTAAGCCCAGGTTCTAGGGATCCAAGCACTAGTACTGGGGACCCACGCACGGGCACCTGGGTCCCTGACGGTCGGGCTTGAGTCTGCAGAGGATCGTGCCTAGGATTCCAGTGCCCATGCTTGGTTCCCAGCCTATTTGTGCTGAAGTCATTGACGCTCGAACAGTGCATGTCTATTAAGAAAAATAAAAGTAGGTTTTCCTTTTCAAAAGATGGAAAATAATTTTCAATTCATTTTTCGATTTCAATTAAACACTAGATAATATTATCATCTTTATGGAAAATGACCTCTTGAAGAACATTTTTTTAGAAATGTCAACTTTTTTGTGAAATAAATGGAGCCTTAATCCAATGACGGCTTGAAGAGAGATGTAGTGCACCGGTGTGTTCGAAGTTTTGACCTTGAAGACATTTCTTTTGTGATGGGAAGAACCCTCGTGTGAAATTTTTGGTCGTAGTCAACACCTTTATAAAGTGGAACTGACTACTTACTAGTCTACGGTCGGAGATAGAATTCCGGATGGGACGTCCCATACGAACAAACAGAACTGAAGTAATAAGATGTTGACTCGAGACAGAGAAATTACATAAGGTTGATTGTTACAAGAGACTATATTGAACATGCACTAAAAGTTCATGGACCACGTTGAACAAATTGAAAGTTCAAGGACCACATTGAACATTGGGTTAAAGTTCAGGCACTGTACTGAATAATTAAAAGTTTAGGGACCAAATTACACATTGATTTAAAGTTCAGGCACTGTTTGTATCATTTTCCCTTTTCAATAATAATCATGGTAATATATCTTCACAATCTAGTAGAAAAGGTAGCGTTTACTGACCAAAGAAAAGAAAAGGCAGAGTTTAGGTTCAATTTAGTTTAATTTTTAAATAGACAATAAAATCTCTTTATACTTTTGTTTGTTTTTTTGTTTAGTTAAGAATATGACGAAATTTTCCTTATAATACTGTTTTTTATTGAAGAGATATTTTAGCAATATAATCAGTCGAGTTTGGATGTCTGCTCAAAACTATAGTTATTTTTCGCATGGGACCCCAAACTCGTCCGGTTGAAATCAACAATCTAATTACGGTCTCTTAGGGTTTGGTTTGATCAGGCATTCGAAACACAACTTGCGTTTTTATGGAGCACATTTTTTTATCAAATCCTAAGTATATATTCATTTTTCAACTCTATTTTCCATCAAACTCTAAGCCTAGGTTACGTAGAGCATAGGTTGCTCCCATTTATGTTGAACAAGAAGTAGGATTAGGTAACCTCCTTGTGAAAAGTTTGGTATGATAGGGGATGGATTTGTTTTGAGATAAGACACGATTTTTCAGTTACGTTGAAGATGATATGGACAAGTATAATATGATCAAGACTATGCAAAGTAGATTAGAGTTTATATCACATGGCATAGTGATTGAACAATGGCAAGATCAGGTGTATACAACCGATAAATGAAGTGATTTCCGTCGGATATTGTAATTTGTGCTGGTCAGTGTACTAAGACAGTCATAAGCATATATCAAAATAAAATATGTATGATATTGATCAATAAACTGAACCACTCATTGTATAGAACATTAATATATTCCAATGTCACATTTTTTACGGACTCCTTATTTTATTTTATTCGAAATCCACAGAGAAAAGGGGGCTCTCAGGCCAGAGAAACTTGTTCTTCCAGACCATCACATTGGCAATGGATCGACGTACAGAGAAGTGACATCCTCTTTTAACTTGTTTCCACCGTGACTGTAGAGATCTATCTCAGCTTTATACACCAAATGCATGGCTCGTGTTAAATTGAGAATTAGCACAAGGAGTTGACGGGGCAGGATGGTCGGACGGCATAGCCCTTCGTTAATGTCCTTCCACGCATTGGCCACCTGCTTACGGAGTTCATCCTTAGCCTCTTCCTCCGTAACTCCGTATTGTTTCATGAAGCACTCCACTGAAGATGCCCCGTGACCTCTCTCTTGCTCGATCTGTAAACAAATATCTCGCGTAAGTCATTTTTTTCTCCTACAGATAAAATAAATTAGACAAAATTTGGATAAATTAATGTTGTTCGCTGGTATAGCTTTTATATACCTTGTGTCCGGCGATGTCGTTCATGAGCCGAGCTACTACTTTCATAGCCTTCACCATCTTGGGGTCGCTGTACATCACCCAGTCAAAAGCATCTTTTGTTACAATATCTCCCATTCCCAGAAAAGACGTCACCAGTAGCAATTCAAGACCGGAGTTTGCTAGTGCATTGGGCATGTACTCCTCCATCGTCGGTACGCGGTTTTGGTGGAACCATTTGGCTTCGGTGAAGTACGCTCTCACTAGCCTTTTCATCTGAGGATTCATTCTCAAACACAAAGCTACGTCAATAGTCGAACTTTAATGTATTTGGTGGACACGGTAAAAATCGCAATTGATTAATATAACCTCGAATGGCTTACCACTTCTTTTCCATAGAAAAGGCGGTTTGATCGTCCCTTTCTAGTCAACTCATAGCCAATTTCATCGTACAAATCAAGAACCATCTTATAACAAGCTTGCATGTACTCTGGCAATCCGTCTTTGCATTCAACATCCCACCTGTTTTCAAGTTCAGAAAATATCACACTTGGCCCTAATTAACAGTTGATCAAATTAGAATAAGTAAGTTTAGAGTTGGTAAACTGAGAAAAGCATCCGAGTGCGAATTGTACCTGTCAATTGCTTTCGTGAAGAGTTCTAGTTCTTCGAATGTGCCATAGTTATCGTACATGTCGTCCGTAATGGAAGCCGCGAGGCTCACTTTGATTAGTATTTCCCTAGCGACGTCATACTCCGGCTCGAAATAAACTCCCGACATCCACATATAAGCCTCCACAAGCCTATCTCTAGTAAATGGGAACTTCCTTTCTACATCTAAATCCTTCCACCACCTATAGTATATCAACAGATCCTATTTAAGGCAAACACTTCATTGATAGGATTACATAAAGTATTTTAGGCCGATGAGCCAAAGAGGTTAACACTCCTGGTCACTTTTACAAACGATCCTTAGTTCCGGATAAATTGTAATTGTACGAATCAATCTATGACGGTTTGGTGTTCTTAGAACACCTAGCTACTTCAGACATGCCATCACGAAGCTAACCTTGTAAGGTTGCCGAGTTCCTTCTGGTGTTGCTCTTGCAATAAGTTGAAGTCAAGTTTAGCGAAGGATAGCAGGGCTTCAATATGCGAAGGCTCCTCTTGGTAGAGGGGAATGTAACGCCTTACCTCTAGCCTTGGTATTCCCTTGTGGATTGGTTGGTTTAGGGCATGACTCACTTGCTTTTTGAGATTAGGGCTTGCTTTTCCTTTATCAATTGACTCGAGGTGAGTTATAGTAAAAGCAAGTGCATCATTCAAAATATCATCGCCATGAAACCCCATATGGCAAGCCTCAAATAGACTTAGTAGTCCCTGCACATCGGCGACGAGTGATTCACTGAAATTCCCTTTGCTGTCCTTGAACTTGTTAAAGATTTCTGAATGACCAAACGAAAGTGGGGAAAGATGCTATCATGAGATAATGTGAAAAATGATCATGTTCAACATCTAGATAAATTTGAAACGATTGAAAAAATGACGCATTAAACAAAGAAATTAGAAGAAAGGATTATTCACCTTTCAAAGCGAGAAAATTTGAAGAACTCAAGATACGAGAATTGTATAGAGAAAAAGTTGACTAAGAAACAAATCAAAGCAGGAGTGAACTAAACATGTTAGTGATATTATGTGTTCTAATCAATCAAATGGACTATAGCCTAGTATCTACACTATAATTTCGCCAACTAATCAATCAATGAGAAATAGAACGTTACATACCACTTGAAATTGGGTAACCTTGTTGTCGCAACAATCGAAAGAGAAGAGCGACCGTGTGTAGGTCGTCGTCATCGCCGCAATGAAATTCAAAATAGCTTCTGTGGATTTGTTCCAATTGCTGATCAATCTCAATTTCAAAATGGTAGGCAATTCCTAAGCGTTGGAGTTGATCGATCAAGTTCAACTTCTGCGAAGGCTTATCCATAGCATCTGTCAACATCTTCCTCACTTCTCCTTTCAATCTCTTGATTGGATCCTCTGCTATGGCTTGAGAACTCTACAATAAATATAAAATTGAAAGTTAAAAAAAAAATCAGCCGAAAACGACGAGAATTTAGTAAGAATGTGAGAAATACGTTAGGTTGCCTACGACCAGATTGACCACGATAAATATGAATTGAAATTTCCCAAAAATTACCCCATCATGACTAGTTTTATCAATACTGGAGAAATTCTTTCTAAAATTGTTAAGTCACAAGTGCATGCCACAAGGTTCACATAGAAATTTTGAATCATGTAAGGACCTACACATGCATAGAATTTCAAATCAACTGGAACTTCTTTTATTTTTCTCTGTCAAATGCTGTGGGATGGTGCCCAATCTTTCAAGATAATGATGTTCTAAGCTCTAGGCTTTGAGAAAACATAACGATAAAAAAATTTTCCGAATATAATCCAAGAAGAAGAATGACTCAAAAGCAACCATCGAGTTGGAGTTAGAAGCATATTTGAGAAAATAATCCCCCCATATGCTTGGATGAAACTTTGCTGATCGGCGTTTAGCGACGTGGCTTGTTTCTTGAGCAGGAGAAGACGATGGGATTGCTAAACTCGGAAGAGACATTTCTTTTTCGCTATTTTTCTAGATTTAGGTGGCTGGACAAATACAGACGAAGAACACTAGAGGGAAGAGGCTTTTCTGTGAGTGTCGAAACCTTATTGATGGGTATTTATAGGCTATAGCATCGTAAGCTGGACATGTAGATAGATCAAGGAACGGAGAAGGCAGAGCTTTATTTTCTCAAAAACACGTTCTTCTCATTTAATTTAGAGGTATGTTTGAAATACCATGTTATTCAAGGTGTCCTATACAGAAGTGGAATATCTCTATGAATGCGGCTATGGAAATAGGGACAGCTGCTCTCTCAGAATTCAACCTGACTAGTGCAGAGCTACATTGGTAATGACGATCCGCAACACCTAAACTTTGGACTTTGAGTGTCTACGATGCTTTTCTCAGTGTGCGGTCACTTTCACGGTGGCGTCTCAACTTGAGGGAGCTTGCAAGTTAGTCGCGGTTGCCTGGGGCACCATTTGGCCAACTAAACCATCCAAAATTCTAGAGAAGTAGTGATGTAGCCCAAGGTCGACCACTCGAACAATAGGATCGGCAATCCGCAACACCTAAACTTTGAACTTTGAGTGTCTACGATGCTTTTCTCAGTGTGTGGTCACCTGCATGGTACCGTCTCAACTTGAAGGAGCTTGAAAGTTCAGTCTCGGTTGCATGGGTTACCGTTTGGCCAACTAAACCATCCAAAATTCCAGAGGAGTAGTGATGTAGCCCAAGCTCGACTACTCGAACAATAGGATCGGCAATCCGCAACACCTAATCTTTGAACTTTGAGTGTCTACGAAGCTTTTCTCAGTGTGCGGTCACTTTCACGGGACCGTCTCAACTTGAGGGAGCTTGCAAATTCAGTCACGGTTGCCTGGGGAACCATTTGACCAACTAAACCATCCAAAATTCCAGAGGAGTGGTGATGTAGCCCAAGGTCAACTACTCGGACAATAGGATCGGGAGAGTGATTGCACACACGGAAAATCCGTCACAAAAACGAGCAGAAATTTCAGTTCTGCACTGGCTCGGAAAAGTGTTCATAACTTTGTCGATACAAATTGGATCGACCTGATTCCAAAGCCAAAAGAAAGAAGATTCCCATATCTACAACTTTTATGTTTTGAGCTTCCTCAGATAAGCATTGTAGAGCTATCGATTTCAAAAGAATTGAACAGTCGTGACTGGTCAAAATACGAAAAAATGATAGGAACTTCATTGGTTGCCCTTCTAGGCCTCCAAGGATTTTTTTTTTATGGTCAAAACTCCATGGAAATTTAAATGAAATCAATTCTTCTAGATTGGTGGCTGCAGCTCTTCAAGGATGCAAATTTTGAAAAACTCCGACTCTTTTAAGGATGGAGAGAAAATTCTTCTAGGTTTTCAAAGGATTTGAACTCTTTGAGGTTGAAGGAGATAACACTTAGAAAATTTCTTTTAATGAAGTTCAGTATCATAAAGAGGTGACTCTTGGTTAAGAGAATATATGACTCTTGGTTATGAAAAGAGGTGACTGTTCATGCTAAAAAGAAATTATCGTTGGTTATGAAAAAAAGTTATTCTTAATACGAACAGTGGTAATGGTTGGGTATAAGGTACATATTCCCAATAGTTATGTTGATTGGTTGTATGTAGAGACCAAATCTCACATTATTTATTATAACAACTGTTCATAGCTATAACTTCTTCCGGAATGCCCTCTTTTTCTCTTTTCATGCACACAACTTTAACAACACATTCAAGGTGAAATTCCAAGAGAAAAATTGAGCAATTGCTGAACTCGTTTCTCCGCGGTTTTGGTGTATATCCTGGAGGTATATTTATTCTAAACCCGGCAATAATAATAGTGGGGACAAATAATACCTTAAGGATAGTGATTGTCATCATGCATCAAAGTATCAAGGATCTATTACTATTTCTCTAGCTTCATCAGCAATCGAATTTCCCCAACTATGTTAAGGTATTATTTTCATGGAGATGGAAACTTCGGCTGCAACAAGTGTTTGCCATTCTTCAAGATTGCAAATCGATCCCTATAATGGAACTAATTTCATTCGCTGGAAGGACAATATGATCCTTCTTTCATATGAATTATGTATCCTCTATATCTTGGATCCCAACTTGCTTGCTATCCCTAATCCATAGGATGATGATTCCGATGAAATCAAAGCTGCAAGGAAAAGGTGTGATGATGATGAAAGGAGGTGCCGATGAAGGATTCTCAATGCTTTGTTGGATCGCCTTTATTAAAACCTTTCGATCTTGCACAAATCCCGGAGACATTTGGAATGCCTTGGAAACCAAATACAATGCCGACAAACAAGGTACCAATAGATTTACTGCAATGAAATATTTTGAATTTACCATGATTAATGGAAATTTTGTCTCTAAGCAAGTGGAGGAACTTCAAATATATGCTGCCAAACTCAAAGACCTTATGATTGAAATTTCTGAACCTCTTCAAGTTGCTGCAGTTATTCAAAATTGCCTTTAACTTGGAATGATTATCGAAAGAAACTTCTCCATGCAACCGAAAACCTGTCAGTAGGTAATTTGATAAAACACACTCGAATTGAAGAAGGTTCTCGGGAATGTGAGGCTAATTACCTAAAAGAAGTTCCAAACAATGTGCATTTTGTTGAGACTGGCAATGTGAGTAGAGACAACGAAAATAAGAAGGGAAACAAGAGGAAGTTCATTAACACCAACAACACCAAGAGGTCTAGCAACAACATCACATTTAAGAAGGACAAGTCTTGCTTTTACTATGGTAAACAAGGTCACTACAAGGAGTGCCGCTACCGGACAAAGCAAAAAGTTGACACGACAGCAAATATTGTGGAGCAAAACACCAATGGATTAGTTGCTATGGTCTCTGAATTGCACATTGGGATGGTGACTGAATTAAACATGGCAAGTAAGAATTATTCAAAGCATTGGAGGTTTGATTCCGGTTTAACTGTGCATGTATGCAATGATAAGAAGCAATTCAAATCTTATACACATGTGGAGACGAAACAACAGGTGTTGATAGTATTGACACCTGAATTTTAGCTCATAATTCAGATCTTTTTTCTTGTAAAAATAGCAACAAAAAAAAGAGACAAAAAGAAAAGAAAAGAAGACAGTCCAAATCGGCCATTTATCCATTTGCATTGGCCCATGAAGAAAGCCAAACCCATTTGGCCATAAGATTTGGCCCATGAAGAAAGTCAACGTGTTCGCTTGATAAACCCATAGTTCCTCAGTTCTCGAATTACGGTCAGAGCCCAGGAGAATTGATTAAAATGCCCATTTTCCCATTTGATTGAAAAGGAGCCCAACCTCAAATCTCTTTCTCCGGTTTTCTCACGTTTCTAATACGCACGCGATGGAGGATCCGAGCAAGTGTCGTCCACACGCGCTGAGCCGAGGATAACGAATTGAAGTGAGCAAAGCAAAAGTGCTCGAGCAAGCTTCGCAAGGAAAATTCCAGAAGGCTGAGCTGGAATACTCCTAACAGAATCAGTTTTCTATCACGAGGGCACAACAAACGGGAAATAACAGAATCGGTTTTGGGCCTGTCTAGGAGAAAGATAAGAATCGGAGAGAACACAGACAGACAGAGAAAAAAATGGAGAAAAAGGCTGAGTGAGAGGGTTTTCTGCTTGCTTTCGATGGAGTTGTCGTTAGCTTCCATCAGAGATCCATCCGTCGGCCATAGTTTACCACAGCAGGACCAAACCAGGTAGGATTTCTCCCTTAAATATGCCCTGTTTTGGCCGAGAAAAGAGGTTTAGACTCAATTGTTGAGTTTGGGAAGAAATTTTGCTAGAGTAAGGCATATTTGTTGTAGAACAACATGATTTAGGCACCTACGCATCATTTCTTGATCGGAAATCGTATCGGAATCAATCGGAATCTCATTTCTTAGATCGCATGTTAACTGTGCACCGGATATAATTTTTGTAAAATCATAACTTTGGAAAGATATTAACTCTTTTGTGTCCCATGGTCGTGTTATCTTCTTCAGCATGCATTGATCTTCTTTTGTAGTCTTCAATCTCCAAACTAGCCGTTAGACAATCTTCAGGAAATCAATTCAGCCTTTGAAGATAAGCAATCAAATCGCTGGAGATCTAATCGTCCATACAATCAAATTTTCCAGTAATATTGTAGCTTCCTCGAATACAGTCGCCTATATTGGGAAATAATCCTTTTCACCAAATGATTGATTGTTCATTGGATTCTTCGTCGGATAATCTTTTAGATTTGCAAACTTGTCTGCAAATTAAGTCAAAGAAATATCTGGGTCTTCTTATCTAGATCACGTAAGCACCTTATGAAGATGTTCTTCACAGTTGATATAAGTAGTTGCTTCTATCAGTACTTTGAGAGTATATCCAAGCCACTTGCTTACATTCTGTGAGCATATCCAAGCTGCTTGCTTCTATCAACTTACGAGCTGCTAGCCATTGGTCTTCCTCAATATCATATTGATCCAAGACTATACAAACTATCAAGTCTCTACAAACTTCCTATTCTTCATGACTTGTTCACCACCATAAAGGTCTGTCCGGTTATTGTCAGTCTTTCACTTCATACTTTAGATACCTTTGATATCAACAAAGTATATCAACTTCACTCTAGCTTCTATCTTTTGGTCCCTCTAAGCATATTGGCAATCATGGCTTTGTCTCACTGTTCTCCCATCCATGGTAGCTCAAAACTTTACTGAACTCCTCATTCTAGGCCTATTCACCTTCTGTTCAGGTACCTCTAACTTGTAGACCCCTCTACGCCTAATGCTTTGTTCACCATTGATAGAGAAATCATAACCATTGAACGTCCGATTAGAACACCCCCTACATAATGGCTTATGTATCTTTCACCTGGTCTACCCAACCAATAACACATTAGCATATTTTGCTTATCTTGTCATCTGCAAAACATCATAAGAGAATTTCCCAATAGTTAGTAGGTTTTCTAACATTATTGCCCTCAAAATTTTGATCGAAGATTTTTGAGATTGATGATGCGAAAGTCTCAAATTTAGTTTTGATATCCGTCACGCTCTTGGGGTCCCAAGCCCCGCCTTGATGGATTGGATACCATGGCCTGGCCTTTATGGTCCCGAGTCCTAGTGTCACGCCTCGAATCTCGGGAGCGCGCCAACATCCCTCTGAGGTCTTCAAGTATGCGATATCCCAGGATTTGTCGCTGACCCAAACCGAACGCTAACGAATAGCATAAGCAGAAGCAAAATGAACTCTCCATACAACATGTAATCCAACGGGATAATAGAAAGACAAACGAAACACATCAACAAATACATTTTATAAATATAGCGTTAAACGCAAATAAGCAATTACAAGCCTTACTAGAGGCCACCATCTAGACACCACTCATAACAAAAAGGATTGGGTGGCGGGTAAGCTTAACTCCTCTACAAAAGGGGTACTTCAAAAAGAGATGAGGAGAATAATCCCATCCTTAGATCATCACAGTACCCTGGTGGCATCTTCAGATCAGTCATGGTCGTGGGTCTGAAATGGTTTGGTTATACAACCATGAGAATACTTCTCAATAAGCAACTACCTAAACCTCACTTAGGCTAACACGTACCTCTAGAAAATCATAAACGTGCAATTCTAACAAACAACGTGCCAAAGACAATCACAGGCGTGCTCACCTCGCCTTGGCACATGCACACGCCCTGCACATTAGAATACCACCATAACATGGCAATTCGCTCCACGAGCACATAATACAACCACATGACGTAAACGTGCATAAAACGGTTATTAATCCAGACATGCTCAACAACAACACAAGCACATTGCATTCCCCAATACATAGCACATGATTATAACTGTCCAGATTATTAACGGCCCCTCCGACCACCGAACCCTCGCCTGTCTTTTGGCGTAATCAGGCATCATCCCGCTACTTCGGCAACGGCAACGTCTAGAACCCCCGCCCAAACGGCATTCCATAAAGGAGCATTGATCCGGCCTCCTCCACGATTGGCAACTTCTAGAACCCCCGCCTAGATGGCATCCGAACCCTCGTCGGGCATCGTCTAGAACCCCCACCTAGACGGAACATGTCGTGACCATACACACACTCAACAACCATTACCAATTCTTATCTTTATGAATTAATCAAATGCCAACTAAGCCTGTACTCATCAATTAAAAGCCTCGCCTTTCTTTTTTAACAAAATCTCCAAAAAGTCCCCGAGAGAGAGAAAAACCGAGTATGCACAGAATCGGGGCCAAAAAGGGCAGTTGTACAGTGATCGAAACCCGTTTGAAATAAATAGTAAATCAACTCTAAAAATTATGAAATTTAGATATGTCGCACAAAACATCTTGTTGAACATTTCTTATGAAGGACTCAAAACCCAATTCAAATCATAACTATGTATTTTTTCCCTTAGAAGTCAGACCAAAAATCGGTTCCTTCGGACAGGTCACCCGTCCCCAAAACACGTTTCATTCAGCAACTCCCAACAGCTTGGAAAATTCTAAAATTTTTATATGATATAGACACAGATGTTATTAAAAATTTTCGTGAAGAAAGTTTGTCGAAATAAGGTCTAGACAAATTTATAGAAAATCGGAAAGACTAGATAGTCAGGTGAACAGTAAATCCGGCAGACTCCAGACTGTCCAAAGATGGACTTACGAATTGCCCTAATTGATCTTCAAAAATTCTGAATTTAAAGTATGTTATACCTCAAGATGTTGGGAACAAATTCTATCAAGACACTTCCTCATATTCGACCCACAATGATCACCAAAAAAATAACAAAGCGCAGAGGTACAATAACAACCAAAAATCCGAGAATCATTAAACTTGCACCATTAAGCAAATTAAGCTTATACAACCACTAAGCCAACTATCCACAGCTCCTAATCCATCCCTAGACATGCCATTAGTAACCCACTAGCTTAACCAAGGATTAGGAAGTCACTTACCAAGGGTTTAAGCAAGAAAACCGGTGAATAAGCAAAATGAGCTCCGGCGGTGAACAGGGCTGGATAGGAAGCTCCATCAACTTTCTGGTGACCGGGCTAGGATGGTTGGAACGAGCACAAGATGGTGGTGGTCTGGGTACTAGGAGTGAGGCCTAAAGAGAGAGAGAAAGAGGGGGAAATGGGTGTTTTCCAGTTGGTTTCTGGGCTGGTTCAGGTTTTTGTGAACAGTGCGCACTCCGGCGGCTGGACGGGTGGCTGGCCGGCGATTCAGGCGACGAGTCCGGTGGTGTCTGAACTAGAGAAGCAAGGCGGAGGTGATGGTACTTGGAGCTTCGGCTGATTCCAAGGAAGGAGAGAGAAAGAGCGAGGGAAGGAGAAGAGAGAGCGAGAGAGAGAGAGAGTGAATTCCGGGAATGAGAAGAGAGAGAGAGTCAAAGGTCAATTATTATCTGCCCACCCCACTCACATAAATCTAGGGCCAAGATCAACCTATCAATCTCATCAAAGATCCAAAAGCCACAAATGAGTCTTCTAGGGCAAGATGGGGAAAATATCCAATGGCAACTAAGAAATAAGCAAAAAGGAGAGGGGGTATTCTTGTCCAAATTTTCACTTATGGAGGGAAACGCAATTGTCCAAATTGCCTTTCAATATTTCAAAAGTGCTAAATTAACCCGGGGGCAAAATGGTCTTTTTCCACTCCTGGTCCCAATTTCGATTTTTTCCGATAATTCCAATCGATTCGATAGTTGGTCACACTAAATGAGACGACGTCCGATAAATTAGTCGTGGAAATCTTGAAAATTCGACATCCCAATTCGGATTCTAATTAATGGCCAAAATCCAACAATCGCGACTTTAGTATATCTCAAACTAACGGGCAACTTTTAGAGTTACGCGTATCAACACGTGGCTGATGACATTGAGCCACATCTAAGTTTACTTGAGCCATGACGATCTCGGTTGTCATGTAATTGCGAGGGTCAATCACTAGTTCCGAATGACACGATCTTTCGGATTAGGTTTAGGATCGTTCGAAACTCATACAATGGTTAAGCGGAATCACTCGCGTTCCGATCGTATAAGATTTGCGAATCGTTTCATAGCCACCCTTGGATCGGTCTCTAATGGCACAAAATATTCCCTCATCAACCCTTATGATCAAAATGCCAATCTATGATTAAGTTCTTAGGTCCACGTACTGAATTCCTAGTTAGCCTTTCCCTAATGGTTAGTATCTCAAAAGTGATCAATTTCCAAGTGAAATTTTACTGAAAGTGCATCGAAGAAATATTCATTTCATAAATCCCGAAAATGGGTCGAATTTCAGAATGTCACAACTCTTTCCCCTTTACAAAAATTTCGTCCTCGAAATTTACAACCAAACTACCCTACTCAAATAACTGGGGGTACTGACGCCTCATGATCTCTTCACTTTCCCACGTGGCTCCTTCCGTTCCGTGATGCTCCTAGATTACTTTGACTAGCAGAATAGTCTTGTTTCGCAAAACCTGTTCCTTTCTATCTTCTATCTGTACCGGTCTCTCCACATACGACACCCTGTCGTCCACATCTATTACTTCATAATTCAACACGTGGGTCGGATCCGGTTCGTACTTCCTCAACATGGATACATGAAAAACGTTATGAACTTGAGACAAATTCGGCGGCAATGCAAGACGATAAGCCAAATTTCCGATTCTTTCCAATATTTCAAACGGACTTACGTACCTCGGGCTCAACTTCCCTTTCTTACCAAACCGAGACAACCCTCTCATTGGTGAAACCTTGAGAAACACATGATCTCCTACTTGAAATTTCAAAGGCCTATGTCTTCGATCTGCATAACTCTTCTAACGACTCTGAGCAGTCTTAAGTCTGTCCCAAATGACCTTAACTGCTTCGACTAACTGTTGGATCAATTTTGGACCCGTTATACTCCGTTTCCCAACTTCATCCCAACAAACTGGAGTTCTGCACGTTCTGCCATACAACGCCTCAAAAGGGGCCATTCTAGTACTCTGCTGATAACTGTTGTTGTAGGCAAACTCAACGAGGTGCAACTGCTCTTCCCAACCCCCTTTAAAGTCTATAACACACGCTCGTAACATGTCCTCGAGCGTCTGAATTGTCCTTTCAGACTGACCATCCGTCTGTGGATGACAGGCCGTACTATATTGCAGCTTCGTCCCCATAGCCGTCTGAAGACTTTTCCAAAAGGTTGCGGTAAACTTAGGATCTTTGTCTAACGTTATTGTCACTGGCACTCCATGAAGACGGACTATCTATCGCATATACAGCTCGGCATACTTATCCATTGCGAAATCCTTTCGTACTGCCAGAAAATGTGCCGACTTAGTCAATCTGTCGACGATAACCCAAATGGAATCATGACCTCTTTGACTCCTTGGCAAACCCATGACAAAGTCCATCGTGATGTGCTCCCATTTTCATTCGGGAATTTCTAAGGGTTGCAACTGTCCACCAGGCTTACAATGTTGGGCTTCACTTGTTGGCACATCAAACACTTGGCCACATATTTGGCTACATCCACTTTCATTCCGTTCCACCAGTAGTGCTGACACAAATTTTGATACATCTTTGTGCTGTCTGGATGAATGTTGTAGTTGCTACGGTGAGCTTCTGCCAAGATTTCCTCCTTAAGCTCTACATCATCGGGCACATATAAACGTCCACGAAACTTCAAGATTCCCTCCTCAGATACTTGAAAGTCAGCTTTTCTCTTAATTTTGTCCATTTGCAGAATCTTTTGAATCTCAGAATCCATAGATTGTAATGCCTTAATCCTCGCCTGAATCTCTGGTTCAATCCTCAAGGTAGCTAACAGACTTGAGAGGTGACTTACCTCAAACTTGAATTTCGAATCCCGTACCCCTTTCGAGTAATGTCCATTCTTTAACCATCATCTGCGCAATACTTGATTTTCGACTAAGTGCATCCGCTACCTTATTAGCCTTTCTGGGGTGGTATAGAATGTCGCAATCATAATCCTTCAAAAGTTCCATCCAGCGACGTTGTCTCAGGTTCAATTCCTTCTAAGAAAATAAGTACTTTAGGCTCTAATGATCCGTATAGATTTGAACCGTTTCCCCACATAAATAATGCCTCCAAATCTTAAATGCAAAGATGATCGCAGCAAGTTCCAAATCATATGTCGAGTAGTTAAGTTCATGAGGTCTTAATTGTCGCGATGCATATGCAACCACTCTTCCATGTTGCATTAACACGCATCCTAATCCCTTTAGCGACGCATCACTATAAATCTCATATCCTCCGGGACTTGACGGTATCGTCAACACAGGGGCGGTAGTCAACTTGTGCTTAAGCTCCTGAAAACTCCTCTCGCACTTGTCTGTCCATTCAAACCTTGATTCCTTCTTAAGTAAACGTGTTAAAGGAGTAGCTATCATGGAGAACCTTTCCACGAAATGTCTATAATAGCCCGCAAGTCCTAGGAAATTCTGAACCTCTATCACTGTTATTGGTCTTGGCCAATTCATGACTGCCTCAATCTTTATTGGATCCACTGAAATTCCATCCTCGGAGATTATATGCCCAAGAATTGCTACTCGGTTGAGCCAGAACTCGCACTTGCTAAACTTGGCATAGAGTGCGTGTTCTCTTAGAGTCTGTAGAACCATCCTTAGATGTTGCTCATGATCCTCGAGGCTCCTTGAATATACTAGGATGTCATCGATGAATACAATAACAAACTGATCCAGAAACTCCTTAAACACCCGATTCATTAAATCCATTAAGGCAGCCGGGGCATTAGTTAGTCCAAACGGCATTACTGTAAACTCGTAATGTCCATATCGAGTATGGAATGCTGTCTTCGATATGTCCTCTTTCTTAATCCTCAATTGATGGTATCCCGTTCTTAGGTCTATCTTGGAGAATACCGATGCCCCTTGCAGTTGATCGAACAAGTCATCTATTCTTGGTAACGGATACTTGTTCTTGACTGTCACTTGATTCAATTGCCTATAGTCAATGCACAAACGCAAGGACCCGTCCTTCTTCCTTACAAACAGCACTGGCACTCCTCACGGTGACGCACTTGGACGGATGAACCCTTTATCCGGTAGTTCTTGCATTTGAACTTTCAACTCTTTTAACTCTGATAATGCCATTCTGTAAGGCGCTCTAGATATCGGTTCTGTCTCGGGGGCCAACTCAATTATGAATTCTACTTCCCTCTCAGGTGGCAATCCTAGCAATTCCTGGCAATTCCTAAGGGAAGACATCGAGGAAATTGCACACCACGGCTATCTCTTCTAGCCTCGGTTCCTTAATCGACGAATCAAACACAGTTGCCAGGTAACCTTGACACCCATCATTCAACAACTTAGTCACCTCAAGCGACGAAATCCGGGGGATCAAGGTTTCTCCTCGATTCCACACAAACTCATATCTAGGATGACCAACCGGATTAAATTGGATCACCCCGTTACTACAGTCCATAATGGCTTTTTGTCTAACCAGCCAATCCATGCCAATAATGACATCAAAATCAAACATAGCCAAAACAGCCAAATCAATCAATTCCTCCCTACCACCAATAACAATCTTACAATCCGAACATCCTGACAAGATTAGCACTTTATCCTTAACAGAGATGGTAACACATAAATTTACTTCTAACGGTTTCAATTCCATGCCAGCCAGATCAACAAATTGCTCAGACACAAATGAATGCGATGCTCCCGAATCAAATAAGGCATAAGCAGCATGATCACATAAAGAGATTGTACCTGTGACCACGCCAGGAGCATCCTCTGCCTCTTTGCGAGCCATAGCATAGATTCTCCCTTGAGCTAGGGGTCGATTCTGAATATTTTGTGGGGCGGTTCTGGCCTGATTTCCCATTCGAAGCCGTTGCGGTTGCATTGGTGGCCTAGCTTGTCGGCTTGAGCAATCTTTCATTTGGTGACCATGTTGGCCACATCCATAATAAGCTCTATTTCTGCTCGGGCAAGGGCCATTCCCATGTCTCCTTCCGCACGATCGACATGCCACGCTGGGGTGATAGTTCGGCTTTCCAATGTCTTTCCTAACGGGAGGGACAAATCGCCTATTCCCAGTCATAGGTCTCTTTCCAAAGTTCCGATTGTCCCTAATCGGTGCATATCGCGATCTAGAAGTGACAGCCCTTTATGTCATATCTCGTTCTACCATTTGTGCTTGTTCGTAGAGTTCATTATAATCCCTCAAATTCAAAAGTATCAGCTGACTGCGGAGTTCCGGCTTCAATCCATCTCGGAACCTCCGTTCCCTATCCATAGGGTCTCCTACCATCCTTGGTGCAAACTTAGATAGTCTGGCGAATTCTGCTTCGTACTGATCCACTGATATCTAATTTTAGCGAAGCCGTATAAACTCTGCCATCTTCTGTTCCCGTGCACTCTCAGAAAAGTACTTGCCATTGAAAACTTTAATGAGCACAACCCAAGTTTGAGCGGTACCAGCAGGGAATACTTTTCCTCTGGTGGCCTTCCACCAATCACTCGCATTTCCTTGGAGCTGGTACACCGCCAAGGTTACTTTCTCTTCCTCAACACACTATAGTACCTCAAAAGCCTTTTCCAATTCCTCTACCCATAGCGATGCAACCTCAGGGTCGCCTTTACCATCAAACTTAGGGGGCTTTAACTTCAAAAACTGCTCAACTAGCTGATGCATCTACCTATTCACATTCACTTGCCCTTGACCATGATTCCCATTTCCATTCTCATTATGACCATTATTCCCATTATTTCCATTAGCCCCGTTAGCAGTGGAGGCAACAGCGGCTTCAGCAGCGGCAACAGCGGCTTCAGCAGCGGCGGCCACAACAGCAGCTTGTCCTTGAGCCTGCCTACCTATCAAGGTTCCAACTTCTGCAAATGCCCTCAATATCCCATCCACTCGGGGATCCTCCATAGCTCTAGCTCGTGAACCCCCTCGGCCTCTTCTTCCCCTGGTCCCTCTACCTCGGCTACTCATCCTCACAGGATCCTCTCACCAACACCTAAACCTGCTATAATTTCGCCCAGGAATTAAAGACCTAAGCCATTTACTCAAGTCTAGCAGTTCTAGGCAGTAAATCACAACAGCAATCATAAGACAAGCAATCGCAAAGCAAGCATGAGAGACACATAATTAACAGAGTTTCGGTCTCACCTTAATCCTTGCAGCGCCTACAACCAAGAATATCACCAAGCAAGCATCCAGCAATCACAAGCACATAATCGTGAAGCATGTATTAAGCATTCTAAACTTGTGATCAAGCAGGTCTCCCTAACTGACTGCCCCAAAGTCATCGTCCTTATCACTCTAAGTCTCGACCAAATTTGGATCTAGCTGACCTTGCTCTGATACCAATTAAACGGGGATGTCATGCCCCGAACCTCGGGAGCGCGCCAACATCCCTCTGAGGTTTTTAAGTATGCGACATCCTAGGATTTGTCGCTGACCCAAACCAAACGCTAACGACACAAAAGGGGTACTCCAAAAAGAGACGAGGAGAATAATCCCATCCTTAGATCATCACGGTACCCTGGTGGCATCTCCGGATCAGTCATGGTCGTGGGTCTGAAATGGTTTGGTTATACAACCATTAGAACACTTCTCAATAAGCAACTACCTAAGCCTCACTTAGGCTAACACGTACCCCCAGACAATCATAAACGTGCAATTCTAACAAACAACGTACCAAAGACAATCACATGCGTCCTCACCTCGCCTTGGCACATGCACACGCCTTGCACGTTAGAATACCACCATAACATGGCAATTCGCTCCACGAGCACATAATACAACCACATGACGTAAACGTGCATAAAATGGTTATTAATCCAGACATGCTCAACAACAACACAAGCACATTGCATTCCCCAATGCATAACACACGATTATAACTGTCCAGATTATTAATGGCCCCTTCGGCCACCGAACCCCCGCCGGTCTTCTAGCGCAACCAAGCATCGTCCTGCTACTTCGGCGACAGCAACGTTTGAAACCCCAGCCCATACGTCATTCCATAAAGGAGCATTGATCTGGCCTCCACCGCGATCGGCAACGTCTAGAACCCCCACCTAGACGGCATCCGAGCCCTCGTCGGGCATCGTCTAGAACTCCTGCCTAGACGGAACGTGTCGTGACTATGTATACACTCAACAACCATTACCAATTCTTATCTTTATGAATTAATCAAATGCCAACTAAGCCTGTACTCATCAATTAAAAGCCTCGCCTTTCTTTTTTAACAAAATCTCCAAAAAGTCCCCGAGAGAGAGAAAAACCGAGTATGCATAGAATCGGGGCCAAAAAGGGCAGTTGTACAGTGACCGAAACCCATTTGAAATAAATAGTAAATCAACTCCAAAAATTATGAATTTTGGATATATCGCACAAAACATCTTGATGAACATTTCTTATGAAGGACTCAAAACCTAGTTCAAATCATAACTATGTATTTTTGCCCTTAGAAGTCAGACAAAAAATCGGTTCCTTCGGACAGGTCACCTGTCCCCAAAACACGTTTCATTCAGCACCCCCAACATCTTGGAAAATTCTGAAATTTTTATATGATATAGACACAGATGTTATTAAAAATTTTCGTGAAGAAATTTTGTCGAAATAAGGTCCGGACAAATTTATAGAAAATCTGAAAGACCAGACAGTTGGGTGAACAGTAAATCCGGTAGACTCTAGATGGTCCAAAGATGGACTTATGAATTGCCCTAATTGATCTTCAAAAATTCTGAATTTAAAGTATGTTATATCTCAAGATGTTGGGAACAAATTCCATGAAGACTACTTCCTCAGATTTGGCCCACAATGATCATCAAAAAAATAACAATGCGCAGAGGTACAATAACAACCAGAAATCTGAGAATCATTAAACTTGCACCATTAAGCAAACCAAGCTTATACAACCACTAAACCAACTATCTACAGCCCCTAATCCATCCCTAGACATGCCATTAGTAACCCACTAGCCTAACCAAGGATTAGGAAGTCACTTACCAAGGGTTTAAGCAAGAAAACCAGTGAACAGGCAAATTGAGCTCCGGCGGTGAACAGGGCTGGACGGGAAGCTCCATTGACTTTCTGGCGACCAGGCTGGGATGGTTGGAATGAGCACAAGATGGTGGTGGTCGGGGTACTAGGAGTGAGGCCTAAAGAGAGAGAGAGAGAGAAAGAGGGGGGAATGGGTGTTTTCCAGTTGTTTTCTGGGTTGGTTCAGGTTTTTGTGAATAGTGCGCACTCCGGCGGCCGGACGGGTGGCTGGCCGGTGATTCAGGCGGCAAGTCCAGTGGCGTCTAAACTTGATAAGCAAGGTGGAGGTGATGGTGCTTGGAGCTTCGGCAGATTGCACGGAAGGAGAGAGAGAGAGCTTTGGGAGGGAGAAGAGAGAGAGAGGGTGAGAGAGAGAGTGAATTCTGGGAATGAGAAGAGAGAGAGAGAGAGTCAAAGGTCAATTATTATCTACCCACTCCACTCACATTAATCTAGGGCCAAGATCAACCTATCAATCTCATTAAAGATCCAAAGGCCACAAATGAGTCTTTTAGGGCAAGATAGGAAAAATATCCAAGGGCAACTAAGGAATAAGCAAAAAGGAGAGGGTCCATTCTTGTCCAAATTTTCTCTTATGGAGGGAAACGCAATTGTCCAAATTTCCCTTCAATATTTCAAAAGTGCTCAATTAACCCAGGGGCAAAATGGTCTTTTTCTACTCCCGGTCCCAATTTCGATTTTTTCCGATAATTCCAATCGATTCGATAGTTGGCCACGCTAAATGAGACGACGTCCGATAAATTAGTCGTGGAAATCTTGAAAATTCGACATCCCAATTCGAATTCTAATTAATGGTCAAAATCCAACAATCGCGACTTTAGTATATCTCAAACTAACATGCGGCTTTTAGGAGTTACGTGTATCGACACGTGGCCGATGACATCGAGCCACATCCAAGTTTACTTGACCCATGGCGATCTCGATTGTCATGTAATTACGAGGGTCAATCACTAGTTCCGAAGGACACGATCTTTCGGATTAGGTTTAAGATTGTTTGAAACTCATACAATGGTTAAGCGGAATCACTCGCGTTCCGATGGTATAAGATTTGCGAATCGTTTCATAGCCATCCTTAGATTGGTCTCTAATGGCACAACATATTCCCTCGTCAATCCTTGTGATCGAAATGCCAATCTATGATCAAGTTCTTAGGTCCACGTACTAAATTCCTAGTTAGTCTTTTCCCAATGGTTAGTATCTCAAAAGTGATCAATTTCCGAGTGAGATTTTACTGAAATTGCATCGAAGAAATATTCATTTCAGAAATTCCGAAAATTGGTCGAATTTAGAATGACACACCTAGCACCGCATATAGGTAAGGGCACTCGGGTCCCGTGGGGCCTTAACGGACTAGGGCCCGATCATTAGAGATTCGTGCACAGACATCGAGATCCAGGCCCAGCCTCGATGGACATGGGCTCGGTCTTAATGGGCCTAAGCCCAGGCTCTGGGGATCCAAGCATTGGTACTGGGGACCCATGCACGGGCACCTGGGTTCCTGACGCTCGCACTTGAGTCTGCAGAGGATCGTGCCTAGGATTCCAGTGCCCATGCTTGGTTCCCAACCTATTTGTGCTGAAGTCATTGACGCTCGAACAGTGCATGTCTATTAAGACAAATAAAAGTAGGTTATCCTTTTCAAAAGATGGAAAATAATTTTCAATTCATTTTTCGATTTCAATTAAACACTAGAAAATATTATCATCTTTCTGGAAAATGACCTTTTGAAGAACATTTTTTAGAAATGTGAACTTTTTTGTGAAATAAATGGAGCCTTAATCCAATGATGGCTTGAAGAGAGATGTAGTGCACCAGTGTGTTCGAAGTTTTGACCTTGAAGACATTTCTTTTGTGATGGAAGAACCCTCGTGTGAAATTTTTGGTCGTAGTCAACACCTTTATAAAGTGGAACTGACTACTTACTAGTCTACGGTCGGAGATAGAATTTTGAATGGGACGTCCCATACGAACAACCAGAACTGAAGTAATAAGATGTTGACTTAAGACAGAGAAATTACAGAAGGTTGATTGTTACAAGGGACTATATTGAACATGCACTAAAAGTTCATGGACCGCGTTGAATAAATTGAAAGTTCAGGGACCACATTGAATATTGGGTTAAAGTTCGGGCACTATACCGAACAATTAAAAGTTTAGCGACCAAATTGCACATTGATTTAAAGTTCAGGGACTGTATGTATGATTTTCCCTTTTCAATAATAATCATGGTAATATATCTTCATAATCTAGTAGAAAAGATAGCGTTTACTAACCAAAAAAAAAAGAAAAGGCAGAGTTTAGGTTCAATTTAGTTTAATTTTTAAATAGAAAATAAAACCTCTTTATACTTTTGTTTGTTTTTTTGTTTAGTTAAGAATATGACGAAATTTGCCTTATAATACTATTTTTTATTGAAAAGATATTTTAGCAATATAATCAGTCGAGTTTGGATGTCTGCTCAAAACTATAGTTATTTTTCGCATGGGACCCCAAACTCGTCCAGTTGAAATCAACAATCTAATTACGGTCTCTTAGGGTTTGGTTTGATCAAGCATTCGAAACACAACTTGCGTTTTTATGGAGCACATTTTTATCAAATCCTAAGTATATATTCATTTTTTAACTCTATTTTCCATCAAACTTTAAGCCTAGGTTACGTAGAGCATAGGTTGCTCCCATTTATGTTGAACAAGAAGTAGGATTAGGTAACCTCCTTGTGAAAAGTTTGGTATGATAGGGGATGGATTTGTTTTGAGATAAGACACGATTTTTTAGTTACGTTGAAGATGATATGGATAAGTATAATATGATCAAGACTATACAAAGTAGGTTAGAGTTTATATCACACGGCATAGTGATTGAACAATGGCAAGATCAGGTGCATATAACCGATAAATGAAGTGATTTTGCGTTGGATATTGTAATTTGTGCTGGTCAGTGTACTAAGACAGTCATAAGCATATATCAAAATAAAATATGCATGATATTGATCAAGAAACTGAACCACTCATTGTATAGAACATTAATATATTCCAATGTCACATTTTTTACGGACTCCTTATTTTATTTTATTCGAAATCCACAGAGAAAAGGGGGTCTCAGGCCAGAGAAACTTGTTCTTCCAGACCATCACATTGGCAATGGATCGACGTATAGAGAAGTGACATGCTCTTTTAACTTGTTTCCACCGTGACTGTAGAGATCTATCTCAACTTTATACACCAAATGCATGGCTCGTGTTAAATTGAGAATTAGCACAAGGAGTTGACGGGGCAGGATGGTCGGACGGCATAGCCCTTCGTTAATGTCCTTCCACGCATTGGCCACCTGCTTACGGAGTTCATCCTTAGCCTCATCCTCCGTAACTCCGTATTGTTTCATGAAGCACTCCACTGAAGATGCCCCATGGCCACTCTCTTGCTCAATCTGTAAACAAACATCTTGTGTAAATTATTTTTTTCTCCTACAGATAAAATAAATTAATTAGACAAAATTTGGATAAATTAATGTTGTTCGCTGGTATAGCTTTTATATACCTTGTGTCCGGCGATGTCATTCATGAGCCGAGCTACTACTTTCATAGCCTTCACCATCTTAGGGTCGCTGTACATCACCCAGTCAAAAGCATCTTTTGTTACAATATCTCCCATTCCCAGAAAAGACGTCACCAGTAGCAATTCAAGACCAGAGTTTGCTAGTGCATTGGGCATGTACTCCTCCATCGTCGGTACGTGGTTTTGGTGGAACCATTTGGCTTCGGTGAAGTACGCTCTCACTAGCCTTTTCATCTGAGGATTCATTCTCAAACACAAAGCTACGTCAATAGTCGAACTTTAATGTATTTGGTGGACATGGTAAAAATCGCAATTGATTAATATAACCTCGAATGGCTTACCACTTCTTTTCCATAGAAAAGGCAGTTTGATCGTCCCTTTCTAGTCAACTCATAGCCAATTTCATCGTACAAATCAAGAACCATCTTATAACAAGCTTGCATGTACTCTGGCAATCCGTCTTTGCATTCAACATCCCACCTGTTTTCAAGTTCAGAAAATATCACACTTGGCCCCAATTAACAGTTGATCAAATTAGAATAAGTAAGTTTAGGGTTGGTAAACTGAGAAAAGTATCCGAGTGCGAATTGTACCTGTCAATTGCTTTCGTGAAGAGTTCTAGTTCTTCGAATGTGCCATAGTTATCATACATGTCGTCGATAATGGAAACCGCGAGGGTCACTTTGATTAGTATTTCCCTAGCGACGTCATACTCCGGCTCGAAATAAACTCCCGACATCCAGATATAAGCCTCCACAAGCCTATCTCTAGTAAATGGGAACTTCCTTTCTACATCTAAATCCTTCCACCACCTATAGTATATCAACAAATCCTATTTAAGGCAAACACTTCATTGATAGGATTACATAAAGTATTTTAGGCCGATGAGCCAAAGAGGTTAACACTCCTGGTCACTTTTACAAACAATCCTTAGTTCCGGATAAATTGTAATTGTACGAATCAATCTATGACGGTTTGGTGCTCTTAGAACACCTAGCTACTTCAGACATGCCATCATGAAGCTAACCTTGTAAGGTTGCCGAGTTCCTTCTGGTGTTGCTCTTGCAATAAGTTGAAGTCAAGTTTAGCGAAGGATAGCAGGGCTTCAATATGCGAAGGCTCCTCTTGGTAGAGGGGAATGTAACGCCTTGCCTCTAGCCTTGGTATTCCCTTGTGGATTGGTTGGTTTAGGGCATGACTCACTTGCTTTTTGAGATTAGGGCTTGCTTTTCCTTTATCAATTGACTCGAGGTGAGTTACAGTAAAAGCAAGTGCATCATTCAAAATATCATCGCCATGACACCCCAGATGGCAAGCTTCAAATAGACTTAGTAGTCCCTGCACATCGGCGACGAGTGATTCACTGAAATTCCTCTTGCTGTCCTTGAACTTGTTAAAGATTTCTGAATGACCAAACGAAAGTGGGGAAAGGTGCTATCATGAGATAATGTGAAAAGGATCATGTTCAACATCCAGATAAATTTGAAACGATTGAAAAAATGACGCATTAAACAAAGAAATTAGAAGAAAGGATTATTCACCTTTCAAAGCGAGAAAATTTGAAGAACTCAGGATACGAGAATTGTATAGAGAAAAAGTTGACTAAGAAACAAATCAAAGCAGGAGTGAACTAAACATGTTAGTGATATTATGTGTTCTAATCAATCAAATGGACTATAGCCTAGTATCTACAATATAATTTCGCCAACTAATCAATCAATGAGAAATAGAACGTTACATACCACTTGAAATTGGGTAACCTTGTTGTTGCAACAATCGAAAGAGAAGAGCGACCGTGTGCAGGTCGTCGTCATCGCCGCAATGAAATTCAAAATAGCTTCTGTGGATTTGTTCCAGCTGCTGATCAATCTCAATTTCAAAATGGTAGGCAATTCCTAAGCGTTGGAGTTGATCGATCAAGTTCAACTTCTGCGAAGGCTTATCCATAGCATCTGTCAACATCTTCCTCACTCCTCCTTTCAATCTCTTGATTCGATCCTCTGCTATGGCTTGAGAACTCTACAATAAATATAAAATTGAAAGTTCAAAAAAAATCAGCCGAAAACGACAAGAATTTAGTAAGAATGCAAGAAATACGTTAGGTTGCCTACGACTAGATTGACCACGATAAATATGAATTGAAATTTCCCAAAAAATTACCCCATCATGACTTGTTTTTATCGATACCGGAGAAATTCTTTCTAAAATTGTTAAGTCACAAGTGCATGCCACAAGGTTCACATAGAAATTTTGAATCATGTAAGGACGTACACATGCATGGAATTTCAAATCAACTGGACCTTCTTTTATTTTTCTCTGTCAAATGCTGTGGGATGGTGCCCAATCTTTCAAGATAATGATGTTCTAAGCTCTAGGCTCTGAGAAAACATAGCGATAAAAAAAATTTCCGAATATATTCCAAGAAAAAGAATGACTCAAAAGCAACCATCGAGTTGGAGTTAGAAGCATATTTGAGAAAAATAATCCCCCCATATGCTTGGATGAAACTTCGCTGATCGGCGTTTAGCGACGTGGCTTGTTTCTTGAGCAAGAGAAGAAGATGGGATTGCTAAAATCGGAAGAGACATTTCTGTTTCGCTATTTTTCTAGATTTAGGAGGCTGGACAAATACAAACGAAGAACACTAGAGGGAAGAGGCTTTTTCTGTGAGCGTCGAAACCTTATTGATGGGTATTTATAGGCTATAGCATCGTAAGCTGGACATGTAGATAGATCAAGGAACGGAGAAGGCAGAGCTTTATTTTCTCAAAAACACGTTCTTCTCATTTAATTTAGAGGTATGTTTGAAATACCATGTTATTCAAGGTGCACTATACAGAAGTTGAATATCTCCATGAATGCGGCTATGGAAATAGGGACAGCTGCTCTCTCAGAATTCAACCTGACTAGTGCAAAGCTACATTGGTAATGACGATCCGCAACACCTAAACTTTGGACTTTGAGTGTCTACGATGCTTTTCTCAGTGTGCGGTCACTTTCACGGTGGCGTCTCAACTTGAGGGAGCTTGCAAGTTTAGTCACGGTTGCCTGGGGCACCATTTGGCCAACTAAACCATCCAAAATTCCAGAGAAGTAGTGATGTTGCCCAAGGTCGACACTCGAACAATAGGATCGGCAATCCGCAACACCTAAACTTTGAACTTTGAGTGTCTACGATACTTTTCTCAGTGTGTGGTCACCTTCATGGTACCGTCTCAGCTTGAAGGAGCTTGAAAGTTCAGTCTCGGTTGCATGGGTTACCATTTAGCCAACTAAACCATCCAAAATTCCAGAGGAGTAGTGATGTAGCCCAAGCTTGACTGCTCGAACAATAGGACCGGCGATCGGCAACACCTAAACTTTGAACTTTGAGTATCTACGATGCTTTTCTCAGTGTGTGGTCACTTTCACGGGACCGTCTCAACTTGAGGGAGCTTGCAAGTTCAGTCACGGTTGCCTAGGAAACCATTTGACCAACTAAACCATCCAAAATTCCAGAGGAGTGGTGATGTAGCCCAAGGTCAACTACTCAAAAAATAGGATCGGGAGAGTGATTGGACACACGGAAAATCCGTCACAAAAACGAGCAGAAATATCAGTTCTGCACTGGCTCGGAAAAGTGTTCATAACTTTGTCGATACAAATTGGATCGACCTGATTCCAAAGCCAAAAGAAAGAAGATTCCCAGATCTACAACTTTTATGTTTTGAGTTTCGTCAGATAAGCACTGTAGAGCTATCGATTTCAAAAGAATTGAACTGTCGTGACTGGTCAAAATACGAAAAAATGATAGGAACTTCATTGGTTGCCCTTCTAGGCCTCCTAAGATTTTTTTTTATGGTCAAAACTCCAAGGAAATTTAAATGAAATCAATTCTTCTAGATTGATGGCTGCAACTCTTCAAGGATGGAGATTTTGAAAAACTCCGACTCTTTTAAGGATGGAGAGAAAATTCTTCTAGGTTTTCAAAGGATTTGAACTCTTCGAGGTTCAAGGAGATTGCACTAAGCAAATTTCTTTTATTGAAATTCAGTATCATAAAGAGGTGACTCTTGGTTATGAAAGGAGGTGACTGTTCATGCTAAAAAGAAATTATCGTTGGTTATGAAAAAAAGTTATTCTTTATATGAACAGTGGTGATGGTTGGGGTTAAGGTACATATTCCCAACAGTTATGTTGATTAGTTGTATGTAGAGACCAAATCTCACATTATTTATTATAACAACGATTCATAAGTATAACTTCTTCCGGAACTCCCTCTTCTTCTCTTTTCATACACACAACTTTAACAACACATTCAAGGTGAAAATCCAAGAGAAAAATTGAGTAATTGCTGAACTCGTTTATCTGCGGTTTTGGTGTATATCCTGGAGGTATATTTTTTCTAAACCCGGCAATAATAATAGTGGGGACAAATAATACCTTAAGGATAGTGATTTTCATCATGCATCAAAGTATCAAGGATCTATTACTATTTCTCTAGCTTCATCAGCAATCGAATTTCCCCAACAATCTTACGGTATTATTTTCATGGAGATGGAAACTTCGGTTGCATCAAGTGTCTGCAATTCTTCAAGATTGCAAATCGATCCCTATAATGGAACTAATTTCATTCGCTGGAAGGACAATATGATCCTTCTTTCATATGAATTATGTATCCTCTATATCTTGGATCCCAACTTGCTTGCTATCCCTAATACATAGGATGATGATTCCAATGAAATCAAAGCTGCAAGGAAAAGGTGTGACGATGATGAAAGGAGGTGCCGATGAAGGATTCTCAATGCTTTGTTGGATTGCCTTTATTAGACCTTTCGATCTTGCACAAATCCTAGAGACATTTGGAATGCCTTGGAAACCAAATACAATGCCGACAAACGAGGTACCAATAGATTTACTGCAATGAAATTTTTTGAATTTACCATGACTAATGGAAATTTTGTCTCTAAGCAACTGGAGGAACTTCAAATATATGCTGCCAAACTCAAAGACCTTATGATTGAAATTTCTGAACCACTTCAAGTTGCTGCAGTTATTCAAAATTGCCTTCAACTTGGAATGATTATCGAAAGAAACTTCTTCATGCAACCGAAAACCTATCGGTAGGTAATTTGATAAAACACACTCGAATTGAAGAAGGTTCTCGGGAATGTGAGGCTAATTACCTAAAAGAAGTTGCAAACAATGTGCATTTTGTTGAGACTGGCAACGTGAGCAAAGACAAAGAAAATAAGAAGGGAAACAAGAGGAAGTTCATTGACACCAACGACACCAAGAAGTCTAGCAACAACATCACATTTAAGAAGGACAAGTCTTGCTTTTACTGCGGTAGACAAGGTCACTACAAGAAGGTGTGCTGCTACCAGACAAAGCAAAAAGTTGACACAACAGCAAATATTGTGGAGCAAAACACCAATGGATTAGTTGCTATGGTCTCTGAATTGCACATCGGGATGGTGACTGAATTAAACATGGCAAGTAAGAATTATTCAAAGCATTGGAGGTTTGATTCCGGTTTAACTGTGCATGTTTGCAATGATAAGAAGCAATTCAAATCTTATACACGTGGAGAAGAAACAACAGGTGTTGATAGTATTGACACCTGAATTTTAGCTCATAACTCATATCTTTTATCTTGTAAAAATAGCAACAAAAAAAACGAGACAAAATCTTTGCCCAAAAAAAAAAGAGACAAAAAGAAAAGAAAAGAAGACAGTCCAAATCAGCCATTTATCCATTTGCATTGGCCCATGAAGAAAGCCAAACCCATTTGGCCATAAGATTTGGCCTTTAAAGCTTCAGTCAACGTGTTCGCTTCATAAACCCATAGTTCCTCAGTTCTCGAATTACAGTCAGAGCCCAGGAGAATTGATTAAAATGCCCATTTTCCCATTTGATTGAAAAGGAGCCCAACCTCAAATCTCTTTCTCCGGTTTTCTCACGTTTCTACTACGCACGCGATGGAGGATCCGAGCAAGTATCGTCCACACGCGCTGAGCCGAGGATAACGAATTGAAGTGGGCAAAGCAAAAGTGCTCGAGCAAGCTTCGCAAAGAAAATTCCAGAAGGCTGAGCTGGAATACTCCTAACAGAATCAGTTTTCTATCACGAGGGCACAACAAACGGGAAAGAGCAGAATTGGTTTTGGGCCTGTCTAGGAGAAAGATAAGAATCGGAGAGAACACAGATAGACAGAGAAAAAAAATGGAGAAAAAATGGCTGAGTGAGAGGGTTTTCTGCTTGCTTTCACCGGTGTTGTCGTTAGCTTCCGTCAGAGATTCATCCGTCGGCCATAGTTTACCACAGCAGGACCAAACCAGGTAGGATTTCTCCCTTAAATATGCCCTGTTTTGGCCGAGAAAAGAGGTTTGGACTCAATTGTTGAGTTTGGGAAGAAATTTTGCTAGAATAAGGCATATTTGTCGTAGAATAACATGATTTAGGCACCTACACATCACTTCTTGATCGGAAATCGTATCGGAATCAAATCGGAATCTCATTTCTTAGATTGCATGTTAATTGTGCACCGGATATAATTTTTGTAAAATCATTGTAACAGTCTGAATTTTCGATCCTTTTCCTGGGATTTAAGAAATAAATTTTGGCCAATACACTTATAGTGAGATGTCACCTGGAAATGCGCATTCACGGGATGCTAATCTTAGAGGTAAGGCCATTACGGGATTGAGTTCGTATGACCAAAGAACATGGCCTAGGCTCGACCTTCGACCATAAGGATTAGCGAGGGAATATTTTGGGCCAGCATAGACCGATCTAATTGATTGATCATGTCCGAAGGGAACTAGTAACACACCCTCGCAATTATATGACAACCGAGGTCGTCCTCAGTAGAGTAAACTTAAACGTGATTTGACTTAGTGTCAGTCACGGGTCGAGAGCATGTAATGCCAATGGGCCACCCGTTAGCCAAAGATAACCTGAAGTCGCGATTGTTCGATTTTAGTCATTTCTTGAAATTGAGGTCCAGGAATCGAGAATTTTGAAAGTGACAATTTTGAGCGGCCGATGACGTTTTTGGCTTGGCCAACCTTGGGGCCACCCATTTCTGCGAAAAAATGGATTTCGATTCGAGACCGAAAAAATTATGATTTTGCCCCTCATGACCCCGATGTTGATTTTGAGCCCGTATGAGATTATTTTTTGAGCCCGATGACATTTTAAGGTGGCCACACATATTTAAAGTCGTTACGGTCTAAATTAAAATTTTGGCTTGGAAGTGAAAAATAAGATTATTTTATTCCCAAGACTTTGTAGTCAATTTTCGAGGGCTTAAGAAGCTATTTTCATGATTCCGATGCTATATTATGTTGGCCACACATATTTAGAGTTGATTTGGACAAAAATTGGAATTTCATCCTGGGATCGGAAAAATAATCATTTTACCCCTGGGCCAGTTTTAGTTCCGAATTTTTGGAAAAATATTTAGGATAATTAAAATGTATGACAGCTTCATTATTGGACCTAAAGACACTTTTACCCCTCAATTATTTGGATAAGATCAACGAAGACCATTGGATTAAGGGCGTTTTAGTCAAATCTCCTGGATCGGCGACATATGTCCCCCCACCAGCCCACTTTTTTGACCACTATTGACTCTCTCTCTCCCCTTCACCTCCTCATTCGGCCACTCCTCCAACCAGAACTCCCCTTCCTCTCTCTCTCTCCACAATTTCTCTTCTTTGCTGATTCTCCCTTCGCCGATCGTGAGCTCGCCATCGCCGGAGCTGCTGGGCCGGCTATTTCAGCCCCTTGTCTAGCCCGTTTGTCCGTCTTTTCAAAGTAAGTGACCTCCCCAAAGGTCGCCTAGGACCTCAGGTATTGTTAGGCTTGTTTAGGGCTCGGTTTAGGGTGAATTTAGTGGTTGGTTTGCTTGGTGGTGCGTGTTGACTGATTTTCGACTAAGTTTGCTGCTGCGTCGCCAGATTTTGCTATTTTTACTGTGACTTCTGTGGCCCGAATTTGAGGAAGTATTCTTCATGAAAATTGTTTCCAATATCTTTAAATATAACATACTTTAATTTGAGAATTTTTGAAAATCATTTGAGGCCACTCAGAAGTCCATCTTTGGACCGAAATAAAACTGTCCGATTTACTGTTCACTCGACCTTTTGGCCTGTTCGAATTTTTATAAATTTTTTCAGGCCTATTTTCAAAATACTTCCTTCACAAAAATTGTTGGGGACATTTGTGGCTATAACATATAAAAATTTCAAGGCTTTCCAAAATGATTTGGATACTGAATGAGTTGCATTTTTATGGCCTGAGGGGCTGTCCGAGCGAATTAGATTTTGTCCGACTTTGAGTGTCAAAACGAGGTATTTACGATTTGAATTGGGTTTCTAGTTCTTCATGGAAAATGTTCTTTGAGATGTTTTGTACAACATATTCAAATTTCATAATTTTTGGAGTTGGTTTACTATTTATTTCAAATGGATTTCTGTCACTGCGCAACTACTCAGTTTGGACCCGATTTTATATATTCTCGATTTTTCTCTCTCTCGAGAATTATTCGGTGTTATCGTGATATTTTGACAGGTAATTTGATACTTGAATGAGCTTGTATGTGTGATTGTGTGGCTGTGAGGTGTGGTGGCATGATTGCGCATTGAATTCACGTGCCAAGCTTGGGTGTTTGTGTGGTGTTCGCGTGATGAGGATGGATAATTGTGAAAAGTGTGTGCGAGATGTGAATTTGCGTGTGACCGTGTGTATGTGTGGCCGTGTGGTATGTGTGGAGAGTGTGGAACGAAGGTACGAGAATGTAGGATTGATGGGAAAAGTGATACCCTGAGGAGTGTTCGTTTACGCAGGCTAAGGTCCGTCTTGAGGCGTGTTCGTTTACGCAGGACGATGCCATCCCTGACGAGGTGACGATGCTCAGACCGATGGGGTGACGATACCTGACGAGGTCAGAAGACCGTTGGCCTGATGCGTTTTACGCGGGCGCAGTAGAAAGAAAGTGTGTGTCGGATTCCGTCCTGAGGTGTGTTCGTTTACATAGGACGATGCCGTCCTTGATGAGGTGACGATGCCCCGCCCGACGGGGTGTCGATGCCTGACGAGGTCAGAAGACCATTGGCCTGATGCGTTTTATGCGAGCGCGGTAGTGGTGAAAGAGTTGAGAATAAGCGGAAATTGGCTTGAAGTGCGAGGTTTGAGAAAGTGACACATGGTGTGAGTAGTGTGCAAGTGTGTTTGTATCGCGTGATATGATGTTTAATTATGGGGTAAAAACTGCTAGGCACCGTATGAAACGTGCCCAAGTGGGTTTTATCTTATAATTGAGGCATGTACGCGTCCATGAATCATTGCCGCGATATGTTGGCTGTGTTATTGTCTAACGTGCAGGGATGTGTATGATGGATTCCAGGTAGGGTTGTGTATGGTTGTTAGTTTGATTGATTGTCGTGTGTTATGCATGTTTTTGTCTAGCGGTACGTGAGTGCCTACGTGGGGTTTGGGGTTGTACACTTGTTGAGATTCGTCTCATAGTTGTATAATCCACAATTTCAGACCCCTAGCCATAAATCTGGGAAGTTCACCTTTTCTTTTTGGAAGTTCAAGGAAACGCTTTTGGTGCCCGATGAAACTGCAGGCGAGTGTCCGGAGGCTGAAGCCCAAAGAATCAGGAGCAGAACGGAAGGTGTCACATCCCGATTTTTGGGCCTGGGAAGCCGCAGGTAAATTGTAATATCCTCAATTTCAGTCCCTGCAAAATGGCTATGATTTAAGTTTGGCGATTTTCCAATCAGAACTAAACTGTTTTATTTTGTTTTGGAAAACCTAGTTTTCGGATCATTTGTACCCTTTCGTTTTGTTATTTTTGGGGAGACATTTGTGATCTGAAATTCCAAATGATTTCTTCTGGAAAGTTGTTCCAAACATTTTGAAGTTTTACGTGATTTAATTTCAGAATTTTTGGAGTTAATATGAGTAGTACGATGGCCTGATTTTTAGACTATGTGAAACTACCCGGAATGGGAATTTCGGTGATGTTTACACCGTCTTGATTTTCTACGAGTTTTTCTAGGCCGAGTTTGGAAAAGTTTCATTCATGAAAGTTGTTGAGAACTTCATTTTCTATAACGTGTACAAATTTGGGAATTTTTTGAGATGATTTTCATGCTGGACAGAGCTTATTTTGAGAAACAAAAATGCTGTTCCAGTGAACTATTTTTAGTCTGTCTTTGAGTGACCGAAAATGGTACTTAAAGAGAGAATCAGATTTTGTGTTCTTCATGAAAAATGTTTATTAAGGTCTTATTTATGACATATCCGAATTTGAGAATTTTCGGAGTTCATTTACTATGATTTTAAGTCCGATTTCGTGAACAGTGCAAAACTGTTCGGTTTTTCCAGATTTCAAAGATTTAGCATTTTCTATATGAGAAAGTTGGAATTTGGACTTGGTGTCTTCTGGTGATTTAAAGTACACATTCCAAGCTTTCAAATGAGATATTTTATGCCTTGATCGGAGGTCGGACCAGGGGAAAACGAAATTTGGAAATAAATGGCCAAGAATGAAGCTTGTTCAAGAAGCCTAATTAATGGCTTGCATTAATGCTTGGTCTTCTTTTCCACAAGCATTTATTGGTCATTATTATTCTTGACTTTGATGGCCATTCATAATGACTTGTGAGGTAAGCGATGACCTCACGCGCTCGACGACATAAGCGCTTACATCATCCTTTTCTTTGGCCCTAAGTTTTGGTCTCTATAAATTAAGAGAAGGCCATTCGGCCAAAGAGAGAGAGAGAGGGAGAGAGAGAAAGAGAAGCCGTGAGGGAGGGAGAAAGAGAGAGAGAAGACCAAAGTTGGCTTCTTCATCATTTTAGTCCATTAATAGCCATTAATGGCATTAATTACAAGTCATCATGACTTTTGACTATTGTGCGCATTCACACTTGGCTTCTTTTCCAAGCTTATTTGTCTATAAGAAGCTAGAAGCCTCACATGAAGCTTCCCCACCCTCTCCTCCTCTCTCACGCCATCCTCCAATCTCACGCCAACATCTTCTTCTTCTTCCCTTGTTCTTATTTTCTCACTTTAGTCGAGAAACTCACGCCCGAATCAACCCCGAACCAGCCCGTGTCTCTTCTCGTTACCATCCAAGAGCCACGGTTTGGCCTTGATAGGCCTTGTTTTGGTCGGCCAAGCAAGAAGGAAGCAAGGAGAAAGCCCGAAATTTCTCGAGCTCACCTATCTCGAACCCTGTTCTCTGGTTTTGTTTGACGTTGAGTAAGTGAATTCCCTAATATTGGGAAAGGATGTTGAGATACGTTGTGACGTGGTTTGCTTGGACCGTTTCTCGGTCGTTTGGTTGGTCGTGGTTGGTTCATTTCTCGATTTGATCATGTTTTGTGTTTGATGTTGTTTTGAGATAGAACCGAGCCGTGGTTTGTAACGTATGCACGATGTAGCCGTGCTTGATGTTCTCTTGTTGAACTTTGCTATTGATCTGCCATTGATGCGGGTGCGGTAAGGGCCGACTTATGTTAACGGCGATCGATATATCCTCGCTTGATATTAGTGTTTTCACTTGCTGAGTCTCCCCGACTCATCCCCCGTTTTTCCCACCCCCAGGTACATAGGATGGTCGAATGGACGGTGGTGACTGGGGAAGCTTGAGCCATGTTAGAGTTTGGGGAAAAGCGAGGACCGAGAAGCAGTAGTGGGCTTAAGACACCCAAGCCACATATTTGTTGTGTGTATATGGCTATGAAAATATGTGTTGTTGCCATGGCCCGAAGGGCTTGTTAAAACATGTTTGCGTGCTTTGTAAATACAAGGTTTGCTCATGATACTGTTGTCTATATCCCGCTGGTTGTGCTTTTTATCGTGATCGTCCCGAGTATGCTTCCGCGTGTGTGTAAATAAAGATAATAATGAACGGGACGTCACGTTAATGGCCCCGAGGTACGGGGCGTCACAGAAGGCAATCCTTAGGTTTTCCCTAGGGTGTTTTAGGGGTTGTGTAAATCGGGTGAACTCATAGGGAAGTTAAGTCAACCAAGACTCTAATCTTTTATTATGATGGTGATTTCGGATGCTAGTTTGCTACATATGTTTGTAATATAATGTTAATTTTTGTAGTGCAGCAATATTATATGAAATGTTGTTATTGTTGTTTGTCTGTTCTGTTGTTCTACCCCGTTTTCGTCATCTTTCTGTCCAAGGTTTTTATATCCGCTTCCGCATGTGGCTCTAATGTTTGGGTTGGGTTGGCGACGTTCCTGGGATGTCGCATCATTTCGACCGGAGCAGTGGGATGTCATGAACTCGATGGGATTCGGGGCGTGACAATCATAACTTTGGAAAGATATTAACTCTTTTGTGTCCCATGGTCGTGTTATCTTCTTCAGCATGCATTGATCTTCTTTTGTAGTCTTCAATCTCCAAACTAGCCGTTAGATAATCTTCAAGAGGATCAATTCAGCCGCTGAAGATAAGCAATCAAATCACTGGAGATCTAATCGTCCATAGAATCAAATTTTCCAGTAATATTGTAGCTTCCTCGAATACAATCGCTTATATTGGGAAATAATCCTTTTCACCAAATGATTGATTATACATTGGATTCTTCGTCGGATAATCCTTTAAATTTTCAAACTTGTCTACAAATTAAGTCAAAGAAATATCTGGGTCTTCTTATCTAGATCACGTAAGGACCTTATGAAGATATTCTTAACAGTTAATATAAGTAGTTGCTTCTATCAGCACTTCGAGAGTATATCTAAGCTGCTTGCTTCTATCAACTCACGAACTGCTAGCCATTGGTCTTCTTCAATATCTCATTGATCCAAGACTATACAAACTATCAAGTCTCTACAAACTTCCTATTCTTCATGACTTGTTTACCATCATAAAGGTATGTCCGGTTATTGTCAGTCTTTTACTTCATACTTTAGATACCTTTGATATCAACAAAGTATATCAGCTTCACTCTTGCTTCTATCTTTTGGTCCCTCTAAGCATATTGGCAATCATGGCTCTGTCTCACTGTTCTCCCATCCACGGTATCTCAAAACTTTACTGAACTCCTCATTCTAGGCCTGTTCACCTTCTATTCAGGTACCTCTAACTTGTAGACCCCTCTACGCCCAATGCTTTGTTCACCATAGATAGAGAAATCATAACCATTGAACGTCCGATTAGAACACCCCCTACATAATGGCTTATGTATCTTTCACCTAGTCTACCCAACCAATAACACATTAGCATATTTTGCTTATCTTGTCATCTGCAAAACATCATAAGAGAATTTCCCAATAGTTAGTAGGTTTTCTAACATTATTGCCCTCAAAATTTTGATCGAAGATTTTTGAGACTGATAATGTGAAAGCCTAAACTTTAGTTTTGATATCCGTCACGCTCTCGGGGTCCCAGGCCTCGCCTTGATGGATTGGATACCAGGGCCTGGCGTCTACGGTCCCGAGTCCTAGAGCCGCATATATAGGTACAGGCACTCGGGTCCCAAGCGGCCTCAACGGACTAGGGCCCGATCATTAGAGATTCGTGCACAAACATCAAGATCCTGGCCCAGCCTCGATGAACATGGGCTCGGTCTTAATGAACCTAAGCCTAGGCTCTAGGGGGGACCCACGCACAGGCACCTGGGTCCCTCACGCTTAGGCTTGAGTCTGCAAAGGATCGTGACTAGGATTCCAGTGCCCATGCTTGGTTCCCAGCCTATTTGTGCTGAAGTCATTAACGCTCGAACAGTGCAAGTCTATTAAGAAAAATAAAAGTAGGTTTTCCTTTTCAAAAGATGGAAAATAATTTTCAATTCATTTTCCGATTTCAATTAAAAACTAGAAAATATTATCATCTTTTTGGAAAATGACCTTTTGAAGAACATTTTTTAGAAATGTCAGCTTTTTTGTGAAATAAATGGAGCCTTAATCCAATGACGGCTTGAAGAGAGATGTAGTGCACCAGTGTGTTCGAAGTTTTGACCTTGAAGACATTTCTTTTGTGATGGGAAGAACCCTCGTGTGAAATTTTTGGTCGTAGTCAACACCTTTATAAAGTGGAACTGACTACTTACTAGTCTACGGTCGGAGATAGAATTCCAGATGGGACGTCCCATACGAACAAACATAACTAAAGTAATAAGATGTTGACTTGAGACAGAAAAATTACAGAAGGTTGATTGTTACAAGGGACTATATTGAACATGCACTAAAAGTTCATGGATCACGTTGAACAAATTAAAAATTCAGGGACCGCATTGAACATTGGGCTAAAGTTCAGGGACTATACGGAACAATTAAAAGTTTAAGGACCAAATTGCACATTGATTTAAAGTTCAGGGACTGTTTGTATCATTTTCCCTTTTCAATAATAATCATGGTAATATATCTTCATAATCTAGTAGAAAAGGTAGCGTTTACTGACCAAAAAAAAGAAAAGGCAGAGTTTAGGTTCAATTTAGTTTAATTTTTAAATAGACAATAAAATCTCTTTATACTTTTGTTTGTTTTTTTGTTTAGTTAAGAATATGACGAAATTTGCCTTACAATACTGTTTTTTATTGAAAAGATATTTTAGCAATATAATCAGTCGAGTTTGGATGTCTGCTCAAAACTATAGTTATTTTTCGCATGGGACCCCAAACTCGTCCGGTTGAAATCAACAATCTAATTACGGTCTCTTAGGGTTTGGTTTGATTAGGCATTCGAAACACAACTTGCGTTTTTATGGAGCACATTTTTTATCAAATCCTAAGTATATATTCATTTTTTAACTCTATTTTCCATCAAACTTTAAGCCTAGGTTACGTAGAGCATAGGTTGCTCCCATTTATGTTGAACAAGAAGTAGGATTAGGTAACCTCCTTGTGAAAAGTTTGGTATGATAGGGGATGGATTTGTTTTGAGATAAGACACGATTTTTTAGTTACGTTGAAGATGATATGGATAAGTATAATATGATCAAGACTATACAAAGTAGGTTAGAGTTTATATCACACGGCATAGTGATTGAACAATGGCAAGATCAGGTGCATATAACCGATAAATGAAGTGATTTTGCGTTGGATATTGTAATTTGTGCTGGTCAGTGTACTAAGACAGTCATAAGCATATATAAAAATAAAATATGCATGATATTGATCAAGAAACTGAACCACTCATTGTATAGAACATTAATATATTCCAATGTCACATTTTTTACGGACTCCTTATTTTATTTTATTCGAAATCCACAGAGAAAAGGGGGCTCTCAGGCCAGAGAAACTTGTTCTTCCAAACCATCACATTGGCAATGGATCGACGTACAGAGAAGTGACATGCTCTTTTAACTTGTTTCCGCCGTGACTGTAGCGATCTATCTCAACTTTATACACCAAATGCATGGCTCGTGTTAAATTGAGAATTAGCACAAGGAGTTGACGGGGCAGGATGGTCGGACGGCATAGCCCTTCGTTAATGTCCTTCCACGCATTGGCCACCTGCTTACGGAGTTCATCCTTAGCCTCATCCTCCGTAACTCCGTATTGTTTCATGAAGCACTCCACTGAAGATGCCCCATGACCTCTCTCTTGCTCAATCTGTAAACAAATATCTCGTGTAAATTATTTTTTTCTCCTACAGATAAAATAAATTGGACAAAATTTGGATAAATTAATGTTGTTCGCTGGTATAGCTTTTATATACCTTGTATCCGGCGATGTCATTCATGAGCCGAGCTACTACTTTCATAGCCTTCACCATCTTGGGGTCGCTGCACATCACCCAGTCAAAAGCATCTTTGTTACAATATCTCCCATTCCCAGAAAAGACGTCACCAGTAGCAATTCAAGACCAGAGTTTGCTAGTGCATTGGGCATGTACTCCTCCATCGTCGGTACGTGGTTTTGGTGGAACCATTTGGCTTCGGTGAAGTACGCTCTCACTAGCCTTTTCATCTGAGGATTCATTCTCAAACACAAAGCTACGTCAATAGTCGAACTTTAATGTATTTGGTGGACATGGTAAAAATCGCAATTGATTAATATAACCTCGAATGGCTTACCACTTCTTTTCCATAGAAAAGGCGGTTTGATCGTCCCTTTCTAGTCAACTCATAGCCAATTTCATCGTACAAATCAAGAACCATCTTATAACAAGCTTGCATGTACTCTGGCAATCCGTCTTTGCATTCAACATCCCACCTGTTTTCAAGTTCAGAAAATATCACACTTGGCCCTAATTAACAGTTGATCAAATTAGAATAAGTAAGTTTAGAGTTGGTAAACTGAGAAAAGCATCCGAGTGCGAACTGTACCTGTCAATTGCTTTCGTGAAGAGTTCTAGTTCTTCGAATGTGCCATAGTTATCATACATGTTGTCGATAATGGAAACCGCAAGGGTCACTTTGATTAGTATTTCCCTAGCGACGTCATACTCCGGCTCGAAATAAACTCCCGACATCCAGATATAAGCCTCCACAAGCCTATCTCTAGTAAATGGGAACTTCCTTTCTACATCTAAATCCTTCCACCACCTATAGTATATCAACAAATCCTATTTAAGGCAAACACTTCATTGATAGGATTACATAAAGTATTTTAGGCCGATGAGCCAAAGAGGTTAACACTCCTGGTCACTTTTACAACCGATCCTTAGTTCCGGATAAATTGTAATTGTACGAATCAATCTATGATGGTTTGGTGTTCTTAGAACACCTAGCTACTTCAGACATGCCATCATGAAGCTAACCTTGTAAGGTTGCCGAGTTCCTTCCGGTGTTGCTCTTGCAATAAGTTGAAGTCAAGTTTAGCGAAGGATAGCAGGGCTTCAATATGCGAAGGCTCCTCTTGGTAGAAGGGAATGTAACGCCTTGCCTCTAGCCTTGGTATTCCCTTATGGATTGGTTGGTTTAGGGCATGACTCACTTGCTTTTTGAGATTAGGGCTTGCTTTTCCTTTATCAATTGACTCGAGGTGAGTTATAGTAAAAGCAAGTGCATCATTCAAAATATCATCGCCATGAAACCCCATATGGCAAGCCTCAAATAGACTTAGTAGTCCCTGCACATCGGCGACGAGTGATTCACTGAAATTCCCTTTGCTGTCCTTGAACTTGTTAAAGATTTCTGAATGACCAAACGAAAGTGGGGAAAGATGCTATCATGAGATAATGTGAAAAAGATCTTGTTCAACATCTAGATAAATTTGAAACGATTGAAAAAATGACGCATTAAACAAAGAAATTAGAAGAAAGGATTATTCACCTTTCAAAGCGAGAAAATTTGAAGAACTTAGAATACGAGAATTGTATAGAGAAAAAGTTGACTAAGAAACAAATCAAAGCAGGAGTGAACTAAACATGTTAGTGATATTATGTGTTCTAATCAATGAAATGGACTATAGCCTAGTGTCTACAATATAATTTCGCCAACTAATCAATCAATGAGAAATAGAACGTTACATACCACTTGAAATTGTGTAACCTTGTTGTCACAACAATCGAAAGAGAAGAGCGACCGTGTGTAGGTCGTCGTCATCGCCGCAATGAAATTCAAAATAGCTTATGTGGATTTGTTCCACCTTCTGATCAATCTCAATTTCAAAATGGTAGGCAATTCCTAAGCGTTGGAGTTGATCGATCAAGTTCAACTTCTGCGAAGGCTTATCCATAGCATCTGTCAACATCTTCCTCACTTCTCCTTTCAATCTCTTGATTCGCAGCCGTGCATGACTTGTTTTTATCGATACTGGAAAAATTCTTTCTAAAATTGTTAAGTCACAAGTGCATGCCACAAGGTTGACATAGAAATTTTGAATTATGTAAGGACCTACACATGCATAGAATTTCAAATCAACTGGAACTTCTTTTATTTTTCTCTTTCAAATGCTGTGGGATGGTGCCCAATCTTTCAAGATAATGATGTTCTAAGCTCTAGGTTTTGAGAAAACATAACGATAAAAAAATTTTCCGAATATAATCCAAGAAAAAGAATGACTCAAAAGCAACCATCGAGTTGGAGTTAGAAGCATATTTGAGAAAATAATCCCCCCATATGCTTGGATGAAACTTTGCCGATCGGCGTTTAGCGACGTGGCTTGTTTCTTGAGCAGGATAAGAAGATGGGATTGCTAAATCGGAAGAGACATTTCTTTTTCGCTATTTTTCTAGATTTAGGAGGCTGGACAAATATAGACGAAGAACACTAGATGTCAAGCCCCGTACCCCATTGGAACGCAACATCCCGTCACGGTCGATTATGGTGTAACGTTCCCAGGAAACATCGCAAACCCAACACCCAATCAGAGATCAATCGCATACGGAAGCACGTATATAAATATATATACACCCGTACAATAAAACACATAAGACCAAGGTTAAACAACTAGCAATCAAACAACTCTGAAAATATATATACACTGGCATTGCCATGGAAAACTTTTTACAATCTTCAATTATACAACGATAGTGAAAAGCACACACCAGCAGCTACTCGATCAAAAGTGGGGGTCCGGTCACGCCATCAGCTCCCCTATAACACCAAGCCACGTACTCCTGGGTGTGGTAGTAATCCTCCCCCACGTTCACAAACAAAACCGAGTAATATCTCACATACGTTGCTCCGTCCCCGCAGGGGTGTACGCTAGATGACCGCTGGATATGATGTGGTATCCCAAAAAGAGGTGCTGTCCTCGGCATTCTATGGTTGGGGGTCTGAAAATGTGGGTTATTACAACCGTGAGACGAATCTCAACGAGTATAACCCCCTAAACCTAGACTAGACTAACATGCAATCTCCTGACTGACAGCACAAAATAACACGGCAATCCAACTCATAATTAAACTCCGATCTAGGCCCTCTAGCCCAGATCACTTACCTGGCTAACCCTGCAGGTTAGTCAAAAAAATAATAATATAGTCCAGTCACACATACGAGCACTCGGTTCACGCGTATGTCAAGCGTATGTTCATGCTCAATAATAATAACATCACGTATTATTCACCGAGTCCTGCACACTCGCATCATGGCCTACGCATTCTTATGCATGCAAATGTCCACATTCATGTCTTGGCTCACTAGCCCATACTGGCACACTAGGACTTTCTCAATTTATCATTTAATATGACCCGCGTAAAACGCATCAAGTCTCTTTATTTAATTACAACACTTTGTGGCCCGCGTTAAAACGCATCAACTGGCCCTGTGTCTCTAGCCCGCGTCAAAACGCATCAGGCGCAACACCGATCGCCTCATGAACCAGAGCCCACGTAAAACGCATCAGGTTGGTCGTCTTCCGGACATACCGAGCATCGTCCTGCGTAACACGCATCAGGACAGCACACCCCGCGTAACACGCATCAGGGCGAAATGTGATCACACGAACATACAGCCAATTATTATCTGAACCCCGCGTAACATGCATCAGGGCATTTAGGTGATCACATGCTCATAGCAGGCTCACATTCTCGCACAACTTATCACACGTCTCATTCCGATATTCACCATGCGTGACCATGCAATGCAGTATAATGCACCATGAGCAACAACCAGTATAGGCAACTAGTCAATTTCATGCCACAACAATCGTTCACTGGCCAATTAATATCGTGCAGCCCAATTTCATAATGGATAATTCAATAATATTCAATAATCCAATCAAGCCATTAAATGGCCAATCACACTCCGCACAAGTCGGCCACGCAGTCACGCGACATGGCATTATTCAAATTTCCCAACAATTGGGTACTGAATCAACAAGCCAATCAGTCTGGGCATACCCGGCAGTCCAATCACATAATCACTTACTAATCCGAATTAGCCCAATAATTACCTCTAATAATCCTACTAATTTTTCTTAAATTTATTCCACCAATTGGTCTTCAATCCAGTATGAATTATATACCGATACCGCCTAAGCCAGTCCAAACTACACTGATAATACTTAGACCAGTCCAGAAAAACGTACTATCAGTCCTAATCTGGGTTTAGGAAATATACTCACCTAATTTCTGGACCACGGTGACGGGGAACGGCGGCCAATCACTGATGAACAGTGAAACCGGCGGCGAAATTTCCGAGCACGCGTATTGCTCACAGGCATTACTATTAACTGCGCACTGTTCACGCAGTACTATTCACTGTACGGACTGCAGGGAACGATGACTGGTGAGATAGCAGCGACGGGCGACGCGGCCGTACGGACGCGGTGAACAGTACCGTACGGACACTATACAGACAGGGCTGGACGGCGACGTACGGGCAGGCTGGACGACTAGGTGGCAATGGAATGGCGATCGGAGCTCCGGCGAAGCTCCGGTGAGGCTCGAACGCGGCGGCGGTGCTTTACTGGAAGAGAAAAAGATAGAAAAAGAGAGGGAAAGCAATACATTTTACTGTACCAAAAAAAAAGAAAAAGAGAGGGAAAGAGAGAGAGAAAGGACTGGATAGAGGCGAGGCTAAGTCTAGGGGCTGTGGGGGTCGACAGTGGGGCACAACGATCAGCGGCGATGCTCCGGTGGCCGGCGACAAGCTCCGGCGAGCCAAAATCAAGAGAGAAAATAAGAGAGAAAGAGAGGGAGAAGGCTGTGGGGGCTGATCTGTGCTATTCTGCCGTGAGTGAGGGGGAGAGGAGAGAGAAAAGAAGGTCAACTGGTCAAAAAGGGCAACCCACAAGTGCCACGTGTTGCCAATCCGGGCCGTTTGACCAAAATACCCCTAATCCAACGGTTTTAATTCAATCTTATCCAAAAAGTGAGGGGTAAAATGGTCAATGGCCCCAATAATGCAACTGATAACTCTGGTAATTATCCCAAAATTTTTTCAAAAAAATTTGAAATTAATACCAGCCCAGGGGCAAAATGGTCATTTTTCCGGTCCCGGGACGAAATTCTAATTTTCGCACATACGCGTTCCATATGTGTGTGGCCAACATAATATGGCATCGGATTCGCGAAATTCACTTTTTAAGCTCTCGGAAATCGACTGCGAAGTTCTGGGAATAAAATAATATTATTTTTTCAAATTTTTTCGAAATTCCAATTTTTGTCCAAAATTGCTCCAAATATACTAGGCCACCCTAAAATGACATCGGTCTCGAAAAATAACCTCAAACGGCTCAAAATCCAACCTCGGGGCCCATAGGAGCAAAATCGTAATTTTCCCCAATTTTCTTCGAAATTCCAATTTCTAGCTAGATTAGCCCCAAATGTGCGTGGCCACACCAAAACGACGTTGGTCCTGCAAAATAATCTTAAACGTCCATAAAATTTCGACATCGAAGTTCGGGTCTAATCTCGCAATTAAATTTGCTCATTTTAAAATTTTAGAGCCTCTTACTAACGGGTGGCTATTTAGATGTTACGCGTATCGACCTAGGGTTGTCCGAATCGTAATTGCCTCAATTTTTAAGAGAGCGCGAGGAATTATCACTAGTACCGCAGGTCTCGGTCATTTAGGATAGTTCGGGAATCGTTCGCCATATGCACTCTCGATCATGCGGAATCACCTACAATCCGATCATACATCATTGGTCGAATCGAATCCGTCACCTTCCTAAGACCGGCCCACGTTGGTCCAAAATATTCTCTCGGCGTTCTTCGAAGTCCGTTCCCAACTCGCGATCGGGTCCCCGGTCCACATACCTATTCTTATTTAGCCTTTCCCATAAGGTTAGTATCCCGTGATTGATCAGGTCCGGGATAGACTTTCAAAAATTAAATGAAAAATAATTTACACTTTATTGATCCCGAAATAGGTCGAAATTCAAGATGTTACACTACAGGGAAGAGGCTTTTTCTGTGAGTGTTGAAACCTTATTGATGGGTATTTATAGGCTATAGCATCGTAAGCTGGACATGTAGATAGATCAAGGAACGGAGAAGGCAGAGCTTTATTTTCTCAAAAACACGTTCTTCTCATTTAATTTAGAGGTCTGTTTGAAATACCATGTTATTCAAGGTGTACTATATAGAAGTTGAATATCTCTATGAATGCAGCAATGGAAATAGGGACAACTGCTCTCTCAGAATTCAACCTAACTAGTGCAGAGCTACATTGGTAATGACAATCCGTAACACCTAAACTTTGGACTTTGAGTGTCTACGATGCTTTTCTCAATGTGCGATCACTTTCACGGTGGCGTCTCAACTTGAGGGAGCTTGCAAGTTTAGCCAAGGTTGCCTGGGGCACCATTTGGCCAACTAAACCATCCAAAATTCCAGAGAAGTAGTGATGTAGCCCAAGGTCAACCACTCAAACAATAGGATCGGCAATCCGCAACACCTAAACTTTGAACTTTGAGTGTCTACGATGCTTTTCTCAGTGTGTGGTCACCTCCATGGTACTGTCTCAACTTGAAGGAGCTTGAAAGTTCAGTCTCGGTTGCATGGGTTACCGTTTGGCCAACTAAACCATCCAAAATTCCAGAGGAGTAGTGATGTAGCCCAAGCTCGACTACTCGAACAATAGGATCGGCGATCCGCAACACCTAAACTTTGAACTTTGAGTGTCTACGATGCTTTTCTCAGTGTGCGGTCACTTTCACGGGACCGTCTCAACTTGAGGGAGCTTGCAAGTTCAGTCACGGTTGCCTGGGGAACCATTTGACCAACTAAACCATCCAAAATTCTAGAGGAGTGGTGATGTAGCCCAAGGTCAACTACTTGAACAATAGGATCGGGAGAGTGATTGGACACACGGAAAATCCGTCACAAAAACAAGCAGAAATTTCAATTCTGCACTGGCTCAGAAAAGTGCTCATAACTTTGTCGATACAAATTGGATCAACCCAATTCCAAAGCCAAAAGAAAGAAGATTCCCAGATCTACAACTTTTATGTTTTGAGTTTCCTCGGATAAGTACTATAGAGCTATCGATTTCAAAAGAATTGAACGGTCGTGGCTGGTCAAAATATGAAAAAATGATAGGAACTTCATTGGTTGCCCGTCTAGGCCTCCAAGGATTTTTTTTTTATGGTCAAAACTCCAGGGAAATTTAAATGAAATCAATTCTTCTAGATTGATGGCTGCAACTCTTCAAGGATGTAGATTTTGAAAAACTCCGACTCTTTTAAGGATGGAGAGAAAATTCTTCTAGGTTTTCAGAGGATTTGAACTCTTCAAGGTTCAAGGAGATTGCACTAAGCAAATTTCTTTTAATGAAATTTAGTATCATAAAGAGATGACTCTTGGTTAAGAGAATATATGACTCTTGGTTATGAAAAGAGGTGATTGTTCATGCTAAAAAGAAATTATCGTTGGTTATGAAAAAAAGTTATTCTTAATATGAACAGTGGTGATGGTTGGGGATAAGGTACATATTCTCAATAGTTATGTTGATTGGTTATATGTAGAGACCAAATCTCACATTATTTATTATAACAACTGTTCATAAGTATAACTTCTTCCGGAACTCCCTCTTCTTTTCTTTTCATACACACAACTTTAACAACACATTCAAGGTGAAATTCCAAGAGAAAAATTGAGTAATTGCTGAACTCGTTTCTCTGCGGTTTTGGTGTATATCCTGGAGGTATATTTGTTCTAAACCCGGCAATAATAATAGTGGGGACAAATAATACCTTAAGGATAGCGATTGTCATCATGCATCAAAGTATCGAAGATCTATTACTATTTCTCTAGCTTCATCAGCAATCGAATTTCCCCAACAATGTTAAGACACTATTTTCATGGAGATGGAAACTTCGGCTGCATCAAGTGTTTGCAATTCTTCAAGATTGCAAATCGATCCCTATAATGGAACTAATTTCGTTCGCTGGAAGGACAATATGATCCTTCTTTCATATGAATTATGTATCCTCTATATCTTGGATCCCAGCTTGCTTGCTATCCCTATTCCATAGTGTCACACCCCAAAACCTACAAAGATGAGGGATGACACGGCTGTCCTTCCACCCGAAAGACGCAGCCTCAAACCATAAGGAATCCAACTCTTAAAAATCCCAATGACATCGCTCTCGCTCTATTAGCTACTAACCAAGGAACCTAAAAAAATTAGGGAAAGAGAGGGGTGAGCAACCACAGCTCAGTAAGCAGTGCGTATCTCTTCTAAGCAGATCGAACAATCACTATGTATGTATACATAAAGCTATACCAGAAACTCGTACTTCAATCCAAAGATATAATATATATCAATTAAATACGAGTTGTTTTATTTCATCAAACCTTTATACAAGTCCCAAATACACATTTAAATCCGTCATCACAATTCAAACTATCAATGGTAAAGTCCATTGATCAATCTCTATAAAAACCACATCAATGGTCCATTCCATTGATCAATCTCTATAAAAAACCACATCAATGGTCTATTCCATTGACTAATCTCAAATCACACATCAATAGTCTATTATATTGATAAATCTCATATAACATCACACGTCGATGGTCCATTCCATCGACCAATCTATTGCTCAATATCAAACTATGGTCATGACACAAAGCCTTGTGACAAGGCCACCAAGATTCCCCCCCTTGGCAAGGTCTCCACCTACAAAGCCAATGGCTCGGCCCAAAAGGATATCCTAAACCTGGTATGCATACCCCAAAGCCCCTCATTGGGCTCACAGCGATATTGAGCATCAAACAATCATCATCCAATATCAGAAATCTAATCCAAAATACATTTCATAAACCAAACAAATAACTTTCTCGCAACACGGCTCATCCTCCATTTCTCAAATCATTTCATGAATCATAATATGGTTCCAAAACCATTTCATAAATCGCAATACGCTTCCATAATCATTTCGCAAATCGATACATATATATCATTTCATAAACATAATTCACAAATTGATATGAGTAACTTTTTGTAACATTTTTCATAAAATGTTTCTCAAATCATCTTAAAACTCGTTTTATAAACCAATTCGCAACATGAGACACATGTATCCGTTAACAATATTTTTCCTAAAACCATTCTCAAATTGCTCAAATCGTTCTCAAATATCAAATTGGTAGTAATTGCCCGAACCAGAATTTTATGTAACAAATATGCTCCAGTAACTCATACAATACTCAAATTTTTATTATTTTCAAAACATGATTTTATAAACTCAAAGAAGAGATAGCACCACTCACCTGAAATCCCCAAAAATCAAACAATCATGCTCACTCGAACTGACAATCTCGTAATCCTAACAATTAAACGAGAATCGACATCAAAACCAAGTAAAAACTACGAAATGACTAAACGACACTCAAATGCTAACGAGGCAACTCAAAGGCGCCCACAAAGCGCTTCTCTAATGCGATTATCCAAACCGTTCGCAACGCGGAGTTTAAATGCGAAACTTGATTGTACCATAAATTCCTCCGCCGAACTCTGTTTTAAGCGAGCTTATAGTCAATAGAAAGCCCACTCAGAGCACTACAAGAACCCCAACTTGGCCATTCCAAAATCGAGCCGAAAACTGACGAAAATTAGCCTAAAGCCACTGGTCATGCACTGTTCATCTAGTGCGGTCAACTTCAAAAATTCATATTAAGCAAACCGCAAGTCCAAATCAAGATCCGTAAAATCCCACGGCTCCACAACACCCTAAACTATCAATTCTATAAAAATACATAGCTTTACGACTCAAAAATCGAACTTTGCCGCTCAAATTTCCCAAAATTCCAAATTTCAAGCCCTAAATCGGAAAACTTCTCTGATCAGATGAACGAGGGGTGCGAATGCTTACCGGGTGTTGCTAATCGAAGTCGAATCGGCTTGGCGAGATCCCCATGACGCAAAACCCCTTTCTCTTTTCTCTTCTTCTTCTTCTTCTTCTTCTTCTTCCTTCTCTTTTCCTTTCTTTCTCTCTTTCCCTTTTCCCGGTGAGAGCTCTCGGTCTGCTCTCTCTTCCTTTTTAAGGAGCAGAACATGCCCCTTTCTTTTCTCTTTCATTTCTATTCATTTGGCTTTTCAACCTTTTGCTTTTCTTTTCTTTTCTTTTCTTTTTTTTTATATCCAAATATTACACATAGGATGTTGATTCTGATGAAACCAAAGCTGCAAGGAAAAGGTGTGATGATGATGAAAGCAGGTGCCGATGAAGGATTCTCAATGCTTTGTTGGATCGCCTTTATTAAACCTTTCGATCTTGCACAAATCCCAGAGACATTTGGAATGCCTTGGAAACCAAATACAATGCCGACAAACAAGGTACCAATAGATTTACTGCAATAAAATATTTTGAATTTACCATGATTAATGGAAATTTTGTCTCTAAGCAAGTGAAGGAACTTCAAATATATGCTGCCAAACTCAAAGACCTTATGATTGAAATTTCTGAACCTCTTCAAGTTGCTGCAGTTATTCAAAATTGCCTTCAACTTGGAATGATTATCAAAAGAAACTTCTCCATGCAACTGAAAACCTATCAGTAGGTAATTTGATAAAACACACTCGAATTGAAGAAGGTTCTCGGGAATGTGAGGCTAATTACCTAAAAGAAGTTGCAAACAATGTGCATTTTGTTGAGACTGGCAACGTGAGTAGAGACAAAGAAAGTAAGAAGGGAAACAAGAGGAAGTTCATTAACACCAAAAACACCAAGAAGTCTAGCAACAACATCACATTTAAGAAGGACAAGTCTTGCTTTTACTATGGTAAACAAGGTCACTACAAGAAGGAGTGCCGCTACCGGATAAAGCAAAAAGTTGACATAACAGCAAATATTGTGGAGCAAAACACCAATGGATTAGTTACTATGGTCTCTGAATTGCACATTGGGATGGTGACTGAATTAAAGATGGCAAGTAAGAATTATTCAAAGCATTGGTGGTTTGATTCCAGTTTAACTGTGCATGTCTGCAATGATAAGAAGCAATTCAAATCTTATACACACGTGGAGAAGAAACAACAGGTGTTGATAGTATTGACACCTGAATTTTAGCTCATAATTCAGATCTGTTTTCTTGTAAAAACAGCAACAAAAAAAAGAGAAAAAAGGAAAAGAAAAGAAGACAGTCCAAATCAGCCATTTATCTATTTGCATTGGCCCATGAAGAAAACCAAACCCATTTGGCCATAAGATTTGGCCTGTAAAGCTTCAACAACGTGTTCGCTTCATAAACCCATAGTTCCTCAGTTCTCGAATTATAGTCAGAGCCTAGGAGAATTGATTAAAATGCCCATTTTCCCATTTGATTAAAAAGGAGCCCAACCTCAAATCTCTTTCTCCGGTTTTTTCACGTTTCTAATACGCACGCGATGGAGGATCCGAGCAAGTGCCATCCACACGCGCTAAGCCGAGGATAACGAATTGAAGTGAGCAAAGCAAAAGTGCTCGAGCAAGCTTCGCAAAGAAAATTCCAGAAGGCTGAGCTGGAATACTCCTAACAGAATCAGTTTTCTATCATGTGGGCACAACAAACGGGAAAGAACAGAATCGGTTTTGGGCCTGTCTAGGAGAAGGATAAGAATCGGAGAGAACACAGATAGATAGAGAAAAAAATGGAGAAAAAGGCTGAGTGAGAGGGTTTTCTGCTTGCTTTCGCCGGAGTTGTCGTTAGCTTCCGTCAGAGAATCATCCGTCGGCCATAGTTTACCATAGCAGGACCAAACCAGGTAGGATTTCTCCCTTAAATATGCCCTGTTTTGGCCGAGAAAAGAGGTTTGGACTCAATTCTTGAGTTTGGGAAGAAATTTTGCTAGAATAAGGCATATTTGTCGTAGAATAACATGATTTAGGCACCTACAAATCACTTCTTGATCGGAAATTGTATCGGAATCAAATTGGAATCTCATTTCTTAGATCGCATGTTAACTGTGCACCGGATATAATTTTTGTAAAATCATCGATGCCGAAGCGCGATAGAAAAATTGACTAAATAAGAAAATTCGATGGAAGAACAATTTGTTCTCCAAATATTCATACCAAATCAAAATATTCAAAGTCTGATTAAAGGAAAGCCTAAAACAAGCTTATATATCCCCAAACTTAACCCTACTAGGATTAATAACCATCAAAACGTAAAATTATGAAACTACCATTTATTAAATTAATCCAAAAAAATACTAAAAAAAATAGAAAATCCATCTAAACAATCTCGAATCGCGAAAATCTATCGTTAATCACAGCCAAAGGTAGTGAGTATTGATCAGCACGCCGTTTCGCTTCAGCCGACCAAATTTGAGCTCAATCTGACATCGCCGACTTCAAGCCCGCCAATTCGTCTAGTCGCATAACTGGTCCGCCGGTCCCCTAGGTGCATCATCCTCCCCCGCTAGAGAAAGATTTGTCCTCGAATCTGCTTCGCCTTCATTGTCGTCATCAATCTCCTTAGGACCTTCTTCCTCTTCAGAGTAGTAAGGTGACAAATCCGCTACATTAAAAGTTCCAGATACATTATACTTACCCGGCAATTTGATCTTGTAAGCATTGTCACTAATTCGCTTCAAAACTCTAAAGGGTCCATCAGCTCTAGGTTGAAGCTTGCCAAACCTACCCGCTGGAAATCGTTCCTTCCTAAGGTGAATCCAAACTAGATCACCTTCCTTGAAGACGACTCTTTTCTTGCACATATCCACGCGTTGCTTATACTTCATGTTTTGCCTGTTGATCTGATTATGGACCTGGGAATGCAACTCTTTAATATGTTTTGCATGTTCTTTAGCTTCCGAACCAAATTGCTTAAGAATTGGTATCGATGTGAGATCTAATTGAGTAATTGGATTACGCCCATAAACCACCTCAAAAGGAGTCTTGCTTGTAATTCGGTTATCTAATCTGTTATATGCAAATTCTGCCTGAGGCAATGCCAAGTCCCATTGTCGCGGATTATCTCCAATCAAACTCCGCAGCAAATTCCCTAAGCTTCGATTGACAACTTCGGTTTGACCATCAGTCTGAGGATGATGAGATGAACTAAACTTCAAACTTGTACCCATATACCTCTAAAGAGTGCGCCAGAAGTGACTCACAAACTTCACATCACGATCTGAGGTTATGGACTTAGGAATTCCATGCAGCTTAACAATCTCCTGCAGAAACAATCGAGCAACCTGTGAAGCATCATATGACTTGCTACATGGGACAAAGTGGGCCATCTTCGAGAACTTATCGACAACCACCATTATTGAATCCTTACTCCGCTGCGTTCTTGGCAAACCCAAGACAAAGTCAAGACTGACATCCTCCCACGATGCAACTGGAACAGGTAGAGGCATATACAATCCTGCATTAGTACTCTTGGTCTTTGCCACATGACATACCTTGCACCTCTCTATAAAACGTGTCACATCACGTTCCATCCGAGGCCAATAAAAGTGTTCACTCAATAAGGCCTTCATCTTATCCACGCCAAAGTGCCCAGCTAAACCACCCGCATGTCCCTCAATAATAATAGATTCCCTAAAAAAACATTGAGGAATGCACAATCTGTTACCTTTAAATAGGTAACCCTTCACGATCTGAAATTGCTGAAAAAGCTCCGTTTTGCTCTTCCTCCAGATATCCCCAAAATAAGGATCATCAACGTACAATTCTTTAAAAGTATCAAAGCCTAGAACCTTTACCTGCATCGTAGACAGCAAAGAGTGTTTTCTGCTCAATGCATCTGCCACACTATTTAGCACTCCTGCTTTATGCTTGATGGAAAAATTGAAAACTTGAAGGAACTCCATCCACTTTGCATGCCTTGCATTCAATTTGTGCTGCCCATTGATGTATTTCAAGGCTTCATGATCAGAAAATAAGATAAACTCTTTCGAAATAAGATAGTGCCTCCAATGCTCCAAACTCCTCACAATAGCATAAAATTCTTTATCATAAGTTGAATATTTCCTTTTCGCCTCATTCAACTTCTCACTAAAGAATGCCACAGGTTTACATTTTTTATTTAGGACACCCCCAATACCAACACCTGAAGCATCACAATGCACCTCGAAAATCTCATTAAAATCAGGAAGCACGAGAACAAGTGCTTCAGTCACCTTCCTCTTTAATAATTGGAAGGCAACTTCTGCCTCCTTAGTCCACACAAATTTACTTCCTTTCAGACAATCCGTCAGAGGTGCAATAATAGTACTGAAATCCCGAATAAATCTCCGATAAAAAGAAGCAAGCCCATGAAAGCTACGTACCTCATGAATATTTTTCAGAATCTCCCAATTTGTAATAGCCTCAACCTTAGCTGGGCCCATATGAATTCCCTCCTTAGTTACTATATATCCCAAGAAGGTCACACGATCAGTCAAAAAGTGACACTTCTTGGTATTAGCATATAATTTCTGCTCCCTCAATGTCTCGAACACCCTTCTCAAATGCTGCAAGTGTTGATCAGTCGATGCACTATAAACCAATATATCATCGAAATATACGACGACAAACTGGCCAATAAAAGGACGAAACACCTGATTCATCAGTCTCATAAAGGTGCTTAGTGCGTTAGATAACCCGAAAGGCATCACCATCCACTCATACAGACCATCTCGAGTTTTAAAAGCAGTCTTCCATTCATCTCCAGGACGCATCCTAATTTGATGATACCCACTCCTCAAGTCTATCTTCGAAAAGATAGTCGCTCAATGCAGTTGATCAATTAAATCATCAAATCTCGAGATAAGAAAGCGATACCTGATCGTGATCTTGTTAACAGCTCTGCTATCCACGCACATTCTCCACAACCCGTCTTTCTTAGGAACCAATAAAGCTGGCACTGCACAAGGGCTCATGCTCTCTCGAATTGCACCTTTTTCTAATAATTCCTGCACTTGCCTCTGTATCTCCTCATGCTCCTTAGGATTCATTCTGTAAGCTGCCTTATTAGGAATAGCAGCTCCTGGAACGAGATCTATACAATGCTGAATGTCCCTCATGGGTGGCAATCCAGGTGGTAATTCCTCTGGTACGACATCAGCAAACTCCTCAAGTATAGGCAAAAGTTGAGTTGAAATTTCTGGACTATCAAGATTCTGCTCCACGACTACGACAGCAAAAAGCTCTGGGGCATTCACTGCCTCCTCCTGGAACTCTGATTTGGAAAGCAAATTATTCTTCACTTCCTTTCTCAAATCTGAAGGATCCAGAGTAATAGTCCGGCCATCCTTCTTGAAGGTATATGTATTTTTGAATCCATCATGCTGTGTTTTTCTGTCAAACTGCCAAGGCCTCCCCAACAGAATATGACAAGCATCCATTGGAACGACGTCACCCCACACTTCATCAGTATATTTCTTCCTAATCGAAAACTGTACTAGACACCTCTTGCTCACTTTTACCTCATTCCCCTTCCTAAGCCATGACAGCTTATATGGCTGAGGATGCTCAACAGTTTTCAACCCCAACTTTTCTACCATTGTGGTAGATATTACATTCTCATAACTTCCCCCGTCAATGATCATGCTGCACACCTTTCCCCCACTAGTGCACTTAGTATGAAATATATTATGCCCGAGCCACGATTCATCATCTACCTCAGCAATATTTAAAACCCGACGCACAACTAAAGACTCACCAGAATCGGCATAGATAATGTCCTTCGGATCCGGATCCGCATCTGCTTGCTCTCCATCAGATTCATCATAAGTTGGGTCTTCATCAAAAGTTGGATTATCTACAAGTGTCACAAACTGTCGGTTCGGACAATCAGCAGCAAAATGTCCGAATCATTGACACTTAAAACATCGCTTGCTTGCAGCTCCTCCCCTACTAGATTCTGTACTACCCTGATCTCCTTTTGCTGCAGATTTTGAACTAGCGCCCTTAACTGCTGCCGGAGCCGAAGAACTCCCTACTTTCCCCTGGGACTCTTTATCTGTCCCCTTGGAACTATTGCTTGTCCACTTAGAACCGCTGCTAGACCACTTGGACTTACTGCTCTTTCTTTTAAACTGCCCCTCCAACTTTAGGGCTAGTCTGCACACAACCTCATACGTCCAATACTGCTACAATTGGACAACATCAGAGATCACATATCGCAGCCCTGCCAGATATCGTGCAATCGTCTGCTCGTCTTCCTCCGCCACATCACAACGCATCCGCAAACGATCAAATTCTTCAGTAAATTCTTCGACTGTTTTATCATCTTGCTTGACGTTATGATATTCGATAAATGCCTTTTGCCTATAATGGGTAGGCAAAATTTTTTTTTGCAATAACTTTTTCATCTTCTCCCAGCGATCCACCTTTGGCTTCCCCTCTCTAGCGCGTTATTTTTTCACGTGTTCCCACCAAATCGAAGTATATTTTCGCAGCCTAATAGCCACTAACTTCACTTTTTGCCCCTCAGTTAGGTCTTTAAGATCAAAAATCCGTTCTACCGTATGCAACCAATCAATAAACACATCACGATGAGCCTTACCATTAAATTCGGGAATCTCGATCTTCATTCCGAAATTTTGAGAAGAATGATGATTTCCAAGTCGTACTCCTCGATTCCGCCCTTGGTTCAGAACTCCAAATGGGTTTACATCTTCTTCTTCATCATCGGATGAATCCTCAAAATCTGCTCCTTCTTCGGATTGAATGCCCAACCTCGCCTCCGCAAGTTGTCGCTCCAAATCCTGGACGTCTTCTCTGTTCTTCAATTTCTACGTCTCGCAGATCTCTTAGACGCTGTTGATCGTCTGCTTCAGGAACGCCTCTACACCCCCGGCCACCACGAGCCCGCCATCCACGACCGCGATTCTGTTCAACCATTGATTCAAGTAACCTGTGCTTTGATACCAATTGATGCCGAAGCGTGATAGAAAAATTGACTGAACAAGAAAATTCGACGAAAGAACAATTCGTTCTCCAAATATGATTACCAAATCAAAATATTCAAAGTCTGATTAAAGGAAACCCTAAAACAAGCTTATATATCCCCAAACCTAACCCTACTAGGATTAATAACCATCAAAACGTAAAATTACGAAACTACAATTTATTAAATTAATCCAAAAAAATACTAAAAAAATAGAAAATCCATCTAAATAATCTCGAATCGCGAAAATTCATCGTTAGTCATAGCCAAAGGCAGTGAGTATTGATCAGCACGCCGTTTCGCTTCAGCCGACCAAATTTGAGCTCAATCTGACATCGTTGACTTCAAGCCTTCCGATTCGTCTAGTCACATAACTGGTCCACCGGTCCCCTAGGTGCATCAATCATAAATTTGGAAAGATATTAACTCTTTTGTGTCCCATGGTCGTGTTATCTTCTTCAGCATGCATTGATCTTCTTTTGTAGTCTTCAATCTCCAAACTAGCCGTTAAACAATCTTCAAGAGGATCAATTCAGCTGTTGAAGATAAGCAATCAAATCACTGGAGATATAATCGTCCACAAAATCAAATTTTCTAGTAATATTGTAGCTTCCTCGAACACAATCGCCTATATTGGGAAATAATCCTTTTCACCAAATGATTGATTATTCATTGGATTCTTCGTCGGACAATCTTTTAGATTTTCAAACTTGTCTGCAAATTAAGTCAAAGAAAGATCTAGGTCTTCTTATCTAGATCACGTAAGGACCTTATCAAGATGTTCTTCACAGTTGATATAAGTAGTTGCTTCTATCAGCACTTCGAGAGTATATCCAAGCCACTCGCTTACATTCTGTGAGTATATCCAAGCTGCTTGCCTCTATCAACTTACGAACTGCTAGCCATTGGTCTTCCTCAATATCTCATTGATCTAAGACTATACAAACTATCAAGTCTCTACAATCTTCCTATTCTTCATGACTTGTTCACCACCATAAAGGTCTGTCCGGTTATTGTCAGTCTTTCACTTCATACTTTAGATACCTTTGATATCAACAAAGTATATCAACTTCACTCTAGCTTCTATCTTTTGGTTCCTCTAAGCATATTGGCAATCATGGCTCTGTCTCACTGTTCTCCCATCCACGGTATCTCAAAACTTTACTGAAATCCTCATTCTAGGCCTGTTCACCTTCTATTTAGGTACCTCTAACTTGTAGACCCCTCTACGCCTAATGCTTTGTTCACCATTGACAAAGAAATCATAACCATTGAACATCCGATTAGAACACCCCCTACATAATGGCTTATGTATCTTTCACCTGGTCTACCCAACCAATAACACATTAGCATATTTTGCTTATCTTGTCATCTGCAAAACATCATAAGAGAATTTCCCAATAGTTAGTAGGTTTTCTAACATTGTTGCCCTTAAAATTTTGATCGAAGATTTTTGAGACTGATGATGTGAAAGCCTAAACTTCAATTTTGACATCCATCACGCTCTCGGGGTCCCAGGCCCCACCTTGATGGATTGGATACCAGGGCCTGGCCTCTACAGTCCCGAGTCCTAGCGCCGCATATATAGGTACGGGCACTCGGGTCCCATGCGGCCTCAACGGACTAGGGCCCAATCATTAGAGATTCATGCACAGACATCAAGATCCTGGCCTAGCCTCGATGGACATGGGCTCGGTCTTAATGGACCTAAGCCTAGGCTCTGGGGATCCAAGCACCGGTACTGGGGATCTATGCATGGACACCTGGGTCCCTCATGCTCGGGCTTGAGTCTACAGAGGATCGTGCCTAGGATTTTTTTTGAAATAAATGGAGCCTTAATCCAATGACGGCTTGAAGAGAGATGTAGTGCACCAGTGTGTTCGAAGTTTTGACGTTGAAGATGTCACACCCCAAACTCCACAGCACGCAACAGCTCTACCTTGGTCAATTAGCTGCGATGTCCCAAGAAGCATCGCCGACCCACGTTCAAACACACAGAGATCAAGCACAACGAAAGTAATAAATAAACAAACCCAGACAGTAACAATATGAGCCAAGGATAGCCATGCATCAATCACCATAATAGAAAATAATTACACATTTTATATTACTATTAAAACCATTTATACATCATATACGAGTACCACAAAAAGATACAAACGATTAACAGCCACTTAGTCAAAAAGGGGTAAGTGGCTAGAGAGGTCAGGCTAAAACTCAAGGAGAGGGCTACAGTCCTAAAAGTAACGGCTCTCCTTACTAGCTATGGACAACAATCAGGGTCGGACGACTCGGAAGAATCATCTAACAACTCCTCGGATGCATCCTCACTAGACCCTGACTCCTCTGAATCCATGGCTTGTGCTCGCTCATCCTCGGAGTTCGGCTCCAACTCTAGGTCAACTTAAAGCTCGAACTCCTCCTCGTCTGATCCCAACTCCGCAACCTCTCTGTCCTCATCTACGTCCTGCTCCACGGCCTCGGGTTCATCCTTCTCCTCATCCATCGGCTCGGGGTCCTCCGCTAGTACATCAGGCTCCTCCTCCATCTCCTCCTCTTGCATAATCCACTCAGGTGTGACCTGAGGATCGATCACCTCACCATCAACTATAACTGGCTGCCTCAACCCAACATCATCAACGGGGACATCAAAGGTCCTGAGGGGATCTCCCTCATTCTCATCGGCATCCCGATGGCACCATACCACGTACTCCTGCACCTAGTAGAAATACTCGCTTACATCCACATATACTACTGATCGATACCTCACAAAAGCCTCCCCATTTCCTGAGGTGTAGGTATTAGTATACTGCCGGATCTACATAGGGATCCCAAAAAGAGGCAGTGGTCTCTCCATCCTCACAGCTGGGAGTCTGAAAAGTTTCGGTTTACACAACCGTGAGACGAATATCAGCGAGTTCAACTCCTAAACCTAGGCTAGGCTAGCATGCAATCTCCTAACCGGAAACAAACATTCCAAACCGTAATACAACAACAATTAAACAATTCTCTGACCCTGCAGGTTAGACATTTCAATATATAATAATCACGGCACATATGTGGCATACTTAGTCACACGTACGCCAAACACATGCTTATGCTCTTCAGTGTTCATATCGCATGCCATACACCGAGTCTCACATACTCGTACACTAGTCCATGCATTTTTATGCATGCAAATGTCGTCAACATGTCATATGCATTTCTCGGTTCACTGGCCCACACTGGCAATTGCTCAATTTATTAATATTTATTACGACTCGAGTCAACAATATTCACGGCTCGGTGCGTCTAGCCTGCTTCAAAGTGCATGAAGCGCAACATCGATTTGGCCCAGTGTCTCTAGTCTGCTTCAAAGTGCATGAGGCGCAACACTGATCTCCTTACGAACCAGAGCCTGCTTCAAAGTGCATGAGGATGGTCGTCTTCCGGACGTACCGAGCATCATCCTGCTTCAAAGTGCATGAGGACGGTATCGACCCGAAGATCACGATCCGAAGGCCCTTAGGTGATCACACAACCCATTATTATCTGAACCCCGCGTAAAACGCTTTAGGGTATTTTAGGTGATCACACGCTCATGGCAAGCACGTATTCTCGCACAATTTCATCATATGCCTCACTCTTGGCATATACAATGCGTGTCCATGTTATGCAGTACCATGCACCACGAGCATCAATATAATTCAAATACTCAATGTCACAACACGTGCTCAATTGGCCCAATTAATACCATGTGGCCTAACGTACGATTCACAAATCAACAATTAATTTCAAGCCAAACATTGGCCAATCGCACTCCACATTAGTCAACCACACAACATGCGACATGGCAGTACACAATCAATCACAATTAAGCACAAATTACGTATAATCAGTCAACCCAAACATACTTGGCGATTTCACCAACGGGTTCCTAAATTGGCCATTTAGTCCAATTATTCTCCCTAATAAATTCTCATTGATCCACTAAATTTTTCCCGATAATAATTTCTATTAATCGGTACACTAATTTCTCTTAGCATGTACTAGTATTTCTAAACCGGTTCAAAAAATGCACTATCAGTCATAATCCGGATTTAGGAATTTTACTCACATAATCCAACTCACGACGACGAGGAACGGCGGCCTATCACTGGTGAACAGTGGAACCGGTGGCGGCGTTCCTGGCGGCGACGTACGAACGGCGGTGTACGAACGGTATGGACTTTGTACGAACACCGTACGGACGGGCGATGAATAGTGACGTATGGACGTCAGAAACATCACAGTGGCAACAGCTGGGCTGATCAGGCTCCGACGCGGCGACGGTGAGGCTCCGGTGCAGCGGCGGTGATGCTCCGGAAGGGAAAAGGGAAAGAAAGAGAGAGAAGGAGAGAGAGAAAGGGGCCGAACAAGGGTGAGGCTAGGGGTTGAGGTGGTCGGTGGTGTGGCACGGTGGCCAGTGGCGACGGTTTGGTGGCCGGCTGCGAGCTTCGACAAGGCTTGCCGAGAGAGAGAAAGAGAGAGAGAAGGCAGTGGAGGGCTGATCTGTAGGGGCTGACCGAATCGAAGGGTGAGGAGAGAGAGAGAGAAGTCCAAGCTGGTCAAATATTAGGGGCTAAGGACGCCAAGTGTCGCCAATCCACGAAAATGACCAAAACGCCCTTAATCTAACAGTCTTAATTAATCCTTATCCAAAAATTGAAGGGTAAAATGGTCTTTGGCCCTTATAATTGATGCTTATCCAAAACAATTAATGCCTTAATTAATTTCCCAAAATTCGGAACCAAAAATAGCCCATGGGCAAAACTGTCATTTTTCCGGTTCTGGGTCGAAGTTCCATTTTTCGCCCGTACCAACCCTAAATGTGCGTGGCCAACATAATGTGGTGTCAGAATCGCGAAATTAGTCACGCAAGCCCTTGAAAATCAACGTCGAAGTTTGAAAGGCAAAATCGTCAATTTTTTTCCAATTTTTTTTCAATTTCTATCGAAATTCCAATTTTTTGTCATAACAACTCATGGTATGTGTGGCCACCTTAAAACGGCATCGGCCTCGAAAAATAACCTCATTTGGCCTCAAAAAGCGACACTGGGGTCCCGAGGGGCAAAATCGTAATTTTCCACCTCCGGACCGAAATTTCAATTTTTAGCCATACTGATCATCACATTGCTCCGCGGCACTCCTTTCTTCTATGGATAATCTCCCTCAACCGATTGCCTACTCAGGTTTTTCTCATCCATAATAGCAGGATTGACTCTGCTATGTGCGCGTTTTGTGGTGATATCCCGGACTCAATAAATCACCTTTTTTTTTAATGCTCCTCTACAAGAAGGTTGGCGGTTTTTTGGGCAACAAATTGCTATATTCCATGGCGTAATCGACCCTGGCTTGAGCATATATTTTGGGCAATGAAGGTTTGTGGAGGACCATCCTTTGCCCACCGTCTTTCCAGATTCTCCTTTGGTGCCCTTTGTCACATAATTTGGACGGAAAGGAACAACTCTATCTTCCGAAACAAGACTATCTTCATTCCGGGTATGCGGAATCATCTTATCAAAGTGGTAAAAGACAAAGTTGCAACCCTTGGAAGAGTTCCAGACACGCCTTTGAACAGAAGACTACAGAGGAGTTGGGGCCTTTCTCCTTCCATCTTTTCTTAGTTCGGTTGTGTTAGGCCTCTTTTGTATAGTGTTCTCTTTTCTTTTCTTTCTTATTTCTAAGGTGACTGTGTTCCCTTGGTTCTAGTCCTTCTGGGACGTGGCTACTCTCTTGTTTTTCCATTGTATTTGGTGTTTTGAAAGTAATATATACCTTACCCTTACCAAAAAAAAAAAACTCCAAACGCGCGTGGCCAGCATAATATGACGTCAGATTCTCAAAAATAGTCTCTTAAGCACTCAAAAATCGACATCGAAATCCGAACCCAATTTCGTGATCAAAACTCGCTAAACTTTCAATTTCAGGGTCTCTCACAAATGAACAGCTATTTAGAGGTTACGTGTATCGACCTAGGGCCATCCATATCGTGATGGTGTCGATCATTGAGAGAATGAGAAATTATCACTAGTTTCTGAGGTCACAATCGTTCGGTTCAAGTTCAGGACTGGTTAGCCACGTGCACTTTCGGTCTTGCAGAATCACCTGCGTTCCTATTGTACATCATTGGTCTTGGCTAAACCCAATCTATTACTTTTTCCTAAGATCGACCCACGTTGGCCCAAAATATTTCCTCAGCGTCTCTTATGATCGGTGTCCATTTCGTGATAGGGTCCCCGGTCCACATACCATTTCCTAGTTAGCCATACCCCATTAGTTAGTATCCCAAGAGTGATCAGCTCTGGGCGAGACTTACTAAAATGAAATGCGAAACAATATCAGTTTTATTGATCTTGGAATTACATCGAAATTCGGGTTATTACATAAGACATTTCTTTTGTGATGGGAAGAACCCTCGTGTGAAATTTTTTGTCGTAGTCAACACCTTTATAAAGTGGAACTGACTACTTACTACTCTACGGTCAGAGATAGAATTCCGGATGGGACATCCCATACGAACAAACAGAACTAAAGTAATAAGATGTTGACTTGAGAAAGAGAAATTATAGAAGGTTGATTGTTACAAGGGACTATATTGAACATGCACTAAAAGTTAATGACCACGTTAAAAAAATTGAAAGTTCAGGGATCACATTGAACATTGGATTAAAGTTTAGGGACTATATTGAACAATTAAAAGTTTAGGGATCAAATTACACGTTGATTTAAAGTTCAGGGACTGTTTGTATCATTTTCCCTTTTCAATAATAATCATGGTAATATATCTTCATAATCTACTAGAAAAGGTAGCGTTTACTTACCAAAAAAAAAGAAAAGGCACAGTTTAGGTTCAATTTAGTTTAATTTTTAAATAGACAATAAAATCTCTTTATACTTTTGTTTGTTTTTTTTGTTTAATTAAGAATATGACGAAATTTGCCTTACAATACTGTTTTTTATTGAAAAGATATTTTAGCAATATAATTAGTCGAGTTTGGATGTCTGCTCAAAACTATAGTTATTTTTCGCATGGGACCCCAAACTTGTCCAGTTGAAATCAACAATCTAATTACGGTCTCTTAGGGTTTGGTTTGATCAGGCATTCGAAACACAACTTGCGTTTTTATGGAGCACATTTTTCATCAAATCCTAAGTATATATTCATTTTTCAACTCTATGTTCCATCAAACTCTAAGCCTAGGTTACGTAGAGCATAGGTTGCTCCCATTTATGTTGAACAAGAAGTAGGATTAGGTAACCTCCTTGTGGAAAGTTTCGTATGATAGGGGATGGATTTGTTTTGAGATAAGACACGATTTTTTAGTTACTTTGAAAATGATATGGATAAGTATAATATGATCAAGACTATGCAAAGTAGGTTAGAGTTTATATCACATGGCATAGTGATTGAACAATGGCAAGATCAGGTGTATACAACCGATAAATGAAGTGATTTCCGTTGGATATTGTAATTTGTGCTGGTCAGTGTACTAAGACAGTCATAAGCATATATCAAAATAAAATATGCATGATATTGATCAAGAAACTGAACCACTCATTGTATAGAACATTCATATATTCCAATGTCACAGTTTTTGCGGACTCCTTATTTTATTTTATTTGAAATCTGCAGAGAAAAGGGGGCTCTCAGGCCAGAGAAACTTGTTCTTCCAAACCATCACATTGGCAATGGATCGACGTACGGAGAAGTGACATGCTCTTTTAACTTGTTTCCACCGTGACTGTAGAGATCTATCTCAACTTTATACACCAAATGCATGGCTCGTGTGAAATTGAGAATTAGCACAAGGAGTTGACGGGGCAGGATGGTCGGACGGCATAGCCCTTCGTTAATGTCCTTCCACGCATTGGCTGCCTGCTTACGGAGTTCATCCTTAGCCTCTTCCTCCGTAACTCCGTATTGTTTCATGAAGCACTCCACTGAAGATGCCCCATGACCTCTCTCTTGCTCAATCTGTAAACAAATATCTCGTGTAAATTATTTTTTTCTCCTACAGATAAAATAAATTGGACAAAATTTGGATGAATTAATGTTGTTCGCTGGTATAGCTTTTATATACCTTGTGTCCGGCGATGTCATTCATGAGCCGAGCTACTACTTTCATAGCCTTCACCATCTTGGGGTCGCTGTACATCACCCAGTCAAAAGCATCTTTTATTACAATATCTCCCATTCCCAGAAAAGACGTCACCAGTAGCAATTCAAGACCAGAGTTTGCTAGTGCATTGGGCATGTACTCCTCCATCGTCGGTACGTGGTTTTGGTGGAACCATTTGGCTTCGGTGAAGTACGCTCTCACTAGCTTTTTCATCTGAGGATTCATTCTCAAACACAAAGCTACGTCAATAGTCGAACTTTAATGTATTTGGTGGACATGGTAAAAATCGCAATTGATTAATATAACCTCAAATGGCTTACCACTTCTTTTCCATAGAAAAGGCGCTTTGATCGTCCCTTTCTAGTCAACTCATAGCCAATTTCATCGTACAAATCAAGAACCATCTGTCGCGACCGAACTCCCAGTGCTTTTCGAATGACATGCGAAACACAAGAGAGGCTCGCCTGGTACGTAGTAAGTCTAGGTTCAGGACTTAACTCGGGCTCTCCCAAGCCCATATCATATCGCGACTTAGGGTTTAAATATTTAACATGCAAATGGTTTATAACAAGGAGTCGCCACTAATCGATTTGAGGTGGGTCGATTAGAAACCCAAATAAGGTGACGGGAGAATCACCCTATTCCTGCGAACTAGAGATTAACTGAATTCGGGGACTTTGTTACATTAGTTGGATAACTAATGCCCTTTCGGTACCTTCCTACCCTGTCCATTTTCTAAAACATTTGTCAAGCAGTTTGGATTGATTTTAGGACCTTTCTCCTAACATGTGAGGTAATCAAGCGAGTGCATAATCAAAAACGATTAGCAGTCATGCAGGCTATGGTTCTAGCCCTAACTAAGCTAGATGACATTCAAAACACAACAACTCATGCAATTCTGTTAAAAACATACATAATAACAACACCACGGTAATAAAAATAATATGCAAAGTCCTGCCGCGCGACCTCAGGCTTGTCTAATTTAAATAAGCCAACAGCATGCATAATAATACAATAAAGGATTAAAACACTCCGATAAGTCACATAAAAAAATTTCTCTTTTTTTAAAAAAAAATTTCTTTTAATTTTTTAAATTTTTTTTAAAAAAATTCGAGATAAAAAAACGAAATAAAAAAAGAAAAAGAAAATATTTTTTTAAAGAAATTTTTATTTTTTATTTTTTTAAAATTTTTAAATTTTTTTAAAATTAAAAAAACTAAATACGGATAAAGAAAAGAAAGGAAAAGAAAAACATTTTTTAGATTTTTTAAATTTTTTTTAATAATTATTATTTTTTAAATATAATATAATATAATATAAGCCGGTCGGGTCGAGTCCGACCCAGGTCAACGGACCCGACCCATCGCGTTGACTCGGGTCGAATTTCCATATCCGAATCGGGTCAGGGGTCACCTCGGATCATTGACCCGGGTACGGGTCGGATCGGACCCGGTTAGGGCCTGGTCCGACGGATGAGGAAAAAATTGGGCCGGTTCGGCCGAGTCGAATCGGCCCGATTTTCTTGTAGATCGATCAAACCGGTCCATAGACCGGTCTAAGAACAGCTCCCGCGTGACTGGGCACGCGGGAGCCTCACCGACGAAATCTGGCGACTTCGCCGGATGACCCAGGCCACCCACGGCCTGGGTCTTCAACCCACAGTCCCAACTCACCTTTTTCGACGACTGGGTTTGTCATCCGGCTGTTTGGTCACCGGCCAGCTGCCAAAAATAAACCAGCCTCTTTGAGGCATTTCATCGAGCAGGTGGGGGGTGCAGCCAAAATCGAGAGTTCTGGATCTCCTTCGATGACCCGGTCGACTCCAACAATTTCGGTCCACTTCAGAAGGTGAGCAGGGACCGGGACCGACGTCGGTATGGGCCGGGATTCGCGCGAGACGGCCGGCGCGAGTCTCGGCCCAACCACACCAAAAAACAGTGGAAAACAAGGGCGGTCGGGGCCGGGAGAGGCTCACCAGTCAACGGCGCGTTTTGGGGGGTCTCCAGTTGCTCTGGGGACGATGGCGACGCTGCTGGTTCTCCTTCTCGCCCAGGTGAGCTCTCGGTTCGTTCTCTCTCTCCCTATTCTCTCTCCTCTCTCTCTCTGTTCTAATTTTTCCAAAGATCGCCGACCGTCTCTCTCTCTCTTTTTGTCTTTTATAGCCAACGACGACGAGCCTGGGCCCGGCCGCGTCGGCGTGACAATGGCCTGCACCGGCCTACGCCACCCCACGACTTTCGTGGCTTTGGCAGGCCGGTGCACAGTTGGGGGGGCCGCTCTATGCGCAGAGATAGAGAGGAGAAGGAGAGAAAGAGAGAGACCGGAAAACGGATGGAGAAGGGACTAGCCTTAATAGCCAGTCCCTGTGGCGTGCTGCCCCAGCCCTGCTCTAGCGAGATAAGGACGGGGCGGCCGCGCTCTGCCGTTCGTCACTCTGCAGCCGCAATAGAGGAGAACAGGGGAAAGATAGAGACGGCTCCGGGAAGAAGAAGAGATGAGGGGGCTGGGCTGAGCTAGGCCCAATTGCGCGCAAGGGGAAAAGAAGAAAAGAAAGAAAAAAAAAAAAGAAAATGGGCTGGGCCCGTGCGGGAAGGGGGAGAAAAGAAAAAGGGAAAGGGAGCGGGCCAAAGGGGAGCTGGGCCGAGCGGGGAGAAAGAAAGAGAAAAAGAAAAGGGCCGGGTCAGCCTAGCCCCGACCCGGCCTGACTCGACTTTTTTTTTTAAGTTAATTTTAAATTCAAATTTTTTGAAAGTTCTAATAGACCCTATTAATGCAAAATATGCCTAATTTCTATATGCAATGCATTTAAATAGAAATATTTTTTGTTTCATTTAATTCCTAAATTTTGTGTAATTAATTTTGGGTAAATTAAAATAAGTGTCAACAGCTACCCCTCTTTGAAGGTGAGCTCGCAGAGTTTGAGCTCGCAGAGGTTACGTTCAAAGATAAGATGACACCTAAATTTGTCCCGTGCATGCTCAATGAATGTTATTTTTGGCGAGACTGTGAGTCTCATTTTTTATGCGATAAAATGATGCGTGCTAAAGCAAATAAAAACATAGCAGGAGCTACTTACCTTACCGAAGGATAGAGTAATTCTAGATAGTTGATATTGTATGTCGAGGACCCGAACCTATCTTCAGTCGCCTTGACCGGAGGGAATGCTTTGTCTAGGACTTGAACCTTTCTTCGGTCGCCTTCACGAGGGTTGCTTTTGTCTAGGACCCGAACCTTTCTTCGATCGCCTTGACTGATTAGATTTTGTTTGTCTAGGACCCAAACCTTTCTTCGGTCGCCTTGACTGACTGGATTTTGTTTATCTAGGACCCGAATCTTTCTTCGGTCACCTTGACTGACTGGATTTTGTTTGTCTAGGACCTGAACATTTCTTCGGTCGCCTTGACTAACTGGATTTTGTTTGTCAAAGTACCTGGGGATCTTCACCCGAGGACTTGATGATTTGTCTAGTAGGTCCTCACCAGCGGGTCTTAAAAAATTCAAACGATGAGCACCTAGGGGTCCTTGCTCGAGAATTTGATGGTTTGCCTGGTGAATCCTCGCCAGCAGGTCTTGAAAAGGCTTAAATAATGAGTACATGGGGGTCTTCGTCCGAGGATTTGATGGTTTGCCTGGTGGGTCCTCGCCAGCAAGTCTTAGAAAAGCTCAAACGATGAGGACCTGGGGGTCCTTGCCCGAGGATTTGTTAGTTTGCCCGGTAGGTCTTCGCCAGCAGGTCTTGAAAAAGCTCAAACGATGAGCACCTAGGGGTCCTCGCCCGATGATTTGATGGTTTGTCTGGTGGGTCCTTGCCAACAGGTCTTGAAAAACTCAAACAATGAGCACCTGGAGGTCTTCGCCTGAGGATTTGTTGGTTTGCCTGGTGGGTCCTCGCCAGTAAGTTTTGAAAAACTCAAACAATGAGCACCTGGGGGTCCTCGCCCAAGGATTTGATGGTTTGCCTGGTGGGTTCTCACCAGCAGGTCTTGAAAAGGCTCAAACGATGAGCACCTGAGGGTCCTCGCTCGAGGATTTGATGTGAACAGAGTGAGTCAGTTCCGTGCTCAAAAGGGTGAACAGAGGGGTTAGTCCAATGTTCAAAGGGTACCATAACAATTGTAGGTACATGGATTTTTGAAACTAAGCATGGGTAGAATATACTTACCTGGATACGTTCCTGTCTCTTAAAAGCATGTCTCCTGTCAGACAAGTTTTTTGTACAAACACATATGCATTCATCGGAGAAATAAACAACTGAGGCTATTCTAGAATGTCATACGAAATATCTTGACCAACTAGTCAAGATGCTTCTCTTTTTCAAAGAAACACTCGATTTATCTTCTGGGTAGTTTGAAAAGAAATCTGATGATTTTGGGACCGAGCAAAGGGTAGAATGTACTTACTTGGCACGTTCCCGGAGGTTTGATGTATCATCTGCTGAATAACCAACCTTTTTCGGGGCATCTCTCTTGGGATGATAATAAGGGCTTATCCAAAGCCCGAATTTTTGTATTCTATTACTGGAGATTAAAACTCTGAGCTGTCAAAAATGATTAGCACAAAATATGCATGCATTCATCAAGGATAGATAAGCTGGGCTATTCTAAAGTGTGCATTTGAAAGTCATACATGGTGATTTTACCATGTTTGCATCACCAAAAATCCACCAAGGGTTAATCAAGATAATTTTTTTGCAAGGTGGACTTTTCGAGATGCTGAACGAGGGACTTTCAGTCAGAAAGGACTTTCCGCTCGCTCTCATTAAAAAGGATTGTTTGTCCCATCCATTAATGCAGAAACATCGAAAACACTCAATCTGACCGTTATCACATCAACAAAGGTCTGAGTTTTCTCGCAAGCGGTGCGATATTGCCAATCTGAGAGGTCTTCTTCAGGGTCGTAATGTAGGCTTGGTCAATGACTTAACAAAAGAGACTGTCCTAGTCAAGGCCATGAAAGGAAATATTCTGCAATTATCTCCAGGTTTACAATTCAAGAACCCTGCAAAAAGAGATAAAAATAGTCTTGCTCGCATTTCCTCGAGCGTTGTTTATAAACATTTGAAATTCCACGTTAATTCAAGTGCCCCAGTCAGAAGAGACTTCATTAGGGATGTAACGTGCGCTTGGTTTATAGGTTGAGGAACAAAACGATCGTTGGGCTCAAAAATGTGTGTAAGAGTAAGAATTGGTGATCCTCTTGACATTGTCACCAGTCTTCTTCTCCACCATCAGTATCCTTTTGGAAGACTCCCCAGGTAATCTTGTGTTTTAGCATCTTTAACAACTTTTTCTTGAGAAGCTTCTGTGTCAAGCATTTTCTTGGATACCATTTTATCTGTCATGTAGCAGATCTTTGCCAAGACAGAGTTCCTAAAGTAGGAATTTGTATCAAAGGAGAACTCAAGTCTAAATCCTTTGGGTTTGTCTATTCTCCACCACTTAACAACTTTGAGGTATTTGAGAGCACTTTATCATGCTCAGAGATCTCCTCAACTAAAACTTCATCGTTTTTCATAGCAGCTACCTAGAAATTAGGGACTCCTTTTTCTTCATTTTTTTCATCGTGTTTCTTCTTCTCCTTTTCTTTTTGTTTGTTTTTTATTCATGGGCGTTGGCTTTGCTTTTACCAGGCACACTACTTTTTCATGCCCCTATTTTTCAGCATTTTTTTGCTGTTCTTTTGATGTTGTCAAGACTAGCCTAAACAAAGTTGAACAGAACGATGTTTTTAGGCTCTTGGAGTCTTTATCTTCATTCGGTACTTGAGACCGTGATGCTCAAACTGTGGTGACTTTTGCCTTGCCCCGGTGTAAGAGATTATCACCAATTGGGTTCGTACGAAATGAAATTGTTGGCTCAATTGGGCTAGCAAGGGATATAACTGTATGGGATAGAAAAAGAATTACTCTTCGTCATTCTAGGGCGTTTAGATTAACGTGAAAGTTCATCTGCAATAAAAACACTCAAAGATTAATGCAAGTGAGAGTAAGAAAATTTCTATTTGTCTTTTCACCTTATGCGAGCTATTACAGCTGATGATCCTAAAAAGTTTTAGATATTACAAACTCCTCATCCTTCTTGTCTTGCTCAGTGAAAACATCACTGTTATCAATATTGGCATTTTGGGCAGGCATTAATTTGCTACTTCTCTCTTGACAAAGCCCTCTTAGCCTCAGCTGTCCAGCCGTCGATAGTATGCTTGTTTTAGAGGACTCTATCGAGGACCATCGGACTCTTCTTGTGATGTGATTTACCTCAAGCTGCCCCAATATGGGGTAGTTCTTGACAGAGGTAATTTGAAAAGAACCTCCAAGTGTATGGGCTCAAAATGGTCAAGCAAAAGATCGATGGTAGTGTATGGGGTAAAGAAATGAACTGCCTCTTGTCATTTTGGCTATCGTATCTTATGCGAGAAATTCCTTTACCTCGTAGAAATGAAACTTCATCACTCATTTTGCAAGAGTTTGGTACGTGAAAATATGTATATACCAAGGATTGCCTCTCATCATCCTGACACACCTCGTTCAATACACCAGAGCAATTCAACACTTGTCAAATTGTCAAAATTTTCACAAGGAATTGGTGAATTAAACAGGTAAAATTATCATGCAAAATTCTTTTCAAAAGACATGCGATGCACTTGGAGAAATGTTAAGCATTCACTTGCTTTAACATGCTTCCTTTTTCTCTATTTTCATTGTACTCTTATGAGAAGAGTTTTTAGGGAAAGAGATACTTACCTGTGTTGTGACAGTGAAGCATATCTGCAAGGTAATAAGAAAGATTGTGTTAATGAATGGCTTTTTAAGGGATAAGAATTAGAAACGATACAACATTACCCTTCGTGATTCTATTCATTGGAGATTCAACTGACAACTCCTTGAGTTTTCTCAAATGTCGATAATTCCCTCCTGACAAAAACATAAGCTTATGTTAGAAGTGAGATGAATGAGGGTAAATTGAGAACGATACAGATTACCCTTCTTCCATTTTGCCTTTAGAGCTAGCAGAGTCTTTTCTCCTCTTTACTTTGTTTAGCCTTCTCTGTCTCAGTCTGCTCCTCCCTACACTTGGTCTCGAAGCTCGAATGAGATCTTCTATAATTAGGGGTGCCTCAAACTGGAAAGTCCTATTGTCGGCGCATGCTGTGCCAATGCAGTTCTGGCATGCTAAGGCATTTCTCGAAAATCCTCTGATTCCCAACATGCACAGGGCATGTATAATTGCTTGTATGGGGATCTTCGTAGCAAAACTAATCTCTACTTTAAAGGTCTTTGACGGACGTGGGCATGACTGCCATCGAACCTCCGTGGTTGTCACGATCAGCTTTTGATGCCATTTTGTCATATGCAAAGTCCTTTCCAGGTGTTTACACCATGAGTGTTCTTTACTCAATTTCATCCTATGTAAAAGGAAAAGACATGTCATTTCTATACTAAAGTAAATGAACTTTAGAAATGAAATACACCCCTTTTTTTGGACTGGGGGCTTGCATGCCCCTTAGTCTACTTTCCCAATTAAGTATTTTTTCGTTGTGTTTCATTCGAGAAGTCCCAACATTGGTGTTCTATCTGGCTTGCTAGCACGTCAAAGTCTAGCATGTTTCCTGGTTCATTATCCTCGATTTTTGTACGAGATGATGTTTTGCTTATCATGGAGTCAAGGAATGCTTAGCGTTCTCTTTGACTTTCTGGGGCTGATATCACCTACTAGTAGTAATGAAATCTGCCCCATGTTTCATCTGAAGATTAAATGATCTTCGCTTGGACTGCCCGTATTAGATTAATTGGTCCGCTAGCCTCACCAGGGTCTGATGTGCTCTTTAGCTTGTGTCATTTCCAAATGTCCCTTTTGTAATAACAAATAAAAAGGAGTATGCTCTAAAAAATGAAGTGAATGAGTTAGAAAAACAAACATGGCTGTGAGCATGCATGTTTTTTTTACCGCCGTTCTTTTTTATTCTTTTGAAAAATGACAAAACGTTTATTTTATTTTCAAAAGCTTAGAAATGAGGAAGCATGAGGAAGCCCGGGTCTCAGAACACTTTCCTTTACATGGCTGGATATCATCAATAGGCCGATTTGGGATACTTCTTCAGGCTCTCAAAACAAAACATTTGTAATTCTTTTGAATAATTCAGGTGAATTGTATTTGTTGGAATGGAAATTACAGTACTGAAATTCCAAGCACAATCACAAATTCAGAAAACTGAATCTTAGAAAATAGCTGAGACTTTAGAAAGCAAGAAAAGCTCCCACATGGGAGTATTCAAACTATTAAATATGCATTTATTCTAAGGGACGGAAATTGAGTCTTCAGTTTACTCAATGACGACATCTGCGCCTCCTGCTTGCTTGGATGGTGCGTTGCGAAATGAAAACATCTTTGCATCCAATAATTTCTAGACCTTATTTTTCAGGACCACACAGTCATCGACGGAATGTCCCGTTTCACCTAAATGATAATCACACGCCTTGGAGGGGTCGTAATTGAGGAAATGCTTAGGATTTTCACGTTTTGGCTCTTTAGCAAGCAATATCTTTTCCAAGAGAATAGGCAGGATTTGAGACATAGGCAAAGGAAGTGGCGTGAACTGCTTTTTGTTGTTTCGCCTTTGGGGCGACTTGCGGCCTGAGGCCGGTTGCCGTCCACTGCTCATCTGAACCATTGGGGAAGGACGAACGGTTTGGGTGTATGCAACATCCGCATCTATCAGGGGTTCTTTCTCATTCTTCATGTCGAGTTTCTTGCTTGTGGAAGTGGGTCTATGAACCACCCTTCACGTAATCCCATCTCAATTCATTCGTCCACAGGAATAAGACGATTAAGGGATTCAGCAGCAGCACCAACCAGTCGGTGTTTGTATTCGTACGGAAGTGACTTTATGAACAACTTTACTTGTTCATGATCAATGAGTTGTGGGGTAACCTGGGCGGCCAAGTTTCTCCATCTGGTGGCGTACTCCTCGAAGGACTCACTCTTCTTCTTTTCAGTGCGCTCCAGATTATCACAAGTGAAAGTGACATCGAGGTTGAATTGATACTGCTTGAGAAATGCATCAACAGCATCATTCCACGATTTAAAAGCATCCACATTTTTTGACATATACCATGTCAAAGCTGGCCCTGTCAAACTTGCTTGAAAAATCTAAAACATGAGGGGTTCATTATCAACGTATTGAGTCATCCGCATATGATACATGTGCAAATGATATCTAGGGCATGAAGTACCATCATACTTCTCAAATTCCGGCATTTTGAACTTTTCTGGTACTTTGACCCATTTGTATATAGACAAGTCAAGTGGAACAGCATGCTGTGAGCCTTGTAGCTGTTTCAGCATCTCCTCGACTTTTGCAAGACGTTTATCGTGCTCTGTCATCGGTGCAGCTTCAGGTTTAGGCTCCTTAACAGCAAGGGGAAGCGGATCATCCTCTAGCAGAGGCATTTTGCTATCCTAGCGGAGGCTTTGTCTTTTCCAATGGACGGTGGTGATAACACCACCTCAACTACTGCAGGCATGGGCATGAGCTTATCCTGAATGGATTCCACTTGCTTTGTGAGATTTTGGATTACATTGAGGACCGGCTTCATTTCGTTCTCCATAGTATTAAGACGGACGTTTTCTTCGGCCATTTTTTAACTACCTAAGAAAACGTTAAAATAAATGAGTATAATGCCTAATAAATAATCATTTTATGATATAGGCATATTATTATTACATAATTTCTTCATTTGCAAAGAAAAAAGAAGAAAAAAGGATTTTTATTAATATCAACATTACAGGTGGCGTCCTCGGGGTTTAAACCCCGGTTGCCTCGGACCGTTACGCCTCATCCCTGGATACCACTGGGCCGAAGGCTGCAGTGGTGTCACAAAAGGACAAAAAATTTTATTTAAAGCATAAAAAGTGGACCGAGTCATATTAACATTAGTACAATCCAAAAATACTTTTAAGCACAAAAACCAAAACCCCTAAACATAATTACTATGAGAATATAAAAGATAGGAGGTTTTAACAAAAAGGACGTCTTTCCCAAATACTCATTCCATAGACAATGGGGAATCTATAGTCTCTTAGAGCTGCTTATTTTCATGGACAAGTTCCACAATAAATGTATTCCTTGTCTATAGACTGTAATCAACGAGTGGTTTAACAGTAACAAATCAATTGAATAAGTAGACTGTATAATAAAATGAAAAGGGATAGAATATATACCTTTCTTTGAACCATGGCAATCACAACGACATACATATGAGGAGTGAGGCTCGATTTCTATCTAGGCTGGCTTAGCAAAGTGAAATTAAAAGGGTGCCTGACCATCGTAGTCTCGCGTTGGTGTCAAGTCCTTTTAACTTCGGCCAAATCGAAAGAAATATCTTATAGTCACGCGAATAGCGGCTAAAGATATTTCTTTACGATTTTTAGAAATAAATTTCGGGGAAAAGAAAGGCAACCTTTACATTGTGGGCTCGCGTTCGAGGTCGTATCTTTCTTAACACCATCATAAAATGTCCTATCACGGCCTAGGTCCGGCAGCGTGGTTATGTGTGCAACAGTGTAGTGCTAAATCATTAAAGTATACACAACAATTTACAACAAATCAATTCGAACCTGCAAGAACAAATAACACCTTACTGCTAGGGTCATACCTGGAGTCCTTGCTGCTAAACAAAAATTATTTTGAACAGGGTAAAAATTTGGCTTAAGTCCACTTTTAAAAACGCAAGTCCCCAGTGGAGTCGCCAGTCTGTCGCGACCAAACTCCCGAGCCTTTTCGAATGACATAAGAAACACAAGAGGGGCTCGCTTGGTACGTACTAAGTCTAGGTTCAGGACTTAACTCGGGCTCTCCTAAGCCTATATCATATCGCGACTTAGGGTTTAAATATTTAACATGCAAATGGTTTATACCAAGGAGTCGCCACTAATCAATTTGAGGTGGGTCGATTAGAAACTCAAATAAGATGACGGGAGAATCACCCTATTCCTGCGAACCAGAGATTAACTGAATTCGGGGACTTTGTTACATTAATTGGATAACTAATGCCCTTTCGGTACCTTTCTACCCTGTCCATTTTTTAAAACATTTGTCAAGCAGTTTGGATTGATTTAAGGACCTTTCTCATAACATGTGAGGTGATCAAGCGAGTGCATAATCAGAAACGATTAGCAGTCATGTAGGCTACAGTTTTAGCCCTAACTAAGTCAGATGACATTCAAAACACAACAACTCATGCAATTCTGTTAAAAACATATATAATAACAACACCACGGTAATAAAACTAATATGCAAAGTATTGCTGCGCGACCTTAGGCTTGTCTAATTTAAATAAGCCAACAGCATGCATAGTAATACAATAAAGGATTAAAACACTCCGATAAGTCACATAAAAAAAAATTTCTCTTTTTTTTCAAAATTTTTTTGAATTTTTTAAATTTTTTTCGAGCTAAAAAAACGAAATAAAAAAAGAAAAAGAAAATATTTTTTAAAGAAATTTTTAATTTTTAATTTTTTTTAAAATTTTTTTAATTTTTTTTTAAAAAAATTAATTTTTTTTAAAATTTTTAAATTTTTTTAAAATTAAAAAAACTAAATACGGATAAAGAAAAGAAAAAAAACCTTTTTTTAAAAAAATTTAATTTTTTAAATTTTTTTAATTATTATTTTTAAAATTAAATTAAATTAAATTAAAAATATAATATAATATAATATAATATAATATAATATAATATAAACCAGTTGGGTTGGGTCCAACTCGGATCAATGGACCCAACCCATCGCGTTGACCCAGGTCGAATTTCCAGATCCGAACCAGGTCAAGGGTCATCTCGGGTCATTGACCCGGGTACGGACTGGATCGGGCCCGGTTAGGGCCCGGTCCGACGGATGAGGACAAAATTGGGCTTGTTCGACTGGGTCAAACCTGCCCAATTTGCTTGCAGACTGGTCTGCAAACTGGTCAAACCGGCCCATAGACCGATCTAAGAACGGCTCCCGCGTGACTGGGCACGCGGGACCCTCACCGACGAAATTCGGCGACTTCGCCGGATGACCTAGGCCACCCACAACCCACAACCCCAACTCACCTTTTCCGACGACTGGGTTCGCCGTCCGGCTATTTGGTCACCGGCCGGCGGCCAAAAACAAACCAGCCTCTTTTAGGCATTTTATCGAGCAGGTGGGGGGTGCAGCCAAAATCGAGAGTTCTGGACCTCCTCTGGTGACCCAGTCAACTCCAACGGTTTCGATCCACTTTAGAAGGTGAGCATGGACCAGGACCGACGTCGGTATGGGCTAGGATTCACGCGAGACGGCCGGCGCGAGTCCCGGCCCAACCGTACCAAAAAATAGGGGAAAACAGGGGCGGTCACGGCCGGGAGAGGCTCACCAATCGACGACGCATTCTAGGGGGTCTCCGACTGCTTCGGGGACGATGGCGACGCTGCTGGTTCTCCTTCTCGCCTAGGTGAGCTCTCGGTTCGTTCTCTCTCTCCTCTCTCTCTGTTCTGATTTTTCCAAAGATCGCCGACCGTCTCTCTCTCTCTCTTTTTGTCTTTTATAGCTGATGACGACGAGCCTGGGCCCGGCCGCATCGACGTGACGATGGCCTGTACCAGCCTATGCCACCCCACGACTTTCATGGCTTTGGTAGGCCGGTGCAGAGTTGGGGGGGCACTCTATGTGCAGAGACAGAGAGGAAAAAGAGAGAAAGAGAGAGACCGGAAAACGGGGGAGAAGGGACTGGCCTTAATGGCCAGTCCCTGTGGCGTGCTGCACCAACCCTGCTCTGGCGAGATAGGGATGGGGTGGCCGCGCTCTGCCGTTTGTCACTCTGTAGCTACAACAGAGGAGAACAGGGGAGAGACAGAGTGGCTCGGGGAAGAAGAAGAGAGGAGGGGGCTGGGCCAGGCCAGGCCCAGTTGCGCACAGGAGGAAAAGAAGAGAAGAAAGAAAAAAAAAAGAAGAAAATAGGCTGGGCCCGTGCGGGAAGGGGGAGAAAAGATAAAGGGAAAGGGAGCGGGCCGAGGGGGAGCTGGGCTGCGCGGGGAGAAAGAAAGAGAAAAAGAAAAGGGCCGAGTCAGCCTAGCCCCGACCCGGCCCGACTCGACTTTTTTTTTTAAACTTAATTTTAAATTCAAATTTTTTGAAAGTTCTAATAGACCCTAGTAATGCAAAATATGCCTAATTTTTATATGCAATGCATTTAAATAGAAATATTTTTTGTTTTAGGAATTAAATGAATTTAACTCCTAAATTTTGTGTAATTAATTTTGGACAAATTAAAATAGGTGTCAACACCATCTTATAACAAGCTTGCATGTGCTTTGGCAATCCGTCTTTGCATTCAACATCCCACCTGTTTTCATGTTTAGAAAATATCACACTTGGCCCTAATTAACAGTTGATCAAATTAGAATAAGTAAGTTTAGAGTTGCTAAACTGAGAAAAGCATCCGAGTGCGAATTGTACCTGTCAATTGCTTTCGTGAAGAGTTCTAGTTCTTTGAATGTGCCATAGTTATCATACATGTCGTCGATAATGGAAACCGCGAGGGTCACTTTGATTAGTATTTCCCTAGCGACGTCATACTCCGGCTCGAAATAAACTCCCTACATCCAGATATAAGCCTCCACAAGCCTATCTCTAGTAAATGGGAACTTCTTTTCTACATCTAAATCCTTCCACCACCTATAGTATCTCAACAAATCCTATTTAAGGCAAACACTTCATTGATAGGATTAGATAAAGTATTCTAGGCCGATGAGCCAAAGAGGTTAACACTCCTGGTCACTTTTACAACCGATCCTTAGTTCCGGATAAATTGTAATTGTATGAATCAATCTATGACGGTTTGGTGTTCTTAGAACACCTAGCTACTTCAGACATGCCATCATGAAGCTAACCTTGTAAGGTTGCCGAGTTCCTTCCGGTGTTGCTCTTGCAATAAGTTGAAGTCAAGTTTAGCGAAGGATAGCAGGGCTTCAATCTGTGAAGGCTCCTCTTGGTAGAGGGCAATGTAACGCCTTGCCTCTAGCCTTGGTATTCCGTTGTGGATTGGTTGGTTTAGGGCATGACTCACTTGCTTTTTGAGATTAGGGCTTGCTTTTCCTTTATCAATTGACTCGAGGTGAGTTATAGTAAAAGCAAGTGCATCATTCAAAATATCATCGCCATGAAACCCCATATGGCAAGCCTCAAATAGACTTAGTAGTCCCTGCACATCGGCGACAAGTGATTCACTGAAATTCCCTTTGTTGTCCTTGAACTTGCTAAAGATTTCTGAATGACCAAACGAAAGTGGGGAAAGATGCTATCATGAGATAATGTGAAAAAGATCATGTTCAACATCTAGATAAATTTGAAACGATTGAAAAAATGACGCATTAAACAAAGAAATTAGAAGAAAGGATTATTCACCTTTCAAAGCGAGAAAATTTGAAGAACTCAGGATACGAAAATTGTATAGAGAAAAAGTTGACTAAGAAACAAATCAAAGCAGGAGTGAACTAAACATGTTAGTGATATTATGTGTTCTAATCAATCAAATGGACTATAGCCTGGTATCTACAATATAATTTCGCCAACTAATCAATCAATGAGAAATAGAACGTTACATACCACTTGAAATTGTGTAACCTTGTTGTCGCAACAATCGAAAGAGAAGAGCGACCGTGTGTAGGTCGTCGTCATTGCCGCAATGAAATTTAAAATAGCTCCTGTGGATTTGTTCCAACTGCTGATCAATCTCAATTTCAAAATGGTAGGCAATTCCTAAGCGTTGGAGTTGATCGATCAAGTTCAACTTCTGCGAAGGCTTATCCATAGCATCTGTCAACATCTTCCTCACTTCTCCTTTCAATCTCTTGATTCGATCCTCTGCTATGGCTTGAGAACTCTGCAATAAATATAAAATTGAAAGCTCAAAAAAAATCAGCCGAAAACGACAAGAATTTAGTAAGAATGCGAGAAATACGTTAGGTTGCCTACAACCATATTGACCACGATAAATGTAACAGTCTGAATTTTCAATCATTTTCCCTAGATTTAAGAAATGAATTTTGACCAATGCACTTATAGTGAGATCTCATCCGGAACCGCGCATTCACGAGATGGTAACCTTAAGGGTAGGGCTATAATGGGATTGAGTTCGCACGACCAAAGAACTCGACCTTGATTCGACCTTCGACCATAAGGATTGTCAAGGGAATGTTTTGGGCTAACAGAGATCGGTCTACTTGATTGATCGTGTCCAAAGGGAACTAGCGACAGACCCTCGCAATTATATGATAATCGAGATCGTCCTAGGTAGGGCAAACTTAAACATGATTTGACTTAGTATCGGTCACGGGTCGAGAGCGCATAATCCCAATGCACCCATTAGCCAGAGATAAGCTATAGTCACGATTGTTCGATTTTAGTCATTTCTTGGAATTCGAGCCCGGGAATCAAAAATTTTGTAAGTGACAATTTTGAGCGGCCGATGACGTTTTTGGCTTGGCCAACCTTGGGGCCACCCATTTCTGCAAAAAATGGATTTCGGTTCGGGATCGGAAAAATTACGATTTTGCCCCTCGGGACACCAACGTTGATTTTGAGCCCCTATGAGATTATTTTTCGAGGCTGATGATATTTTGGGGTGGCCATGCACATTTAGAGTCGTTACGGTCAAAATTGGAATTTTGGCTCAGAAGCGAAAAATAATATTATTTTATTCTCAATGCTTTGCAGTTGATTTTCGAAGGTTTAAGAAGCTATTTTCACAATTCCGACGCCATATTATGTTGGCCACGCATATTTAGAGTTGATTTGGACAAAAATTAGAATTTCGCCTCAGGATCGGAAAAATGACCATTTTGCCCCTAGACCATTTTCAGTTCCGAATTTTGGGATATTTTTGGATTGATCAGGTCTGAAAAATCAGCTCAATTATTGGACAATTGACCTCTTTGCCCCTCAATTATTGGATTAGGTTGAATTTAGGCCATTGCATCAAGGGCAAAATGGAAAATCGTGTAGGATCGCGACACGTGTCACCCCACCAGCCCACATATTTGACTAAATGGACTCTCTCTCTCTCTCCTCCTCCCTCATTTGGCTAGAACCCCTCATGATCAACCCCTCATCTCCCATTTTCTCCCTCTTTCTCTCTCGAAATTCTCTCTTTTTCTCTTGATTTCTCGCTGTAATCGTCGTCGCCGGAGGAGCACTGCTGGCCGTCGTTGCTGCTGCTGCCTCATCCAACCACCACCCACTAGCAATACCGCCCCACCTTGCCTCTCTTTCTCTCTTTTTCCCCGTTCGACACAAGGAACCGCCATGTACCACTGCTTGGAGGCTGATCGCCGCCGCGCCGGAGCTCAAACGACCAAGCTGCTACCACCGGGAAGCCTCAGCAGTCCATACGTCGTCGTACGTCGCCGTTCGAACGGCGTCCCTGTATAGTGTCCGTACAGCCGTACATACGGGGTGTCCGTACACCGGCGTCTGTACGACGCCGCTGGCGACGCTGTTGCTGTTGCCGCTGCTGATCCGCTGTCCCCGCCCCTATCTAGCTGAGTGTCCTGTTTTTATAGGGTAAGTGTCTTCCCCAAAAATTACCTAAGACCTCGGGTATTTCTAGGCTCGTTTAGGACTCGATTTAGGTACAATTTGTGGCTGTTTTAGGGACTGTTTTGAGACTGAATTAGTGGCTGGTATTCGGGTTGTTGTGGACTGATTTGGCGATGAAATTTCGAGGTTTAGGAGGCTGAGTTAGGGCTGTGATGTTGAGGACTAATCGGGAATTAAATGTGTGATTGATTGGAATTATTGTGGCTTAATTGGGCTGAACTGAATGATCGTGCTGGTAGTGTTTGGGGACTGATTATGGATTAGTATTGTGCCATGTGTGTGTGTGGCCGTGAAGTGTAGTAATGTGTCGGGGTGTGCATTGGATTCGCGTGTTAAATATGTGTGATCGTGTGGTGTTCGTGTGACAAGAACGTGTGTTTGTGAAGTGTACGTGAGATGTGAATTGGTGCATGGCTATGTATGTGCGTGAGGTGTGTATATTTGGCCGTACGATTATTGGCTGTGTGTAAGCGTAGTTTGAGTGGAATGACGATATGGAAATGTGGAATTGGTTGGAAAGAATCCGTCCCGAGGCGTGTACGTTTACGCGGGACGATGTCGTCCCTAACGAGGTGACGATGCCCGACCCGATGGGGTGGCGATGCCTGACGTGGTCAAAAGACCGTTGGCTTGATGCGTTTTACGCGAGCGCGGTAGAAGGAAAGTGTGTGTAGGATTCCATCCTGAGGCGTGTTCGTTTACGTGGGACGATGCCGTCCCTGACGAGGTGACGATATCCAGCCCGACAGGGTGCCGATGCCTGATGAGATCAAAAGACCGTTGGCCTGATGTGTTTTACGCAGGCGCGGTGGTGGTGGAAGAGTTGCAAATGAGCGAAAATTGGCTTGAAGTGCTAGGTGTGAGAAAGTGACGCATGGTGTGAGTAGTGTGCGAGTATGTTTGTATCGCATGATGTGATGCTTAATTATGGGGTAAAAATTGCTAAACACGGTATGGGTCATGCCCAAGTAAGTTTTATCTTATAATTGAGGCACGTGCGCATCTGTGAATCATTATTGCGATATGTTGGCTATGTTATTGTCTAATTTGCAGGGACGTGTATGATGGATTCCAGGTAGGGTTGTGTGTGGTTGTTAGTTTGAGTGATTGCCGTGTGTTATACGTGTTTTCGTCTGGCGGTACGTAAGTGCCTACGTGGGGTTTGGGGTTATACACTTATTGAGATTCATCTCATAGTTGTATAATCCACAATTTCAAACCCCCAGTCGTAAATCCGAGAAGTGCGCCTTTTCTTTTTGGAAGTTCGGGGAAACGCTTTTGGTGCCAGGTGAAACTGCAGGCGAGTGTCCGGAGGTTGAAGCTCGAAGAATCAGGAGCAGAACGGAAGGCGATCCTTAAGTTTTCCCTAGGGTGTTTTAGGGGTTATGTAAATCGGGTTGACCCATAGGGAAATTAAGTTAACCAAACCCTGATCTTTTGTTATGTCGGTGATTTCGGATGCTAGTTTGCTACATATGTTTGTAATATAATGTTAGTTTTTGTGGTGTAGTAATATTGTATGAAATGTTGTTATTGTTGTTTGTCTGTTCTATTGTTCTACTCCGTTGTCGTTATCTTTTTGTCTGAGGTTTTGTTTTATATATTTCGCTTCCGCATGAGGCTCTGATGTTTGGGTTGGGTCGACAACGTTCATGGGATGTTGCATCATTTCGACCAAAGCGGGATGTCGCGAGCTCCATGGGGTTCGGGGTGTGACAATAAATATGAATTGAAGTTTCCCAAAAATTACCCCATCATGACTAGTTTTATCAATACTGGAGAAATTCTTTCTAAAATTGTAAGTCACAAGTGCATGCCACAAGGTTGACATAGAAATTTTGAATCATGTAAGGACCTACACATGCATAGAATTTCAAATCAACTGAAACTTCTTTTATTTTTCTCTGTCAAATGCTGTGGGATGGTGCCCGCCCAATCTTTTAAGATAATGATGCTCTAAGCTCTAGGCTTTGAGAAAACGTAACGATCAAAAAAAAATTTCCGAATATAATCCAAGAAAAAGAATGACTCAAAAGCAACCATCGAGTTGGAGTTAGAAGCATATTTGAGAAAATAATCCCCCCATATGCTTGGATGAAACTTTGCTGATCTGCGTTTAGCGACGTGGCTTGTTTCTTGAGCAGGAGAAGATGGGATTGCTAAAATCGGAAGAGACATTTCTTTTTCGCTATTTTTCTAGATTTAGGAGGCTGGACAAATACAGATGAAGAACACTATAGGGAAGAGGCTTTTCTGTGAGTATCGAAACCTTATTGATGGGTATTTATAGGCTATAGCATCGTAAGTCGGACAAGAGCTCTTCATCACTCCATCACCGGGACTTCACCGGGGGCACCATTACTGCCCGACGGCTCAGCCCACACCGGTGACACCGACTGCTACCACCAGCTCCACCTCCACCGGCAGCCAACGTGGCTACTGGACCGTTGACTAACTCTGGACATGAAATGCCATTGATGAACAATAACTCGATATCCGGCCACTACCCTTCCGGCCCCAAAGAAACGCACTAAATCTAAGTAAATAAACATACACACTAAGCAGCAGAGATAGTGGACTAATGGGAGCGGCCTCAAACCGCAGGCGTTGTTCCAACGACGAGAATGGCACCTACGGCGATGGCCTCATCGATAACTCACTTGGATATACGACAAATATGCCACAAAAAAAAAGAACAAAACAACACAGCATCAGTCACCAAACATCAACCTTAGAACAAACAAACGTGAATCTAAGATTTTTACAGGTTGACGCGGTGACTTTGGTTTTGGTTTTCATTCGAGCATTTCATCGAACAGGTGGGATGCGCCTAAAAATAAGGGTTTTTAAATGGTTTTCAGCGGGATTTGAAGGTTTTTCTCGTTGGAAATCGTTCAAGAACACATCCTGGAGGTGCAAAGAACCATTTTCTTCATCTTGTGATGCCGGATGACCATTGAATAGACTCGGTGTGCCCAGCACCCGAGAGGCAGGGGAGGGGGAAAAGCAAAAACAGGGGAGCTAAGACACCCACCTGTTCGTGACTGGCCGGCGACGACGCGGTGGCTGGAGACTTGTCGGTGGCACCTCGGGGTCTTCTTCAGGCTGATCGGGGCTCCCTACACTCAGTTTTTTCCTCAAAAACTCTCGATCCCTCCTCTAACCTTCTCCTCTTTGCTCTTGACGGACCAAGGGGAAACGTGACAGCAGGAGGTGGTGAACGTCCGGCGGCGGTGGTTGGCTCGCAAGGAGGGGGGAAGAGATTTGCCGACGATCCTCTCCGATGGAGGAGCCGGGCGCTCTCTTCTTAAACCCCTTTCCCCTTTTTTTTCTCTCTCTGTTTCACCTCTCCCCCTCTATTCTCCCCGCTCTTCTTCCCTTCAGATACCGCCCCAGCCCTTGCTTTTTGTCCTGGATCAGGACCTCCCTTTTGGGACCACTGGCCGCCTGATCTCTGGCCCCCATCGACGTGTGATGACGCCCCCTGCTGTTGCGCGAATTCCTCTGCTGCGCGTCCCCTTCCGCTCCCGTACCAGCCTTCCCTCTTGGTCCCCTCTGCCGAGAACAATGAAAGGGAAAGAAGACTGTGCTAGGCCGGGCCAAAGAGGAAAGAAAACTGGGTTGGCCTGCGCAAGAAGGGAAAAGGACTGGGCTAGACTGATCCGGCCCACTGGAACCGGGTCAGATCAGCTAGGATTTTTTTTTTTGATTTAACAAGAAAAATATGTCTAATGGACCCCATTAATGCCAATATACCTAATGTCTATATGCCATGCAATTTAATGAATTTTTTTTTAGAGGTTAAAAATTAATCCCTAATTTTCCATATAATTAAACCCTAAATGACTAGCTAAAATTTAGGTGTCAACACGTTGAGCTAAGACTTATGTCTTCTATAGCTAGATCAAACATGCTACTATAGCGAAAAAAAGTTGAAACTATAGTTTTTGTTGGCTCAATTTATATTTATTATTTAATGTTATCTAATACCATAATAACAAAACAAACAAGGGAATTGCAACAGAACAGTATATCCATAATACATGTGGAGAGTTAGTTTTCTTCTTTTAGTTAATCACACTAGTTGTGTAAGAATAAGTGTAACAGAAATCCTAATGTTTCGATAATTGATTATATAAGTCCTAAATGTTTTACTTTTAGTGAATTGAGTCCCAAATGTTTTGTCAAAGGTGCAATCTGGTACACATATCACTGCCAATAGCCTTTAGTAACTGGACAATTATACTCTTTTAGAGTATTATGAAAAGAAGCATTATTTTAACAGCAATCAGAAATATAGCATGTGAATTTTGTCGATCATGGAGTAGACAACTTCATTTTGGAGAGCAATTTCAAAATAAATCTTTACCTAAACAGATAAAAAAAACCCAAAGTATAATTTTTTCGTCAATCACATAAAGTTATGAGAAAAATTGACTTCTACTGTTCAATAAAATCTCATAATCAAGTTTGTCACTCAACTTTCAAGAAACTTATGTGTTTTATTCCTTGATTATTGTCATAACAAGGTTTAATTTTGTCAAAAACTAAAAAGACATGATTTTGCGAACGAGTAAATGTGGGAGATTAGGACTCAATTGCACATTTTCCAAAAAGACTCAGGAATCACTTGACTAAATAGAATGTCTAAGACTCAATCAACAAACAACCGAAATGGTTAGAGCTCCTATAATACATATTTCGAGAACTTTTATCGTTTTTTTGACACTTTAAAATAAAAAAAATTTAAGTTCTCAGTTACATAATAGACAAACATCTCATTCTATTATGGATTATATTTGGATAATTTAGCAAATAATCTTATGCAAGTTAATAACATGTGATAATTTTTATTGAGACGGAAATGGATTGTCATGGGCGAGAAAAATAATACTTTGAAAAGAGAAAAAAAGGAACTTTTTAATTACCTTCCCCTGAGCATTACCATAAAAGTTCCACACCCGTTATGAATGTTCTGCTCGAGCTCTTTGCCTAATGAGAAAATTTTGAAAAAAATGTATTCAGTATTTTTCCCTTAAAGTTTTATTCGAACTGTCCTATATGTAACATAAGTTCCTTAAATTAAATAGAATGTAATAAATGAATGAAATGCTTTCTTTATCTTAAATTTAAAAAGATGGATTACACACATCGATCGTGGAATCATACATTCTTCTACATCACAGGCAATTTATTATCCAGTCATCGAATGGAACATGTGAATGGAAGTGCCGTCCCTTGAACTTATCCAATCGAGATTAATTTTTTTTTATTTTGTATTTGTCGCTAATGATTGGGTCCTTGTCGTAAGTTTGTTTACAAGGAATACACCTTGCACAGACTCTTTATTTTCTCTTAATGCGAATTATATGTCAATGCCTATGATGAATGTCCCCCCATTTCCTAATTTTTTTGTTGCATGGTATGCGCTCTCGTTATCAGTGTGAGATTTTATGGGACTATTATCAAGTATTCTAAAAGCTTAAGTTCTTATATGAAAGCATTATTTAATATTTAATTATTCTAACAAATAGATCGTACACAACACTAGGAAATTGGGTAGAGTTTTAGGTACTCTTTTCCATTTTTTAAGTGTTATTGCTATAAAGAGAGAAATGGGGAAATTACCAATGCTATGTACACGGTTATTGGACGGGACGCAGTAGATGTCGTGCTTCAAAAATACATAAATTTCGGATAATCACATCGTGAAAGAATAGCTGAGGACTGAAATGATGCATTATGATTCCAAAAAAGAAAAATTAAATCTATTTTGCACCCAATCCTTTTCTTTCAGAAAAAGAGTGGCGAGAAGCGATGAGCACTAGCGATCCATGTTGGTTGATATCATAACTATTGTTGTAAGCAAAATACCAAACGCGATGGAGCATAGGTGAACTAGCTCACTGACAAGAAAGGAATTGGAAACTCCTGCACGAGCACGCGCAGAGGAGAAGGGAACTTGAAGCACCTTCGACAGCTTCTTCTCACCTAAATCGAATTCAGACACCCAATCAGACAACCAACACACGAAACCCACGCAGGTGAAATCCGCAATGCGCAATCAAGATCATGCTCTACAACCGCGATCTCTTCGCAAGAGTGCGAACGAGTCGATCAATGACGCCACACGCTGCAAATGAACAGAGAAACATTGTGGAGCGAACCTGATTGTCGTAAGCATCGCTGAAGGCTATGCTGATCTGGTCCCGCGTGGACAACGGAGAAGAGCAGCTTGTGGTGATGACAACTGTGTAAGAGCAGCTTCCTACTTTCTTCATCGACCAACGAGCAAGAATCAACCATTAAAATCACGAAGGAAGGAAGGATATCGAGAAACGATTTTGAAATGTCTCCATTAAAATCACCGAAATCACAGAGGATTTTACCTGGATGTAACTCAGATTGAACGATGGCAGTGCGTGAGGTTGCTGTGGGAGGGCGCTCGACTGGGCTTTCAGGACGACGAAGGAGAAGGTGAGTAGGAGGAGGGAAGGGACGGCGAGTTGTTTGTCACCGATGGAAGAACGAAGGAGAAGATAGGGTTTCGGTGAACGTCTGCAAGAATGAATCTAAGCTTGTTGTTTCGGTTTGGCTCGGGTGTGAACAAGAAGAAGATAATGTTTCCTGGTTAGTTGTTTTGGTTGAGCTCGGGTACCCGAGCCCAATTGTTTTTTCTGTTACCCAAACAAATTGAGATCCAACCCGATCTAATACAAAAAATTTCGGGTTGGGTCGGTCGAATCGGGTCGGATTGTGTTTGCCCGGGTTCTTTTGACACTCCTAATCATAAGAGCTTTACACTTATTATGGAATATTTAGTTTGAGTCACAACTGCTCCCCACAACTAGCAAACCGATGATTCAAGGTTGGTGGGGTCATTGCGACAGCCCAACCAAAATGTTACCAACTAAAAAAACTTTCAAAACGAGTTGCGCTGTTGTTAGGTTATACAACACCCAATGAGTGCAAAGTTGAAGTTTAAGACCGAGTCCCAAGCTTGATGCGCACCTTCCACCATCCATTTTTATTTACTGCACCGGCCAACCGCCATTTTTATGTGATTGGGTGCTTGTTGTCACTTATTTTCAAGAAATCCACATCATTCAGAGTCCTTATTCTTTCTAAATGCGTATTATATGTCTATGCTTACGATGACGTCCCCACCATTTCCATAATTCTCTCACAAGGAAAGAGGAAAATGGGCCCTGGTACTCAACTACCCCAATTTCCACGAATCTGGCCCAGACGACATCAATTAGAGGGTTATTATTTCTTCACTCGCTTGTCATAGATGTTCATTAATTAATTATAACGTGACGTGACATCAATTGAAATTATATATTTTATTTTTTGGAGCGATAAAATAAATTTTAATTTCTCGGACTCTTCCAGGAAAAAGCGCAACGCAACGAAGGGGGCTTTCCATGACTTAGACTGGGAAGTGCAATGCAATTGCGTATTTTTCTTTTTGGAAGGTAATCAATTAGAATTGTTGATAGAATAATTTTTTATTTGTGGGCAATTTCTCGGGCCCGTCCATGAAAAAATGCAATGCACAAAGAGAATTCCTTTGACTCTCCGGTTCGTCGATAAATTCTCCAAAATTATGACTATTAGACACTACTCTTACATCTCTCTTCTTACTATTAAACCCCGTCAGTATACTTGATAAAATGTTATTTGCTTGGAATTGTATCAGAAGTGAATGATTGATGGTTTGTACATGCCTATTCCACGTATGAATATTTCAACCCGTTCAACTTTACCTAACTCTGAAAAGGAAAAACCACTGCATGACTAACTAAAAATCGATGCATTGTCTATTGTTTTTTCTCTTTTTGAAAAACATATCAGTAAAGTAAAACTGAGACAGAATCTAGCTTGTATACCATGCTAGAAAAGTTCAATCTAAAAACTTAAGCCGAAAGGTATAGGAAGACCACATGTATATAAAGAGAATATAAAACCTAGTAGCAATGTGGGATATTTTAATAAAAATAATGACAAGTGCATGACACTGGACTAAGACTTATGTCATTAATACCTAAATCGAATTTTCTGCTGTGGTGAAATTGAAATCTAAGCTATAGTTTCGTTAGCTTAATTTATGTATTTTTTGTAACTTTATCTAATAGAGTAAAAAAAAACAAACAAGGGAATTTTAATAGAACAGATTACACAGAGTGTTGTGGAGAGTTACTCTTCTTATTTTAGTTAATCACACTAGTTGCAAAAGTACTAATGTTTTGATGGTTGATTAATCATGTCCTAGATCTTTTATTTTCAGTCGATTGAGTCCTTAGTAATTTGACAAAGATGCAATTAACATCATTGCCTTTGACCTTTAGTAAAAGGGCAGTTATACTCTTTTAGATTGTTATGAGATGAAGCATCATTTTAACCACAATCAGAAATAAAGCATAGGAATGTTATTGATCAGTGATCATTGAATAGATAACTTGATTATAGAAAATCTAAACAGATAGGAAAAACTCTAAGAATATGATTTTGATTTTTTCTTGAGTCACATAAAGTTATGGAAGAAACTTTGATTCTACTTTCAATAAATCTCATAATCAAGTTTCTGGTCAATTTTCAACGAAACTTATGTGTTTTATTCCTTGATTATTGTAAAATAATGTTTAGTTTTGTGAAAACCTAAAAGGACATGATATTTTGCGATGAGTAAATGTCCCCAGCAGGGAGATTGGGACACAATTACACATTTTCCAAAAAGGCTTAGGAGTCAATTTACTAAATAGAATGTTTAAGGCTCAATCAACAAACAATAAAAAAAGCTTAGGGCTCCAATAGCACATATAATGTATTTTGAGAACCTTTGTCATTTAGTTGACAATTTAGAATAAAAAATACTTGGAAAATGATCTTATGCAAGTTAATATCGTGTAATTCTCATTTAGAGGGAAATGTTATTGTCATTTATGAGAAAGATAATACTTTGAAAAAAGAAAAAACATATATTTTTTGCTACTCTCTTTGAGAGTTACCATAAGAGTCTCACACCCATTACAGAATATTTGGTCCGAATTCTTTGTCCAACAATATATCTTTATCTGTGAAATCTTTATCTTGAAAAAAAGTACTTTTTCTTTTGAATAAGAACCCGTAGATGACATATTTCACTTAGCTAAATAGAATGTTATACATCAATGAAATGCTTTCTTTATCTTAAATTTTAAAAGATCATTCACGTACACCATGGAATCCATTGATGTTACATATTTTCTTTTTGGTGGGTATCGATTAGAATAGTTGATAGAATATTTTTAATTAGATAAATTTATTTGTGTTTTTTATTGTTATCTAGTAGAGTAACAACAAAACAAACAAGGGAATTGCTATAGAACCGATAACGCAAAGTGCACGTGGAGAGTTACTCCTCTTCTTTCGGTAAATCACACTAGTACAAAACAAACAAGGGATCCTATTGCTCGTATATTGTGTTTGGAGAACCTTTATTATTTAGCTGACACTTTAGAATAAAAAATCAATTACATAATAGACTACCATAATATTCAATTAGGGAATATATTTGGATAATTTAGCAAACAATCTTTGCAAGTTAATAGGGCGTAATTTTTAGTTAGAGGGAAATGGATTTTCGTCGTCTAGAAAGATATTACTTTGTAAAGAGGTGAAAAAACGAATTTTTTAAGCTACCCATCATCATAGGAATCTTATCTTCGTTATGGAATGTAAGTAATATCTTGAAATAGAGATATACAGTATTTTTTTTCTTTAAAATCATATTCAAAATGTAACCTATATATAACATATTTTACTTAATCATTTTTGAATGAATGAAATGCTTTCTTCATCTTAAATATGAAAAGACCATTAAACGCATCGGACCTTTATAGAATCATGTATTCACAGACACCGTGATATTTCGTTTATGGATAGATCGGGTCTTCACTCGTTGAATTGAAAAATGTGGGAACGGAAGCGCCGTCCCTTAAGTCAAGAAAAGAACACCATCATCAGTCTTACTATACCCGATCAAGTGCGTCGGCTTGGACTTGGAGTTTATCTGGAGCATGGAAAAGTTATTTAGTTTAATAAATTAGCAGTGAAGTGGAATCTATTTTATTTAGTTCAACATGTGGGTCTTCACATGTGACTTGACTGAATTGTCAGACTCCACTTCCACGAAGGCTCATCTCCCCCTGTTCTCTCTCCTCTGTTCTTTCACAAAGCGCTGGCCTTCAAGCGATACAGCACTGGCCTTCAAGCAGTGCAAGGGCTTCCGCGTGAAGAGGCGATTGAGCCCGAACCAGACAAGCGAATCGTCTTGTGAGCTTCCCTGAGGCGTCTCGGCACACTCCGGCGACCGCACACGACATAGAGCCAGCAACGAAGGCCGCGTCCACATTAAGCTTAAGAGCTCCTTTCTCCGGCGTCGTCCAGATCGCAGGTGAGATCCCTTCTCGTTCTTGATTTTCTCTTTCGATTCGCGCTGCAAGTTTTGATATCTTCGTGCAAGGCTATCGCTTCATTATCTGTCGCTTGCGGGTCGGGTGATTTGCCTCTAAAAATCGCACTTTTTCTCGCCTTCCACTGGACCCAGAGTACTTCGGAAACGAGCTCGAGAGACGGCAAGGCTGGTAATCCACTCTTGTAGCTTAATAGCCACTGATCTATGCTTGTGAGGCGTTGATCTTCAATTCGGATTTGTAAATTGCGATCTGACCAAACTTTGGTTGTCCAGGGACAAAGGAGAAAGAGGTGTTCTGGCGTTTAGGGGGGCGTCTTACACTCTGGGCACAGTGGGTCAGGTAAGATTCTTCGCTTGAACAAGTTTTCCTTTGTAGGCAAGGCATTTTGGCAAAGTTGCTAGGGGAATAGTTTGATTTTGGGTAGGGTGTTCATGTTCCACACTTTAGACCATAGGGCTCGTGGTATTTGGTGCAAGGATGAGGCTTGTTGATTGGTTGGGCTGTCTGCTTCTTTTCTGAGATGATTGTACCCGCTTTTAACTGAGTAATTCCCTGATTTCGCTGCTGTCCATACTAGTCTTTCTCTGCCATAGATGGGATGGGGATGGCCAAGATTTCCTCCACAATATTGTCTTCAAACAAGCTATAAAGGCTTTGTTCATTCCATATCGCCTAGTCTCTATCAATCAGTTCAGACACTAATTGGGGATCATCTTGGTTTGATGGACTTGCGATTGTGCCCATTCTTGTCCACTTGTCTTCACAAATTCTAATCGATTTTCCATTCTTTACGGACCATTGAACTGAGCCAGCTAATGCATCTCTTCCAATCAGCAAGTTGTGCCACCCTCGGGATGATCTTTATCCTTTCCTCACATGCCAAAAATCAGTGTTGGGGAAGTAGAGCCCTTTCAGTATCTGGCGCCAAAGCGTCGAAGGTAAATAGGTCAGCATTTGCTCAACATTGCCCTATTAAATGTAATTAGGTCATGAAAACTCATACCTCCACGGTCCTTCCTCTTTTTCATTACCTCCTAGCACTTCCAGTGTACACCAGCCTTGGAATCATTGTTTTTCCACCAGAATGAGGCACTCTTTTGTTCAATGGCTCTACAAAGGGAAAGCGGTATCTTGAAGATTGACATGGCATATTGCGGGAGCGCCTTGACAACCGTTTTCAATAGGATCTCCATTCTAGCCTTTGACGTCATCTTTTCCTTCCATCCTTCAAGTTTCATAATTACCCTGGCCAGTATCCAAGCGAACATTTGTTTCATTGATACGCCCTAATCTGAAGGGATACCTAATTATTTCCGTGTTTTGTCTATTTCTGGGACTCTCAATTCCTGTGCCATATTCCTACGAAAATTCTAGGGGCAGCCCGAGCGAAAGAAAACACCTGACTTGTTTAAATTGATTGCCTGGCCGGTGGCAAAATAGTATTGATCGAGAATGTGAGCCAGGTTTTGGCATTCTATAACTTTCCCTTTCGGGAGAAAGATAGAATCGTCTGCAAACAACAAGTGGGAGAGACTTGGGCAATGTCAATTAGCTTTATTCCTTTTACTTTACCATCTTCAATTGCTTTTTATAGTAAGGAGAGGACGTTAGCCACAAGTATAAAAAGATAAGGTGAGACAGGGTCACCTTGTCGGATTCCATGTGTTGGGTTGAAAGAAGGCAAAGGCTTCCCATTGAACTTCACACTAAATAAGATAGTAGTGACACATTGCATGATCCACGAGACCCATTTTCTACAGAAACCCATTTTTAGCATACAAGCTTCCAGGAAGTCCTGCTCAATCCCGTCGTAGGCTTTTTGCATATCTAATTTAAGCACTGCTTGGAATTTTTTCTTCCTTTTCCTGATTCGTAGTTGGTTCAGTACCTCTTGAACTATCAGGATATTATCCTGAATTTGCCTTCCACTAACAAAGGCACTCTGTTCCACTTTAATCAATCGAGGCAGCCACGTTCTTAACTGGTTAGCGTGCACCTTTGAAATGATCTTGTACGTGAAGTTGCAAAGGCCGATGGGTCGGTATTGTTAATTAGAACTTGATGTGTAATCAATTGATATATTTTTGGGTCTGTTTGTTTGATGGAAATTAGTGGAATTGTTTTCATGAAAGATGAGTCATTTTCTTTTGTTTGATCGTGTTGAAAATCACTTGAAAGAAATTCTGGTGTTTAACAAAAAATGAAATTGATTGGAGAATCCATTACAAATTGCCTTTAAAACGACAGTGTAGTCGTATTTAGAACCAATTCACAAACTTCGAGCTCAAATAAGTATTCTACGTATTGTTCCCGGTGCGAATAATAAATGAGACGAGTTTACGAAATCAGATTTGAATTTGTCCTGTTGTGGCCTGGGGGAAAGTTTTTAGTTTAGTAAATTGGATCGTGAGGTGGAATCAATTGAAATTATTAATCAGAATGGTTTATAAAATAATATTTTATTGCAGGAAATTTCCTCAGCCCTTCCCACAATTCTTTGGCTCGTCCATAAATACCTCCAGATTTGCATGCATTAGACACTACTCTCTTACATCTCTCTCATTATTCAACTCGACCACTACCCTTTAGCTCCCGAAGATGGAAAACAGGAAATATTCGGATGGAACAGCGGCTTCGACCAGTAGAGGCGATGTTGAGTCGTCGCTGGGGGCTGAATACGACGTGTTCTTGAGTTTTAGAGGGCCCGACACTCGCCAGAATTTTGCCGACTGCCTCTATCACGCCATGGATGGAGCTGGCATTCGCGTTTTCAGAGACGACGAAGAGATCAGAAAAGGCGAAGAGATCGGAGACGAGCTGAAGCGTGCGATTGAGAGCTCCTCAATCTGTATTCCCATCTTCTCTAGAAACTATGCTGTCAGTGCGTGGTGTCTTCGCGAGCTTGCATACATGGTGTATCGCAAAGCGATGATTCTGCCGGTCTTCTTTGACGTGGAACCCGGAGATGTCAAGCTTAAAACTAAGCTGTACCAGGATGCTCTGCAGAAGCACGAGGAGAAGTATGGCTGCGAGGTCGTGCAGCGATGGAAGGAGGCTTTGGAGAAGGTCGCTGGTATGAGTGGATGGGATCTCAGAGATACCGGGTAAGGTTTGGGCTTTTATTTTTTTCTTTGATTAGATATTCGATTGATATAACTAGAAATAATAAGAAATATTATCATCCTTGCATTAAAAGTTACAACTACTGTTGTTCTCTTTTTCATCAAATTGTCACTCAATCTCCACATATTTGATAACTACTCGCTACACATTCACTCAATTAAATCAATTCCTTTCAAAACTAGATGAGTTCTCTATTTAGACATGACAAATCCAATTTGAATTCATTATTCAAAATCCATCTTTTAGATTGAATAAAAATACCTTTTTCTTAACTTCTAAATCAATGTTATGTGGATTTTATAAAACAATTAGTCCATGCAAAACTAGTAAACCGAGCACACACTATGTATAAGCAATAAAAAATGAATAAACAAATCCTTTGCATATATTTAGAGGAAGAAAATCCAAAGGTTGCGATTTTTAACAATTTATGGATGAGGGAGCATCTTTTACAAAGTTTAAGATTTCATTCTTGTCTTATCAATTTACATCTTTGACCATCGTATAAAATACACAATTGCAATTCGTTTTAAGAAAATTGACTGGATTTTGGTTGATTTTTCTGAAAAAAGGAGTATGGATTGAAAGTATATGTGAGATTACCTTGTATATAATATAAATTAATATACTTTTTTTAGGAGGAGGGGCGCAATTCACTTATAGTTGATTTTTTCCTATATATTCACAGAGTATATATACAAAATTTTTTGGGAGGGGGAAGGTCGCCCCCGCTTCCTCCCCCACTCCTCCTCTATGGTTGGTTTATCTTTAATTCATAATATTTCGGAGCTTGATTGTTTAATATTCTATTCGGATGTTTCTTAGTAGATCCTTTTATCAAATATGACAGTCATGGCGAACTCATTAAAAGAATCGTTGCTGAAGTTTCGATCAAGCTGAATAAAAGAGACAAAAACCTGCCGGATCATTTAGTCGGAATTGAGGATCATGTTAAAGATGTCATGCGCCTAATAGATGAAGGTTCACCTGATGTACGTTATCTGGTAATCCACGGAATGGGGGGCATCGGTAAGACGACTCTCGCCAAAGTTGTCTTTAACCAAATTTCCAGTCGATTTCATGGGTGCAGTTTTCTTTTGAATGTTCGAGAAGCTTCAAGGAGCGGCAATGTCGTTCAATTGCAAAAACAATTATTGTCCGAAATTCTCAATATCAAACAAGTGGAGATTTCCGACTGTGATGCAGGGATTTATCAAATTGAAAGGAGATTCCGCAATAAGAAAGTCCTCATCGTTCTTGATGATCTAGATAAGCGTGAACAATTCTCAAGACTTGTAGAAAAGCGTGATTGGTTTGGTCTGGGGAGCAGAATTATTATTACGACGAGGGACACCAACTTTTTGCCGAATGAAGAGAACCGAGAAAATAATGTCTGGACGCATTTCAAAGAGTTTACAATCTATCAAATGAGAGAATTGTCCTATTGGCATTCTCTTCAGCTTTTTAGTAACCATGCTTTCAGAATGGATTCTCCTCCACATGATTATGAACATATTTCTCGTGATATTGTTCAGAAAACCGGTGGACTTCCTTTGGCTCTCGAGGTGATTGGTTCCTCTCTTCGTGGAAAAAGTAAGCCAATTTGGAATGTCACGTTGAAGAAATTAGATTTAGTTCCCAATCAAGATGTATGCCACAAATTAAGGATTAGCTTTGATATGCTAGAGGATGCACAGAAAGAAATTTTTCTTGATATTGCGTGTTACTTTATTGGTGAAGAAAAAATCCATCCACATTATATGTGGAAAGCATTGGATTTTTTCCCCAAAATTGAGATCCTGGTCCTTTCCCGTATGTCTTTGATTAGAGGTAATGTCATATTGTCGATGCATGACCTGCTTAGAGACCTTGGAAGAGACATTGTTCGACAAGAAGACAAATTTCTCGAGAGGCGTAGTAGACTATGGTCTCCCAAGGATGCGTTGAACGTAGTGCAGCATAGAAAGGTACATTTTATTCACAGCTACTATCTTTCCGATCATGGAAACATCAGCTCAAAGCTTAGAGTATATTCCTGGATGTGTTCTTTTGTCTGTGTTGTGCATCGCATAAAACTAAATTTGTCAATTTTGAGTGCAATGAAAGTAATATCATAACTCATATCTGTTGGTTGTTGGTCTGATACTACTCGTTGGTTTTTGGTCCAATACCAATGTTGGATTGTGGAAGCATGATTTTGATATCACTATTTAGTTTGTGGTTTAATGTGCTAGTGTGTTTGTGTGCGGGATATATTCGGAAGAGGATGACAAGAGAACAAGCTAAGAGAACTCCAATGATATAGCCAATGGGATAAGAAAAAATATAGTTTCATTATTTCGACAAAGTAGTTATACTGCTCCCCACACAATTACATGAATGATTCTAAGCTCTATTTACAGAGCAATTCCACTGACTTTCATAGGAAAAATCTCTGCCGAGCTGTGCTGAGACATATTTTTTTCTTTTAAAATTTTTCTAGACGCAAGCATATGTGGACTTGTATCGAAGATATTTTGTTGCCTTTGCAGAGAAGGAGAGGTCTAGATGCTTCTTGAAAATGGATCACTGATTTTAACAATATCTGGCAATAGATATTAATTGCTTACATTTACAACCCCAAAGTAGAAGCAAACAGAATAACTTACTTACAGAACTAGTCTATGATATTTTTACTCGCGGAATGCTTCGCTCTTTTTCTTTACCGTAGAAAGTTCACTTATAACATTTCATGTTGTCAGGGAACAGATAAAATCACAGCACTCAAACTAACTGGACTTCCAAAAGAGCACTTATTTACAAGGGAAGAGTTTTCAAGTCTGCATAACTTAAGGTTGTTGGAATTAGAGGGGGGCAACTTGACAGGAGACTTCAAGAATCTTCTCTCGAGTTTAAAATGGCTCTCTTGGCATCGTTGCCCTTCAGACTTGCAGGCAGTCAATCTATGCTTAGGGAACTTAGTTGTGCTCAAGCTTTCTGACAGCAAAATTCCTCAGAATTGGAATGGATGGGGCCCATGCTTGGTATGGTTTCGTATCCCATGTATACGTTTGTCGCCATTTCCCTTGCCTTACTTTTCTAATTCTAATTTGTTTCATAGGCAAATCATGACTTGAAAGTTCTACATCTCATGAGATGCCATCTCTCGACGACTCCCGACTTCTCAACATGCTTGAATTTGAGGATATTGGTTTTTGTTGAACATTATCCGGAGTTGACACAAATTGATAGCTCTATCGGTAAGCTAGAGCGCCTAAAGCGCTTGGAAATAATTGCAGCCAAAGTGCAGCCGACAACGTTGTCTGGAAGCCCCCATTTTGACCTGTGCGCAATACCTTCTACAATATTCCGTTTGAAGAAACTGTCAAGTCTAAAGCTTGAGGGGCAGTGTATCCAAGAGCTTCATCCATCTATTGGAGAGATGGCGGGCTTGAAGTGCTTGTCTTTAGAGCATTGTTATCGGCTTAGAAAGGTTCCAAACTCCATTGGGAAATTGAGTTCATTGCTTGAATTGAATTTGTTCAACACAAGAATCAGAGAGTTACCTGATTCTATTGCAAATCTCCAAAGGTTGGAGAAAATGGACCTGGGACACACTCGGATGAGGGAGCTACCAAACTCCATTGGAAGACTAGAATCGTTGCTTGACCTAGACTTGCAACATACTGAAATTATAACACTGCCTGCTTCCATTGGATCTCTTAAAAGCCTTAGGCGCCTAGTTGCGATTGAGAGTAAGATAAGAGAGTTACCTGATTCTATTGGAGATCTCAAAAGGTTGGAGAGAATGGACCTGGGAAAAACTCAAATAAGGGAGCTACCAAACTCCATTGGAAGACTAGAATCATTGCTCCGCTTAGGCTTATGGGATACAAAAATTACAGAATTGCCTGCTTCTATTGGATATCTTAAAAGGCTAAAGTCGTTAGAAACGAGTGGGACAAAGATAAGAGAGCTACCTAAGGCCATATGGACTTTGGAGAATCTTGACTGGTTGGTATGCAATGGTTATGATTCTAGAAATATAGATATCACATGGCTTGATGATCCTCAATCTCTCCCACGGCTTCCTTTAGGTCTTCGTTTTTTGCTTCTAAGGAATGTCAAGTTACCGATAGAACAACCCCTTCTCTCTGATTTGAGATGTTTGTGTCATTTAACACTCTCCGGATGGAGATTGAGAGAGATCGAGTTTAAACAGATAGAGAACCTCCTTCAATTAAAGGTTTGGAACTGTAAATCGCTGGTGAGGTTATCAGGTCTATCAAGCTTAAGGAAGCTTAAAGTAGTGAGTATCTTTACGTGCTCACAGCTAATCGAGATACGAAATTTGGGAGAAATGGAATCTCTGAAGAGATTATCCATTGATGAATGCACCTCCATAGAAAGGTTACCCGATCTATCAAAACTACATGGGTTGAGGAGCTTCTCTGTAAGTCGCTGTGAATCACTGCAAGGTTTGCCTGATTTCCCAAACTCACTGGAGGAATTATCAATCAGAGAATGGAGCTCCATAGAAAGGTTACCCGATCTATCAAAACTACATGGGTTGCGTTCATTGATACTCTCTCATTGTAAAGCACTGCAAGGTTTGCCAGCTGTTCCAAACACATGTCGTCTCCATGTTCATGCATGCCCACTGTTAGGCGAGTATAGCGACTTTTCCTATGGATGCTACTTGTGTGAGGAATCCAACCCGGGCCTACGTTCAAGGAGGCCAGGCAGGTATGTGTGACACGTGGCACTCTTTCCCATTTCGTTCGTACTTTGCCTTAATTTCTTCATTTTTTTTTATCTTTTCCCTTCCCATATCTCCTTCCGAACAATCAGCCAACTTTTTTTTGTAGCTCTTCCTGTTCACTCTAAAAGATGCACATCCCCCACTTTTCAGTCTTTCCCGTTTCTGTATTTCATTGTCTAATCTTATCTAAGTTTAATTCGATAAATCTGTGATGGTGTGTACTCATAGTGCTTTATGACAAGTTGACATCGACACTCTCCCCACCTAACAAATGGCGATTTTTCTTCTATTTTTTTTCTTTCTTAGGATAACTTAATTGTGATTAACAAGTGAAGAAATGCCACGAATTGTTTGACGAAAAAATAAATCAAACTTCATCATAGTAGTATTAAATGAGTAGACAAAACCTTGTCTCCACCAGGTGACAAAATTAGAGGAAAATCGTAACGAAAGAAAGCTGCACCAAAAAAGAAATCATTAAAGTATATCAAGTCAAAGGTAAGAGAAGATCGAACTAAAGCAGAGGATTTTCAAAACTGACTTAGCATGGTCATAACAAACTGGGCGTTAAAGCTAAAACAGGTTGAACTCAAATTATCTAACGAACAAAAAGTGACTTCATAATTAAATATTGTATTAGAATAGATATTCTTGGGTATAAAAAGAGGGATAAAGGCACGAATAGATCTCGAATTTTTGTAAAATGTTCAATTGAGTCTATGAACTAATTTTTTTTTTTTGCGCCAATTGAGTTCTTGAACTTCAATTTCTAGGTTCGCTAGTGACTACTGCAAAAGAAATAAAATGAATAATCGCGATTTGGTGAAATTAAATGGGCGTTTTAAGAAGTCTGAACACTCGATGCTTTGATTACATAGCCGCTCTTGCATGGCGTGACGTTGTATTTCAATCCAACAATGCTCATTAGAATTTCGTTAGACGCCGCGAACGAGACATTGCAGTTTCGAAGGTGTAGCAAATTAGCACCTTCACTAGAGCCCCCACTCAGATGTGCTCTTTCTTTACGTAAAGAATAAGAGGACGGTATAAGCTTCTTGTTGGTGACCATATCTCGATTAACGTGATAAAAGGCCGTTAAACCACTGTTAAATGCCACGATGACATCCTGTTTGGCCATTCAAATTAGAGGAATGAATAAGTATTTTCTGAAAATTCTAGAAAAGAAAGTTTGAAATTAAGCTGCGAATGAGATCTTACCTTCTCCGTCATCCTGGCACATGCTGCCGGCGACCTTTTGGCCGAAGCAAAACTAGAGGTGCAGAAAGAGCTGGGGTCGAAGAGTCGCGGAGAGTATGATCGAGAGGAGGTTACACGACGGACTTGTTGAATCCAGATCTGTTGTGGCTATAGAGGCAATGGTGGCCATTTTTGCCTCCATGGCTGCTTTAAATTTACACAAAGAACTTTGTTCTTAAAACTCCGAACTTGAGCGTCTTGAGCTTTGCTCTGAAAGTGCCAAAACAAAGAAGCAGCCAAAACGAACAAGAGTAAAAGGAAAAGAGCAAATTCTAACAAACGTAGGCCCTTGATCAGGCCCGCGAATATGCTTTTGGCAGGCCCTTATGGATCGGGCCGTATATGGGCAGGCCCGTGTGCCGCCGGGCCCATTTCTAAGACTACCGCCAATACCTCTGATTTCTCGAGTAAAATGTTTGTTTAAGATTAAACTTACTTGATATGAAAAGATTTTCTATTAATGAATTGCCTTTGTGAGTTCATGATCTTTATCCTTAATAAACAAATTTACTACTAACATAGCTATTGTGGCAAATATAGCTCGTTCTCGGTAATTTTTAGTTGTTCTTGACAAATACCGGAGTTCATGGCGAATCAGAGTCTTGCCTGAACCTGTCACCAAGTACACTAGTGCAGCTTGTGATACCTTAATGGCCATCTCTCACGCCTCCACCTGATAACTCTTTTTTTTTTCTTTTCCTTTTTACAATCATCAACGCCCAAAAAATCATCAGCCCAAATTACCGAATTGAAAAAGGGTTAACTAGAAAGGGACAATCTTGGCAGAATTGGATGATCATGGGAGATTAAATTGTCAAACAAGAGTAGAAAAGGAAAAAGGAAATGGCCATCCGGGAAAGGGAAGAAGATCGACAGAGAGCTGCACATTGGCCTGTACGTCCATGGAATCAAAATTTTTAAGTCGTTCTCGACAGATTCTGGTTCTGGTTCCAACGACAGATTCCAACCAATGCGCATCATTAAACGCGAACCCAACATGAGAACCCGAAGATGTTCAAAACCCAGTGAAACCAGCCTGAATCACACCACCCATGCTTCGCGGATCACGCCCAGTAGCCCCCCCACCCCACAGAAGTGGCCAGGACATCAAGAAAACGGAGACCACAACAACCCCACGTCCCCACTGGGGACAAACTGCAACCCAGCAACGGTCTCGCGAGAAAAAGTCAGCGGACGACACGCATTACCTGAAATCTCCAAATTTGTCCACGGTGCACACGAACTACGCCGGCTTCCGGCAGCTCCACACGAACCCAATATCAATCTCTCTCTCTCCCTCTCGGTATGGACTGGCCTGGTGGTTATGGATGTTGGTTTTCTACAGAACATGCATAGTTAAAAATTATAAACGCAGCGGAAAGATATAACCATACATGTATCTCCAAAGATGTTGTTCGTGCGTTTCAATCAAACATCGGAAAACCATAGGGGGTTAAACGGATTACCTTTTGCAAAGTGTCCAGAATAATTTCGGTTCGGATGTTCTTCAGTTCGAGCCCCACAATCGTCGGACCTCTAGTTCAGACACACCACCAATCGCACAACGAACGGAAGGAAGAACTTGCGGATAATCACCAATTGAATTGTGCTAGCAATCTTGTGGCGACAATTTCCCGCACTCTTGATATTTCAGTCGCGGCTTCGGAAGAGAGAAAACGTATTTTCTTAACTCTCACGAACGCATCTTGCACTCTTTCTTTTCTGTTTTTCTCTTGTTCTTTTTTTTTTTTAGCAACTGTTGCTGATCATTATGTTTTATTTTTGTGCGATCAGCAACAGTTGCTGATCGCAAGGGACTCTCTTCACGATCAGCAACCGTCGCTGATCGTGTGTGCATATAGCACACGACCAGCAACGGTTGCTGGTCGTGGACGAAGCCCACGGTCAGCAACAATTGCTGACCGTGGGTGATGCACACGGTCAACTGCTGACCGTGTGCATGCACCACCATCATCATCTTTTTTTTTTTTAAAGTAAAAGACACGATCAGCAAGGAGCTGATCGTGTACTGCACACGGTCAACATTTGTTGACCGTGTGCACTTTTAATTAATATAATTTTATAAAATAAAGAGTGCAAGATCATTTGGCACATTAATATGTGTCAACTTTAGATTTGTATGTGCATTATATGCACGCACGCTTATGACTGAAAATAAAATGAAATTAAATCACATTTAATTTAATTACAATCTCACTAATTAATTGCTATAATTGCAAACATCTTTGCAATATTGCATCCTCCGTACAACGTCATTCTAAATTGGTTATGGTGTGTGACATCCCTAGGTTCATCACTAATCTAGTAGTAGGACTTGCACTAACACGTTAGTACTTCCAAGAGGTAGGACCTAGAGGTTGATCGGGAGTACTAACGTGTTAGTGCAAGTCATGGCTACCCAGACAGTGTGAATGTTTTAAGAACATAATGAACCTGTCAGCTTTGGTTACGGTGTAATTCAATCCCTTTGCCTTACTATGTCCCGATCGAACAAAGACCATGGAATATTTGTCAAGTCACCAATTCGATCATATGCACAAATCTAATTGACATGCATTTTATATAAGACATGTACAGTTCATTCTCGATTACAACCCCGGCCGAGGATTTTAATGCAATGTCAAGATTAGATTGCATAGGACATCATTATAGTACCTTGCGTATAACAAGGAGACAGATTCCATTTTGCGCACACGTATAACTTCGTATGTGAACGAACTATGGCCATCAAGTACAGAGACGGATCAACGAACCAGCAATATGTGCACATGTGAACCATAACCATCCAACATACAAGTCAATACTATGCCTCAGGTCTAAGGATTATTTACACAAGACCAAAGCATAAACGATTAAACATTGACCACGTTAAAAGCTTCCATGTTGCTAATCGATATATGCGTGTCACGTTCAGTGAACTTGTCTGATACAAACACCTGTGTTCTAGCTCGGGTATCATAATACCCAATGACTTGTGACTCGTCATTCCCTTAAATATCCAATACTTAATGATGAAGCTAAGAACACACCGGTCTCAACAGGATTATTGATATCCACTCAATGATCCATCGACTGAGAACAATTTAAAGATTCAGTCTAACTGTGAACCTGTCACACATATTCTTAACGTCTCAAGAATAGGTCCAGTCACAACTGATCTTATGAAATCATTCATATATTTAAATAATTGGACAAATGAATGAATACGTCCTTGCCATTAAATAAATAATTAATTTGAAAGTACAACTTAAATCCCTAACATGTAACTATTACATGACAACTTTAGGGCATACATCTAACAATGGATGCCAGCGAGCTGCCGAGAGAGACATGGATCCCTCTCTCTGTGTGTCTCTCTCTGTGGGTTGAGGTCGTACAGCGTGGCAGAAATCGCTGGGAGCTTTCTTTTACGCGGAGGAGATTCGGGGGAGAGTGACGAAGAAAGAGGGAGGGGGTGTTTTCATTCTCTCTTTAATTAACATCATGATTGAAAAATTCCAAAAAAAAATCGCCAAAAATCTCAAATTATGTCATTCGTTGAGCCATAACTGTTTTTTTTTAATGATACCAAAATCAAACTTATATCATGTGGCACATTTATTCTCCACCATCACAGTTTCCTCAAAGATCTACGTTAAAAATTCCACGCGGTGATTGACGTGGTATTGTTAATGTTTTTTCAGAATAAGTGATGCCGCACCAGAAATAGATAAAAAAAAAAGAACTAAAAGGATAAAAAAAAAAAAAGTTCCGACCAGAGGAGAACGAGATTGTAGATGGTCAAGGGTATCTAAGGGCCATTTGTCCTCCGCCCTTCGGTCACCGCACGATATATGATTTCCTCCTCGAGTGCGCCCAGAAATCGTCCAAAGGCCCACGAGGTTTGACGGCCCTCACCGGCAAAATCAGAACGGGAAATAGCCCTTAGACACCCTCGACCATCTACAATCTCACTCTCCTCTGGTCTCAAACTTTCTTCTTTTTTTTTTGTTTTGTTTTTCGGATTTTCCATTTTAATAATCCTTATTCTGATATGACGTTCATGTGGCATCAATTATTCTCGAAAAAACATTACTAACGCCACATTGGCCACCATGTAGGATTTTGAACGGCAATGTTTGACAAAATTACAATGGAGGCTAAATATGTCACACGAGTATAAATTTAAGGTTTTAGACGTCACAAAAAGAGAGTTAGGAATAAACGTGTCATGGTGGCCACATTTCAGGAGTTTTTATGGCTTTTTTCCTAAATTTTAATTTGTTTGTTTACTTATAATAAGTTCTTGATTAATTATAGACATATACACGACGATTTCTTTTACGAATTGACTGCACAAACTAATCTTCCCTGTAGAGATAGATCCCACTTAGGATGAGAATTCTGGGATGTTCATTATCTAATAAAGGATCTTGGAGTCCATTGGTTGTTCTATTCCTACAAGCTTTCCTCAGTCCCTATCTTTATTAAGAGGAACTGTCTCTCAACTTTACTCACTTCCTCCTATCTTCATTATAAGTCACCCTTCCACAGGAATGCTGCACAGGATCGACTGCTTGTGGGAGTAGAACTGGTTTGTCCAGATTGAAGAAACATCTCCACACCAACGCCTATATGTACAGTCTTGACCCTCCATCCACCTCAAATCTACGTTTGTGTCTTCTGTAGTTTGTTCGAGATGGCTGGTGGTTTCGGCATCCAAAGCGGCGGCGTTCCCAAGCATTATCCTGGGAAAGTCACGGCTTATGTTCTCATCATCACATGAATCGCCGCTGCCATGGGCGGGCTGATATTTTGGATACTGACATTGGTATTTCACGTAATGCTTTATATCAGCCTTTTCTCTCTTCTGTCGTTCATGTTGAAACTTCAGATTTTATTGCGACTAAGATTCTCTCTTGTAAATCATTCGCGTAGGCGGCGTGACATTCATGCCTCCGTTCCTGAGGAGGTTCTTCCCTGCCGTGTACCGAAAGGAGGCGCTGGACAAGTCGGCGAACCAATACTGCAAGTTCAACAGCTTCACGCTGACAATGTTCACATCGTCGCTCTACTTGGTGGCGCTCGTGGCTTTGTTGGGTGCATCCAAGGTGACGAGGAGCTTAGGTCGGAGGTGGTCCATGTTGCTGGGTGGCACCATTTTCCTCTGCGGCGCTCTCGTAAATGCCGCCGCCCAGAACATTGGCATGCTGATCATTGGCCGGATTCTGCTTGGTGTCGGAGTTGGCTTCACCATTAAGGTAAAACTCCTTGATGACTGCGCTATTTTTGTAACAAGTTTTCTTTATTCATCGTATCATAGGTTACATGTATCTATATACGCTTGAAGAGAATTGATGATGATGCCTATAGACTATCAGTTGCATTTAATTATTTATATAAACTTCAATCAACCGTAATTGCATAATTGCAATTATGAGTTGTGCTTGAGATTGCAAGGAAATCGACCTAACCTAACATGACTGTAATTGAAATTCGCAGTCCGTGCCGCTCTACGTGTCGGAGATGACGCCATACAAGCACCGCGGCATGCTCAACGTGCTCTTCCAGCTGCCCATCGCGGTGGGCAACCTGTGCGATGCTTTGTCTTACGTGGCATGATCGACGCTGAAGTGGACTATCTTTTATAATTTTTATTTAAATTTATGAATTTATGAATTATCTTTTTTTCTTTTTCGGTTGGAATCTGTCGTTGGAACCAGGACCATTTGATAAAAAAATGGCGATGCTTTGTCTTGCCATCCTTTGCCAGTGAGGATTATTTAATTTTCTTTGCCTGGAGAAAAAAAAATTCCTTAAAAACAAAACTAGAGAAAGGCTGTTGTTCTTTCTTTATGTGAAAAATAAGAGCACGATATAAGGCTGTTGCGGTAACCAAATCTGGATTAACGTGATCAAAAGCCGTGAAATCACCCATTAAATGCCACGACGACATCCTATTTGGCCGTCCAAAATAGAAGAATAAAATAACTATTTTCTGAAAATTTCTCAAAAAGAAAGCTTGAAATGGAACGAAAAAAACAGAAAGACAAATCAAACAAGAGCTGTTGCAATGGGGTGGGCATTTTTGCTTCCGTTGCTGCTTTAATTGAGACAAAGAAACTTTAAATTATTAGAAAGTTTTATCTTTAAAAAAAAGTATTTGATAGTTTTCCTTTAAATTATTGCTCGAAATCTAACCTATATATAACATACTTTACTTAAGTTACTACATGAATGAAATGCTTTCTTTATCTTACATTAGAAAAGATCATTACAAGCATCGGATCTTTGTGGAATCATACATTCAGGCACACCACGGGTAATTTCATATGGACAGATGGAGTCCTCACTTATTTAATAGAAAAGAATGTAAAATGGAAGCGCTGTCCCTTGAACTAAGAAATTGCACATGTCCTAGTAAGCACCTGAACACGATGCATCCTGACGTAGATTGATTCCTTAAAAGAGCGTGAAAGTTTCCCAAAATACTTGCTTTATACTTTCCTGTTGTTCTATCGATCAATTTATGTGATTGTTCATCTTGCATTCAGTGACGGCGAATGCACATGCCACGAAAACAATGACAGTTGTGTTTGAGATGACGATGACAACATCATTCGTTACTAACTTGCATGGTGTGCGCTCTTGTTATTAGATCATACATGATTGAAAACTAGTCGATATTAAGCTCCAATTAAGCCTATGAAATTAAACAGAGTTTTAAGTATAGTTTTCCCATGTTTCAAAGTGTTATTGTTATAAAGATAAAATGGGATATTCCCAAAGCTATGCACGCAATTATAAGATGGGGCACACTACACGTTTGTTTTTTTTTTTTTTTTGGTAAAGAAGGGCACACTACACGTTGTGCTTTGAAAATACGTAAAAATCTTATATATCACTTGGTGAAAAAATTGCTGAGGTTTGAATTGATGCATTAAGATTTCAAAAGGGAAAAATGTAATGTATCTTGCGTCCATTCCTTTTCATTCAAAAAAAAGGGTGGGAAGGGAAGACCAGCACTCACGATTCCCCTTTTGGTATTATTATAAGAGTTTCGTATTTGTTATGGAATGTTTGATTTGAGTCACAACTATTACATATCACCTGCAATCCAAAAGTCCAAGGTTGACAAGATCTCTCGACAATCTCACCATCTGACCAAAAAAAAAAAAACAATCTCACCAAAATGTTAGAAACCAAAAAATTTCTCCGCACGAATTATACCGCAATTAGGTAACGAAATTTCTCAAGACTGAGTCCCTAGTTTGGTCCTCCACCTCTTTTTTTCTTTAGTGAATGTCAAAGAAGAATTTTTTTTTTTGGTCAAGATGTCAAAGAAGAATTTAATTGGTCACTTATGTTTGATTTCTTTTTTCCGTTGATTTATTCTTATTCTTTCCATTTTGGATTTGTCACTTGTGAGTGAGTGCTTGTTGTAAGTTATTTCCAAGGAATCCACATCATGCAGACTCCTCCTTCTTTCCTAATACTATGCTTATGATGACGTCCCCACCGTCGCCAAATTTCACTCTTGCACGGCATGCTCTCTCGTTATTAGATCGTACACAGTTGAAAATCTCTTGAGGATTAAGTTCCATTCAAACCTATGAAATTAGATAATAAGAGTTTTAGGTTTTTTTTTTCCCATCTTTCAAATGTTATTGTTATAAAGAGAAAAAATTGCCAAATTCGCAACACTATGCATGTGGTTCTATGCATGTGGCTGTTAGATAGGGTGCAATAGATGTCGTGATTCAAAAACACATAAAATTCTTATATATCACTTAGTGAAAAAATAGCTGAAAAAAGAAATGATGCATCATGATTCCAAAAGGACAAGTCAAATTCGTTTTGCAACTAATCCTTTTCTTTCGGGAAAAGAGTGGGGAGGGGTGACCAGCACTATTTATCCCATTTGGCCATTCTCGTAAGGTTCCATACTTGCTATAGAAAGTTTAGTTTGACTCGCAACTACACCGCACCACCCACAATCTAAAGAACCGAGATTGGCGAGGTCGACCAAAAAATGTTACCAACCAAAAAATCTCTTCACACGAGTTGTAGAGCGATTAGGTAATGCATCACGCAATGACTACAGAGTGAGGTTGAAGTTGAATGCTGGGTTTTGGTACGGTGAAGAAATGATGCTAAGGTCGAGTCCCAATTTTGATGCCCACCTTCCACCTCCCATTTTTTATTTACTGCTGTCGCTAGGGGTGAGCGCGGGTCCAGGGTAGAACCGGGAATCGAAGATCCGGACCCGATGGATCCAGTTCGGTTCTAGGTTCCATGGATAGAGGGTCCGGTTCCCGGTTCCATATTTTTAGGAACCGGAACCGGAATCGAAACCGGGAACCGGAACCTAGAACCGGGACCAGAAACCGGATCCCCAAAAATTAAAAACCCTAATTTACCTTGTCCCTCCATATTGTCCCTCCTGCAGAGTGCAACCCTGCTTCCACTTCGAACGCTCTACTTCTCTCTCTCTCTCTATTTGAGACGCTTGAAGCGCAGACCGCCGAAGGGCACCGCAGCACCCCCAGCAACGCTCCCGCCTCCCTCCGCGTTTTCGCATTCTCCAGGACGGAGCGAACACGTCTGCGGCGGAGCGTGGGTTTGATCCGCGATGCTGTCATTGCCGGAATTGATATCGCTATAAGACACCAATCTCGTTTTGATCTCTGTCGGTTCCTCTCCGTTAACTTCGGGCTCGAGGTCGTCCCCAGTGTCTCAGGTTGTTGGCCGTGATCTCCGCTTCCAGACCTGGTTTTCCCGGCTTGCTTGTGCTTCGATTTTTGCCTGTTGAGTTTCTGCTATGCGACTTCGATCCTTATCGGGAACTCTTGCGGATTTAGTAGGGTTCAATCATGTGTAGAGCGGATTTCTCTCTCTCTCTCTCTCTCTCTCTCTCTCTCTCTCTCTCTCTCTCTCTCTCTCTCTCTCTCTCTCTCTCTCTCTGTACATATGTGTATATATGTGTGTATGCACGCGCGCTCTAAGAGAACTCGAAGATGTCGTGTATATTGTCCTGAAGCTTCGCTGGAATGGTGCGGACGGTGTCCAGGGAATGGCTTCATGGTGGAATTTAACCCATTTTCTTTGATTTTGTGATTGTGTTGGCCCATTCTGTGCTTTTCTGATTTGCTATTGCTGTTGCTGTTGTTGGTTCGTGCAAATTTTTCTAGTATAACTGTAAATGCAAATGGCTCACATGGAATGATCTTGCATTTATTCTTGTTTCTATTCTTACTGTTGGATATCCATAGACCATTTTAATTGGATGAGTATTTTATTCGGGGAGCTACTGTTGATGTTATTCTGTAATGGACTAGTACCTTTAAAGATTTTTCAATTTTCCTGTCTTGTCTAGCCCACTATTTGGAAATATCTTCGTATTTGGAAGAGGTATATTAGAAAGGAAATAATAGATTTAGATATTTACTAGAGAAAAGAAGAGAAAGGATTTGAACTGATTCGGTTATAGTTTAGTTTGGATTTTTCATGTAGTTTTCATTCTCCCAAGACCATCGCAGGCTTCATTTTGTGTCATCAATTTGAATGAAGTTGCATCTTGAATTCTATAGCTATTGTTGGAGATATAACACTAACAGATGGTGTGCCTAAAGAGGAAAAGAGTAGGAGAGAACAAGCAACTTTAGATGAAATGTGTCAAGTTCTTGGTGGAGGGATGAGGGGTACTAATCTTCTCATCTTTTAGATCTTGGATGACCTTTTTGGTCCTGAGTTTGACTCCAATTTAAATTCTCTTTCTGTAGCTGAAGAGATCAAGGAACTTTGGGCTGAGTATGAGAACAATTCTTCTCTAGAGGCTAATTTGGTCAAAGATTTTGAGAATATGTTTGGCTTAGTCACAAATCTTTTTTGATGGATGATGCCTATCGTAGAAAATTTAACCCAATGTCAAGCTAGTTTTTCTGCAATAATGCCAATTGATAGAAAAAGATGCAGAATAGTAGCTGGTTAACTTATTGCAAATTTGTATGCTATATGAAACTAACCGTGCGATATCATTCAGCTCGGGGAGGATGCTTCTGGCTTCTTCGTCTCTTTACTAAAGACGATGCTAATATGTTCTTATGTTGTTTGCTTGGCCAGCGTTGTTTGATTGACATATCAACTATCAAGAATTCAAGATAACATGTCAATGGAGGTTGATGGATGTGAGGAGATGACTTCGATCACAGAATTTGAATTGTTGGGCGATGAAAATGAAGAAGAGCCATCCCCTACCACGAGTGCAACAAATACGGTACCTGGTTCTCATCGTCTTCCTCTTAATAAGAAATGCACATCCGATTGCTGGAATCATTTTGCAAGAATCAAAGATAGGGATGGAAAAACATATAAGGTGAAGTGCATTCATTATGGGTCTGAGTTAAAGTACAATGTTGCTCATGGTACTTCCGCAATGAGAAAGAACTTGAAAACATGTAAGAAGTTTCCTTGCAATGTTGATAAGAGACAGAAATTCTTTGCACCGCGTAACATAGACTTGGCTGACAAGGCAGGGGGAGGTTCTAGTACTGGCAGTGTCTTATCAACATGGTCATTTAATCAAGAACGTTGTAGGCAAATGCTTGCTCGGTTCATCATAGTTGATGAACAACCGTTTTCCTTGGTTGAGCGTGTTGGATTTCGCGAGTTTGTCACCGAGTTACAACCTCTCTTTAAACATTTGTCACGTTTTACAGTGGCTAAAGATTGTATGAAGCTATATTTCTGTGAAAGAACTTGTTTGAAGACTTACTTTGGGAAGATAAATTCTAGGATCGCACTCACGACCGATACATGGACTTCCATTCAAAACCTGAATTATTTGTGTCTTACTGCACATTTTATTGATGAAAATTGGAAGTTGCATAAAAGAATCATCAATTTTGTGGTGATGCATAGTCACAAGGATAGAGAGATTGGGAGAATGGTGGAAAAATGCATCAACGAGTGGGGAATAGAAAAGAAGGTATCCACAATCACCGTGGATAATGCTAGTTCGAATGATGTTGCAATTGGTTATTTGAAGGAAAAACTTTAAAGAGAAAAGTTATTAATCTTAGATGGTAGTGTTTTACATATGAGGTGCACCGCTCATATATTAAACTTGATTGTTAGAGATGGCTTGACTACGGTACGGGAATCTATTGCACGTATACGAAACGTGGTTAGGTATGTGAGGAGTTTTCCCATGAGAGCGAATACATTTAAATCTTGCATTGAGGGTGAGAAGATTACTTACAATGGTTCGGTTATTCTTGATGTTGCCACTAGATGGAACTCCACTTACCTCATGTTAGACACCGCCATAAAATTTAGAAAAGCTTTTGAAAGGATGGAAGAAGACGATTCAGCTTTTGCTAGTGAGCTTAACCATGATCTTCCTAAAGATGATGATTGGGAAAATGCCATTATTCTTTCGGAATTTCTAAAAATATTCTATGATGCCACCAATCGGATGTCGGGGAGTTCATATGTTACTTCAAATGATTATTTTGAAGGAATAGCTCTTTTGTATAAAAATTTGAAAGAAGCGGCGAATGCTTCGGATCCTAAGCTTCAAGCTATGGGTATGAAAATGAAAGAGAAATTTGATAAATACTATGGGAGTTTGGATAAAGTGAATATGTTGGTATTGATTGCAGTTGTGTTGGATCCTAGAGCCAAGTTGAGTTATGTGAATTTCTTGTATGGACAAATTTATGAAGATAAATTGAAAGTCAATGAGGTGCATTACAAGGTGAAGGATGCATTCGAGCGTTTATATGAATTTTATGAACAATCTTCTCTTGATTCAAGTGATAGAAATTTTGGTGCTCAAAGTTTGAGTGCTAGTAGTAGTGGTACCAATGCCGATGCCGGTGGTAGTGAATGTGGCAAGATCAAGAAGTATGACGCCCAAGCTTGGCGAAAAACCTTTATGCACTCGAACCAACAAATGTGCAATGACAACAAATCTGAGCTTGTTCAATATCTTGAAGAAAAAAAATGAAAATATTCTTGATCTTGACCTTTTGATGTGGTGGAAGACTAGTGGCTCAAAATATAAAATCCTATCTTTGATGGCTCGGGATGTTTTGTCTATTCCCGTAACTACTGTTGCTTCGGAGTCAACTTTTAGTACATCAGATCGTGTGCTTGACGACTTTCGAAGTTCTTTGACTCCTAAAGTAGTGGAAGCTTTGATTTGCACTCAAGATTGGATGAGAGCCGTTCGTGTGCCAATTGATGTTGAAGAGTGCATCGAAAATGTAGAAAAATTTGAGATGGGTAAGTGATGTTTATATCTTTATATATTGTAATTCATTTTATATATCTAATAAGTGAATATTTTATTTAATCTTTCTTTTTTTTAGATATGGATTGTCTGAATGAGGAGATTATCGTCAGTAAATAGAGTTTACCAGTTGAAGCGGAATGAATGTATGTGGTAGGTTTTCTAATACTTATTTTATTTTACCAATAAATTGATATGGATTGTCTTAATACTTTGGTTGTCTTTGAAGGAGCAGCTAAAGTCGTGTTATTTGTGATTCTATCAATTATTTGTGTGTGCCTTTGACCTCGTGGTTGTTTAAAGGAGAAAGAAATTTAATGCCGGAGTGGATACCGAAGAAGTTTTTGGTCTTCTGCTTTTGTGCTTTTGCAGAATGTATGAGGAGAAATGTGATATGTATTGAGAAAAATGTGGCATCTTACCTTGGAATTTAAAGTCATATGTATTGCATCTCAACAATTACTATTTATCGTGCTATTCCCTTTCTTTTAAGAAAAAATGTAACTTTTCTATAATTTGTCTTTTGTATTCTTTTTTATGAATGTTCATTTTCATTTTGATTAACTAAAAAAAAAAAAGAACCTGTTGGAACCTGGAACCGACCCTGGAACCTGTGATAGGGTAGGTTCCAGGTTCCACGTTTCGACGGGTAGGTTCCAGGTTCCTTATTTTGAGGAACCTGTACCCGAGGGTAGGTTCTAGGCGGAACCTACCCGGAACTCGGAACCGCTCACCCTAGCTGTCGCGACCTATCTGTCCCGATTGGGCTAGGCTAATAGGTATTTGTCAATGAATATGAACAATGATTGGTTTGTATGAAGGACAAACCAAATGATTCATTAATCCAATGACCGAGACACTCCCGATCTTCATACCTCGCGTGACGAGAATTATCTAATTTACACATTTGATTGAAGTTGCCACTAGCCATGATCAAGGATCGGCTAGAAACCCTAATTGAGAGGCAGAAGTGTTGTCTCGATACGCGCAAAAACTAAAGATTCTAAAATTCGAAGACTTAATTACACTAGCGATCTAATTAGTGCCCTTTTGGTACATAAACTTGAATTTCTGTAAACTAACGTACCGGACAGCTTATTGAAAAAGTTAAGATTCCACCTAACCGTTTTAAAAATAAAAAATTAACAATCAATGTATTAAAAGTGCGCAATCAGATAATCATGAAGAAAATAAACAACCAGCGACCTAGTATCGTCTCTAAAAAGAAAATGAAATCAAAAGCCCTAAAGTAAAGCTCTAATGGCTTATCCGATTTTTGGGAATTTTTTAAAAGGGTTTTCTCAATTTTTTAAGAGTTTTCAAACTAAGTCTAGAATAAAATTAACACCAAAATCTAGTGAAATTAATCCAAAAACTTATTTTTGAACACTTCATAATTTCCTGGATTTTTTGGAATTTTTCTGAAATTTTTAATGTATTTTCTAAATTTTTTAATGTTTTTCAATTTTTTCCAGATTTTTAAAATATTTTTTGGGTTTTTTAAACATTTTCGAATTTTTTTGGAATTTTTAATATTTTAATGTATATTTTTTGAATTTTTGAATATTTTTATTAATTAAAAAAGATTCCGGACCGGTCCCCGATCCGATCCGACCCGGATTATGACCCGCCCGGGATCCCCCTTTTTTCTATTTCTTTTCTAATTTTTTTATCCTTTTCTTTTCTATTTCTCTTTTTCCTTTTCTATTTTTCTTTTTTCCTATTTCTCTTTTCTCTTTATTTTTTATTCCCCTTTTGTTTTCTTCTGCCAGGACGACTTCTTGGGGACGTCCTCTGCCTCTTCACCGTGAGTGTCTTTCCACGAATCTACGCCCCCATCCTTTCTTCGCCTCCGACCGTCGGCGCGTGTCCCCACCGCCAGCCTTACATTTTCGCCGCCGGCCATCACAAACCACCGGACCGTCGGCTAACTCCGGCCACAAAAAACGACACCGGAGACCAAACACCGATATCGACTTCGGTTTTTTATATCTCCAAATCTCAACCAAATCTAAAACTCTAAATCTATACTCACATAAAACACGCGAAACAAGGTTGGGAAACTGACCAAGGCGGACTCTTACCAAGGGCATTGCTCCGGCGAGAGGAGTGAGTCTCCGGAAGGTGCTCGTCCACAGCCGACGATGGGAATCGACAGGTATGCCATGAAATCATACAAAAACATAGAGGCAGTCACCCTTCGATAAACATGAGGATTAACTGAGCATAAAAACCGATTTCCAAGCATCGATTCAGCAAAACTCAATTCGGTTCTTCATTCAAACATTTCATGTGCAAGTTGAGATATACGCTCTAAAGTGAGATTCAATGAGATCTTCGGTTCGGTTGTGATGTATGAAGACCTAAACCAGCATATTTCATATCAGCTCGATCTCAGTTTGCCATATCTCACTCAAACTTTTCGCAATCAAACTTAGTGCGCTAAGCACCTAATATCTCATTCAGGCATTTCGACGAACAGTTAGCATGTGACTAAGAATGCGAGGTCCGAATCTGACCTCAACGTGATTCTTGGGCTAAACACGATACGTACAGACCCAAGTCATCATTATACATTACGATCCAGCTTCGGTATCGCATGATTGGATCACGACACCACCGAGTGAACCCGGTATGTGAGCCCACCAAGATGCAAGAGAAAACAGGGGATACACGAGAAGCTTACATGGTTCAAAATGGCCGGAAAAAGCTGGCAGACTGGCTTCCGGCAATAACGACGGTGGTTCGAGCCAACCACCGGTGAACGGGAAGGATTTGTGACTCCCTCTCTCTCAGTCTCCATCTTTCCCCCTTTAGAGACCTGGCCATTGAGCAGCTTCATTTTCTCCTTCCCCTCTTGATCATCAGAACCAACACTCCTCCGCAATGATACTATCTCAGACTTTTAGGCAGCGACTTCATTCTCCAACGAAACTCTGACGGACAATGCTCTCTCCCTTTCCTCTTTCACAAGGTCTGCACTTGTCCGTTCCGCTTCGCATGCTTTCATGTGATTAAAGCTTTAGATCTGAATCTTGTCGAGCTGTTACTCGAGGAGCTTCACGGCTTGTCTGAGAGCATTTCTTTTCTCTTCTAGCTTCGAGTATTTGACCATCCACGCTCAGCAAACAGACGTTCTCCGGCTCCCCCTTTCAGCGAAACATTTGCTGCCATTGCAGCCACCGCAAGTGAAGAACCACCGCCATTTCAGCCCCGGATCCACCCCAGAAGAAGCGGTGCATTCATGGAAAACCCTCAAGCCTTGCCCTTCTCTGTTTCTTCTTTTTCCAGCCCCCACGAAACAGAAACCAAAACAAAGCCCTCCCCTCTCTCGGTCACTCTTGGCCTCTTTATCCCCGAATGCTCCTCCTGTTTCCTCGGGACCACTGGCTATACTTCTGACATTCTCGGCGTCACGCGACGCCCTCTGCCGCTGCGCAACCTCCCCCTCTGCTCCGTCCCGTTGTGCTTCTTTCTCTTTTTTGTCCTATCCCTCTGGTCCCCTCTATGCAGAGCGTGAGGGAAACAGGAAGAGAAAAGTAGGGGGCCTGGGCTGGGGAAAAGGAGAGAAGGGAGGTTGGGCCCCGAATAGGTGTTGGGCTAGAAAAGGTAGTAACCGTAAGCTGGGTTGGAGTTTTTGTTTTGTTTTTTTTTTTCGATTTTTTTTAAAATTTAATTTTTTAATTAATTTTTTTAAAACAAGAAAAAATGTGTCTAATAGCCCCCATTAATTCCAATGCGCCTAATGTCTATATGCTATGCAATTTAATAAAAATGTTTTTGTTTAGGGATTAAAAAAATTAACCCCTAATTTTATATGTAATTAACTTAAAACGGATAGGTAAAAATTAGGTGTCAACAACTGCGCCAGCCAACCGCCACTGTATTTTTAATTCGCAAATTGATTCTTTTCTTACGTCCATAAATTCTCCAAATTCACATCTATTAAACACTACTCTTACGTCTCTCCTTGTTAACAAACTCGATCACTACATTTTAGCTCTTGAACATGGGAGGAGGGATTCATCAAGTGGAATAATGCCATCGACGACTGATAGAGGTGATGTCGAGTTGTTGCTAGGGCTGAATACAAGGTGTTCTTGAATTTCAGAGGGCCCGACACTCACTTGAATTTTGCAGACTGCCTCTATCACTCCATGGATGTAGTTGGGATTCGCGTGTTGAGAGACAACAAAGAGATCAACAAAGGCAAAGCAATCCAAGGTGAACTAGATCAAGCAATCAAGAGCTCCACAATTTGTATGCCCATCTTCTCTAGAAACTACGCATATATAGAGGCCAGGAATGGGACCCTGTTGCTCGAGTTTGGGTTTGTAGAGGTCAGGTATAAGACACCAACGCCCGAGCTCAGGTCCATACAAAATGGGGCCGCGTCCATAGAGCTTGTGCTCAGGACCCTAGTGCCAGTGTTGGGTTTCTCGACGTCCGAGCCATTGGCGCTCAATCCTGGGTCCATCAAGGCAGATTTGGAACCCTAGCGACCAAGCTTAGGTCAAGGAGGCCGTGCTACAACCTAAATGGATATGCCTAGGTCTTCTACTCTTGGGCTTAGGTCCAAAGCGATCAAGCTTGGGCTTAAGATCTCGATGCCCATGCCCCAATTCCTAATGCCTTGGCCCAAGTCCATAGAGGTCAGACCCCAGTCCATAGAGGTTGGCCTAGGTCCATGAAGGCTAGGCCAAGTCTATAGAGGAAAGATACAAGACCTTAGTTCTGGTGCTCGGGACCCCGATGCTGTAGCCCAATTCCTTAAAACTTGGGCCCGGGTCACAAAGGTCAGACCCAAGAAACTAGCACCCCTACTCGGATCCCTAGAACTTAGGCTGGGTCGATGCAGAATAGACTCGAGACCTTGGTGCCTGAACCGAGTCCATAGAGGCCAAACCCAGGATCTAGGTGCCCGTGCCCGGGTCTTTGGCACCTTAATCGGAGCCAATGGGATTGGGCCTAGGTCAAGGCTAGGTCCAGGTCTATCGAGCCCTAGTGTGGAACACTCTCAGGGTGTACTAGGGCTAGCCTCAAAGGACCGAAGGCTCGAGATCTAAGCCTTGGCACTAGGGGTCCAAGCACTAGTATTGGGGTCTTGAACCTGGCCATGACGGACGAGCACTAGGCATCTGTGCTGGGGCATCAGGATCCTAAGCCGAACTCGGGCCCAGTCTTAGTGGACTCGAGCCTGGGCTTTGGGGATTCGGGTATGTGTATCGAGATCTTGGGTCTAGCCTCCATAGACCTAAATTCTTGCCTTGATGGTGGTGGCCCCAGGCGCCAGGACTTGGGTACGAGATGGGCCCCCATGAATCAGGGACACCCGGACTTGAATCACACAAAGGGCTTGACCTAGGACCCAATGCCCTTGTTTAGTTCCCCGCTTGCCTGTATCCAAGTCAGTGGTGCACAAATAATGCATGTTTGTTTAGGAAAATAAAAATAGGTTTTCCTTTTCGAATGACAAAATAATATTCGATTTGTTTTTAGAATTTAGCCAAACATTGAAAAATATATCATTTTTCTATAAAATGAGTTTTTGAAGAACATTTTTTAAAAATATTAATTTTTCCGCGAAACAAACCAAAACTTAATTTGCTCACAACTTTAAGAGAGATGTAGTGCACAGTTTTGTCAAAATTTTGACCTTGAAGACATTTCTTTGGTGATGGGAAGAACCGTCTTGTGAAATTTTTGGTCGTAGTGAACACCTTAAGTTGAACTCTTACTAGTCGACGGAAAGTGAGCATGTGACTTCCCATATGCTACGGACCAAAAAAAAAAAAGACTTCACATATGCCAAATTTGGTACAATGGGAAATTGGAGATAGAATTCTGGCTCGGACATGTCATAGGAAAAAACAGAACTAACTTATAAGATGTTGACTTGAGACAGAGAAATTACAGAAGGTTGACAGAGCCAACCATGAAATTACAAGGGGCAGACAAATTATAGTTAAACCAACTGCTGGTCGTGCCAAACAGAATTGCGAGAACAGCCATTTTAGAAGGATCATCATTGTTATTTATCTTCATAATCGAGTAGAAAAGGTTGCCTGATAATATTGTGTTTTATTGAAAAGATATTTGAGCAATATAATCAGCCGAGTTTGGATGTCCACTCAAAACTATAGTTATTTCTCATAGACCCTAAACTCATCCAAACCAAACCAACAATCTAATTACCATCTATTAGGGCTTGGTTTGATCAAGAATTTGAAGCACAATTCGCTTTTCGATCGAACACAATTTTCATCAAATCCCAGATATATATATATATATATATATATATATATATCATTTTTCAACTCTATTTTCATCAAACTCTAAGCCTAGGTTACGTAGAGGATAGATTGCTCCATTATGGAGAACAAAAAGTAGGATTAGGTAACCTTCTTGTGAAAAATATGGCGTGGTAGGGGATGGATTTTTTTTAGATAAGACACGATTGTTTAGTTACATTGAAGATGATATGGATAATTATAATATGATCAGGACCATCCAAAGGGTATAGTGATTGAATAATCGCAAGATTAGGTATATACAACCAATAAATGAAATTATTTTTTGCTGGTCACTGTCATTAGCATGTATAAAAAAATATATGTTTGATGATCAAGAAACTGAACCACTTAGTGCATAGAACATTAATATATTCCAATGTCACATTTTTTTACAGACTCCTTATTTTATTTCATTCGAAATCCACAGAAAAAAGGGGGCTCTCGGGCCAGAGAAGAGCAATGATCAAGTGTTGACACACAATTCAAATTGTACGCAGAGCAGCAGATTCGGAAACTTTATTCTACGACATCTTGGTACTTAAACTCGTTCTTCCAAACCATCACATTGGCAATGGATCCACATACAGAGAAGCCACCTGCTCTTTTAACTTGGTTCCAGCATGAGTGTAGAGGTCTATCTCATCTTTATACACCACATGCATGGATCGTGCAAAATTGATAACTCGGGCGAGGAGTTGCCCAGGGAGGACGGTCGGACAGCGCAGCCCTTCGTTAATGTCCTTCCACGCATCAGCCACCTGTTTACGGAGTTCCTCCTTAGCCTCTTCCTCTGTAACTCTGTACTGTTTCATGAAACACTCCACTGAAGATGCCACATGACCTCTCTCTTGCTCAAACTGTAAAAAAATATCTAGTGCAAATTAGTTTTTTCTCCTACAGATAAAATCAATTAGACAAAATTTAGATAAAATTGATGTTGTTCACTGGTATCGCTTTTTTAAACCTTGTGTCCGGCAATGTCATCCATGAGGCGACCGATTACTTTCATAGCCTTCACCATCTTGGAGTCGCTGTACAACACCCAGTCAAAAGCATCTTTTGTTACAACATCTCCCATTCCCAGAAAAGACGTCACCAGTAACAATTCAAGAGCAGAGTTCGCTAATGCATTGGGCATGTACTCCTCCATCGTCGGTATGTAGTTTTGGTGGAACCATTTGGCTTCGGCGAAGTACGCTCTCACTTGGTTTTTCATCTGAGGACTCATTCTCAAACAAAAAGCTACATCAATATTTGAACTTTAATGTGCTTGGTGGACTTAGATATACGAAAGTCTCTCATCCTTATCCAAAAACCCGATATTTTGTTGCTAGTGGACATAGTAAAAATTGTATTTGATTAATATAACCTCAGATGGCTTACCGCTTCTTTTGCATAGAAAAGGCAGTCTGATCGTCCTTTTCTAGTCATCTCATAGCCAATTTCATCATACAAATCTAGAACTATCTTATAACAAGCTTGCATGTACTCTGGCAATCCATCTTTGGCTTCGACATCCCACCTGTGTTCAAGTTTAGAAAATCAGATTAGAATAAGTAAGTTTTTTCTTTTTGGGTAAAGAGATTAGAATAAGTAAGTTTAGAATTGGTAAACTGAGAAAAGCATCCGAGTGCGAATTTTACCTTTCAATTGCTGCTGTGAAGAGTTCAAGTTCTTCCGATGTGCCGTAGACATCATAGATGTCGTCAATAATGGAAACCACGTAGGCCACTTTGGTTAGTATTTCCCTAGCGACATCATACTCCGGTTCGAAATAAACTCCTGACATCCAGAGATACATCTCCACAACCCTATCTCTAGCAAATGGGAACTTCCTTTCTACATCTATATCCTTCCACCACCTAAAGTATATCAGCAAATCCTATTTAAGGCAAACACATCGCTGATAGAATTATAGAAAGTATTTTAGGCCAATGAGCCAAAGAGATTAACACTCCTGGTCACTTTTACAAATGATCTTTAGTTCCAGATAAATTTTAATTGTACGAACAATCTATGGAGATTTGGTGTTCTTAGAACATCTAGCTACTTCAGACATGCTATCATGAAGCTAACCTTGTAAGGTTGCCGAGTTCCTTTTGGTGTTGCTCTTGCAATAAGTTGAAGTCGAGTTTAGCTAAGGATAGCAGAACTTCATTATGCGAAGGCTCCTCTTGGTACAGGGGAATGAAACGCCTCGCCTCTAGCCTTGGTATTCCCTTGTGGATTGGTTGGTTTAGGGCATGGCTCACTTGTTTTTTGAGATTAGGGCTTGCTTTTCCTTTATCAATTGTTTCGAGGTGAGTTACGGTAAAAGCAAGTGCATCATTCAAAATATCATCGTCATGAAACCCCAGATGGCAAGCTTCAAATAGACTTAGTAGTCCCTGCACGTTGCCGATGAGTGATTCGCGAAAACCTCCTTTTCTGTCCTTGAACTTGTTAAAGATTTCTGAATGGCCAAACGAAATGTGGGAAAAGATAGTATCATGAGATACTATGAAAAATTCATGTTCAACATCTAGATTAATTGAAAATGATTGGAAAAAATGACTTACTAAACCAAGGAAAGGACTATCACCTTTCAAAGCAAGCAAATTTGAGGAACCCGGGATATGAGAATCGTATAGCGAAATTTAACTAATAAACAAATCAAAAGTAGAATGAACTAGACATCTTAGTGATATCATGTGTTTGCTCTAATCAATCAAATGAACTATCAAACTGTTGTCAGCAATATAATTTGGCCAACTAATCAATAAATGAGAATTAAAACATTACATACCGGATGAAATTGCGTAACCTTGTTGTCGCAACAGTCGAAAGAGAAGAGCAACCATGTGTAGTACGTCGTTGTTATCGTTGTTGTGCAATTCGAAATAGCTTTTGTGAATTTGTTCGAGCTGCTGATTTATCTCACTTTCAAAATGGTAGGCAATTCCTAAGCGTTGGATTTGATCAATCAAGTTCAACTTTTGCGAAGGCTTATCCGTAGCATCTGTCAACATCTTCCTCACTTCTCCTTTCAATCTCTCGATTTGACCGTTTGCTTTGGCAGGAAAACTCTACAATTTATATAAAATTGAATGTTGGAAAAATAATTAAAGGACGTAATTGTAAGAATGCAAGAAATATATTAGGTTGCCTATGACCCGATTGATCACGATATTTAATATGAATTGAAATTACTGTAAAATTATTCCATCATGACTAGTTTATTAATAGTGGAGAAATCCTTTCTACACTTGTTAAGCCATATGTGCATGACACAAGGTTCACATAAACACACGCATGAAGTTTCAAATCAAGTGGTGCTTCACTCTTTTTCTTTAGCAAATGTTGTCGGATGGTGCCCAATCATTCGAGATTTATTATGTTCTATGCCATTAGTTTTCGGACAACAGAACGATCGAAAAGTTTTCCGACTATAATCCAAGAAAAAGAACAACTTAAGTGCTACCTTCGAGTTGGAGTCAGAAGCATATTTGAGAAAATAATCCCCCCATATGCCTCGATGAAATTTGGCTGAACGACGTTCAGCGAAACGGCTTGTTTCTTGAGCAGGAGATGAAGATGGGATTGCTAAAATCTGAAGAGACATTTTCTTTTTCCCTGTTTTCTCGATTTAGGTGACTGAGCAAATATAGGATGAAGAACGCTAGATGGTAGAGGCTTTTCTGTGAGTGTCGAAACCTCATTGATGGTATTTATAGGCTATAGCATCGTATGTTGGACAGGTAGCTAGAATAAGGAACAGACAAGGCAAAAACGTTTTTTTTTTTTATAACCGACAAGGCAAAAACGTTTATCGTCTCAAAACACGTTTTTTCGTTTAATTTGGAGGTCTGATTGGCAAGGAAAATCTAAAATATCCTTGCCAAAATGACAAAGACTTGACTTGGTCTTTCCATCTCCACGAATTCTGAATTATCGTCCATATGCTTTTCCTATTTGGAACTTCAATTAAATTCAACTTAAAAGCAAGGAAAGCTTGCGGTTGTAGATGCATTCCAATATGCTCACTAATTATGTCTTGAACCTATCAGCAAATGTTCTTGGTGGAGCAAGTTCATCTAGACCTGCCAAAATAGGATGTGCTTAAGTTCATGTTAAGAACACGTGTGAGTTGTGATAGACAAAGTCCCACTTCGGAGAGTTGGTATGGTTTGGTGCAATTAATATATTCCAATTTGCCCGTAACTCATTAACTTAAGCTTTTGAGTAAATATGGGATCTACTAAATATGTTAACAGGTTTGGAGTTGAGCTGAAGTAGGTGGTTTGAACTAAATATTGGGCTTCTGCTAATTTTTCAGTCTCTGTGTCATGATAACAGCAACAAAATACTTAAAAAGTTCTGTCTTGCTCCATGGTATGATTTTGCTTTGCAGGCGAAGTCCCTTCTCTGACATTGTCAATGGGAGGCTCTTCGCTAAATTCATCATGCCGAGAACTTGCAGATGGATGGAACTGAAGCTGACGTTCTATGTCGGGCTCTTCAACATTTGCTTCCATTTTATCCTCCTCCAACATGAAAAATATGATTTCCTTTAGCTGGTATTCTAAGGATGAGAAAAATGCATATGTCATCAAATATACCTTTTTCTTGACATTGGTTTTGCATTGTTGGGAGCTCACGGCAGAAGCCCAATACTTTTATCCGAGGAGATTGCTAAGAGGGAGCCTAACTTTAAGCACGTCAACATATCTAGTTAAACCCACCTTCACTCAAAAGCTTAAGCCAATGAGTTCTGGGCCAACTAGAATATATTAACTGCTCAATACCATATCAATTATGTGACAATCCGGTCCGATGAGGATGGGGAGTGGTCGCCGAGGTCCGAGGACCTAGATAAGGAGCAGCTTTTGGCAGGCTTCTAAGATGGTGAAGGGGCACGTCTCTCGAGTGCCACATCGCTTAAGGAGGGAAGCCCTGGGCAACTTATAAAGGCTTGGGAAGCCTTAACTTGCAAAAGGCCTTTTCTGGGGGTAGTATGGGCTACCTTCGGAGGAACAAAACCGTGATGACTTATTGTCAAAAGCGAACAATATCTTACAAGTGGGACCCAGATCGTTACAGATGGTATCAAAGCCGACTCTCGATCACGTGTGGGGCCACATCGAGGATGCTGTGCTCGAAGGGGGGGAGAGTGTGACAACCCGGTCCGATGAGGGCGGGGAGTGGTTGTCGGGGTCCGAGGACCTGGATAAGGAGCGGCTCCTAGCAGGCTTCTAGAATGGCAAAGGGGGCACGTCTCTTTTGTCCCGCATCGCTTGAGGGGGGGAGTCTTGGTCAGCTTATAAAGGCTTGGGAAGCCTTAACTTGCAAGAGGCCCTTTCTGGAGGTAGTATAGGCTACCTTTGGAGGAACAAAACCGTGAAGACTTAATGTTCAAAGCGGACAATATCTTGCGAGTGGGAGCTAGGTCGTTACAAGAAAAAAAATTTGGACCATTTCTTGATTTGTGCATGTCATCCTTACGCACGGGCCATGCTAATCTTCTCTGTATCGTTCCAATTTTATCGGATGTCTTTGAAGATATTGTTCGAGGTCAGGAGTAGTGTGCCCCCTCTCCTGTCCCACTTCACTTGAGAGGGGGAGTCTTGGGTAACTTATAAATGTTTGAGAAGCCTTAATTTGTAAGAGGCCTTTTTTGGGGGTAGTATAGGTTGCCTTCAAAGGAATAAAACCGTGAGGACTTAGTGTCCAAAGCGGACAATATCTTGCGAGTGGGATCCAGGTCGTTATAGGTGGTATCCGAGCCAACTCCCGACCACATTTGGGGCCACAACGAGGACGCTGTGCTCGATGAGGGGAGAGTGCGAAATCCCGGTATAATGAGGGCGGGGAGTGGTTGCCAGGGTCCGAGGCTTGGACAAAGAGTGTCTCCTAGCAGGCTTCTAGGATAGCGAAAGGGGCACATCTCTTGTCCCACATCACCTAGGGAGGGAGCACTGGGCTTCCTTATAAAGGCTTGGGAAGTCTCAACTTGCAAGAGGTCTTTTCTGGGAGTAGTATAGGCTGCCTATGTCACGCCCCGCACTTCTCGGTGCGCCACATCCCTCGCAGAGGTCGATTCGTATGCGACGTCCTAGGACGCATCGCCGACCCAAACCCAACACAGAGAATTAAAACACATGCGGAAGCAATTAAAACCACCCATACAAAGATAAACGTATAACCCAGGGTATCCACTGAAATTAATACTTGTACTAGTACTGAGAGTCATAAACAATATTCATTTACAACCCCAAATACCAAAAATCAAAAACGATTCAAGGCCACTACAACTAGCCGGGGGCTTCTCCCAAAAATTGCATCAGCACACCTGTCATCCTCAAGGCCGGGGATCTGAAAATGTCGGTTTTACAACAACCGTGAGAATAAATCTCAGCGAGTAATTCCCTAAACCTAAACTAGGCTAACATGCACCTCCTGACAAGTACTAGACAGACAGCACACAAACTAAACAGTACATGACTCAGGCCCTCGGCCCGAATCTAGAAATCACATGACCCTGCAGGTTAGGCGTACCAGGAATAATAACAAACACGCAACAGAACTTGATCACAGTGTATGTACACGCATTCCCATGTCACAACGCATGTTATGCATATGCCAGTGCTCGCACTCATGCTCATGCCTCATCAATACATTACCGCATACTTGCACACTAGCACTCAGCCATTTCTCAATTTCTCCTCCAACCCGCGTTAAACGCATCAGGTCCGACCCGCGTAACACGCATCAAGTCTATTTCTTTAATCACAACACTCCGTGGCCCGCGTTAAAACACCTCAACTGGCCCAGTGTCTCTAGCCCGCGTCAAAACGCATTAGGCGCAACACCGATCTCCTCACGAACCAGAGCCCGCGTAAAACGCATCAGGTTGGTCTCTTTCTTTAATCACAACACTCCGTGGCCCGCGTTAAAACGCATCACTGGCCCAGTGTCTCTAGCCCGCGTCAAAACGCATCAGGCGCAACACCGATCTCCTCACGAACCAGAGCCCGCGTAAAACGCATCAGGTTGGTCGTCTTCCGGACGTACCGGGCATCGTCCCGCGTAACACGCATCAGGGCGAAATGTGATCACACGAACATACAACCAATTATTATCTGAATCCCCGCGTAACACGCATCAGGGCATTTAGGTGATCACAATGCACATGTCACTCAGGCATACTCGTATATGCATATGTCGTGCCAATGTTCATGATACACATTCATGACTGCAATAACCCCACTTGGCACTCATAAATTTCACAATGGCATTTAGTTCAATGAATCACGAACCCAAGTAAATCAAATCACCCCACACCGTCATGGCACAATTTCGACACATAAATTATGCATATAAAACACCCAATTGGATCAACATGAAATTCATGCACCCGAAGCCCGCCAAGCTAATCTATTCTTGGTCTCACTGGATATGCAACTAGGCACCATCAAATTAATCAGAATTGAGGCTCAATTGGCCAATCAATTGCACAAATCAACCAATCTCAGTATTCACACGCCTAGTCCTCAAATTAATCGCGTCGCGCCCAAATTTAATCCCGCCGTGGGCGACCATCAAACCGTAATTTCTGGGCCAATAATTATCGCCAAAATATTCTATTATACTCCCCAAATATCAGTCTAATTGACCACCACCAAAAGTTAATATACGGCGCGCAAATAATCCACAAATAAAACCCGAACTCGAGCCAAATTAATCCGAACTGACTAACCCATTTATCGCGCCTCTCGGGCCACTAATCCTCCATTAATTTATCAAACTAATCCATCAAATTGGCCACAATCAAAACCCATGATAAATTCTACAATTTAACCCCTAAATAACCCTAATTAATCCCTAAACCAGTCTAGAAATGTAAATTAGCATAATTAGGGTTTAGGGTCGAACTCACCGGGTGTCCTACGCTTAAAAACAGGCCGGATGAACAGTGTTTTCAGGAGTGAACAGTAACCGGCGTGAACAGTGTCGCCGGAACAGTACTCGCCGGAACAGTGTCGCCGCCGCCGGAAATGAACAGTAACGCCGGCGATGAACAGTGACCGGCCGGAAATTGCACTGTGACGGGAACGGCGGCGACGAGGCGAGCTCGGGGGCGGCAGCGACGCGGTGGCGAGGCTGGACAGTCGACCGGCGACGGGCACGGCTGGGACGGCGAAGGGCTGGCTGTGCGCGCGCGTGGGGGAGGAGGAAGGAGGCAGCCGGGACGGCGGCTGGTCGGGCGGCGACTGGCGCGGCGGTCGTCGGTCTCACAGACGGCACGGGGGCCGGCCGGCGAGTAGGTGAGCAGCACCGGCGAATGGCGTACGCGAGCGCGACCTTGCTGGCTTGGCTCGGCTCGGGCAAGACGGACGGGGAGGAGGCCGGGGGAAAGAGAGAGGAAGAAGCGGCCGAGGCGGGAGACGGGACGGCGGCGGTGCTGCTGGCGACGGCGGCGACGGTGACACGCGGTGGCACGGCGACGCGGCGGCTCGGCCAGCAACGAGCTCCGGCCGGGCGTGACTCAAGCGGAGCAGAAACCAGAAGCAGGGGCGTTCCGGGGAGGCCAGCGAAGGAGGGAGGAGGGAGAGGGTAGCCGGGACGGCGACCGGCAGTTGGCGCGACGCGCGGCGGGGCGACGGGGCGAGGCGGCTCACGGCGGAGCTGGACGAACGGTCGGCGAGCAGGCGGGGCGAAGGCGAAGCTCCCGGCCGACCAGAACAAAGAAGAAGAAGAAGGGGAAGGAGAGAGGAGAGAGAAGAGAAGAGAGAGAGAGAGAGGTTCGGTCAGATCAGCAGAGGGCAGGTGGGGGGGATGGGACGCGCGTGTGGGTTCCCAAGGGGGGGAGAGAGAGAGATTTTTTTTTGAAAAATTATAGAAATTTAAATATTAAACGCAAACCGGGGGTCTAATCTCAAAACGGAAAATGGTCTACCAGTCCAAAGTGGACCTCGCACTTAAAAAGGGACAAAGGCCAAATTAATTTGACCAAAGTTTAACGAGAGGGTTTATTAGTCCAAATTCGCACTGGGTCCGAAAACCCTAACTTTTCCATTAACCTTGACAATCTCGATATTGGCCACATTAATATCGACACCGTCCAATTTATTTCGTCCTGAAACACCCAAAAATCGACTACCAAGTTCAGGGTCTAAATAACGACGAAAATTCGATCGAGTGCGATTCTAGCGAAATCTCTAGTTTAAAATAATAATCGGGAGTGATCAGTTCCCGGGCGAGATTTTACCATAAGCGCACTGACAAATTATGCGTTCTATAAACCCCAAAATGGATCAAAAATCCGGAATGTTACAGCCTAATTATTTCTAGTAGTATAAACGATGATTTTTACCAAAATATTTTTAAAGTATTTATTTTTTGCGAAACAAACAAACCATATAGTTATGCTTACAATGAAGTCCCCATCATTTTCAAAATTCTCTATCGAGGAAAGAGGGAAAATGGGTCCTGGTAGTCTAGTAGCCTATTTTCCACGAATCTGGCCCTGACAACATCAATAAAGGGTTCCGATTTCTTGTATCTCTTGTCATTCGATGTTGATATTTATCAATAAATTAGAACGTGGAATGGAGTTGACTGATATTTTTGTAGTTGATAATTCTTTTGGAGGGTAATCAAACTCATCTTCACAATTAGAATAGTTGATAGAACAATATATGTATGTAAGAAATTTCGCTTGTCCTTCCAATAAAGGACACAGTGCAACAAAAGGGATTTATGACTCGATTGCACTTTTTGAAAGTTATACGACTCAATTGCACATTCGTGACAAATTTTACGACTTGATTTTACTTTTTGAAAGTTTTAGGACTCAATTGTACTTTCGTAATAAATTTTATGGCTTCCGATACACTTATCCCTTTGATAAACAACTTGAAGATATGCTGCCCACGTGAAACCGACATGTTGCATCAAATATGTTTGTTAAAAAGAAGAATGCTCACTTATTCTTTCTTAATGTGACCTTGAAATTGCCATTTGAAAGAGAATTCTCTGAGACAATTTGAGAGAGAGAAAAAGAGAGAAGGGTTGTCATTTTGTTCTCGTTGCCAAGTTGTATGCATAATTTGCCACATTAAACTTTTCCTTTTATTACAAAAGCCATGTACGAACAAAAATTTTAATTTAAAAAAATCACGTATGATGAATTATCAAAATTTGTTAGCGGAGACACTTAAGTGATCATTTATCCGCCAATGTGGCATTCGAGTGCTTGCTCAAAAAACTTTAAGCGCCATATGAAAATTATTACATTTTCAATATCCTTTTCCCCGTTTAATATGAGATTAAATATAAATCTGCATGTAATACAAATTCAATATGAGATTAAATAGCAGAGGATGGTTGTCAAGTTCATAAGCTGAGATTAAAGATAAATCTGCATCGAATGACAAAGACAGATGCCTACTCAAAGTATTGGGTGTTCCTGCATCATTCGAGCGCAATTCACATCCGTTATTGTTTGAGCGCAATTCACGAGTCCAAAGTCCAATGTCCACCTTCCACCCTCGGTCCTTCTCCACATCATGCTGTCTCCCCATTCTTTTTGGGACGTTTTTATTTCACAAAAAATTAATGATTTAGAAAATATTTTCCTCAAAATGGTCGCTTGTATCATTTTTTTGCCATTCATGAAAATGTTTAGACGGAATATAATGGATAATGAAAATATTTTTCTTTGACTAATTATTTCTAGTAGTATAAGCAATTATTTTTACGAAAATATTTTCAAAAATTTTAATTTTTGTGAAACAAACAAACCATATAGTTATGCTTACGATGACATCCCCATCATTTTCAAAATTCTCTATCGACGAAAGAGGAAAAATGGGACCTAGTAGTCTAGTAGCCTATTTTCCACGAATCTGGCCTGACAACATCAATAAAGGGTTCCGATTTCTTGTGTCTCTTGTCAATCGATGTTGATATTTATCAATAAATTAGAACGTGGAATGGAGTCGACTGATATTTTTATAGTCGATAATTCTTTTGGATGGTAATCAAACTCATCTTCGCGATTAGAATAGTTGATAGAACAATTTATGAATGTAAGAAATTTCTCCTGTCCTTCCAATAAAGGACACAGTGCAACAAAAGGGATTTATGACTTGATTGCACTTTTTTGAAATTTATTAGACTCAATTGCACATTCGTAACAAATTATAGGACTTGATTGCATTTTTTGAAAGTTTTAGGACTCGTTTGCACTTTCGTAATAAATTTTATGGCTTCTGGTATCCCTTTGATAAAAAACTTGAAGATATGCCGCCCATGTGAAACTGACATGTTGCGTCAAATATGTTTGACAAAAAGAAGAACGGCCCACTTATTCTTTCTTAATGTGACCTTGAAATTGCCATTTGAAAGAGAATTCTCTGAGACAATTTGAGAGAGAGAAAAAGAGAGAAGGGTTGTCGTTTTGTTCTCATTGCCAAGTTGTATGCAGAATTTGCCACATTAAACTTTTCCTTTTATTACAAAAGCCATGTACGAACAAAATTTTAATTTAAAAAAATCACGTACGATGAATTATCAGAATTTGTTAGCGGAGACACTTAAGTGATCATTTATCCGCCAATGTGGCACTCGAGTGCTTGCTCAAAAAACTTTAAGCGCCATATGAAAATTATTACATTTTCAATATCCTTTTCCCCGTTTAATATGAGATTAAATATAAATCTATATGTAATTCAAATTTAATATGAGATTAAATAGCAGAGGATGGTTGTCAAGTTCATAAGCTGAGATTAAAGATAAATCTGCATCGAATGACAAAGACAGATGCCTACTCAAAGTATTGGTTGTTCCTGCATCATTCGAGCGCAATTCACATCCGTTATTGTTTGAGCGCAATTCACGAGTCCCAAGTCCAATGTCCACCTTCCACCTTCGGTCCTTCTCCACATCATGCTGTCTCCCCATTCTTTTTGGGACGTTTTTATTTCGCAAAAAATAAATGATTTAGAAAATATTTTCCTCAAAATGGTCGCTTGTATCACCTATAGTTAAAAATCAATGAACGAAATTTTTTTTTGCCATTCATGAAAATGTTTAGACGGAATATAATGGATAATGAAAATATTTTTCTTTGACTAATTATTTCTAGTAGTATAAGCAATTATTTTTACGAAAATATTTTCAAAAATTTTAATTTTTGTGAAACAAACAAACCATATAGTTATGCTTACGATGACATCCCCATCATTTTCAAAATTCTCTATCGACGAAAGAGGAAAAATGGGACCTAGTAGTCTAGTAGCCAATTTTCCACGAATCTGACCTGACAATATCAATAAAGGGTTCCGATTTCTTGTATTTCTTGTCAATCGATGTTGATATTTATCAATAAATTAGAACATGGAATGGAGTCGACTGATATTTTTATAGTCGATAATTCTTTTGGATGGTAATCAAACTCATCTTCGCAATTAGAATAGTTGATAGAACAATTTATGATTGTAAGAAATTTCTCCTGTCCTTCCAATAAAGGACACAGTGCAACAAAAGGGATTTATGACTTGATTGCACTTTTTTGAAACTTATTGGACTCAATTGCACATTCATGACAAATTTTAGGACTTGATTGCATTTTTTGAAAGTTTTAGGACTCGCTTGCACTTTCGTAATAAATTTTATGACTTCCGATACACTTATCCCTTTGATAAAAAACTTGAAGATATGCCGCCCATGTGAAACTGACATGTTGCGTCAAATATGTTTGACAAAAAGAAGAACGGCTCACTTATTCTTTCTTAATGTGACCTTGAAATTGCCATTTGAAAGAGAATTCTCTGAGACAATTTGAGAGAGAGAGAAAAAGAAAGAAGGGTTGTCGTTTTGTTCTCGTTGCCAAGTTGTATGCATAATTTGCCACATTAAACCTTTTCTTTTATTATAAAGGCCATGTACGAACAAAAATTTTATTTTTAAAAAATCACGTACGATGAATTATCAAAATTTGTTAACGGAGACACTTAAGTTATTGTTTATCCGCCGATGTGGCACTCGAGTGCTTTCTCAGAAAACTTTAAGCGCCATATGAAAATTATTACATTTTCAATATTCTTTTCCCCGTTTAATATGAGATTAAATATAAATCTACATGTAAAACAAATTTAATATGAGATTAAATAGCAGAGGATGGTTGTCAAGTTCATAAGCTGCGATGAATTTTCTTACGTGGGTTGAGAAAGACATATACCTACTCAAAATTATGCAGCCCACGGGGTTCGTGCACTTACCTCAAGTCTTGACGCTCCTGTATCTCGTATAATATTGCATAAAATCAATCAGCAACAACAATCACATAGTCTGGGGTACGCATGGCACACAAGTCTCCCTAACTAGCTACCCCAAGGTCATCGCTCTTTATCACTTCAGGTTTTAACCAACTTGGAATGAGCTGATCATGCTCTGATACTAAATCAGCTAGGGTGTCACGCCCCGAATCCCCGACGGGCTCACGACACCCCTTCCACGGGGTCGTATTGATCGCGACGTCCCAGGACGCGTCGCCGACCCCAAACGAAACACCCAAAGTCCAATGCAGGCGGAAACGAAATTTAAACAACCTAGATAATTAATAATGACAACGGGGTAGAACAAGCACAGATTAATAAACTCATAACATTAGCTTGAAATCACAAATATTCATACATTAGGCCTGTAGGGTTTAAATCCACCTTCATCATAAAAAAGGAACACGTGGCCGAGTAGACTACTAACTGCACAAAAAGAGACTCTACCAAAAAGACTTGCAGGCCCAACTCTTAAACATCCCTACGGTGCCCAACTCGAATTAGACCCTGAAGGTTCTGACTCCGTGTCCGAGTCGATCTCGATAGGCTCCTTAGACTCAAGCTCGGGCTTAAGCTCGGATTCCTCTTCAAGCTTAGGGTCTACAGGGGCCATAGGTTCAGGTTTGGGCTCCGGAATGGGCGTGGGTTCTAGACTAGGGTTCTCTGGTGGACTATCGGGATCCGATACCTTGCCATTGGGAGTAAACTTGTCCTAGGGCTCCTAATTTACTGCACCCTCGTTAGCATGTTGCAACCACTTAAAATCTCGGATTAGCCCAAAATTCACCAACCCAACCAGATGGGACCAAGCCAAATAAGTATGGCGTTCCAGCTTCTCTAGTCCCATGTCTACCCAAACAGTGGTACGATGCCTAATATACGTCTCATCCGAGTTCAATCTCGGATACTCGGTCTCCTCATGTACCGTATGCATGGAAACCCCAAAATGCCTAAGTAGTGACATGCTCAAGGTTGGGGATTTGAAAATGTTTACACTACAGCAATAAGAATAAATCTCAATAAGCAGACAACATATACCCCACCTAAGCCAATACGTATCCAGACAAGTCTAACATGCAATTCACCAGCCAACACAATCAATTCCACACAACATACTTACCTTGTCGCAGTCCACATGTCCACTCTGTATATTAATTAAACACTATAAAGCAATAGTAATTCAAGATTACATTATCGCCACTTAAATGCCATAGCCACGTACATTCACTCAATTCAATCACACTCAATTGCATTCGTGGTCGAGCAACTTTCTCATGACCCGCGCTACTGCGCCTCAGGTCCATTCTCACTACCTGCGCCACTACCCCTCAGGTCCAATCTCACTGCTCGCGCTACTGCGTCTTAGGCTTAGCCCTCCGATCAATCCGAGCTTAGTCCCGCGTAACCACGTCTCAGGACATTTCTTTCTTTCCAATGACCCACGTATCCTACGCCTCAAGTCTACCTCACCTTCCACAGCCCGCGTAAACACGCCTCAGTCTCAGCCCTCTGATTGATCCGGGCTTTTTTCATGCACATGCACCACAATCCAAGTCGACTTTTTGCTCCTGGACATGGAAGAAAATCCTTGATTTGCGACCTTCTGCCCATTCTCTATTTCGGTGGAAAGTTGGGAACGGTCACTCCGTCTCTCTTTGGTTTGACTGGTGGCACAATAAGGGCCCTCTCTACCTTATCTTCAGTAATGTGAACATATACCAGTCACGGATCCCTCGTGATACAACGGTCCGGAAGTTCTATGATTGTAGGTGGCAAGACTCATTCACCCTTCGCACTATACTGAGTTGGTCTAACCCACCGCCTACTTTTGAGGACAATACTTCGGACAGCATGACTTGGACCCCTCCTCCCTTGGACTCCTTTTCAGTTGCGTCTGCATGGAATCATATAAGAAGAAAAGGACATCCAGTCGCTTGGCATTCATTCATTTGGGATCATCATATTGCTCCTAGACATGTTTTCTATTATGGATAGTCTCATTGAACCGACTGCCTTCTCAGGTTCTACTATTACAAAACCGAAGAATTGACTCATCTTTTTGTGCCTTTTGTGGTACTACACCGGATTCGGCCAATCACCTTTTCTTCGAATGCCCTACCATTAGTAGGCTGGCTTCCTTCTGGGCAACCAAATGCAACCTCCCATGGCGCAATCGACCCTGGCAAGAACTTATTTTGCGGGCTATGAAAGTATGCGGCGGAGATTCTTTCGCCCACCGCCTCTCCCATTTTTCCTTCGGTGCTCTCATTCACATTATTTGGACAGAGAGGAACAACGCCATCTTCAGGAACAAGTGCGTCTACATTCCGGGTATGCGCAAGCACCTTGTCAAAGTTGTGAAAAACAAAGCCATATCCAATGGGAGAGTTCCTGATACCCTTAGGAACCGCATTATGCAAAGGAAATGGGAGCTCCCATCCTCATTATTCGATATGACTCGGACTCCTTCCTGATTCGGTCCTTTAGCACTGCCTGCACTTTTTGGGCTTTCTTAGCCTTGTTGTTTTTTTTTTGGTAAGGCTTCTTAGCCTTGTTGTTTAGTTCTTGCGAAACCATAATTGACCCTTTATGGACATTGCTATGTCCTCATTGGGTCAGTGGATGGTTTTGGCTTTAGCTTGTATTTGGTGTTTTGAAAAGTAATATTATTCTTACCTTTACCAAAAAAAAAACACAAAATTTACCATTTCCTCAGTCGTATAATTCAAATTCAAATCACCACACTTTCACCAATGTCAATCTGACACGCCATAACACCCAATTCAAGTCATGCTCTCCACATCAGCCTACCGATCCGATATTCAAGCCGGCACATTCAATTATTCCATTTCACCCACAAACACCAAGACAACTCGGTCACGTCACCCATCTCATTCAATCACCAATTTAGCCACATAATCACCACCATAATAATTCATAAATTGAGCACATTCAATTTTACTAATCCTCGTCTAATTTAATCCCTAATCCGGTACTAAATCACACATTAAACAAGTCAAAACATACAAATTATACTAAGTAGGGTTTAGAAAGTCACTTACTAGGTTTTGGCCAGGGAAAAATCAGCTCGGGCCTAAAATGGCCCGGGTGAATAGTGCTGGTTCGGCACGGACGAGGGTGCGATGGGCGCGGGGCTCATCCACGACGGGCACACCGCCCGGCGACTCGGCGCGGCGCTCGGCCACGACCTAGGTTGGACAGGCGAGTGGCCGGCCACAGCTTGGGCGACTTGGCCATGGGCTGGCTGGCTGGCCGGGGGGTTGACTGGCTAGCTAGTCAGCAAGCTGCGGCGGCGATGGCGATGGGGCAGAGACGGCGGAAGGCGAAGGAGAAGAGGAAGGGGAGTCGCGGCGGCGACGGTGGAGCTCAAGTGTCGGGGCGGTGCTAGGGAGCTGACTCGATGGCTGGACGGCGACCGGGGCTCATCGGATGTGGTGGCAACCGGCAGTGACCTCTGGTTCGCTGGGAAATAACAATCGACTCGGGCGGCGGTTGGTCGGCAGGGTGGCGCGAGGAGGCGGCACGCAGTGACCCGGGGGCCAGGTGAAGCAGGTGAGTTGGCACGGTGGATAGGAGAAGCAGTCGGAGTCGGCAGGCGCGGTGACGAGCCGAGCTCGCGCGCCCGGGAGGAGAAGAAGACCGAGTCGGGGGAGAGCTGTCGGGCAATACGGCGGCGCGACGACGGCGCGAAGAGGACGGCGGCGTCGGGCGGAGATGGAGGGACAGTCAAACGGCGATCGGACGAGCAAGATAGAAGTGGGGCAGAACCAATCGGGCGGAAGAGAGACCAACAAAGAAGAAAAAGAGAAGAAGAAAAGGGGAAGAAGAACAAGGAGGAGAGAGAAGAGAGTAGGGACATTGCATGGGACAGAGGTGGAGAGGACACGCTGGCAGGGGGAAGGGATGGGCGTAGACGCGGCAAAAGGAGGAGAGAGAGAGAAGTCAACGCTATCGAGTGCGATCCAATGGCCAGAAATCAAATCTGAAAACGATCCTATGGTCCAAATTAATCCTAGAATATAATAAGGGACAGAGGCCAAATTAATTAAATCAAATTATCCCGTGGGAGGTCTACTAGTCAAAATCCACACCCGGTCAAAATTTCACTTTCCACATATCCCGGTTAATCTCGACATTGGCCACAACAATATCGATACTGTCCAATTAAATTTGTCTCGGAACTCCGAGAAATTCGACACCAAAATTTGGGTTCTAAATAACGGCCAAATTCAACCGAGTGCGATTCTAGGAAAATCTCTAATTTTAAAAAAATAATAACCCAAGAGTGATCAGTTCCGGGCGAGATTTTATTATAAGCACACTGACGAATTACACATTTTATAAATCCCAAAAACGGACCGAAATTCGGAATGTCACAACTCTTCCCTCCTTATAAAAATCTCGTCCTCAAAATTGACAATCCAACCCAACTATTTAAATAAATGAGGGTATTGATGTCGCATCAGCTCTTCGCTTTCCCATGTCGCACCTTCGGTTCCACGGTGCTCCCAAATCACCTTGACCATCGGAATTGTCTTATTCCGCAACACTCTCTCCATTCTGTCCTTGATCCGTACTGGCTTTTTCACGTACGACACTCTGTCGTCCACTTCTATTTCCTCGTAATTCAGCACGTGGGTCGAGTCCGGTTCATACTTTCTTAACAATGACATGTAGAATACATTATGCACTTGAGACAAATTTGGTGGTAGCGCGAGACGATAGGCCAATGTACCAATTCTCTCTAAGACCTCGAATGGGCCCATGTACCTCGGGCTCAACTTCCCTTTCTTACTAAATCGTGACAATCCTTTCATAGGTGATACTTTAAGGAAAACGTGGTCCCCTACTTGAAATTCCAAAGGCTTAAGTCTCCGGTCCACATAATTCTTTTGGCGGCTTTGAGCGGTATTAAGCCTGTCCCTAATCACCTTGACCATATCGACTGACTACTGAACCAATTCTGGACCCATGATACTCCTCTCACCAACTTCGTCCCAACAAACCGATGTTCTGTAAGCTCTACCATACAGTACTTCAAATTGTGCCATTCTAATACTCTACTGGTAGCTATTGTTGTAGGCAAATTCAACCAAATGCAACCGTTCCTCCCAACTATCTTTAAAATTCAATACACACGCTCGCAACATGTCTTCCAAGGTCTAAATTGTCCTTTCAGACTGGCCATCCATTTGGGGATGATAGGCCGTGCTAAACTGTAATTTCGTTCCTAATGCCGTATGAAGACTTTTCCAAAAGGCGGCAGTAAATTTAGGATCACGGTCTGAAGTGATTGTCACTGGCACTCTGTGGCCAGGTGAAGCAGATGAGGTGGCGAGGTGGACGGGAGAATCAGCCGGAGTTAGCAGACGTGGCAACGAGCTGAGCTCGCGCGCCCGAGAGGAGAAGAAGACCAAGTTAGGGCAGAGCTGTCGGGCGAAGCAACGACGGTGTAAGGAGGATAGCTGGTGAGGTGGCATCAGGCGGAGGCGGAGGGACAATCGATCGGTGGCTGGATGAGCAGGACAGAAGCGGAACAAAACCAATCGGGCGGAAGAGAGACCAACGAAGAAGAAGAAGAGAAGAAGAAAAAAGGAAAGAAGAAAAAGGAGGAGAGAGAAGAGAGAGGGGACATTGCATGGGGTAGAGGTGGAGAGGACGTGTGGGCAAGGGGAGGGAACTGGCGTAGACGTGGCAGAGGGAGGAGAGAGAGAGAGAGAGAGAGAGAGAGAGAGAAGTCAATCCCATCGAGTGCGATCCAACGGCCAGAAATCAAATCTAAAAATGATCCTACGGTTCGAATTAATCCTAGAATATAATAAGGAACAAAGGCCAAATTAATTAAATCAAACTACCTCGAGGAAGGTCTACTAGTCCAAATCTGCACCCGATCAAAATTTCACTTTCCACATATCTCGGGCAATCTCGACGCTGGCCACAATAATATCGACACCATCCAATTAAATTCGTCCCGGAACTCTGAGAAATTCGACACCAAAGTTTGAGATCTAAATAACCGCCAAATTCGATCGAGTGTGATTCTAGCAAAATCTCTAATTTAACAAAAATAATAACCCAAGAGTGATCAGTTTTGAGCGAGATTTTATTATAAGCACACTGACGAATTGCACGTTTTATAAATCTCAAAAATGGGCCGAAATTCAGAATGTCACATACTTATAGTTGATTTTTTTCCTATATATCTATGGAGCATATATACAAATTTTTAGGGATAGGGTGGTCGCCCCGTTTGTGTTTACAATATTCCGAAACTTGATAGTTGATAGGTTAATATTCTATCTACGAATCTTTCCGAGTAGACCTTTTGTATCAAATGTGACAGCCAAGGTGAACTCATAAGATTAATCGTTGCTGATGTTTTGATGAAGCTGAATAAAAGAGACAAAAATCTGCCCTATCATTTAGTCAGAATTCTTGATCGTGTTGAAGATGTTATACACCTGTTAGATGAAGGTTCTCTTGATGTAGGTTATCTAGTGATCAATAGTATGGGGGCATCGGTAAGACAACTCTTGCCAAGGTTGTCTTTAACCAAATTTATAGTCGATTTCATGGATGTAGGTTTCTTTCGGACGTACGAGAAGCTTCAAAGGGCAGCAATGTCATTCATTGGCAGAAACAAGTTATATGGATTATAGCAAGTTATATGGATTAATGTTTACCTTTTTTAGGTTCCATTTCAAGTTTGACATGAGATATTTGTAGATAGTAGAAAGCGCAAAAGCTCTTCTCCTTTGATTCACTTGCTTTAAGGGGGAGACTTAAGTATGGTTGAAAGCACTTCGTGCCCTACTTTGCCTCAATTTTTTCAGTTTTCTTTTCGCTTCCCATTTCTTTATTTCATTGTCTCCTTTCATTTGTTGTTCTTACTGTCTCCCATTTTTCATTCACTTGCATTTGTTTTTCTTATCTATTTCCAGAGAACTACTTTCGTTTTTAACAAATTAAAAAATATGCGACGCCACCAAAAAGATCTCAGATCAGGGAACGACAGAAACTCCTCTTTTGTAAAATCAAAACATAGATAGAAATCCCAGTCTTATATATCAGGATTGGGAATGAATTTTAACACTCCAAATCGCAAGTCAAATTGAAGAGGCACTGTAAAGCGATAGATAAGTGAGAACGATCCTAGATGGTGGATCTATACTGAGCTAATGCCAAGAATCTTGCACTTACCGTTGTTGCCCATAAACTTAGTACTACCCTCAATAGACTGATAATCCTTAAACCAGTCCCTATGTGATGTCATGTGGTGTATGCATCCAAAACCTATGATCCACTTATCAGCAGTCAAACTGATAAGTACGCACAGAATGTAGATCTGACTAGCTTGTCCGAAATTCGCATGGCTTTTCGATCTCTCTGCTTCATCCTTTCAAGAATGATGCAGACTTCACTACTTCAAGAGATATATCGTCCCTACTAAACATGCTATGATTTTTTTAGAGCGACTCTACTTCTACAACTCGTTAGTTACGTTGACCAAAAGCTATCATCAAAAGATCATAAGACATCAAAATAGCGTTGGCTAGAGTTAACCTCACCTTTGAGAGCTCTACTTTACATCGAAAGAGCTGAGCCATTTGCTACAAAAGAAAAGGACAATAGTTGAACTCCTAGATTTACGGTTTGAAGAGAAGTCGTGTTTCAGAGGAGTTGTGTATTATTTGTGGAGCATTGCTAGGATAACCGCGTCGTTACTTTTTATTGGTAACAGTGCAACCATGGCCGCACATTTCATTCGTGGAAACAGATAAAGAAGTTTCCAAATTTCCAGCATAAAATAAGAGGCGGATGAGTCTCCGTCACTCTTGTAAGACTAACGTAGCTGTCATCTACTCTTTTCCGTTTTTGTGTGCTCAAAAAAGTTATCAATAGTTTGATTTGTCCTCTTTCACTACAATGGTTAATAAAGTAACTTCATGGGAAAATAGAATACTCACATTTGCCGAACCGGACAACTTCTTGGTGGTTTTAGAGAATGGTCACGTGCGATATTGTTAGAGTAAGTTGCAGAATATACGAGAGAGATCACGACGAAAATGGCAGCTAGGATAGAAAGGCAAAGGATCCGACAGAAGATATCAACTAGTGTTTTGAACTATACCAGTTTTTAGGCTAAATCGGTCAATTCGACCGAAAAGCAGTGGATTTAGTTTGTAAAATTAGTCCTGCCCTTTGTTTATTAAGTGATTTGACCATTTACATAGGGAAAAAAGCCATCACAAATTCCAAATATGTCAACCGTGATACATTTGTCATAAACTTTTTTCTCTGACACCAAAAATCTCAATTTATACATGTATGACATATTTAACCTCAATTAAGGTTCTGTTAATGAGCACTGTTAAAATTCTGTCCACATGGACACTAGAAAGCAAATGGTGTTGACATGGCACTCACATGACTTAAGTGAAATAAAAACGATACTGTTTCGGCTGAAAAATCATATGATGTAACATTGGCGGAGGGTAAATGTCTCATGTAAGTATCAGTTTGAAGTTTTTTAAGTCACAAAAAAAAAATTTACAGTGAATGTATCACAATAGACATAATTTAGGGTTTCATGTGAATTTTTCCCTTTTACATTTGAATGCAACTATTTTTGTATGCAGGCTTAACTTATCTCGCGAGAAAGTCCTGCTCACAAACTAAGTTAGGTAGAGAGACATTAAATGAAATCCAAAAATTCGGGGACACATCCAAAGTTGTTTGGAGGGGCAAGGCTCTCCCAAACTCCATCCTTGTAAACAAATTCACTAGACAAAGAATATGAGATGTTTGAATATATTTAAGGAAAAAGCCTCCAAAACCTCAAATTATACTCACTGTAAAACAATTACCTTGCACTTTTCTCTGACGTAAAAAATTTCAAACTTGTATCTGTCATGCCCCGGACCCTAACAGGCTCGCGACACCCCTACGACGGTCGTATCGAACGCGACATCTCAGGACGTGTTGCCAACCCAAATGGAATACCCACATGATTACGCAAGCGAAAGCGAAATAAAACGACCCAGCAAAAGATAGAGACAGAGGGATAGCACAAAACAATAATTTCATAACAATGGAGACTAGTTAAACATTAGGTTCCTAGGGTTACATCCACCATCATCATAAAAAAAGGACAGGTGGTAGAGTAAGCTAGCTAGCTGCACAAAAAGGGCTCTACCAAAAAGATTCCAAGCCCAGCACCCAAATGCTCATATGGTGCCCAATCTGAATCGGACCTTGAAGATTCCGACTCCATGTCAGAGTTGATCTCGATCGGCTCTTCCTCATGCTCGGACTCCATGGGCTCTGGCTCTAGCTCTGGCTCTTCAAATTTCTCATCGAGCTTGAGATCCTCAGGCGTCATAGGTTCTGGTACGGGCTCGGGTTCGGGACCAGGGTTCTCCGGGGGATCTTCGGTGTCTAGAACCTCACTGTCAGGAGCATACACATCCGCGAACTCCCAATCCACGGCATCCTTATTGCTGTACTGTTGTCCCTCAAAACCCCGGATTAGGCCAACTAGCTCCAACCCATCACGATAGAACTAGGCCAGGTAAGTGTGGCACTACAAGTCCTTTAAGCCCACATCTACCCAGACTGTAGTAAGGTGCTTAATGTAAGTTTGATTTGGACCTACCGGGTACTCAGTCTCCTCATGCACCGTATGCATAGAGGCCCCAAAACGTCGAGGCTGCGACATGATCAAGGTTGAGGTTAGGAATCTCAAATGGTGTGTACTATAGCAATAAGAATAAATCTCAATAAGTAGACAACCTATACCCCACCTAGGCCAATGCGTACCTAGACGAGTCCCAGCATGCAATCTAGCAATCAACATAATAAAATTCTCATGCACATTTACCTCGCCTCAAATCACCCGCCAACTCCGCGCATTAGTCACATCACAATAATGCAATAATAGATCAAGACCATAACATAAACACTCGAGCATCATAACTACGTATATTCACCCAATTCAACCAAACACATTTCGCCTGCGTGGCCAACCAACTATCCACAACCCACGTCAACACGCCTCAGGTCCATTCTCATAGCCTGCGTCAACACGCCTCAGGCTCAGCCCTCCGATCAATCTAGGCTCAATTCAGCGTAACCACTCCTCAGGACATTTCTCTCGACCCACATAATCACGCCTCACGTCATTTCTTTCCTTTCGAGCCACACCCACGTAACCACACCTCAGGTTGGCAGCCCTCCGATCAATCCGAGCTTAGTCCCATATAGCCACGCCTCAGGACATTTCTCATGTACATACGCCACAACACAATTCACCAATACCAATCTAACACATTATACTATTCAAATCCGAGTCGTGCTCACCACATTAGCCCCACTAAGCCGACTTTCAAGTCGGCCACATTCAAACACCAATTTCACCCACAAACACTACTACAATTCAATCATTGAACCCATCCCAATCGATCATTAATTTAGCACAAAATCACCACCACAATAAACCACAAAAGAATCACATGCAATTAGCTAATCCCTACCTAATTTAATCGCTAAACCAACACTAATCACCACTAAACAAGTCTAAGAATACCCAAGGTACTAGGTAGGGTTTAGGGAGTCACTTACTTAGGTGTTGCCTAAGGAAAATCGGCAAGGGGCCAAAATGGCCTGGAGGAACAGTGGCGGGCTCGGCGCAGCATGGGCGTAATGGGCAAGGAGGCCGGCCATGGCTTGGCACAGTCCTCAGCCACAGTCTAGGACTCTCGGCCATGGCCGGGCGAGCGGCCAGGAAAGCAGGCGATGGCTGGGCAGCGCTGAGAGACACGTGCACGGCCTGGGCAGCGGCCAGGCAAGCAAGCTAGGTGGACGGGCGATGGGCTCGGTCACGGCCAGGACAATCCGGCCAAGGTAGGGACAACGACCGGCGAGCTCGGCCATGACCTGGGCAAGCAGCCGGTGAGCTATAATGACGATGGCGAAAGGGCAAGCGTATAGCCCAGCTGGCTGGCACATGAGCTGGTCGGCGAGCTAGGTAGCACGGTGACGAGTGATAGCGATAGCGATGGTGGTGGCAATGGGCAATAGGGGAAGCTATGGTGGTGGTGGTGGTGGTGGTGGCGAGCCGACGGTGGTCGAGGGCGGCACGGTGGCATCGCAGGTAGCTGGGCGAGATCGGACAAGTTGGCTGGCATCGCAGGTAGCTAGACAAGTCATGATGGGACGTTAGGATGACGTTGTGGTTGGAACGTACAACTTGGGATTTTCCCAAATCCTTCAGAAAAATTCAATTTCGGCAAGAAAATGGAAAAGTGACCATTTTACCCTTGGAGGTTTATAAAGGGCAAGTGTTAAAGGGGAAGGGCATTTTGATCATTTCGCCCTAATTTTTGAGTAGGACAATTTTGCCCTTGAAATTTTAGGAAATTCCCAAATTGCCCTTGGATATTTTTGGGAAAGATTCGATCTTGGCCGTCGATCTCAAGATAAGACCGAATCTCGATTGTCAATTTGATTTGTGAGACAAGGGCAAGATCGTCATTTTGACCCCTCAATTATAGGTTTTGACTATTTAGACCAAAATTCTCTCTCTCTCCTCATTCTCTCTCTATGATCTCTCGGCTCCATCTCTCTCTCCCCCTTCCCTCACCGACCGACAGCCCCTCCACTTGGGCGCCGTCTATCGTGCCGTCACCGCTCCGGCTGCCGTTCACCGTGCCACCACCGTCCCCCTTACCCTCTCGGTTTTCTCTTTCTCTCTCCCTCTTCCGCAACCGTGAACAGCAGTAAGGAAGCCACCGATCACCGCCGCCGTCGCCAAGCCGCCGATCGCCACCGCCGTCGCCGAGCCGCCGATCGCCACCGCCGTCACCGAGCCGCCGATCGCCGTCGTCATCGTTGAGCCGCTCGCCGTCGCTCACCGTTGACCCCCGCCCGTTTCCACTCTAGCTGAGTTAGTCTAGAGTTCAATAAATCACGCTGTAAACTTTATTTAGGATTCCGGGTATCGACGGACAAATTCGAGGTGGAATCGAGTTTAATTAGACGCGGATCAGTGTAGTTTTAGGGACGAAATTGATTAGCGGGCCTTATAATTGAATTTGAGAAATTTTAGTGGAAAATTTGAGACCAAAGGTGGGCTGTGAGTGGCTGAAATGAGTGCTATGATGTGTTGTACGGTATGTAAATTGGGTATTTGGATTCGGCGATCAATTGTGTGAATATGTCTTGAAGGGTTGGAATTGATTTGCCGTAGTTTGGATGTGGAAAAATGGCAATTTGTATGTTGATTGTATGTTTATAATGTGGCTGAGTTGTGGTGATGAAATTGGGTTCGTTATTGTGCAATCGATTGATGCCGAGTGTGCACACGTGTGAAATTTGAGGCGTGTGATGTGCGTGTGTTCACTAAAAGTCCCTAAGGTAGTACCATTACACGGGGATATTTATCCATCCAGGAGCAGTACGACTATGCAGGACGATGCCCGGTATTACCGAAGGACGGCCAACCTGAGGCGATACTATTACGCGGGTTGTGTCGTAAGTGGTAGGTGTTGAGCCTGAGGCAATACCACTACGCGGGCAAGATATAAGGCCTAAGGCGGTACCATTATGCGGGCCTTGAAGTGTTGTTATGAGTTAGTCGCAGTAAGCCTGAGGCGGTACTACTACGCAGGCCACTGGCGAGGCAAGTGTGAGATGGTCGCAGTGAGCCTGAGGCGATATTATTACGCGGGCCACTGGCAAGGCAAGTGTGAGATGGTCGCAGTGAACTTGAGGCGGTACCATTACGTGAGTCACTGGCGAGTGGTGTGGAAAAGATGTAATGAGATCGGAACAAATACATGAAATGTAATTAGAACATGCATGTGAGTGGAATTGTGCTATTATGACTAACGTGTAGGTTGCACGCTGGAAAGGTCTAGGTAAGTATTGATTGTGTGCCTGCGTTGTAATAGCTAAGTATGATTGGATGTCGTGATTGTCTGGAGGTACATGATAGCCTAGGTGGAGTTTACGGGTGTACTTATTGAGATGTAATCTCATAGTTGTTTCAACCAATACTTTTATGAACCCCCGCCTAAATAATGAATCCTCCACCGCCGCCACCTGAACGTTTTGGAGTACCGATGCATACCGACCACATTATTGTAGAGTATCTGGTAGATGACCTCATGACTTGGGTTAAGCATACGACGATAGTTTGGATAGATATAGGACTACCCCTCTGGCAATCTCATACGTACACTGCCTAGCTCTTTAGAAACGAGGTTGATGAGTTTGGCCCCGTCCATGGCTTCGATGTCCCCTTTGATGGAGTTGGGGACTAGGATCCATCAGCTATACCTCCTCCGGATGGCGAGATGACTAGTTTGGAGACTAGTCTAGCACAGTCAAAACTTTAGCCTGTGCCTGCAGCACCGAAGCCTTCAGGGGCTGAGCACGAATCGGAGCCGGAAGATTCTCAAGCTGGTACGATCCAATGGATGTAGATCTTGAGGCAATCCTAGAGGAAGAACCAGAAGAAGAAGAGCCCGAGATAGAACCTGAAGAGGCCCCAAAAATCGAACCTGAGGACGAACTTGAAGAAGAACCTGTGTACATTCCCCTGTATGAGCAATGGATTGACCCCAAGTTTGTGCTAGAGGACAAGTTCTTTGATGAGCCGGTTGAGGAGGAGCGGGATGTGGTTCCAGTAGAATCGGGTGACATCAATAACCTGATTGAGATCGAAGCCGAGCCGGAGTCCTCAAAGGAATAGACAGTCTAGGAGGCCTCAAACTCGAGCGTTGATGAATCAGACTCGGAGTAGACACCAAGCAGAGGGCGTAGGGGCTAGGTTTAGGGGTTGAGAATAGGCTTTTAAGGTGTTCCATTTTTGGCGATAGAATACCTAGGCTATCGATCTTTTTGATATCGGTGGTTTATAGTACGGTGTGTATATATATGGTGGTTTGTAAATTATGAATATTATTCAAGTTGAATGAAGAATGAATATGTTTATTCTTCCTGATTACCTCAGTTATTATTGTCCGGGTATTGGTGGCTTTCGCTGATCGTTTTTGAATCTCTGATAAATTCCAATTGGGTCGACGATGCCCTGGGACATCGCATTAATCGACCAGAGAAGTGTGTTGTGTGCTCGATGGGGCTCGGGCCGTGACATCACTATTTGGATTAGTATCAAAGCGAGGACAGCTCGATCTAAACTGGTCGAAGTCTAGAGTGATAAGGAGCAGAGGCCTTGGGGTAGGAATTTAGGGAGACCTTAGTAAGTTATAGGGCGGAATAAGCTACACGTGCCTCCAGATTGTTTGTTGTGATTGATTAGGTGAATTGATTGTTATGATGATTGAAGTGCAGGTGCGTCTAGACCTGAGGTAAGTGCACAGACTCTATTGATTGTGGCCTTATACCTATGGTGATTGATTGCTTGCTGAGTGAAATTATAGCAGGTAGTTGAGTGATAGAATCGTGAGTATGAGTTCGCGAGGTAGGGGAACTGGGGGTCCGTCCAGCTCGCGAGCCTGAGCCTGACCTGCAGAAGATCCTAGAATGGAAGCGGTCATAAGGACCCTAGAATAGATATGTAATCTGATAGGACTGCAGACTCAGGAACGAGCTGCTACGATTGCCCAAGCTGCCGAGACCGTTGTGGCCACTGCTGCCAATAATAATGGGAATCAAGGGCAGGGACCAGTGAATGAGAATAAGCAGATGCACTAGTTGGTAGAGCAGTTCCTGAAGTTAAAAATACCTAAGTTTACTGGAAGTGGTGATCCTGAGGCTGCACCGAGATAGGTAGAAGAGTTAGAGAAGGCCTTTGAGGTGTTGGGGTGTACCGAGATCGAGAAAGTGACCCTGGCTATATATCAATTGCAAGAAAATGCGAATGATTAGTGGAAGGCCACCAAGAATAAAGTGTTTCTATAAGGTACCGCCCAGAATTGGGCTGCTTTTACCGAGAATTTTTATGGAAAGTATTTTTCGGAGAGTGCTAAAGAAAGAAAACTAGCATAGTTTATGAGGCTTCGCTAAGGTCAGATGACTGTAGATCAGTATGAGGCAGAATTTGCTAGATTGTCTAAGTTTGCACCGAGGATGGTAGAGCATCCCGAGGACAAGGCGCGAAGGTTTCGAGATGGATTGAAAGCCAACATTCGCAGCCAATTGATAGTGGTGAATCTGAGGACTTATGAGGATATATATGATAGGGCTCAGGCTCTTGAGCAGGATCAAGTAGATAGGGCAGTTGCATCTGGGTTGAGGTTTACCTAAGGTAGGGACAACCATCATTTAGGGAAGTGACCATTGACGGGTATTCGACGTTTTGTCTCCCCGGCTAAAAGGAACATAGGGAAGCCGATCCGTAATCAGAATGGTCCATATTGGTTATGTGGGGAAAGACATGGAAATGGACCTTGTCCAATCCAGGGCGGAGCATGTTTTGGGTGTGGTGGATTTGGTCACCACATAAGATTTTACCCTAATCTCAGGCAGAATAGGTCACTTACGTTGCCGCCACCTTGGAATGGGAACCAGACTAGAGCGGCCTAGACAGCAAATCAGAATAGGCCACAGGCGCAAGAACGGGTATACGTCATGGCCAGAAGAGAAATCGAGAACTCGCCAAGGGTTGTCACAGGTACGATTTCTCTGTGCAACCATGTTGCGTATGCTTTATTTGACCCTGGGGCGTTACATTCCTTTATTTTTGAGCAATTTGTTGAGTTGATTGGTTTACAACCATAGTTGTTTGATGTGGTGTTATGCGTGACGACTCCTTTGAATGATAAGATGATAGTTTCATTAGGGTGTCTTAATTGTAAGATTGTGATTGGAGAAAGGGAGGAAAAGATTGATTTAGCCGTCCTAGCCATGTACGATTTTGATGTGATAGTGGGTATGGACTGGCTGTCTAAGCATAGGGCCGTAATGGATTGTAATAGTAGGGTGATCCAATTTAATCCCGTTTGACATCCGGAGTTCAAGTTTTTGGGAAATCGAGGGGGACCCTCGATTCGATAGATTTCGTCGCTAGAAATGACTAAGTTGTTGAGTGGCGGGTGTCAAGGGTTTCTAGCGGCTATAGTTGATTCAACGGCTGAGGAGCCGAGGCTAGAGGATATAGCCGTGGTGTGTAATTATCCCGATATGTTTTCTCAGGAATTGTCGGGATTGCTACCAGAAAGAGAAGTAGAATTTGTGATCGAGTTGACACTTGGAACTGAGCCAATCTCGAAGGCACCTTATAGAATGTCGCTGTTGGAGTTAAAGGAATTAAAGGTGCAAATGCAAGAGTTATTAGACGAAGGGTTTATTTGTCCAAGTGCGTCCCCGTGGGGAGCGCTAGTTTTATTTGTGAGAAAGAAAGATGGATGGTTAAGGTTATGTATTGATTATAAATAGCTAAATCAAGTGACGATAAAAAAAATACCTTTGCCGAGGATTGATGATTTGTTTGATCAATTACAAGGGGCTTTGGTGTTCTCTAAAATTGATTTAAGAACGGGGTATCATCAATTGAGAATTAAGAAGAAGGATATACTGAAGACAGCATTTAGGACGAGATATGGACATTAAGAATTTACGGTAATGCCGTTCGGATTGACGAACGCCCCTGCTGCCTTTATGGACCTAATGAATCGGGTGTTTAAGGAGTTCTTAGATCGATTCGTGATCGTTTTTATAGACGACATATTGGTGTACTCGAAGAGCCTAGAGGAGCATGAGTTTCACTTGAGTAAGGTGTTGCGGACTTTGAGAAAGAACGTACTGTATGCTAAGTTTAGCAAGTGCGAATTTTGGCTCAATTGAGTAGCATTTCTCGAACATGTAATCTCGAAGGAAGGAATCTCAGTAGATCCGATGAAAATTGAGGCTGTAATGAAGTGACCAAGACCAACAACGGTAATAGAGGTTCAAAGCTTTTTGGGTCTAGCAGGATATTATCGTCGTTTCGTGGAAGGATTTTCGGCAATAGCAACGCTATTGACACATTTGTTGAAAAAGGAAACGAGATTTGAATGGACCGATAAATGTGAGAGGAGTTTTCAGGAATTAAAACATAGATTGACAACCGCATCGGTATTGACTAATCCATCAGGACCTGGAGGATATGAAATTTATAGTAATGCGTCGTTGAAAGGATTGGGGTGTATATTCATGCAAAATGGACAAGTAGTGGCCTACTTGTCAAGACAGTTAAGGCCGCATGAGTTGAATTATCCGACGCATGATTTGAAATTAGCCGCAATAGTATTCGCCATGAAGATTTGGTGACACTATTTATGCGAAGAGAAATTTCAGATTTATACCGACCATTAGAGTCTCAAATATTTATTTTCTCAAAAAGAGTTAAACATGAGGTAGCGTCGGTGGATGGAGTTGTTAAAGGATTACGACTGTGATATATTATATCATTTCAGGAAAGCCAACCGGGTAGCCAATGCGTTGAATCGGAAGTCAAGCATCGCACATTTAATGGTCAAGGAATGGACTTTGTTGGAAAAAGTGCGAGACTCGGAGTTTAGATTCAAAGTAAGTTAAGTCTCGAGTTTGTTGGCCACGCTTAGGATTGAATCGGAAATCCAGACTAAGATTAAGACTTTATAGTCTACGGATCAAGAAATCCAATGGATTATAGAGATGGATAAAACCAAGAGAAAGCCGGACTTCCAAATATCTGAAGACGGGGATACTAAACTTCCGAGGGCGATTATGTATGCCTAATTATGCGGAGCTTAAGAAATTTTATTAGAGGCGCATCGTAGTAGTTATAGTATCCTCCCAGGTAGTACTAAAATGCATCAGAATTTGAGGCAATACTACTGGTAGAATAATATGAAAGTAGACATAGCCAGACATGTAGTCAAATGTCTGACGTGCCAGCAAGTGAAGGCACAACATTGTAAGCCAGGAGGATTATTGCGACCTTTGGAAATCCCAGAATGGAAATGGGAACATATAATTATGGATTTTGTGTCGGGATTACCAAGGAGCCAAAGAGGCAATGATGTTATTTGGGTGATTGTCGACAGATTAACAAAGTCGATACACTTTTTGACTATGAGGAAGGATTTCGCATTAGATCGGTATGCTGAATTATATGTGTAAGAGATAGTTCATTTGCATGGGGTACCGGTGACGATTACCTTAGATCGTGATCCTAGGTTTACTGCCAACTTTTGGCAGAATTTGTAGACGGCATTAGGATCCAAGCTGCAGTTTAGTACAGCTTACCATCCTCAGACAGATGGCCAGTCTGAAAGGACGATTCAGACTTTAGAAGATATGCTTAGGGCATGTGTGTTGGATTTTCAAGATAAGTAGGAAGAGCAATTGCCCTTAGCAGAATTTGCCTATAACAACAGTTTTCAACAGAGCATTGGAATGGCGCCCTTTGAAGCGCTATATGGTAGGGCTTGTAGGACGCTCGTGTGTTAGGACGAAGTAGGAGAAAGGAATATAACCGGGCCAGAATTAGTTCAATAGTCAATTGAGGCAGTTAAGGTGATTCGTGAAAAGATCAAGTAGAGGATCACGTATTCCTTAAGGTATCGCCCGTGAGAGAATTATCCAGGTTCGGTAAGAAAGGCAAGTTGAGTCTGAGGTATGTGGGACCTTTTGAGGTTTTAGAAAGAATCGGAGATTTAGCGTATCGCCTTGCACTTCCACCGAATTTATTGCAAGTGCATAATGTGTTCCACATATCGATGTTGACGAAATGTGAACCAGACCCAACTCACGTGTTAAGTTATGAGGAGATAGAAGTCGATGAAAAAGTGTCGTATGTCGAGAGATCAATAAGGATCAAAGATCGGAAAGCGCGAGTTTTGAGGTACAAGACGATCCCGTTGGTCAAGGTTGTATGGGAGCATCACGAGACTGAAGGCGCGACTTGAGAAAGTGGAGAGATAATGTAACGTCAATACCCCTATTTATTCGAGTCGTTAGTTAGATTGTAAATTTCGAAGACCAAATTTTTGTAAAGGGGAAGAGTTGTGACATCCTGAAATTTGCCCATTTGGGATTTATGAAATACTTGGTTTTATGAACGTACTTGTGGTTAGTTCTCGCTCGGAACTGATCAATCCTGGGATACTAACCATTAGGGAAAGGCTAATTAGGGATCTAAATTCGTGCGACTAAAGGAAATTCGATCCTAAATTAATTTTCGACCATAAAATTGTCGAGGTGACATTTTGAGCCAACATAGGTCGATCTAAAGATAGCCAGGGGTCAGTTTGCCACTGTTATAGTAGTGGATTGCGGTGATTCCGTTGGACCACGAAATAAATTGACAAATAATCCTGAACCTATACCAAACGATCGTGCCCAACTGAACTAGTGATCGAACCTCGCAATTACATGACAATCGAAGTAGTCACGAATCGAATGAACTTGCATGTGATTTGATTTATTATCAGTCATGAGTCGAATATGCGAATTTCCCCAAAAGCCGCCCGTTAGTTTGAAAAACGTTCGAGTTACGTTAAATAAAAATTCCAATATTAATTAGAGCTCAAATTGGGCATCAGAAAAATTATGAAGTCACGACGGGACGTTAGGACGACGTTGTGGTTGGAACGTACAGCTTTGGATTTTCTCAAATCCTTCAGAAAAATTCAATTTCTGCAAGGAAATGGGAAAGTGACCGTTTTACCCTTAGAGGTTTATAAAGGGCAAGTGTTAAAGAGAAGGCCATTTTGGTCATTTTGCCTTAATTTTTGAGTTGGACAATTTTTCCCTTGAAATTTTATGAAATTCCCACATTGCCCTTGGATATTTTTGGAAAAGATTCGATCTTGGCCATCGATTTCAAGATAAGATCGAATCTCTCCTCATTCTCTCCGTCTCATCTCTCGGCTCCATCTCTCTCTCCCCCTCCCCTCATTGACTGACGTTGTATGGTATGTAAATTGGGTATTTGGATTTGGCAATTAATTGTGTGAATATGTCTTGAAGGGCTGGAATTGATTTGCCGTAGTTTGGATGTGGAAAAATGACAATTTGTATGTTGATTGTGTGTTTGTAATGTGGCTGAGTTGTGGTGATGAAATTGGGTGCGTTATTATGAAATTGATTGATGCCGAGTGTGCGCGCATGTGAGATTTGAGGCGTGCGATGTGCGTGTGTTCACTAAAAGTCCCTGAGGCGGTACCATTACTCGGGGATATTTATCCGTCCTGAGGCGATACGACTATGCGGGACGATGCCCGGTATTACCGGAGGACAGCCAACTTGAGGCGGTACCATTATGCGGATTGTGTCGTAGGTGGTAGGTGTTGAGCCTGAGGTGGTACCACTACGCGGGCAAGATACACGGCCTAAGGCAGTACCATTACATGAGCCTTGAAATGTTGTTATGAGTTAGTCGCAGTATGCCTGAGGCGGTACTATTACGCGGGCCACTGGCGAGGAAAGTGTGAAATGGTTGCAGTAAGCCTGAGGTGGTATTATTATGCGGGCCACTGGCGGGGCAAGTATGATATGGTCGCAGTGAACCTGAGGCTGTACCATTGCGCGGGTCACTGGCGAGTGGTGTGGAAAAGACGTAATGAGATCGAAATGAATGCATGAAATGTAATTAGAACATGCATGTGAGTAGAATTGTGCGATTATGACTAACATGCAGGTTGCACACTGGAAAGGTCTAGGTAAGTATTGATTGTGTGCCTGCGGTGTGATAGCTGAGTATGATTGGTTGTCATGATTGTCTAGAGGTACGTGATAGCCTAGGTGGGGTTTAGAGGTATACTTATTGAGATGTAATTTCATGGTTGTTTCAACTAATACTTTTCAGAACCCCGGCCTGAACAATGAATCCTCCACCGCCGCCACCTGAACGTTTTAGAGTACCGATACACACCGACCATAGTATTGTAGAGTATCTGGTAGATGACCTCATGACTTGGTTTAAGCACATGACAATAGTTTGGGTAGATATAGGACTACCCCTCTGGCAGTCTCATACGTACACCGCCTGATTCTTTAGAGACAGGGTAGACGAGTTTAGCCCCGTTCGTGGCTTCGATGTCCCCTTTGATGGAGTTAGGGACTAGGATCCATCAGCTATACCTCCTCCGGATGGCAAGATGATTAGTTTTGAGACTAGTCTAGTGCAGTCAGGACTTTAGCCTGCGCCTGCAGCACCGGAGCCTTCAGAGGCCGAGCACGAGCCAGAGCCGAAAGAGTCTCAAGCAGGGTACGATCCAATGGATGTGGATCTTGAGGTGATCCCAGAGGAGGAACCAGAAGAAGAAGAACCCGAGGTAGAACTTGAAAAGGCCCCAGAAAACGAGCCTGAGGACAAACTTGAAGAAGAACCAGTGTACATTCCGTCGCATGAGCAGTGGATTGACCCCGAGTTTGTGCTAGAGGATGAGTTCTTTGAGGAGCCGGTTGAGGAAGAGCGGGACGAGGTTCCAGTAGAATCGGGTGACATCAATAACCCGATTGAGATCAAAGCCAAGCCGGAGTCCTCAGAGGAATAGACAGTCCAGGGGGGCTTAGACTCGAGCGCTGATGAATCAGATTCGGAGTGGACGCCAAGCAGAAGACGTATGGGCTAGGTTTAGGGGTTGAGAATAGGCTTTTGAGGTGTTCCACTTTTGGCGATAGAATACCCAGGCTATCGATCTTTTTGATATCAGTGGTTTATAGTATGGTGTGTTTATATATATGGTGGTTTGTAAATTGTGAATATTATATGAGTTGAATGAAGAATGAATATGTTTATTCTCCCTGATTATCCCAGTTATTATTGTCTGGGTATTAGTGGCTTTCGCTAATCGTTTTTGAATCTCTGATAAATTCCAATTGGGTTGGCGATACGCTGGGACATCGCATTAATTGACCAAAGAAGTGTGTCGCGTGCTCGATGGGGTTCAGGGCGTGGTAGGACGCGCTGCAAAGGAGAGAGGAGAGAGAGAGAAAGAAAGTCAACCCATCGAGTGCGATCTAACAGCTCACATTCAAACTTGAAGTCGACCCAACGGTCCACAAAAAATGCTAATTATAAATTAGGAAAAAGGGCTAAAATACACTAAATAAATATAAACCCAGACGGAGGTCTATTGATTAAAATCCGCACTCGGTCCAAATTTCACTTTTCTCCAATTCTGGAAAATATCGACGTTGGCCACAATAATATTGACACCGTCCAATTAAATGCGTCACGAAACTTCGAGAAATTCGACACCAAAATTTGGGCTCAAAATGGCTGCTAAATTCGATCGAGTGCGATTTTAGCGAAATCTTAAATTTAAAAATATCCCGAGAGTGATCAGTTTTGGGCGACATTTAACTATAAGCGCACCGACGAAATACATGATTTATAAATGACAAAAAATGGTTCGAAATTTGAAATGTCACAACTCTTCCCCCTTGCAAAAATTTCGTCCTTGAAATTTACAATCCAACCTAATTATTCGAACAAATGGGGGTATTGATGTCGTATCAACTCTACGCTTTCCCATGTCACACCTTTGGATCCATGATACTCCCAAATTACTTTGACCATCAGAATTATCTTGTTTTGCAATACTCGTTCCACTCTGTCCTCAATCCTTACTAGCCTTTCCATGTACGACACTCTGTCGTCCATGTCTATTTCTTCATAATTCAGCACGTGGGTCAGATCTGGTTCATATTTCCTTAACATAGACACATGAAATACATTGTAAATTTGGGACAAATTCAGCAGTAATGCGAGAAGATAGGTCAAAGTACCAATTCTCTCTAAGATCTCAAATGGATCCACGTACCTCGAACTTAACTTCCCTTTCTTGCCAAACCGTGATAATCCTCTCAACGGCAATACTTTGAGAAAAACATGGTCCCCCACTTGAAATTACAAAGGCCTACGTCTCCGGTCTGCATAATTCTTTTGGCGGTTTTGAGCGGTCTTAAGCCTGTCCTAAATCACCTTGACTGTTTCGACTGACTGCTGAACTAACTTTGGACCCGTGATGCTCCTCTCACCAACTTCATCCCAACAAACCGGTGTTCTGCAAGCTCTGTCATATAGCGCTTCAAATGGTGCTATTTTGATACTCTATTGATAACTATTGTTGTAGGCAAACTCAACCAGATGCAACTGTTCCTCCTAACTACCCTTAAAATCCAATACACATACCCATATCATATCTTCCACAGTCTGAATCATCCTTTCATACTAGCCATCCGTTCGGGGATGATAAGCCGTGCTAAATTGTAACTTTGTTCCTAATGCCGTATGAAAACTTTTCTCAAAAAACGATAGTAAACTTAGGGTCACGGTCTGATGTAATCGTCACCAGCGCTCCATGAAGACAGACTATTTATCGCACGTATATCTCAGCATACCTTTCCAAGGCAAAGTCCTTTCTCATCGACAGTAATGTGCTAACTTTGTCAATCGGTCGACTGTAACAGTCTGAATTTTCGATCCTTTTCCCGGGATTTAAGAAATGAAATTGATTAATGCACTATAGTGAGATCTCACCCGGGACCCGCGCATTCTCGGGATGCTAACCTTAGGGGTAAGGCCAGTACGGGATTGAGTTCGCACGACCAAAGAACTTGACCTTGGTTCGATCTTCGATTATATGGATTGACGAGGGAATGTTTTGAGCCAACCGAGACCGATCTATTTGATTGATCGTGTCCGAAGGGCACTAGTGACAGACCCTCGCAATTATATGACAATCGAGGTCGCCTTGGTTCGAGCAAACTTAAACGTGATTTGACTTAGTGTCGGTCACGGGTCGAGAGCGCGTAATCCTAATGAGCCACCCGTTAGCCAGAGATAAGCTAAAGTCGCGATTGGTCAATTTTAGTCATTTCTTGGAATTCGGGCCCGGGAATCGAGAATTTTGAAAGTGACAATTTTGGGCGGCCGATGACGTTTTTGGCTTGGCCAACCTTGGGGCCACCCATTTCTGTAAAAAAATGGATTTCGGTCCGGGGCCGGAAAAATTACGGTTTTGCCCCTATGGGTACCGGGGCTGGATTCGGAGGCCGTTTGAGGTTATTTTTCGCGGCCAAGGTCATTTTGGGGTGGCCACGCACATTTAGAGTGGTTTTGGACAAAAACGGGAATTTCGACAAAAATTGGAAAAATAATATTATTTTATTCCCGGAACTTCGCAGTCGATTTTCGAGGACTTAGAAAGTGAATTTCGCGATTCCGACACCATATTAGGTTGGCCACGCATATATGGAACGCGTATGTGCGAAAATTGGAATTTCGCCCCGGGACCGGAAAATTACCATTTTGCCCCTAGGACATTTTTAATTAATTTCGAATTTTGGTTTTAATTTTGGGGTTAACCAAGGTGAGTTAGCTTAACTCAGGTCTGGTCAGCCCATGGTTAAGGGCATTTGACCATTTTACCCCTAAATAATTGGATATGGATTAATTTGGGCCATTGGATTAGGGGCAAAATTGTCCAAGGGGCTTAGATCTTGACACATGGATTCCACCCACTCATTGTTGACCCTTTGACCAGACTTATCTCTCTCTCTCTCTCACGTTCAGCAGCAGATCATCCATTTTTTCCCCAAAATTTCCTCTGTTTTCCTCACGTTTCCACTTCTGCAGTACCGGTTCTGCAATTTTCGGTACTGTTCACGCCGGAACAGTACCGGCCGGAGCTGTCCCCGGCAAGCCAGCACCACCAGCAACCCATCCCACCTCTGTGCAGCCACCACAGCCCAGGTTTAGTCCAGAAACAGCCTGTTTTTCTCTGTTTTTCTCATTCCCGGTATGCAAACAGTAACGCCGGAGCTTCGCCGGAGCTCCGATCGCCGCGCCGTCACCACCCAGACGTCCGGCACCTTCATACGTCTCCGTCGCATCCTGTCCGTACAGTGTCCGTACGAAGTTACTGTTCACGCCGTACGGATTTACTGTTCATCCGTCGGGAAAACCGTCTCGTCGTCGCCGGCACGTCGCCGGCCACCGTTTTCCAGCCATCCCGTTCTGTCCGTACAAGTTACTGTTCATTCGGTACTGTTCACAAGTTACTGTTCATCCGGTACTGTTCACCGCCGGTCCGTACGTCGCCGCGACGCCGCTGCCGCTGTTCCAGCCCGTTCCGGCCTCGTTCTGTCTCGCGTTTCAGCGTAAGTGTTTTCCCCAAATGTCATTTAGGACCTCGGGTATTTCTAGACTCGTTTAGGACCCGGTTTAGACGAATTTGTGAATAATTGTGACTGATTGACGAGGGGAATTCGAGGTTTAGGAGGCTCGGTTAGGACTGTGATATTGAGGATCGATCGGGGTTGAATTGTGTGATTGAGTGGAATTTTTATGGTTTGATTGTGCTTAATTGATCAATTGTGTAGTTTGTGATTTGTCGACTGGATCGGGATTATGTGATGGACTGAATATGGCGTGGCTGTGTGCCGTGTGTATGTGGCCGTGAGATGTGGCGGTGTGGTAGTGTGAATGCGCATTGAATTCGCATGTTGAATGTGTAAGGTCGTGTGGTGTATTCGTATGACGAGAACGTGTGTTGGTGAAGTGTGCGTGAGATGTGAATTGGTGCGGGGCTATGAATGCGTGTGAGGTGTGTAAGTGTGACTTGAGTGGAACGTGGGTATGGAAATGTGGAATTGGTTGGAAAGGATCCGTCCTGAGGCGTGTACGTTTACGCGGGACGATGCCGTCCTTGACGAGGTGACGATGCCCGGCCTGACGAGGTGTCGATGCCTGACGTGGTCAGAAGACCGTTGGCCTGATGCGTTTTACGCGGGCGCGGTGGAAGGAAAGTGTGTGTAGGATTCCGTCCTGAGGCGTGTACGTTTACGCGGGACGATGCCGTCCCTGACGAGGTGACGATGCCCGGCCTGACGAGGTGACAATGCCTGACGAGGTCAGAAGACCGTTGGCCTAATGCGTTTTACGCGGTCACGGTAGTGGTGGAAAGGTTGAGAATGAGCAAGAATTGGCGGAACGAGTGAAATTAAGAAAGTGACGTGTGGTGTGAGTTCGTGTGCGAGTGTTTTTGTATGGATTGCTATGGCGCTCGATTATGGGGTAAAATCTGCTGGGCATGGTATGGGACATGCCCAAGTAGGTTTTGCCTTATAATCGAGGCACGCGTGTGGTTGTGACGTTTTGCTATGATGTGCTGGCTGCGATATTGACTAACGTGCAGGGACGTGTATATTGGATTCCAGGTAGGGTCGTGTGGTGTTGTTGATTTAATTGATGGTCATGTATTACGCGTGTTTTCGTCTGGCGGTACGTGAGTGCCTACGTGGGGTTTGGGGTTGTACACTTATTGAGATTCGTCTCACGGTTGTATAACCGACATTTTCAGACCCCCAGCCATAAACCCGGGAAGTGCGCCTTTTCTTTTTGGACGTTCGAGGAACCGCTTTTGATGCCCGGTAGAACTGCAGGCGAGTATCCGGAGACTCAAGCCCGAAGAATCAGGATCACATTGGAGAAGGGCGACCCTTAGGTTTTTCCTTAGGGCATTTTAGGGGTTGTGTAAATCGGGTTGACCCATAGGAAAGTTAGGTTAACCAGACCCCTGATCTTTTGTTAAAACGGTGACTGTGGATGCTTAATTGTTAATTATGTCTGTAATATGATGTTTGTATATTTGGTATTGTTTAAATATGTTGCTGTTTGATTGCTGTGGTGTTCTACCCCGTTGTCGTCATCTTTCTGTCCGGGGTTTAGTTGTTCGCTTCCGCATGTGGCTCTGATGTTTGGGTTGGGTCGGCGACGTTCCTGGGACGTCGCATCTTTTCGACCGGAGCAGGGGATGTCGTGAGCTCGATGGGGGTTCGGGGCGTGACATCGACTACCACCCAAATTGAATTATAACCCCTCTGGCTCCTCGGTAATCCCATTACAAAGTCCATCGTGATGTGTTTCCACTTCCACTCAGGGATTTCTAATGGCTGCAATATTGCACCCGATTTGCAATATTACGCTTTCACTTATTGGCATGTTAAACACTTAACCACGTGCTTGGCTACATCCACTTTCATGCCGTTTCACCAATAATGCTATCGCAAGTTCTGATACATCTTCATACTACCCTGGTGAATACTGTGTTTGCTACAGTGAGCTTCTGACAAAATCTCCTCTTTCAGTTCTGCATCATCGGGCACACACAACCATCAACGGAACTTCAGAATCCCATCCTCGGGCACCTGAAAATCCGATTTCCTTTTTTTGACATCCATTTCTAGAACCTTCTGAATCTCCGGGTCTATCAATTGTAAAGCCTTAATCTTAGTCTGGATTTTCGATTCAATCCTCAATGAGGCAAGCAGATTTGAGACATGACTCACTTCAAACTTAAACTTCGAATCCCGAACTCTCTCCAACAGAGTCCATTCCTTGACCATCATGTGCGCGATGCTCGATTTCCAACTCAGTGCATTCGCTACTTTATTAGCTTTTCCGGGATGATACAAAATATCGTATTCATAGTCCTTAAGGAGTTCTATCTAACGATGCTGTCTCATGTTCAATTCCTTTTGAGAGAATAAGTACCTTAGACTTTGATGGTTCGTATAAATCTGAAATTTCTCCCTACACAAGTAGTGTCTTCAAATCTTAAGAGCAAAGATAATTACGGCCAATTCCAAGTCATGAGTCTGATGATTCAGCTCATGTGGTCTCAATTGTCACGATGCGTATGCCACTACTCTTCCGTGTTGCATTAGCATGCATCCCAATCCCCTTAACGACGCGTCACTGTAGATCTCATATCCTTCCGGACTTGATGGGATTGTTAACATTAGCACGGTCATCAATCTCTGCTTTAGCTCTTGGAAACTCCTTTCACGCTTATTCGTCCATTCAAACCTCGTCTCCTTATTTAGTAACCGCGTCAACGGTGTCGCTAATGCCAAAAACCTTTCCATGAAGCGTCTATAATAACCTGCTAGACCCAAGAAGCTCTGAGCCTCGGTTATTGTTGTTGGCCTCGGCCAATTCGTGATGGCTTTGATCTTCGTCAGATCCACTGCAATTCCTTCCTCGAATACCACATGTCCTAAAAACGCTACACGATGAAGCCAGAATTCACACTTACTGAACTTAGCATAAAGTACATGTTCCTTTAAAGCCCGTAGAACCTTTTCTAAATGTATCTCATGTTTGGCAGAACTCTTTGAATATACCAAGATATCGTCTATAAACACGATTACAAACTGATCTAGAAATTCTTTGAATACCCTATTCATTAAATCCATAAAGGCTGCAGGGGCGTTAGTTAATCCAAATAGCATCACCATAAACTCGTAATGCCTGTATCTCATCTTAAATGCCGTCTTCGGTACATCTTCCTTCTTAATCCTCAGTTGGTGATTACCCGTCCTCAAGTCGATCTTAGAAAATATCGATGCTCGTTGCAACTGATCAAACAGGTCATCTATACTTGGTAGTAGGTACTTATTCTTAATGGTCATTTGATTTAACTGTCTGAAGTCAGTGCACAACCTCAAAGACCCATCCTTCTTTCTCACGAATAACACTGGCGTTCCCCATGAAGACGCACTCGGACGAATAAAGCCCTTATCCAGTAACTCTTATATCTAAACTTTCAATTCCTTCAATTCTGATAACGACATCTAATAGGGTGCTTTCGAGATCGGTTTCGTATTGGGGGCCAACTCAATCACAAACTCTACTTCTCTATGAGGTGGCAATCCCGACAATTCCTGAGGAATGACATCGGGGAAATTGCGCACTGCGGCTATGTCTTCTAGCCTTAGCTCTCTAGCCGTCGAATCAACTACAGTCACCAGAAATCCTCGGCACCCTTCGGCTAACAACTCAGTCACCTCAAGTGACGAGATCCAAGGGATCGAGGTTCCTCATCAGTTTCCCACGAATTCGAATCTAGGATGTCCAACCAGATTAAATTGGATAACCTTGTTACTATAATCCATTATAGCTTTCTGTTTAACTAACCAGTCCATACCAACAATTACATCAAAGTCGTACATAGCTAAAATCAACTATATCCTTTTTTCTCTATCACCAATCATTATCTTACAATCAGGGCATCCAAACGCAATCAACACTTTATCATTCAATGGAATAGTCACACACAGCATAACTTCAAGCGATTTCGGCTCATATCCAGACAATTTAATGAACTGCTTAGATATAAACATATGCGACACCCCCGAATCAAATAAAACATATGCAGCATGATCACAGAGAGAGACCGTACTTGTGACTACGCCAGGTGCGTCCTCAGCTTCCCTCCTCGCCATTGCATATATTCGTCCTTGGGCCGGTGGCCTATTCTGGTTGACCGGCAGGATAGCTCCAAATTGATTTCAATTCCGAAGTGGTGGCGGTAATAGTGCAGGCGACCTAGCCTGCCTATTGTTGGGGCAGTCCCTTATTTGATGGCCCCTTTCGCCACATTTAAAACACGATCCGCCCCTATTCGGGCAAGATCCATTTCCAAGTTTTCCTCTACATAACCGACATAGGGCGTTCTGAAAAGCGATTCGGCTTCCTAATATTTCTCTGAACATGAGGGACAAAACGATTATTTCCCGTCATAGGTCTCTTCCCAAAATGACGGTTGTCCTAAACCGGGGCCTACCGCGATCCAGAGGCGGCAGCCCGGTCCATCAAATCACGCTCAATTGCCTGAGCCCGGTCATAAATCTTATGATAGCCTCTCAAGTTTAGTGAGATCATCTAACTGCGGAGGTCCGGCTTCAGTCTATCTCGGAATCTCCTGGCTTTGTCCACTGGTTCCTCTACTATTCTTAGGGCAAACTTGGACAGCCTTGCGAACTCTGTCTCATATTGGTCTACCGACATCTGACCATAGCGAAGTCTCATAAATTCTACAAACTTCTTCTCTCGGATACTTTCCAAGAAATACTTGCCATTAAAAGTCTCAATAAAAACGGTCCAAGTCGGAACAGTACCAGTAGGGAACACTTGGCCTCTTGTGGCTCTCCACTAGTCGTTTGCATTTTCCTGAAGCTAGCATACCGCTAGAGTTACTTTTTCCTCTTCAGTGCATCGAGGTGCAGCCTCAGTATTACCTCTACCACAAACCTCGGAGGCTTCAGCTTCAAAAACTGCTCAACCAGCTTAGACATCGGCTTGTTTGCATGTACTTAGCCTTGAATGGGGTGCCCACCATTCCCATGATTCCTATTGTTTCCATTGTTTACATTATTTCCATTGGTTATGTGGGTAGCGACAACAGCGGCCTCAGCGGTAACAGCGACAGTAGCATTCCGCTCTTTAGTCTGTCTACCCATTAAAATCCTGACTTCTTGTAGTGCCCTCAGAATTCCATCCGTTCGGGGATCCTCCATAACTCCAGCTTGGGGGCCACGCGACATCAACCTCAACCTCTTCCTTAACTACTCATTCTCACAAGATCTCACACTCGCCTACCTACTATAATTCCACTAAAAAATTAGAGACATAGACCAACTATACCACTTTAAAGCCCTAGGAAGTGAATCACAACAACAATTCATCAAGCAAGTAGCCAATCACAAACAACACTCAATCGCATCCAACAAGGTTCGTGCATTTACCTCAAGTCCTGACGCAGCTGTACTTCACACATTATTACATAAGATCACTCAGCAACCACAAACACATAGTCTGGGGTACGCATGGCACACGAGTCTCCTTAACTAGCTACCCCAAAGTCATCGCTCCTTATCACTCCAGGCTTCGACCAACTTGGAACGAGATGACCTTGCTCTGATACCAAATCAACCGAGGGTGTCACGCCCCGGACCCTAACGAGCTCGCGACACCCCTACAACGGTCGTGTCGAACACGACGTCCCAAGATGCATCGCCAACCCAAACGGAATACCCACATGAATACGCAAGCGGAAGCGAAATAAAACGATCTAAACAAAAGACAGAGATAGAGGGATAGCACAAAACAATAATTTCATAACAATGGAAAATAGTTAGACATTAGGCTCCTAGGGCTACATCCACCATCATAATCAAAAGGGACAAGTGGTAGGATAAGCTAGCTAGCTACACAAAAAGGGCTCTACCAAAAAGCTTCCAAGCCCAGCACCCAAACGCTCCTACGATACCCAATCTAAATCGATCCTTGAAGACTCTGACTCCATGTCAGAGTTGATCTCGATCGGCTCTTCCTTGTACTCGGACTCTAAGGGCTCTAGCACGGGCTTTGGCTTAAGCTCGGGCTCTTCGAATTCTTCCTCGAACTTGAGATCCGCAAGCGCTACGGGTTCTGGTACGGGCTCGGGTTCGGGACCAAGGTTCTCCAAGGGATCTTCGGCATCCAAAACCTCACCGTCAGGACCATTTACGTCCCCGAGCTCCCAATTCACGACATCCTCGTTGCCGTGCTGCTATCTCTCAAAACCCCGAATTGGGCCAACTAGCTCCAACCCATCACGATAGAACCAAGCTAGGTAAGTGTGGGGCTACAAGTCCTCTAAGCCCACAACTACCCAGACTGAAGTGAGGTGCCTAATGTAAGTTTGATTTGGATCTATCGGGTACTCGATCTCCTCATGCACAGTATACATAGAGACCCCAAAACGCCGAGCCTGTGGCATGATCAAGGTCGGGGTTAGGGATCTGAAATGGTGTGCACTACAGTAATGAGAATAAATCTTAATAAGTAGATAACCCATACCCCACCTAGGCCAATGGGTACCCAGACGAGTCCCAGCATGCAATCTAGCAATCGACATAATAAAATTCTCATGCACACTTACCTCACCTCAAATCACCCGCTAACTTCGCGCATTAGTCACATCACAATAATGCAATAGAAGATCAAGAACATAACATAAATACTCGAGCATCATAACTACGTACATGCACCCAATTCAACCAAACACATTTTGCATGCGTGGCCAACTAACTATCTACGACCCACGTCAACACGCCTCAGGTCCATTCTCACAGCCCGCGTCAACACGTCTCAGGCTTAGCGCTCCGATCAATCAAAGCTCAGTCCCACGTAACCACATCTTAGGACATTTCTCTCGACCTGCGTAACCACGCTTCAGGTCATTTCTTGCCTTTCTAGCCACACCCACGTAACCATGCCTCAAGTTGGCAGCCCTCCGATCAATCTAGGCTCAGTCCCGCGTAACCATGCCTAAGGACATTTCTCTCGACCCGCGTTACCACACCTTAGGTCATTTCTTGCCTTTCTAGCCACACCCGCATTACCACGCCTCAAGTTGACAGCCTTCCGATCAATCCAGGCTCAGTTCCTCATAACCATGCCTCAGGACATTTATCTCAACCCGCATAACCACGCCTCAAGTTGGCAGGCCTCCTATCAATTTGGGCTTAGTCCCGCGTAACCATGCCTCAGGACATTTCTCATGTACATACGCCACAACAAAATTTGCCAATACCAATCTAACACATCATATTATTCAAATCCGAGTTATGCTCACCACATTAGCCCGACCAATCCGACCTTCGAGTCGGCCACATTCAAACACCCATTTCACCCACAAACGCCACTACAATTCAATCATTGAACCTATCTCGATCGATCACTAATTTAGCACAAAATCCCCACCATAATAAACCAAAAAATAATCACCACTAAACGTGTTCAATAATACCCAAAGTACTAGGTAAGGTTTAGGGAATCACTTACTTAGGTTTTGCCTAAGGAAAACTGGCAAGGGGCCAAAATGGCCCGGAAGAACAGTGGTAGGCTCGGCGCAACACGGGCGCAACGGGCAAGGTAGCCGGCCATGGCAACAGGTATAGTCCTTGACCACGGCCCTAGACTCTTGGCCATGACCGGGCGAGCGGCTAGGCGAGCGGGCGATAGCTGGACAGCGTTGGGCGACAGCTGGGTAGCGCCAGGCGAGCGGCTAAGTAGCGTCGAGCGACACAGCCATGTACTGGGCAACGGCCAGGCAAGCTCGGCCACGACCAAGTGAGCGAGCTAGGTGGACGAGCAACGGGCTCAGCTACGGCCGGGACAGTCCGGCTAAGGAAGAGACAATGGCCGGTGAGCACAGACATGGCCTGGGTAGGCAGCCGGCGAGTGGCGACGATGACGGCGAACGGGCAGGCATGGGCCCAGCTGGCTGGCCAGCTGGGCAGTATAGCGACAAGCGACGACGGTAGCAATGGTGGTAGCGATGGGTAAGAGGGGAAGCTGGGGTGGCGGTGGCAAGCAGGCGCCGGTTAGGGGCCGCACGATGGCGTCGCAAGTGGCTGGGCAAGGCCAGATAGGCTGGTTGGAGGCTCGGCGGAGCCGGGCCACAGCAGACGCAGCGGTGAATTTGCTGCTACTTGCGCAAAGGGGAGGAGAATGAAGGAAAAGGGCAGTCGGCCCAGGGGCGAACAGCGGGACAGATGGTGGCCCTGGCGGATGGATGTGTGGCAACGCAAGGTGGACAGCCAGTGAACAGAAGGGGAGTAGGGCAGCGGCGGCAAAGGGGAGCAGGGCAACGGTGGTGAAGGGGAAGGAGAAAGAAGAAGAAAGAAGAAGAAGAAAGGAAGATGGAAGAAGAAAAAGAAGAAAAGAAAACATTGGAGATAGAGAGAGAGAGAGGTCTGCATGGGGAGATAGGGGAGGGGACGTGTGCGGAGGGGACGCGCGGTAGAGGATAGAGGGGAGAGAGAGAGAGAGAGAGAGAGAGAGAGAGAGAGAGAGAGAGAGAGAGAGAGAGAGAGATAGTCAACCCATCGAGTGCGATCTAATGACCCACGTTCAAACTCCGAGTCGATCCGATGGTCCATGAAAAATCTTAATTATAAATTAAGAAAAAGAGCCAAAAGACACTAAATAAAATAAACCCAGAGGGAGGTCTACTGATCAAAATCCTCACCCGGTCCAAATTTCACTTTTCTCTAATTTCGGGCAATATCGATGCTAGCCACAATAATATCGACACCGTCCAATTAAATGCGTCATGAAACTCCGAGAAATTCAATACTAAAGTTCGGTCTCTAAGTAACGGCCAAATTTAATCGAGTGCGATTTTAGCGAAATCTCTAATTTAAAAATAAACCGAGAGTAATCAATTTTGGGTGAGATTTAACTATAAGCGCATTGACGAAATACACATTTTATAAATCCTAAAAATGGGTTGAAATTCGAAATGTCACAGTATCTGTGTGATATATTTACCTTACGTCAATATTCTGTTAATGAGCATTGTTAGAAATTTGTCTTTATAGTTGGCAGAAGGCAAACTGTGTTGACAATGTCGCCTACGTGGCTTAAGTAAACAAAAATAATGTCATTTTGGCTAAAATATTATCTGACTGAACCTAGATGGAGGGTTAATGTATCATGCAAATACAAATTCGGGATTTTTTATGTCATAATAAAAAGTTTAGAGTAAATGTATCACAATGGGTATAGTTTGAAGTTTTTTATATTACCAAAAAAGTTTAGAGTCTATGTGTCAAGGTAGACATAGTCTATGATTTTTTACGGTTTTTTTCTCATCTCGATGCTCAAAACACATTGTTGGCGCAAGAAAGATAGAGAAAGAGAGATATGCCTCCTTTCCACATTGCTATGGGGACAGGCCCCAAAGCAACACAAGGACGACGCCTATGATGGGAGCCATCCCCAAATAGGTAGTCTTGAGACGGCTGTCACCATTCATAAAAAGGCATAAGTCTTTTCTTAGGCCTGATTGTTAGACTTTCAGTTTGTTGAATAAATTAAGCTAATCTTGTAAAATTGCATACTAATAATTCTTCTCGGGAAATTGGATATGCTAGACCTTTTAGTCATGTTATAGTATAGGGCCATGCTTTTTCCATTCCTACTTTGGCTAAAACACTTCCCAACAAAATATTTTGACCATTTTATTCATCGTGAGTCTTACCTTTCAGCATCATCTACATTCTCTTAGTTTCCTTTTTCTTGGAATCTTCTTTTGCAGGTCCCACTTTCCTTCATCTTCACCAGTCTCTCTATCTTTCTCCTTTTACTTTCTTTTCTTTGATGTTTGAGATGGTTTTTGTGTCGTTTTACTTTCTTTTCTTTGATGTTTGAGATGGCTTTTGTGTCGTTTTTCATGATGGGTTCTGGATAAACTGATTAAATTCGAAGTGTTGGTTAATATTGAATAATGTGGTAATTTTCCTTGTGATAGGTTTAGGTCAATGAAGTCTGACGGTGTTTTTTCTTCTTTTTCTTCTTTCATCTCCTTTTCTTATGTCTAGGAAAAGTAGGTATTGATTCATTCCTTGTTTACTGTTGAATCTTATTAAAGTTTATGCTTTTGAAGATAATCTTTAGTGAGGCCTTTTGGCATTGCTGATTTTCTCTCATTTTGAGGATTCTATTAGTTGAAGTTTTTGAAATTTAACAGAGAAGAGTGGAAAGAGAAAAGCGGGTCTTTTTCGATCCTAAAGAGTTTTGCATTCACCAAGTGAAAAAAGGACCATTAACTTCTAAAGATTGAACTTAGTGATTTCTTTTACCCTGTTTGGATAAAGCGTGCATATAATTTTTTGAATGAATTTCGAGTATTCTTTTCATTGAAAATTTCCCTATATTGGTTTCCATTGACCTCTTTCCTTTCTACAATCTATTTAGCAGAATGATTTCAAGATGCACATATTGGTCTAGTTATGGTTCGGACTCAAAAAGGATGAAGGGTTTTTATCCAATAAATTTCAGTTTTCTTCTCATTTTAGTAGGTTTATTGAAACTTTTTAGCATTTTTTTTGCAATTCTTAGTAAAGTGCAAAACAAGTGGGCACGCCAAACACATTTTCGCATATTAACTAGTAAAGTCCATTAGTGATGGTGCAAAGTTTGGTTGAATCCCTCCTTTCTATTAAATTGGGTTGGTTTTGAATGGAGAAGGGCTTCCATATGTTGTACAACCACCAATTAGGCCAAGAAAATATCATTCGACTGAGTTTTGTTCTTTTACGCCGGTGATTATGGTGGCATTTTCTTTACAATAGAGAGCAAGAGAGAAATGTGTTGAAAGGTGGGATGAAGAGGAAGGAAAATGGGACCCACAAAATATAAACCAAAAATGATAGCGAGGGAAGGTTTAAGATGCTGAAGGGTGGGACCCACAATGGGTGAAATAGTCCAAACACTTAGTTGGGGAGTGTTTTAGCCATAGTATGAGTGGAAAAAGCACGGCCCTATAGTATATTACTAGTCTATTTTAGGAACTCTAAGGTAGGACTTTTTAAACCTATGGGTATTGAATTTCAGTTGTTGTTACCAAAGAAGTGTCATTTTTTAGTTGGTAGGAGCGTGAAGTTACTTTAACAAGACATAATAATTTGTCCATGATTGTCGACAAAAGTGACGGTTGTGAACTCTATACTGGTGTAGAGCTCTTCACTCGACCCGTTGAGAGTCGTTCAGTAGTTTGGCATGATTATCTTACTCTTGTATTATTCAATCAATATGCGGTTGGTTTTACGAGCGGGTTACGAACACGATGTCTATAAATACCCATCAAGTATTGATGTTTTTGCAACGCCGAGAAAGCTTCTCCTTGCTCTTCCGTGTGTGCATTGGTCCGACATCCGCAAAGGAAACACAAAAAAAAGAGAGAATATGACGGTTCAGGTTTCAGAAATTCCATCTTCTTCTCCAAATAAAGGTACAGGCCGCGTGATCGAACGTCGGTCGGCGGGTTATCATCCGAGTGTATGGGGCGATTACTTCCTTAAATACGCTTCTCCCTCCAACTCAGTGGTTAGTAATTCTTCTTCTGTCATCTTCTTCTTTTGTTTTCTCGCAACTGCATTTTGTAGACTTACTTCCATATCCTTTAGTTCCGCCACATCGCTTATATGATTTCAATGGGTCTCATACATGTACGTGGTCCCTCATACGCACAAAAAAAAGAAGTTGAAAATCATGAAAACATAAAGAAGGTTGAAGAACAACAATCCCACCCCATCAGAATGTCTTGTAGGACCTATGTCTGGCCCACGTGCCACCACATCGATGTTTTTTTTTTTTTTGGTAAGAGCCACCACATCGATGTTAAGCGTCATTTAAAGCAACAAAAGATTAATTCAGTTGTTTAGTCTTTGCGTAGTCACTTAAGGGTTCACAATAACCCTGATTCGAACATAAGACTTCAATTTTTCGTCCAAAAAACACTGTTAAAGCTTCACCAACCACAATATGTCCTCCATTTTAAATAGTCCTATCAAAATAGGTCATAAACCCACTTCTTAACTCATATTTAATAGACTGAGTTGTTAACTTGTTATGTGGTTGGTTATATTGAGTAAATAGATCATAAATGGGTTTAGAATGGTAATACCTAAAATAATATGATTCTTGTCACGCTTCGAACCCTATCGAGCACACGACATCCCTCTTTGGTCGAATTAGTGCGACGTCCCAGGAAACGTCACCAACCTAAATCAAACCATCAGAGATATAAAACACCAGCGAAAGCCACAAACACCTAGACAATAATAATTAGGGGTAAAAGGGAGAATAAACATCCATTACTAAATCAAACTTATACAATATCCGCCATATATAATCCACATAATTTACATGCACACCGAACTTCTAACTATACACCATCGATATCAAAAAGATCAATAGCCTGGATATATCCTATCACCAAAATGGAACACTTCAAAAGGTTTACCTAACCCATAAACTAGCCCTTACGCTCTCGAGATGGCGTTCACTCTTAATCCGACTCCTCAGAACTCGAGTCTGAATCCCTCTGAGCCATCTTCTCCTCTGAGGTCTCCGAATCGGCCTCGATCTCAATCGGGTTATCCACATCACCCGACTCTAATAGAACCTCTACCCGTTCCTCCTCATCAGGCTCTTCTTCCGGCTCCTCCTATGGTTCATTCTCTAGCTCGTCCTTGGGTTCTTCATTCGGTACTTCTTCGAGCTCTTCTTCGGGGTCTTCTTCTCCGAGTTCCTCCTCTAGTATCACACCTAGATCCACTTCCATAGGATCATACCCCACCTGTGATTCCTCTGGCTCTGAATCAGGCTCAGCCACCGGAGGTTCAGGTGCTATAGGCGCAGACTAATGTCCAGATTGGGCGAGACTAGTATCCAGACTAGTCATCTCACCGTCAGGAGAGGGTATGGCTGACGGGTCCCAATCCCCTACTCCGTCAAATGGAACATCAAAATTGCGGATAGGGCCAAACTTATCCATCCCGTCCCTAAACATCCAGGCGGTATAGGTGTGGGCTTGCCAGAGGGGTTGCCCTATGTCTACCCAGACTACCATAGTATGCTTAATCCAGGTCAAATTTTCATCTATTGGGTACTCTAAAATATTATGGTCGGTGTGCATCGAGATACCAAAACGCTGCAGCGGCGGCGGTAGTAGTTTCATGGCTCAGGGCGAGGTTCTGAAATATTTTGGTTAAAAAAACATTAGACGAATCTCAATAAGTTGACAGCCTAAACCCCATTTAAGCTACCACGTATCTCCAAACAAGTCCAAATACACAATCACTCAATACATATTTATCACACACACAAATGTACTTACCTAGGCACAACCTATACATTAGTCCCAAATTCATGAATTTCAAACTACATGCACATTCCAAGCCATTCTCATGCCCAAAAACACATGTCGTACACACAACAATTCCGAACCCCACATTTCACACTCATTCATGCACTATCACACCATTTTCATTTTCTATCTCTTTCCTCGGCCCGCGTAAACACGTCTCAGGCCCCACATTCTTATCGTGACCCGCATAAACACACCTCAGGCCCGATCACATTCTCACTGCCACATCACACATTCCTATCGCGACCCGCATAAATACACCTCGGGCCCAATCACATTCTCACTTGCCACATCACACTTTTCACTTTCCATTTCTTTCCACAGTCCACATAAACATGCCTCAGGCCCCACATTCGTATCACGACCAACGTAAACACGCTTCAAGCCGGTTCAATTCCCCGTGTAAACACGCCTCGGAGATTTAGTAATCACACGAACATGCCAACACACCATATTTTATCTATACCCCGCATAAACACGCCTCAGGGCTTTTTAGTGATCGCACGCACATCGCACGCCTCAAATCTCACATAATCACATACTCGAGCATTAAGTACATGCGCTCAAACGCACCCAACTCGACTGTCACAATTCACCCCACATACATACATACAACCATCATATAGCACGCTGTTTTTCACCACAAAAACCATAACACAACAATCACGGCATTACACGGCAATTTCATGTAATTAATTGCCGAATCAAACTATTCATTACACGTGCCAAACAGAATTTTCCAGCATTCAAACCAGCCAATCACAACCCTTATTTGGCCTCTAATTTTTCACCCAAATACCACAATTTCATCCCTAAGGCCCCTCATCCAAATCAGCCCCTAAAACCAACTAAACCGTGTCTAAACTAGTCTGTTAATACCCAATATCCTAAATAGGGTTTAGATTGTAACTTACTTGAAATTTCCAACCAAGCACAACCTATCCATGGGTGACAAGGTGTCTGGAACACGGCGGTCCGGCTAAATGGCAGCGATCGGCGACGGCAGCGGTGGCTTGCTTGGCCAACTAGTCACGGCCAAGGAAGGGAGAGAGAGATCGCCGAGAGGGAGAGAGAGAGAGAGACGGATGTGGCGTGAGGGTGGTGAGGGCACGGCTCGGTGATCGGACAGGCGGCAATGGGCGAACGATGACTGGGGACAGCGGCGGTACTGCCAAGGAGAGAGGGGGGTGATCGGTCAGTGGGGGAAGGGAGAGAGAGTGAGCCGAGAGAGAAAAAGGGAGAAATAAGAGGGAGAGAGAGAAAATAGTTTATATAACCCAATAATTGTCCCCCTTTCGGAAAAATGACCATCTTGCCCCTCTCTTTACTTTTAAATCGACGGCCACGATTCATTTTTATCTTAAGATCAACGGTCGAGAACGAATCTTTTCCAAAATATCCAAGGGTAAAATGGGAATTTCACAAAAAGTCCAAGTGCAAAATTGTCCAAAAATTGTCATTTCTAAAGTGAGGGTGAAATGACCAAAATGCTCTTCACCATTTACACTTGGCCTTAACAAAGTCTCAAGGGTAAAACGGTCATTTTTCATTTCTCGCCTAAATTCAATTTTTCTGAAGGATTCGAACAAATCTAAAGCTGATCATGCTAATAACAACATTGTCCAAATGTTTTGTCGTGACTTTCTAAATTTCCAATGCTCAACTTGGTCTCTAATTAATGACTAAATTTTAAATAACATAACATGAGCGTATCTCAGACTAACAGATGGCTTTTAGGGAAACTCGCACTTTTGACCCGTGGCCGATACTGAATCAAGCCACGTTCAAGTTCACTTGAGTCGTGACGACCTCGGTTGTCACTTAATTGCGAGGATCGATCGCTAGTTCCAACGGGCGCGATCGTTTGGTATAGGTTTAAGGTCATTCGTCAGTTCATCTCGTGGTCAAGTGGAATCACCTGCAATCCACTAATATGACAGCAGCGAATTGATTCCTAACTATCCTTAGATCGGCCTATATTGACTCAAAATGTCACATCGTAATTCTATGGTCGAAAGTCAACTCACGTTCGAGTTTCTTTGGTCTCGCGAATTTAAATCCTCAATTAGCCTTTCCCTAACGGTTGGTATCCCAGGAATGATCAATTCTAAGCGAGATCTAACTATAAGTATGTTCATAAAATCATCCATTTCATAAATCCCAAGTGGATAAAATTTCATAATGTCACAACTCTTCCCCCTTATAAAAATTTTGTCCTCGAAATTTACAATTCATCCTAACTACTTAAACAAATTGGGGTATTAACGTTGTATTAGCTCCTCACTTTCCCAAGTCACGCAATCTGTCCCGTGATGTTCCCAAACAACCTTGACCATCGGGATAGTCTTGTTCCTTAGAACTCGTTCTTTCCGATATTCGATCCTTATTGGTCTCTCGACATACGACACCCTGTCATCAACTTCTATCTCTTCATAATTCAACACGTGAGTTGGGTCCGGTTCATATTTTCTCAACATCGATACGTAGAACACATTATTCACTTGCAACAAATTTGGCGGGAGTACAATGCGATAAGCTAAGTCTCCAATTCTTTCTAAAACCTCAAAGGGTCCCACGTACCTCAGATTCAACTTCCCTTTCTTATCAAATCGGGATAATCCTCTCTTAGGTGATACCTTAACGAATACGTGATCTCCTACTTGAAATTCCAAATGTCTTTGCCTTCTGTTTGCATAACTCTTTTGACAGCTTTGAGCTACATGATCTTAACTGCCTCAATCGACTGTTGAACTAATTCTAGCTCGGTTATATTCCTTTCTCCAATTCGGTCCCAACATACAGATGTTGTACAGGCCCTACCATATAGCGCTTCAAATGGCACCATTCCAATACTCTGCTGAAAACTATTATTATACACGAATTCCGCTAAGGACAATTGTTCTTCCCACTTACCCTGAAAATCCAAAACACATGCCTGAAACATTTCCTCTAAAGTCTGAATCATCCTTTCAAACTGGCCATCCGTTTGCGCATGATAAGCTGTACGAAACTGCAAGTTTGATCTCAATGTTGTCTGTAGACTTTTCCAAAAATTGACGGTAAACCTAGGATCACGATTCGAAGTAATTGTTACCGGCACCCGATGCAAACGAACTATCTGTTGCACATACAATTCAGCATAATGATCCAATGCGAAGTCCTTTCGCACGGCTAAGAAGTGTGCTGACTTTGTTAATCTATCGACAATCACCCAAATAGAGTCATGGCCTCTTTGGCTCCTTGGCAATCTCATCATAAAATCCATAGTAATATTTCCTATTTCCATTCTGGGATTTCCAAAGGTCGCAACAATCCTCTGAGCTTACAATGTTGTGCTTTCACTTTCTGGCACGTCAGACACTTGGCCACATACCTGGCTATGTCCACCTTCATACCATTCCACCAATAGTACTGCCTCAAATTCTGATACATTTTCGTACTACTGAGATGGATTCTATAACTACTACGATGCGCTTCCGACAAAATTTCTTCCTTAAGTTCCGCATCGTCAGGCACGCATAATCGTCCACAGAACTTCAATATCCCGTCTTTGGATATTTAGAAGTTTGGCTTTTTCTTGGTAGCATTCATTTCCAGAATCCTTTGAATTTCTTGATCCGTAGACTGTAAAGTCTTAATTTTAGTCTGGATTTCTGGTTCAATCCTTAGCATGGCTAGCAAACTCGAGACTTGACTTACTTCAAAACTAAATTCTGAGTCTCGTACTTTTTCCAACAAGGTCCACTCTTTGACCATCAAGTGTGTGATGCTTGACTTCCGACTCAATGCATCAGCTACCCGATTAGCCTTTTCGGGGTGATATAAAATATCACAATCATAATCCTTAAGTAATTCCATCAACCGACGTTGTCTCATATTCAGCTCCTTTTGAGAAAATAAATATTTCAAACTCTGATGGTCCGTATATATCTGAAATTTCTCTCCGCATAGATAGTGTCGCCAAATCTTAAGGGTGAATACTATAACGGCTAATTCCAAATCATGCGTCGGGTAGTTCAACTCGCGCGGTCTTAACTGTCTTGACGCGTACGCCACCACTCGTCCATTTTGCATGAGTACACACCCTAATCCTTTCAACAACGCATCACTATAAATTTCGTATCCTCCGGGCCCTGATGGAATAGTCAACACCAGTGCCGTCGTCAATCTATGTTTTCATTCTTGAAAACTCCTCTCACATTTGTTGGTCCATTCAAACCTTGTTTCCTTTTTCAACAAATGTGTCAACGGTATTGCTATTGCCGAAAATCCTTCCATGAAGCGTCGGTAATATCCTGCCAAACCCAAAAAGCTTCGAACCTCTGTTCCCGTCGTTAGCCTCGGCCACTTCATTACCACCTCAATCTTTGTTGGATCTACTGAGATTCCTTCCCCAGAGATCATGTGTCCAAAAAATGCTACTCGATTGAACCAAAACTTGCACTTACTAAACTTAGCATACAGTGCGTTCTCTCTTAAAGTCTACAAAACTTTACTCAGATAAAACTCATGCTCCTCTGGTCTCTTCGAGTACACCAATATGTTATCTATAAAGACTATCACAAATTGATCCAAGAATTCCTTAAACACCCGATTCATTAAATCCATAAAGGCACCAGGGGCGTTCGTCAATCCGAATGGCATTACCGTAAATTCATGGTGTCCATATCTTGTCCTAAATGCCGTCTTTGGTATATCCTCCTTCCTCATCCTCAATTGATTATATCCCGTTCTCAAATCAATTTTAGAAAACACCGAAACCCCTTGTAACTGGTCAAATAAATCATCTATCCTCGGCAAGGGATATTTATTCTTAATCATCACTTGATTTAATTGTCGATAATCGATACATAATGTAACAGCCTGAATTTCGAGATCAATAAAATTGACATTATTTCGCATTTCATTTTAGTAAGTCTCACTCAGAGCTGATCACTCTCGGGATACTAACCAATGGCGTATGGCTAATTAGGAAAACGAGGCATGGACTAGGGACCCGATCAAGAATCGGGCACCGATCTTGAGCAACGAGGAGGGAATATTTTGGGCCAACGTGGGCCGATCTTACGAAAAGTAATGGATTTGGTTTGACCAGGGCCAACGATGTACAATCAAATCGCAGGTGATTCTACACGACCGAAAGTACACGTAGCCAACCAGTCCTGAACTTAAACTGAACGATCGTGACCTCTGGAACTAGCGATAAGTCCTCTCTCTCTCTCGATGATCGGGATCGTCATGACTCGGATAACCCTAGGTCGATACGCGTAATCCCTAAACAGCCATCCGTTAGTAAGAGACCCTGAAATTGAAAATTGAGCGAGTTGTAGTCACGGAATTGGACCCGGACTTCGATGTCGATTTTCGAGGGCTTGTGAGACTATTTTTGCGATTTCGACGCCACATTATGTTGGCCACACACATTTGGAGTTAGTACAGTCGAAAAATGGAATTTCGACCCGGGGCCGGAAAAATGACCTTTTTGCCCCTAGGCCAAAATTTATTCCGAATTTTTGGAGAAATTTAGGGAATTAACTAATTTTAGATTTATCTCAATTATTGGACCCAATTACCATGTTACCACTCAATTATTGGATTGGGATGAATTAAAACCGTTAGATCAAGGGTAAAATGGGAAAAGACTTAGGATTTTGACAAGTGTCCTCTCTAGCCCCCAATATTTGACCAGTTGGACTCTCTCTCTCCTCACCCAGCCACCTCTCTGCCTCACGATCTCTCTCTCTTTCTCTCTCGGCCAAGCACGTCGGATCACCATCGCCGCCACTCGCCGGAGCTGATCACCGCCGCGTCGAGCCGCCGCTCCCGCCGTGCCGTCACTGTCTCAACCTCACCTAGCCAGCCCCTTCATCCCGTTCCATCTCTCTCTCCTTCTTTCTCTCTCTCTCATCCAAAGGACCGCCGGGAAGCCGTACACCGCCGGTGCCATCGCCGCCATCCATGCCGCCCTCAAATCACCACCCAAGCTCACCAAACCTCATCCCCTCCGCTGCCTCACCTTCACCATCCTCGCCACCATACGGTCCGGTCAAGGACGCCGACCGTACCGCCGGCCACCGTGAATCACTGCTGCCGTCCGTTGGAACGCCGCCGCCGGTTCCACCATTCACCGGTGATTGGCTACTGTTCCTCGTCGTTATGAAGTTGGATTAAGTTAGTGTACCTCCTAAACCTGGAATAGGACTGATAATGCATTTTCTAGACGGGTTAGATGGTTAAGGCGTTTAAATTTGGAATTATGCAAATTAATGAAATGGATGGGCTGATTTCCAAAGGTGGATTTTGGGGTAATGTTGGTGAAATTATGGATTAATTTGGAGGTGGATGTTGGCCTCGTAGGATTGAATCGTGGCTATCCGCATTGATAAATTGCTGGATTAGAATAGGCCATTTGGGAAATTATTGGCTGAATTGCCAGGTATGCCCGGATTGGTTGATTCGTGATTTTGTTGTGATTAATTGTATGATGCCATGTCGTGTGCTCGTATGGCCAAATTGTACGAAATGTGACTGGTTAATTGACGGCTGAATTGAATGCCAAGTTGTACGTTGCAAATTGGGCCGCAAGGTAATCATTGGGCAAGTGAGCATGTTGTGTCTAAATTGGGCACAGTGTGGTGATGTTGATTTGATTGAGTGCTTGTGCCATATTGATGGTCATGATGTATTGAACCACATTGCATGGTCACGCATTGTGTATGTCGAGAATGAGGCGAGTGATGAGATTGTGCGAGAATGCATGCCTGCCATGAGCATGTGATCACCTAAAATACCCTGATGCGTTTTACGCAGGGTTCAGATAAAAACTGGCTATGTGTATGCGTGATCACAATTTCGTCCTAATGCGTGTTACGTAGGGTATGCCATCCTCATGCACTTTGTAGCAGGACGATGGCCAGTACATCCGGAAGACGACCATCCTGATGCGTTTTACGTGGGTTCTGGTTCATAAAGAGATCAGTGTTACGCCTCATGCACTTTGTAGCAGGCTAGAGATACTGGGCCGGGAGTATTTTTACGCTGGCCACAAAGTGTTGTGATTTAAGAAAAATTAGTGTTACACCTCATGCACTTTGTAGCAAGCAAGAAACACTAGACCTGAGGCATGTTTACGCGGGTCATAATAAGTGATAATTGAGCCAGTGTGCAGTGTGAGCCAGAATGAAACATGGCGTGATGACGACATTTGCATGCATAAGAATGCATGGGCTAGTGTACGAGTGTGCAAGATTCGGTGAATGACATGCAAAATGAACACTATTGAGTATGAGCATGCGTATGGCATACGTGTGACTATGTATGCCACGTATGTGCTGTGATTATTATACATATTGAACTGTTTAACCTGTAGGGTCAGTGTGATGACTGATCTGGGCCCAAGGGCCTAGGTCATTGTTTATGTGATGTGTTGTTTTGCCTATCAGGAGAATGCATGTTAGCCTAGCCTAGGTTTAGGGGTTATACTCGCTGAGATTCGTCTCATTGTTGTATAAATCCACTCTTTTCAGACCCTCAGCCATAAGGATGCCGAGTCCACCACCTCTTTTTGGGATACCGCACTTGATCCAGCGGACTTCGAGTGTACACCCCCGCGGGGATGGGGCAGCCTATGTGAGATATTATTCAGTACTATTTGTGAATATGGGAGAGTCATACTATCATACCGAGGAGTACGTGGCCTTGTGCTATAGGGGAGCCGATGGAGTGACTGGACCCCTCTCAGGACTTTTGATGTTCCCTTGGATGAAAACAATGTGATGATTCCGTAGATGGCGGATGGTGAGATTCTAGACCCTCCACCTACACCCGATTGGAGCATCCAGGATGAGACTGTAGACGGACCTGCTGCTATGGACGAGGAGGATGAGGAGCCTGAGGTGATGTATGCTGATCCAGAGCCCTTAGACCATTAGGACGAGGTTGAGCTGGAGGCCATGGAGTTAGACCCAGAGTAGGACGGAGTAGTACCGAACTAGGATCGGACGTGGAGTTAAGATCTGATAAAGAGTTAGGGCTGTACATGGACCCCGAGTTGGAGCCAGATTCAGAGGTTGATTGGGCAGCTGCTCAGGCCATAGAGTCAGAGGAGTCCGAGCTGAGTGAGAGGTACTCAGAGGATTCTTTGGAGTCTTCAGACCCTGATTCGGAGCCCTAGAGCAAACCGGAGTCGTTAGTAGTAGAGACCCCCTCCTTTTGTACTGTGACCCTCCCTTCAGTTAGCCTAACTACCCCAAGCCACTTACCCTTTTTGACCTAGTGTCTGTTGTATGCTCGTGTTGTTTATTTTTATTGTACAAATGTGTTGCGACCTAAAAAAAAATCGGTGATGTCCGATCTTAGGCTAATGGATGACTAGATCAATTAAATTAACCAATCTAGCTCGAGTTCTCCCAAACTCTACCAAATCGCAACTTAGGTCCAATTGTGAGCATGCAAATATTTTCAATGGGAGTCGCCACTAATCATTTAGGGTAGGTTGATTAGAAACCTAAATAAAATAGCAGGAGTACTATTTTATTTCTGCGAACCAGAAATTATGAATTCGGGGACTTGGTTACGCTAGATTCCTTAACGCCCTTTCGGTACCAATTTCAAGAAAAATACTCAATTTGACAATTTGATAAATCCTGACTTAGAGTTCAAAGGTGCAAAAAAAACAACTTTCTTTTTTTTATTTTCTTATATGAAATTTTTTTTGTATTTTCGAAATGAAATTCGGAATTAAAAATGCCAATTATCTAAACATGCAATTTTAAGTTAAAGAAATTAACCTATTCTAGAGTAATCTTTTGGTATTTTTTTTATCAAAATTCGAAAATAAAATCAAGTAAAAAAATATAACCGCTAAATCTTTCGAATTAAGTTTCGATCTGAAGCCTGACAGATCGATCCTAAAATTCGAAATACCCGCTATAGAAATAACTCTATCTAAAGCCTAATAGATAGATTTATTTCCACGTGTGCGGTTGCGGATTAGGAAATTTTCCTAATCGATCACATCTTGAAAAAAGTTAGATATCTCAAATATCTTGGATATATTCAAAGGATTTTGAAAATTCTAAATTCTATCCAAATTTGATAAGATCAGATATCCAAGATTTCAAAAAAAAAGAAATAAATCCTAATTAAAATATTGCCTATTATCTAAATATGCAAGATTAGATATCAATAAGCACAAACTAGGTAATAAAATATTCAAATCAAATCAGAATAAGATATTTACCTAATCCAAAGATTTGTTTCCAAATTTGAATCACCGGCGGTTCGGAATGAGCAGCGGTGGGACGACGGCGGCGATGACGCTTGCGGTGGTGCTTGGCACTATAGGGACGCTTCGTTCAACGACGGTTGCGGCGGTATAGCCGCTCAACGATTGGCTTGTAACTGGTGATCTCGGCCGAGAGGGTAGTGTTTGATTCAGGGAGCTCTCGGTGGTGCTGCTCGGAACTAGGCGTGATGATCAGGGTAGAGAAGACTTGGCTTTTGAAGATTCTTCCAAGTTCTCCTTTTTTCTTTTTATGGACAAATTTCTCAATCGTGGATGTCCCCGAAATTGTCAGTCAACTCTTCGTGGATCTTGCCAAGAACTTGCTGGGACCGTATGCAAAACCTGAATTGATGAGGCTTTGCCCGAACTGGACAGATGAGATCATGCGCAGCGAGAACTCGTCGAAAAGCCTAGACTCGCTGGTAGGCGTTGAGAAAAACTGCAGGAATAGCTAGTTTGCTTTGCAGGCGGTGGCAGCTACTAGGACAAACTCGGCAGCCACACCAAGTTGCAGTCGCAAGTTGTCGAGCGTGCTTGCAAGGCCGGAGAAGACAGTAAGCACAGGTTGAAGCGCTGAAGTGGAACACCAAAGGAAGAAGATAACCGCTTTTCTCTCTTTATCTCTCACTTCCAGTCACGATCTCTCTCTCCATTGAAGCTGCCCCTATATTGTGGCCGTGTGTTTCTTGTTAGAATGTCCAGACCCCCCTCAAAATTCTGATTTCTCTCCCCGAACGTGTGTTCTCTCCCTCTGCTTCTTTTTTTGACCCTCTTTTTCTTTTGTGGCTGTGTGTGTGTCCCAAAAGACCAGTCCCCCCTCTCTGGCTCTTACTCTCATTCACGTGTTTTTCTCTAAAAAAATCCGATCTGAAAATTCTCAGAACCCCCCCTCCCGAACGTGAATGGGTGTTCCTTTATATAGTGCTAGGTTTAGATTAAAACTCTCAATTTTAAATTCTAAGAGATATACTTTACTGATCTGAAAATTTTATTATCTCTTAGAATCTTGATAATATCAAATCAAATCGAACAATTATCTTTCAAAATTTGAATAGTAATCAAGATTAATTGTTCGATTATCCGATGGGAGAATTTCGGCTCTTATAATACTTATGGGCTAGGCCAAGAATTTTCTTGAACGAGGGCTTAGTCCAATTTCATTAAGTTCAGAGCCGTTCACTCGAGTCCAGCCACCGCAGATCCAATGCAAATATAACTATATGAGCCTATGCAAATGCTTCTAATATCTATATGCATTTTAATTAATATTTTTTTTCTAGAGACCAGGATCGATTTCTAATTTTTTATGCAACGAACGACTGACTGGATTGTCAAAATTTAGGTGTCAACAAAATAGATATTGTAAAAAGGTTTTCTATAGTAATACAAAAGGCATATTTGTAATTATTTTGTTGTTGTGATTGTTGATTGGCTACCATTGTCTCGTATTAATATTATTGTCAAGGTTTGTTTATTTAATTGCTTCTGCTTGTGCTTGTTCTCTGTTTTGAGCGTTGGGTCGGCGATGCTTCTTGGGACATTGCGCACAAATCGACCAAGGTAGGGATGTTGCGTGCCGAGAGGTTTGGGGCGTGACATCTCCGTTTAAATTGATATCAGAGCAAGGTTAGCTCGGTCCAATTAGGTCGAAGTTTGGAGTGATAAGGAGCGATGAGACCATGGGTAGCCAGCAGGGTGACCTCGTGTGCTACATGTATCTCCTGACAGATGTGTTTGATTGAGTGTTTATAGATATGACCCGTAAAGTGTAGGTGCGGCAGGATTCAAGGTATGTATGTGAATCCCTTGGGTGATGTGTTGGATAGTCCTTGTTTGGGCGCATGCTGGTTGTTGGTTGTGGTTTTGATACCTACCTACGACTTAGCCTGGGATAAATTAGTTTAAGTCTTTAATTCCTTAGTGAAATTATAGTAGGTAGTTGAGTAGCTGAGTTCGTAAAGATGAGTTGAAGGAGGGGCAGGGAACCCTAGGGTCAATCTAGTTTAGGAGGCCAAGAAGCCAGGGATCCTAGATTTGATGAAGTGATGGAGACCCTACGTGAGATAGGGCATATTATGCGAATGCAAGCTCAGGAAAGGGCCGCAACTTATGCACAGGCTGTTGAGGCCGCTCTGATTGCTGGTGTTGGAGGAAATCAAGCTCAGCAAAGGCAGGCTCAACCAGTAGGGGTTAGCCAGATGCACCAGTTAGTGGAACAATTTATAAAGTTGAAGCTGCCTAAGTTTCATGGTCGTGGTGACCCCGAGATTACGCCAAGATGGGTGGAAGAACTGGAGAAGACCTTTAAGGTTTTGGGGTGCACTGATGAGGAGAAGGTAACATTGGCGGTTTATCAACTATAGGACGGTGCTAATGATTAGTGGAAGGCCACAGAGGGCAGAGTATTTCCTGAAGGAACGGCCTCGACTTGGGCAATATTTGTTGAGAATTTCTATGAGATGTATTTCTCATAAAACGCCCAGGAAAAGAAGTTGATGGAGTTTATGCGACTACGCTAAGGTCAGATGACCGTTGACCAATATGAAGTGGAATTTGCAAGACTGGCGAAGTTCGCGCCGACTATGGTGGAAAATCCGCGAGACAGAGCTCGAAGATTCCGGGATGGATTGAAGCTGATCTTCGGAGCCTGATTTTGTCACACTTCTTTTCACATACGGAAATATGAAATTCAGACTCATGTGACAAGCCAAGGACCCGAAAGGATCACTAACGAAATACCGCATCTAGAAGCTCATTTACTCCGCAATTTAGACAAAAATGGAATTGTGATGCTGGGATCTTGGGTAGAGGGGGGCGATGTTTTAGTAGGTAAATTAACTCCCCAGATGGCGAAAGAATCATCGTATGCCTCAGAAGATAGATTATTACGAGCCATACTTGGCATTCAGGTATCCACTTTACGGGGAGATGTATAGATGGGTTCAAATTATGGAGCGGGATTAACAGGAAAGGGCAACCGCTTCGGGATCGCGGTTTGCCCAAAATAGAGATAATCGTCATCTTGGGAAGAAGCCAATGGCTGGCAATAGACAATTTATTTCCCCTATTAGGCGAAATATTGGGAAGCCAAGTAATCAGCCAAGTAGGTTTAGAGTGTGCTTTAGGTGTGGGAGTACGGAGCACCAGATCAGAAGTTGTCCTCAGATGCATCCCTCAGGACCACATATGATGTCCCAATAGCAGCCCCGAGCAGGGAATCAAGTCGGAAATCACCCACCGGCTAATTAGGGGCGACCGCCAGCTCATGGAAGGGTCTATGCCATGGCGCGCAAAGAAGCTGAGAATGCGCCAGGCGTGATTACAGGTACGATTTCCTTATATGATCATGCCGATTATGCATTGTTTGATCCAGGGGCGACCCATTCTTTCATTTCAGAGCAGTTTATTAAGTTGGTTGGTATGCCCCAGTGTTGCTTGCGAATGTACTAAGTGTGTCAACACCCATGAGTGATAACATGCTAGTTTCTTTTGGATGCCCTAATTGCAAGATAATTATTTGGGGTAAGGAAGAGAGTATCGACTTGGCAGTATTGGCCATGTTCAATTTTGATGTGATCATTGGGATGGACTAGTCCGATAGAAAGCTGTATTGGATTGCAGCAATAGGACGATCCAATTTAACCCAGATGGACGCCCTAGTTTTGTGTTTGAGGGAAACCGAGGAGGAACCTCGATCCCTTGGATTTCCTCGTTTGAGGTGAATAAGTTCTTGGATGAGGGGTGTGAAGGATATTTAGTGAATGTTGTGGATTCGACAATGGCGGAACCTAAGTTGGAGGATATACCCGTAGTATGCAATTTCCCCGAGGTTTTTCCTCAGGAATTGCCAGGTTTACCGCCTGAGCGAGAGGTGGAGTTTGTGATTGAATTGACCCTTGGGACGGAGCCGATTTCGAAGGCACCATATCGGATGTCCTTATCGAAATTGAAGGAGTTGAAAGTGCAAATACAAGAATTGCTGGACAAAGGTTTCATTCGCCCGAGTGCATCTCCATGGGGAGCATCAGTCCTGTTTATAAGAAAGAAATATGGAACTCTGAGGTTGTGCATAGATTACCGACAGTCGAACCAACTGACAGTGAAGAACAAATATCCGCTGCCGAGGATTGATGATTTGTTCGACCAGTTACAAGGAGCCTCAGTATTTTTCAAGATAGATTTGAGAACTAGATACCATCAATTGAGGATCAGAAATGAGGACATTCCCAAGACTACTTTTAGGACCAGATACGGGCATTATGAATTTACATTTATGCCCTTTGGACTAACGAACACCCCAGCTGCTTTTATGGATCTGATGAATAGGGTGTTCAAAGAATTCTTGGACCAGTTTGTGATAGTATTCATTGATGACATAATAGTGTACTCTAAGAGCCCCGAAGAGCATGAAGTACATTTGGCAGAAGTGCTATGGACTTTAAGAAAACACAAGCTATATGCCAAGTTTAGCAAGTGTGAGTTTTGGCTCAATCGAATGGCATTTCTTGGGCACATAGTTTCTGGAGATGGAATTTCTATAGACCCAGCTAAGATTGAAGTAGTAATGAAGTGGCCTAGACCAACCTCAGTAACAGAAATTCGGAGTTTCGTAGGATTGGCTGGCTATTATCGACGTTTTGTAGGAGGGTTCTCGTCAATAGCCATGCCGTTGACGCGATTGTTGAAGGAGTCTAAATTTGAATGGGATGATAGATATGAGAGAAGTTTCCAAGAGCTGAAGCATAGGCTAACAACCGCTCCAGTATTAACCATTCCGTCCAAACCAGCAGAATTTGAGGTCTTTAGCGATGCGTCACTAAGAGGACTTGGTTGTGTTTTGATGCAACACAGAAGAGTAGTTACGTATGCATCACGTCAGTTGAGACCGCATGAAATGAACTATCCAATGCACAATTTGGAGTTGGCAGCAATCGTCTTTGCCCTTAAGATCTGGAGGCATTACTTATGCGAAGAAAAGTTCAAGATTTATACGGATCATCAAAACATCAAGTACTTGTTTTCACGGAAGGAATTGAATATGAGGCAATGTCGATGGATGGAACTTCTAAAGGACTACAATTGCGACATCATGTATCACCCAGGGAAAGCAAATCGAGTAACGGATGCACTGAGTCGTAAGTCAAGCATGGCGCATATGATGGTCAAAGAGTGGACCTTGCTGGAAAGGCTCAGGGATTCGGAGTTTAAGTTTGACGTGAGTCAGATGTCTAGCCCGATGGCTACATTGAGGATTGAACCGGAAATCAAGGTAAGAATTAAGACACTCCAGTCTACGGACCCAAAGATACAAAAGATTATCGGAATGGAAGCCGCTTTAAGGAAACCGGAATTTCAAGTGAGTGGGGATGAAATTTTAAAGTTCCAAGGGCGATTGTGCGTACCGGATGATGCAGAGCTTAAGTAGGAAATTCTAAGTAAGGCACATCGTAGTAATTACAGTATCCACCCAGGTAGTACAAAGATGTACCAGAATTTGCGGCAGCATTATTGGTGGAATGGACTGAAGAAAGACGTGGCCAAGCATGTAGCCAAGTGTTTGACGTGCCAACAAGTAAAGGCCCAGTACTGTAAGACTGGAGGGTTGTTAAGACCATTAGAGATCCCTGAATGGAAATGGGAACATATCACCATGGATTTTGTCTCAAGATTGCTGCGAAGCCAAAGAGGACACGATTCAATATGGGTCATAATGGATCGCTTAACTAAGTCAATGCACTTCTTGGCAGTGCAAAAAGACTTAGAGCTGAAAAGGTATGCAGAATTATATGTGCGGCAAATAGTACGTCTTCATCAAGTGCCAGTGACAATCACCTCAGGTCGTGATCTAAGATTCACGGCTAATTTTTGGAAGAGTCTGCAAGTGGCCATGGGAACCAAATTACAGTTCAATACGGCCTATCATCCATAGACAGATGGCCAGTCTGAAAGGACAATTCAAACCCTAGAGGACATGTTGAGAGCCTGTGTATTGGATTTCCAAGGCAAATGGGAAGAGCAGTTACATTTAGTAGAATTTGCCTATAACAACAGCTACCAATAAAGCATTCAAATGGCACCGTTTGAAGCCTTATACAGTGGAGCTTGTAGAACGCCATTATGTTGGGACGAAGTTGGTGAGCGAAGTATCACAAGCCCAGAGTTAGTATAGCAGACGGTTGAAGCCATCGGGATCATTAGAGACAGACTGAGGACAGTGTAAAGTTGCTAAAAGAGTTATGCCGACAGGAGACAATGACCCTTGGAGTTTCAAGTGGGAGATCATGTATTTCTCAGGGTGTCGCCAATGAAAGGATTATTCCGATTTGGCAAAAAAGGAAAGCTCAGTTCAAGATACGTCGGGCCATTTGAGATATTGGAAACGATTGGTAATATGGCTTACCGACTTGCTTTGCCACCTAATTTGTCCCAAGTGCATAATGTTTTTTAAGTGTCAATGTTGAGGAAATATGAACCAGATCCAACTCACGTTCTAAGATACGAGGAGATAGACGTGGATGACAAAGTGTCGTACGTGGAAAGGCCAATCAGGATCGAAGATAGAAAAGATCGTGTGCTGAGAAACAAGACGATCCCAATGGTCAAAGTGGTCTGGGAACACCACAAGACGGAAGGTGCCACTTGGGAAAACGAAGAAGCCATGAGACGTCAATACCCCCAGCTATTTGAATAGATAAGGATAGATTACAAATTTCGAGGATGAAATTTTTGTAAGGGGGAAGAGTTGTAACAACCTGAATTTCGATGTAATTTCAAGATCAATAAAATTGACATTATTTCGCATTTTATTTTAATAAGTCTCACCAAGAGCTGATCACTCTCGAGATACTAACTAATGGGGTATGGCTAACTAGGAAAATGATACGTAAACTAGGGACCCGATCACGAATCGTGCACCGATTTCGAGCAACGAGGAGGGAATATTTTGGGCCAACATGGGCCGATCTTAGGAAAAGTAATGGATTTGGTTTGACCAGGTCCAACGATGTACAATCAGATCGCAGGTGATTCTACACGATCGAAAGTGCACGTAGCCAACCAGTCCTGAACTTAAACCGAACGATCGCGACCTCTTGAACTAGCGATAAGTCCTCTCTCTCTCGATGATCGGGACAGTCATGACTCGGATAACCCTAGGTCGATACGCGTAATCCCTAAACTGCCGTCTATTAGTAAGAGACCCTGAAATTGAAAATTGAGCGAGTTGTGGTCACGAAATTGGACCCGGACTTTGGTGTCGATTTTCGAGGGCTTGTGCGACTATTTTCGCGATTATGACGCCACATTATGGTGGCCACACACATTTGGAGTTAGTACAGTCGAAAAATGGAATTTTGATCCGGGGCCGGAAAAATGACTATTTTGCGCCTAGGCCAAAATTTATTCCGGATTTTTGGAGAAATTAAGGAAATTAACTAATTTTGGATTTATCTCAATTATTGGACCCAATTACCATGTTACCCCTCAATTATTGGATTGTGATGAATTAAAACCATTAAATCAAGGGTAAAATCGAAAAAGGCTTAGGATTTTGACAAGTGTCCTCTCTAGCCCCCAATATTTGACCAAGTTGGACTCTCTCCTCATTTTTCCCTCCAACTTCTCTCTCCTCACCCGACCACCTCTCTCCCTCACAATCTCTCTCTCTTTCTCTCTCGGCCAAGCACATCGGATCACCATCGTCGCCGCTCACCAGAGCTGATCACCACCGCTCGCCGGAGCTGATCACCGCCGCGCCGAGCTGCCGCTCCCACCGTGCCGTCACCGTCTCAGCCTCACCTAGCCAGCCCCTCCATCCCGTTCCATCTCTCTCTCCTTCGTTCTCTCTCTCATCCAAAGGACCGTCGGGAAGCCGTACACCACTGGTTCCGTCGCCGCCATCCACGCTGCCCTCAAATCGCCACCCAAGATCACCAAACCTCATCCCCTCCGCTGCCTCGCATTCACCATCCTCGCCACCGTACGATCCGGTCAAGGACGCCGTCCGTACCGCCAGCCACCGTGAATCACTGCTGCCGTCCGTTGGAACGCCGCCGCCGGTTCCACCGTTCACCAATGATTGGCTGTCGTTCCTTGTCGTCATGAAGTTGGATTAAGTAAGTGTATCTCCTAAACCCGGAATAGGACTGATAGTGCATTTTCTAGACGGGTTAGATGGTTAAGGCGTTTAAATTTGGAATTATGCAAATTAATGAAATGGATGGGCTGATTTCCAAAGGTGGATTTTGGGGTAATGTTGGTGAAATTATGGATTAATTTGGAGGTGGATGTTGGCCTCGTAGGACTGAATCGTGGTTGTCCGCATTGATAAATTATTGGATTAGAATAGGCCATTTGGGAAATTATTGGCTGAATTGCCGGGTATGCCCGGATTGGTTGATTCGTGATTTTGTTGTGATTAATTGTACGATGCCATGTCGTGTGCTCGTATGGCCAAATTGTTCGGAATGTGACTGGTTAATTGACGGCTGAATTGAATGCCAAGTTGTACGTTGTAAATTGGGCCGCACGGTAATCATTGGCCAAGTGAGTACGTTCTGTTTGAATTGGGCATAGTGTGGTGATGTTGATTTGATTGAGTGCTTGAGCCATATTGATGCTCATGATGCATTGAACCACATTGCATGGTCATGCATTGTGTATGCCGAGAATGAGGTGAGTGACGAGATTATGCGAGACTGCGTGCCTGTCATGAGCATATGATCACCTAAAATACCCTGATTCATTTTACGCAAAGTTCAAATAAAAACTAGCTGTGTGTATGCGTGATCACAATTTCGCCCTGATGCGTGTTACGCTGGATGTGCCGTCTTCATGCACTTTGTAGCAGGTCGATGCCCGGTATGTTCGGAAAACGACCATCCTGATGCGTTTTACACGGGCTCTGGTTCGTAAGGAGATCAATGTTGCGCCTTATGCACTTTGTAGCAGGCTAGAGACACTGGGTCAGGAGCGTTTTTACGCTGGCCATGGAGTGTTGTGATATAAGAAAAATTAATGTTGCGCCTCATGCACTTTGTAGCAAGCAAGAAGCACTAGACCTGAGGCATTTTTACGCGGGCCATAATAAGTGATAATTGAGCTAGTGTGCAGTATGAGCCAGAATGAAACATGGCATGATGACAACATTTGCATGCATAAGAATGCATGGGCCAGTGTGCAAGTGTGTAAGATTCGATGAATGGCATGCAAAATGAACACTATTGAGCATGAGCATGCGTATGGTGTATATGTGACTATGTGTGCCACGTATGTGCCGTGATTATTATACATATTGAACTGTTTAACCTGTAGGGTCAATGTGATGACTGATTTGGGCCCAAGGGCCTAGGTCATTGTTTAAGTGATGTGTTGTTTTGCCTGTCAGGAGAATGCATGTTAGCCTAGCCTAGGTTTAGGGGTTATACTCACTGAGATTTGTCTCATTGTTGTATAAACCCACTCTTTTCAGACCCTCAGCCAGTCGTAAGGATGCCAAGTCCACCACTTCTTTTTGGGATACCGCACTTGATCCAGTAAACTTCGAGTGTACACCCCTGCGGGGATGGGCCAGCCTATGTGAGATATTATTCAGTACTATTTGTGAATGTGGGAGAGTCATACTATCATACTGAGGAGTACGTGGCCTAATGTTATAGGGGAGCCGATGGAGTGACTGGACCGCCTTTCAGGACTTTTGATTCTCCCTTGGATGAAAACAATGTGATGATTCCGCAGATGGCGGATGGTGAGATTCTAGACCCTCCACCTACACCCGATTGGAGCATCCATGATGAGACTGTGGACGGACCTGCTGCTATGGACGAGGAGGATGAGGAGCCCGAGGTGATGTATGCTGATCCGGAGCCCTTAGACCATCAGGACGAGGTTGAGCCGGAGGCCATGGAGTTAGACCTGAAACAGGACGGAGTAGTAGCTGAACTAGGATCGGATGTGGAGTTAGGATCTGATGAAGAGTTAGGGCTGTACATGGACCCCGAGTTGGAGCCAGATTCAGAGGATGATTGGGCAGCTGCTCAAGCCATAGAGTCAGATCAGTCCGAGCTGAGCGAGAGGTCCTCAGAAGATTCCTCGGAGTCCTCAGTCCCTAATTGAGAGCCCAAGAGCATACCGGAGTCGTTAGTAGTAGAGACCCCCTCCTTTTTTACTGTGACCCTCCCTTTAGTTAGCCTAACTACCCCAAGCCACTTACCCTTTTTGACCTAGTGGCTATTGTCTGCTCGTGTTGTTTATTTTTATTGTACAAATGGATATTGTAAAAAGGTTTTCTATAGTAATACAAAAGGCATATTTGTAATTATTTTGTTGTTGTGATTGTTGATTGGCTACCATTGTCTCGTATTAATATTATTGTCAGGGTTTGTTTATTTAATTACTTCTGCTTGTGCTTGTTCTCTGTTTCGGGCGTAGGGTCGATGACGCTTTCTGGGATGTCACACACAAATCAACCAAGGTAGGGATGTTGCGTGCCGAGAGGTTTGGGGCATGACACATAATCTTAGTGACCCATCATTCTTCCTCACAAATAAGACTGGCGCTCCCCATGAAGACGCACTTGGACAGATGAACCCTCTGTCCAATAATTCTTGCATTTGCACCTTTAACTCCTTTAACTCCGACAATGACATTCTATAAGGTGCCTTCGAGATTGGCTCAGTCTCAGGAGCCAACTCTGTTACAAACTCTACTTCTCTTTCAGGTGGCAATCCTAGCAATTGTTGAGGAAAAACATCGGGATAATCGCACATTACGGCTATGTCCTTTAGTCTCGACTCCTCAGCCATCGAATCAACTATAGCCGCTAGAAATCCTTGACACCCTTCGTTTAACAACTTAGTCACTTCTAGCGACAAAATCCAAAGGATCGAGGTTCCCCTCGATTTCCCATAAATTTGAATTTCTGATGTTCAATCGGATTAAATTGGATCACCCTGCTACTACAGTCCATTACGGCCATCTGCTTAATCAACTAATCCATACCCACTATCACATCAAAATCATACATGGCTAAAACCGCTAAATCTATCCTTTCCTCCCTATCACAGATCACAATCTTGCAATCCAGGCACCCTAACGAAATTAGCACCTTATCATTCAATGGGGTGGTCACACACAACACAATGTCAAGCAATTGTGGTTCCATGCTAATTAATTTAACAAATTGCTCAGACAAAAACGAATGTGATGCCCCTAGATCGAATAAAGCATATGCAGCATGATCACAGAGAAAGACTGTACCTGTGACCAGGCCTGGCGCATTCTCAACTTCCCTTCTAGCCATCGCATACACTCATTCTTGAGTCGATGGTCTATTTTGGTTCGTTGGTAAAGGAGTTCCAACTTGATTTCCAATTCGGGGTGGTTGCGGCAGTACAGCCGACCTAGCTTGTTTGTTATTGGGACAATTCCTCACTTGGTGGCCCACTCCACCACATCGATAGCATATAATACTCCTACTCGGACAAGGTCCAGCCCCATGTCTTCCACCACACAACTGACACACTGCACCCTGATAACGGTTCGGCTTTCTGATGTTTCTCTTAACGAAAGGAATAAAACGCTGATTCCCCGACATTGGTCTCTTCCCGAGATTACGATTGTCCCTACCCTGGGCAAATCTTGACCCAGAAGCGGCAGCCCTATCCACCAAATCACGCTCAATCGCTTGAGCACCATCGTAGATTTCGTTATAGTCTCTCAAATTCAACGAAATCATTTGGCTGCGAAGGTCCGGCTTCAAGCTGTCTCAGAACCTCCGAGCTCTATCTAATGAGTCCTCCACCATCTTTGGAGCGAACTTAGATAACCAAGTGACTTCAGCCTCATACTGATCCACTGTCCTTTGCCCCTGATGAAGCCTCATAAACTCAGATAATTTATGTTCCCAGGCACTCTCAGAAAAATATTACCATTAAAGGTTTCTATAAACATCGCCCAAGTCTAGGCAGTACCAGCCAGGAACACCTTTCCTCTGATGGCTTTCCACCAGTCACTCGCATTTCCCTGGAGTTGGTACACTGCCAAGGTCACTTTCTCTTCCTCGGTGCACCCTAATACCTCAAAGGCTTTTTCCAACTCCTCTACCCAAAGCGATGCACCCTCAAGATCGCCTCTACTATCAAACTTAGGGAGCTTTAATTTCAGAAACTGCTCGACTAACTGGTGCATCTGCCTATTCACATTTACTTGCCCCTGCCCTTGATTCTCATTATTATTATTATTATTATTATTATTATTATTATTATTATTATTATTGGCGGCGGCCACAGCAACCTCAGCAGCTTGGGCAATAATGGCAGCTCGTTCCTGAGTCTGCCGTCCTATCATATTACCAATCTCTTCCAAGGTCCTTATGACTGCATCCATTCTCGGATCTCCTGCAGGTCGGGTTCGTCAACTGGATGAACCCCCGATTCCTCTACCTTGCGAACTCGTCCTCACGATTTTCTATCACTCACCTACCTGCTATAATTCCATACAGGAATTAGAGACCTAGGCTAACTATACCAGTCTAGTCCTAAGTAGTGAATTACAGCAATAATTCACTTAGTAGGCAATTTACCATCACAACAGAAGATCATAATCAATAAGTTTCGTGTATTTACCTCAGGTCCAGATGCACCTACACTTCAACCATTAGAACATTCAATTCACTCAGCAATCACAATAAATAGTCTGGAGACACACATAGCTCATTCCACCCTATGACTCACTAAAGTCTCCCTAGATGACTATCCTAGGGTCTCCGCTCCTTATCACTCCAGATTTCAACTAACTTAGATCAAGCTGTCCTTGCTCTGGTACCAATTCAACTGGGATGTCACGCCCCAACCCTATCGAGCACACGACATCCCTCTTTGGTCGAATTAGTACGACATCCTAGGAAACGTCGCCGACCCAAATCAAACCATCAGAGATATAAAACACCAGTGAAAGCCACAAACACCCAGACAATAATAACTAGGGGTAAAAGGGAGAATAAACATCCATTACTAAATCAAACTTATACAGTATCCACCATAAATAATCCACATAATTTACATGCACACCGAACTTCTGACTATACACCACCGATATAAAAAAAGATTAGTAGCCCGGGTACCCCCTATCACCAAAAATGGAACACTTCAAAAGGTTTACCTAACCCCTAAATTAGCCCCTACGTCCTCGAGATGGCGTCCACTCCGAATCCGACTCCTCAGAACTCGAGTCTAAATCCCTCTGAGCCATCTGCTCCTTTGAAGACTCCGAATCGGCCTCGATCTCAATTAGGTTATCCACATCACCCAACGCTAATGGAACCTCTACCCGCTCCTCCTCATCAAGCTCCTCTTCCGGCTCTTCCTCTAGTTAATTTTCTGGCTCGTCCTTTGGCTAGTCCTCGGGCTCTTCTTCCAGTACTTCTTCAGTCTCTTCTTCAAGGTCTTCTTCTCCAGGTTCCTCCTCTGGTATCACACCTAGATCCACTTCCATAGGATCGTACCCTGCCTGTGATTCCTCCGGCTCCAAATTAGGCTCAGCCACCGGAGGTTCAAGTGCTGCAGGCTCATACTGATGTCCATACAGTGCGAGACTAGTATCCAGACTAGTCATCTCACTGTCAGGAGGCGGTATGGCTGATGCGTCCCAATCCCCTACTCCGTCAAATGGAACATCAAAACCACGGACGGGGCCAAATTCATCCATCTTGTCCCTAAACATCCAAGTGGTATAGGTGTGGGCCTACCAAAGGGGTTGCCCTATGTCTACCCAGACTACCGTAGTATGCTTAACCCAGGTCAAATTTCCGTCTATCGGGTACTCTACAATATTATGGTCAGTGTGCATCGGGATACAAAAACGCAGTGGCAGCGGCGGTGGTAGATTTATGGCTCAGGGCGGGGTTCTGAAATAATTTGGTTAAACAACTTTGAGACGAATCTCAATAAGTTAACAGCCTAAACCCCACTTAAGCTACCACGTATCTCCAGACAAGTCCAAACACTCAATCACTCAATATATACATATCACACATACAAATGTACTTACCTAGGCACAACCTGCACATTAATCTCAAATACACGAATTTCAAACCACATGTACATTCCAAGCCATTCTCATGCCCAAAAGCACATGTCGTGCACACAACAATTCCGAACCCCACATTTCACACTCATTCATGCACTATCACACCATTTTCATCTTCTATCTCTTTCCTCGACCCGCATAAACACACCTCAGGCCCCACATTCCTATCACGACCCGCGTAAACATGCCTCAAGCCCGATCACATTCTCACTTGCCACATCACACATTCCTATCGCGAACCGCGTAAACACACCTTAGGCCCGACACATTCTCACTTGCCACACCACACTTTTCACTTTCAATTTCTTTCCATGGACTGCGTAAACACGCCTCAAGCCCCACATTCGTATCACAACCCGCGTAAACACGCCTCAGGCCGGTTCAATTCCCCGCGTAAACACGCCTCAAGGATTTAGTGATCACACGAACATGCCAATACACCGTATTTTATCTATACCCTGCGTAAACACGCCTTAGGTCTTTTTAGTGATCGCACGCACATCGCACGCCTCAAATCTCACACAATCACATACTCGGGCATTAAGTACATGCGCCCAAACGCACCCAACTCGACCGTCACAGTTCAACCCACATACGTACATACAACCATCATATAGCACGCTATTTTTCACCACAAAAACCATAGCACAACAATCACGGCAATTTCACGCAATTAATTGCCGAATCAAACTATTCATCCCACGTGCCAAATAGAATTTTCCAGCATTCAAACCAGCCAATCACAGCCCTTATTTGGCCTCTAATTTTCCACCAAAATACCATAAATTCATCCCTTAGGCCCCTCATCCAAATCAGCCCCTAAAACCAACTAAACCGTGTCTAAACTAGTCTGTTAATACCCGATATCCTAAATAGGGTTTAGATTGTAACTTACTTGAAATTTCCAAGCAAGCACAACCTATCCAAGGGCGACAAGGCGGTTGGAAAGCGGCGGCTACGACGGTTTGGCTGAATAGCGGCGATCGGCGGTGGCGGCGGTGGCTTGCTTGGCCGGCTGGTCATGGTCAAGGGAGGGAGAGAGAGATCGCCGAGAGGGAGAGAGAGAGAGAGAGAGAGAGAGAGAGAGAGAGAGAGAGAGAGAGAGAGAGAGAGAGAGAGACGGCGGTGGCATGAGGGTGGTAAGGGCATGGCTCGGTGACCGAACGGGCGGTGATGGGCAGACGGTGACCAGGGACGGCAGCGGTGCAACCAAGGGGAGAGGGGGGGTGATCGACCGATGGGGGAGGGGAGAGAGAGTGAGCCGAGAGAGAGAGAGGGAGAAATGAGAGGGAGAGAAGGAGAAATGAGAGGGAGAGAGAGAGAGAGAGAGAGAGAAAATGGTTTATATAACCCAATAATTGTCCCCCTTTTGGCAAAATGACCATCTTGCCCCTCTCTCTACTTTTAAATCGACGGCCACGATTCGTTCTTATCTTGAGATCAACGGCTGAGATCGAATTTTTTCCAAAATGTCCAAGGGTAAAATGGGAATTTCGCAAAAAGTCCAAAGGCAAAATTGTCCAAAAATTATCATTTCTAAAGTGAGGGTGAAATGACCAAAATGCCCTTCCCCATTTACACTTGGCCTTAACAAAGTCTCAAGGGTAAAGTGGTCATTTTCCATTTCTAGCCGAAATTCAATTTTTCTCAAGGATTCGGACAATTCTAAGGTTGATCATGCTAATAACAACATCGTCCAAATGTTCTGTTGTGACTTTCTAAATTTCCAATGTCCAACTTAATCTCTAATTAATGACTAAATTTTAAATAACGTAACATGAGCGTATCTCAGACTAACGGGTGGCTTTTGGGGAAATTCGCACTTTTGACCCGTGGCCAATACTGAATCAAGCCACGTTCAAGTTCACTCGGGTCGTGACGATCTCGGTTGTCACTTAATTGTGAGGATCGATCGCTAGTTCCGACGGGCACGATCGTTTGGTATAGGTTTAGGTCATTCGTCAGTTCATCTCGTGGTCAAGTAGAATCACCCGCAATCCACTAATATGACAACGGCGAATTGATCCCTAACTGTCCTTGGATCGATCTACATTGGCTCAAAATGTCACCTCGACAATTCTATGGTCGAAAGTCAATTCACGATCGAGTTTCTTTGGTCTCGCGAATTTAAATCCTCAATTAGCCTTTCCCTAACGGTTAGTATCCCAGAAATGATCAATTCCGGGCGAGATCTAACTACAAGTACGTTCATAATATCATCCATTTCATAAATCTCAAGTGGATAAAATTTCAAAATGTCACAATTCTTAAATGGATTCTTAAATGGATTTACAATTTGCTTAGACCGAAGTCAGCTCTATGACTCAACCTTCCCTTTCTCTTATCCTCGCTCGATCTTACACCCACTCGCTCACTTCGTGTTCTCACCTTAATTTGGGTATGAGGTTTCCCACATTAAGTTAAATATAAAAGTGTTTTAGCAATATGAGTCGGTTCGAGTATTAGTTGGGTTGAGCATGGCTCACTAGATTTGTATTACGTAAAAATAGGCCAAAACGGGTTCAATGGGTCAATTTGGTCCAACCATTTTTACCTTATCTAACCCACATGTTTGACAGGTCTAGCCATAAGAAACATCTCATTGTGGCATTAACTCCGTCCCTCTCATATGGTCGTGGTTCTTATGGGTCCAATTTCGCTTGTCACGTGAACGAGTAACATCGAAATACATAAATAGGGTGCACAGACGGGCCATCAAGATTAAATTTATTTTAAAAATTTATGTATCTCATGCTTGCTTTTATTTGAAATAGAGTATAATATATTTGCAGAATTTCAAATTCCTTGGAAGAGTGGAGGGACAAATTGAGGAACTGAAAGGAGAGGTAAGGAAGATGCTGACTGATGTCGTGGATAAACCTCTACAAAAATTTCACTTCATGGATCAAATCCAACGATTGGGAATTGACTAACATTTTGAACGTGAAATAGACGAGCAATTAGAAGAAATCCACAAAAATTTCTCTCAACTTAATCATGCTGATTTTGAGGGAGATGACCTTCACATTCTGGTTCTTATGTTTCGATTGCTGCGACAACTAGGTTATAATGTTTCATCGGGTATGTCTTAGATGTAACCCACCAATTCGATAAGATATCCATGAAATTGCTTCTATTGATTTGAATTTCAAGAGAAACAAGTAAAAGAAAATCTAGAATGTTAAATAGGTGTATCACCATCCTAATTCCTATTCGATTACATCTTTTTTCCCATGTTGGTTGGTCGTACGGGGGCCTTTAACAAATTCAAGAATAGTGAAGGGAACTTCAGGGACTTGCTCATCACCGATGTACGCGGATTGCTGAGCTTATATGAAGCTTGCCATTTAAGGTCTCATGGTGATTCCATCTTGGAAGAAGCACTCCCTTTTGCTATAACTCACCCTGAATCGATCGATGAAAGCAAAGTGAGCACTAGTCTTGCGAAACAAGTGAGTCATGCCCCAAAGCAACCACTTCGCAAGGGGCTACCAAGGCTCGAGGCGAGGCATTATATTCCACCATATCAGGAAGAGCCTTCGCATGACAAAGTCTTGCTCACTTTGGCTAAATTAGATTTAACCTTACTGCAAGAGCAACACCAGAAGGAGCTCCGCAAGATTTCAAGGTTCATTAACTTAGTGATAGCATAACCTAAAATTAGCTTCAAGAATATGTTTTAACAACGCTCTTTTCGATTTTTCTTGTTTTGTTTTCCAAAGGTTTGCTCATCGAGTTTCAGTTTACCCTACTAAATAGTGCTTTTGGAAGTCCTTTTCAAGTGAAAAAAGGAGTTTAAACCATGCAAAGCCATCAGGCTAAAATACTTTCAATAATGCTAATGTTCGTTTAATCGTTGGTGGTGGAAGGATATAGATGTTCTAAGGAAGTTCCCAGTCGCTAGAGATAGGATTGCGGAGATCTTCTTCTGGGCCTCAAGAGTATATTTTGAGCCGGAGTTCGCCATGGCCAGGGCTATACTAGCCAAAGTGCTCGCCATGGCTTCCATTATCAACGATATCTACTACTGTCTATGGCACATTGAAAGAACTCGTACTCCTCACCGAAGCAATCCAGAAGTACATGATCCGCATTCTCTTTCTCAAATTTTTGAATTTGATCAATTTTCTATAGATTCAAGCGTGTCATTTTCCAAGATTTGAATCCAACTGGGATGTTAATGCCATGGATGGACTACCAGAGTTATTACAAGGAGCTTCTGCATGTCTATCAAGAAATTGGGAATGAAGTGGCCACAAAAGGAAGATCATACCGCCTCGTCTATGCAAAAGAAGCCGTAAGCATAATCTATACACTTTACATGCATTGAATGCAATTTTTACTTAGAAACCCAACATTCTTGTTTATGTTTAATTTCTCAGATGAAGAAGCTCGCGAGAGCCTACTATCAGGAAGCCAAATGGTTCCTAACCAACTACACACCAACACTGGAGGAGTACATGCCCCTTCAACTAGTAACGACTGGCTATGGGATGATAGCGACTACATCACTTTGTGGGAATGGGCGATGTGGTCACAAAACATGCTTTCGAATGGTCGATTGGCGACTACAAGATTGTGAAGGTTGCACAAACCATCTGTAGGCTCATGGATGACATTTCGTCTCATGAGGTATAGTATAAACATGATTATCCTCCAATAGCCTAATAAAATTAGATTGACCACCAATTAATCTAATAACACCTATGTCGTTTGCATACCGTTTGAGCAAAAGAGGGGGCCTTTAGTATCTGCGGTGGGGTTGCTGATGAAAGAACATGGCCTCTCGGAGCGGGAAGCTGGGAAGAAACACCAGAATAAAGTCATTGATGCGTGGAAGGACTAATGAAGAGTTTCTACATCCAACCGCAGTCCCTATGCCGATTCTCACACGCATGCTCAATCTCTCGCGGGTGATGGATGTGTTATACTGCGATGGGGATAATTACACCCATTCTGGAACCATGCGCAAAGATTATGTGACATTGCTCTTCGTTAGCCCCTTGCCGATGTGAAGTTTGGACCAAACGTCGTCACACCAATTACAAGAATATGAGATGTTTGAATATATGTAAACAACCAAATGCAGTCTTGTCTCGACGCTCGAAACACATTTTTGGTGAGGGCTCTGAGTATCTTTGTCATTGTTGTTCTTTTTTGCAACACATGAATAAAAAATTTCAATACTCACGGAAAAGGTATCACAAAAAGTATTGCTTGATTTGAACATTTCGCTAAGCAAGTAGCACTTGCGTTTTTTATATGGAGAGAGAGAGAGATCTCGCCCCTATTTACATTGCTATGGGGACAAGCCCTGAAGCCACACTATCACAACACGTGTGACAAGAGCCGTCCCTGAAGAGGCAGCCACACTATGACAACACGTGTGACAAGAGCCGTCCCTGAAGAGGCAGTCTAACTAGGAGTGATCAGTTTTTGTGTGGTCCGGTTCACACCCAGGAAATAGGAATCTGATCGGTGGGACCGGTTACCCTTTTTTGGAACTAGGAGCCGGACTATCATCTCCTGAAGAGGTAGTCTGATGACGGCTTTGACCATCCATAACAAGGCGTAATTGTTTATTAAGGCCTGATTGATTCCGTAATGGGTGACTCTATATAGAAAGTAAATTTTCCTGTATCATGCATATCGTGCTAAATAGTTATTTGACAAATCATGCAACAAACGCCAAAAGTTAAAATGGTATTTATGTTATATAAGAATCATTAATATCTTGCATGAATGTTTAATGCAAAAAATTATACGAAGTCTGCCTCAAATATGCTGAGATAATCGCTAGCGGCAAGATCCTAAAACACGAATTGCCCATAGTAACAAACTAAACCCCTAAGGCTACATTTGATAAACCATGCAATGATTAGGATAAGATATGATATGATAGAATAAGATAGGATTAGAAATCCTCCGGAATATGAAATATCTAGAAAATGACAATAGAAGTACTTCAATTTTCGTACGACACTCATTTAAGTAAAAAAACTTTTCGAGCGATCACTTCAATGCTGCATCGATAAAAAATCATCACTTAAGTGTCTATTTTGACAATTCATTCTACATGGCCTTTTGAAAACTTAAGATGTTGTCAGTTTAATCTCAAATAAAGGGATTCATGAAGGGTAATATTGTATCGTTCCTAATTCCTGTCTCTCAAAGAACCGTTCATTAACAATGTCTTCCTTATTACCTTTCAGGTGTATCCTACTGTTGCAACATAAGTATCTCTTTCCCTAAAAAAACTCTTCTAATAAAGGTAGAAAGAAACAAGAAAGAAGAAATAATTAAAGAAAATGGACACTACTTTCTTCCTCAAGTGCATTGCATGAAAATTAATTTTGCATAGTAATTTTACCTGTTTAATTCACCAATTCCCTGTGAAAATCTTGACAATTCTACGAATGGTTTCGAACTGCTCCAATGTATTAAACGAGGTGTGTCAGGATGATGAGAGGCAATCCTTAGTCTATACACATTCTTAAGTATCAAACCCTTGCAAGATGAGTGAAAAGGTTTCATTTCGACAAGATGAAGAGATTTCTCGTGTAAGGTACGGTAGCCAAAATGATGAGAGGCGGTTCACTTCTCTACCCCATACACTACCATTTATCCGTTGCTTAACCATTTGAACCCATACACTTGGAGGTTCTTTTCAAATCAACCCTGTCAAGAGCTACCCCACACTAGGGCAGCTTGAGGTAAATCAGCATCACAAGGAGAATTCAAATTTAGAGAGAGCAAGAAGAGCATCCCTCCCTTTCGATCACTGCTCCCGTGGCTTCGGCCTCGTCGTCTTCACTGGTCCGGCGGTCCTCGACAGAGTCCTCTGAGACAAGCACACCATTGACGGCCAAACAGTCGAGGCTAAGAGGGCTTTGTCAAGAGAAAAGCAGCAAACTAAAGCCTGTCCAAAATGCCAACATTTTATTGACAATAGTGATGTTTTCACCTAGGAACTGAGCAAGACAAGAAGGATGAGGAGTTTGTAATATCTAAAATTTTTAATGATCATCAGCTGCAACAGCTCCCATAAGGTGAAAAGATGAATAGAAATTTTCTTGCTCTCACTTGCATTAATTTTTTAGTGTTCTTATTGCAGATGAACTCTCCATTAGGATGACGAAAAGCAATTTTTCTTCTATTCCATATACTTATATCCCTTGCTAGCCCAATTGAGCCAACGATTTCATTTCGTACGAACCCAGTTGATGATCATCCCCCACACCGGGACAAGGCAAAGTCACCACAGTTTGAGCATCAGGGTCCAAAGTATCAAATGAAAATGAAGACTCCAAGAGCCTAATAATATTGTTCTGCTCAAACTTGTTGAGGCTAGTTCTGACAATACCAAAAGAACCGCCAAAAAAATGTTAAACACTGGGGGCATGAAAAAAGCAGTGTGCCTGGTAGAAGCAAGGCCAATGCCCATGAATAAACAAGATGAAGAGAAAGGAGTCCCTAATTTCTGGGTAACTGCTATGAAAAATAATGAAGTTTTAACTGAGGAGATCTCTGAGTGTGATGAAAACGCTCTCAAATAACTTAAAGACACTAAGCAGTGTAGAATAGACAACCCCAAAGGATTTAAACTTGAGTTCTTCTTTGATACAAATTTTTACTTTAAGAACTTTGTCTTGGCAAAGGTCTGCCACATGATAGATGTAGACGAACCTATTCTTGAGAAAGCAATTGGGACAGAGATCGAATAGCATCTAGGAAAATGCTTGACGTAGAAGCTCCTTAAGAAAAAGTTGTCAAAGAAAATAAAATACAGGATTACCCAAGAAGTCTTCCAAAAGGATCCTAATGGTTGAGAAGAAGACTTGTGACAATGCCAAGATGATCACCAATTCTCACCCTCACACACATTTTTTAGCCCAATGATCATTTCATCCCTCAACCTGTAAACTAACCTCACATTACATCCCTCATGAAGTCTCTTCTGACTAGGGCACTTGAATTAGCATGGAATTTCCAATGTTTATAAACAACGCTCGAGGAAGTGCGAACAAGACTACTTCTATCTCGTTTTGTAGAGTTCTTGACTTGTAAACCTTATGATGATTGCAAAATATTTTCTTTCATGTACCTCTCAGATTGGCAGCGTTGTACCGTTTGCGAAAAAACTCAGACCCTTGTTGATGTGATAGCAGTTAGATTGAGTGTTTTCAATGTTCCCGCATTAAGGGACGGGACAAACAACCTTTTTCAATGAGAGTGAGTGGAAAGTCCTTTCTGACTGAACATCCCTCATTCAGCATCTCGAGAAGTCCACCTTGCGAGCGAAAATTGTCTTGATTGATAATTACCCTCGGTGGATGTTTGGTGATACAAACATTGCAAAATCATCTTGCATGAACTTTCAAATGCGCATTCTAGAATAGGCTAGCTTGTCTATCCTTGATGAATACATGCATGTTTGCGCTAATCATCTTTTACAACTCAGAGTTTTGATCCCTAGTGATAGGACACGAAAATTTGGGCGCTGGAGAAGCCCCCATTATCATTCCAAGAGAGATGCCCTGAGAAAGATCGGGTATTCAGCAGATGATGCATCAAACCTCTAGGAGACGTGCCCTTAAGAGGTAATAACGTGACCAGGTAGGTATATTCTACCATGCCCGGTTCCAAAAATCCATATATCTACAATTGTTATGGTACCCTTTGCACATTGGATTGACCCCTTTGTTCACCAATTGAACATTGGATTGACCTCTATGTTCACCATGTACCTACGATTGTTATGGTACCCCTCCTAAGCATGGAACTGACCCCTTCTATTCACAACAAATCATCGGGCAAGGACCCCCAAGTGCTCATTATTTGAGCCTTTCAAGACCTGCTAGCGAGGACCCACCAGGCAAACCAACAAATCCTTGGGTGAGGACCCTCAGGTGCTCATTATTTCAGTCTTTTCAAGACCTGCTGGCGAGGATCCATCAGGCAAACCAACGAATCCTCGGGCGAGGACCCCCTAGTGCTCATTATTTGAGTCTTTCCAAGACCTGCTGGCGAGGACCTACCAGGCAAACCATCAAATCCTCGGGCGAGAATCCCCAAGTGCTCATTATTTGAGTCTTTTCAAGACTTGCTGATGTGGACATCGAACCCTATCGAGGAGGAGGTGCTAGGGACCCGTTGTTCTATCCGCTAGACCCGATCACTCGAGCAAGAGCGAAGGAATTCAAACAAGCTATCGGCATCATGTTTCAAGATATTTGGAATGAAAAGAATCTAGATTCGAAACTTGAAGATTCTTAAACTCTTTGGCGCAACATGATCACTTTTGATCCAGCAAATTCCGAAAGAGCTTAGAATTGACGAACTCCGAATTGGCTCAAATTTGGATAGACGCTTGGAAACGGGCCGCTGATCAATACTCACTACTTTAGTAGTGATTGATGATGTTTTTTTAGCGATTTGGAGTCGTTTAGATGAACTTTTAGGCCTTTTCTATTTTTGGACAAATTTTTAATAATTAAAGTTATTTTTGTAATTTTAATCCTAGTAGGATTAGAATTAGGGTTAGCACCCTATATAAGGTTACTTATAGATTTCTAAGAGGAGGTAGAATTTTATATAGCAAAAGTTTTCTTCTTGAGTTCTTTTGAGGACTAGATCTTAATAAGGCTCCCTTGTGACGATCGAATTTAACTTATCAAGCAAGATCGCGAATTATCTTGTTCATGGCGTTATAGCGTGGATTGGTTGACACAGGTTCGTCAACAGGTCGCGTTCATACCGAGATTACCAATCACAGGTTTGATTGGAGGTCGAGGTTAGCAATTCGTAATTCATAGATCTTCATAGAACGATCATCTTCCGCACAGATTCATATCACTTGCTGGCGAGGACCCATCAGGCAAACCGTCAAATCCTTAGGCGAGGACCCCCGGGTACTTAGGCAAAACAATCCCTAGTCAAGCCGACCGAAAAAAGATTCGGATCCTAGACAAACAAAATCCAGTCAAGGCAATCGAAAAAAAGTTCGAGTCCTAGACAAAAGCGATTCCTGTCAACGCGACCGAAGATAGGTTCGGGTCCTAGACAAATCATTTCCCCCATCAAGGCGACCGAAGACAGGTTCGTGTCCTCGACACACAATATCAACTATCTAGAATTACTCTACCCTTCGGCAAGGTAAGTAGCCCCATGTATGTTTTTATCTGCTTTAACACGCATCATCTTATCGCATCATAAAAAATAGGACACACGATCTCGCCAAAAATAGCATTCATTGAATATACATGGGCCAAATTTAGGCGTCATTTTATCTTTGAATCCAACCTCTGCGAACTCAACCTTTACAAGGGGTAGCTATTGACACATATTTTTTATTGCCCAAAATTAAGTACACAAAAATTTAGGAATTAATGTCCTTAATTCCTAAGCAAAAAATTATTTAGTTTTTAAATGCATTGCATATAGAAATTAGGTACATTTGTATTAATAGGGTCGATTAGAATTTAATTTTTTTAAAAAAAATTTAAAATATCTCAAAATTTTAAAAAAAAAATTCGAGTCGGGCCGGGTCGGGGCCAGGCCGACCCGACCCTTTTCCCTTTTCTTTTTTTCTCCCCACGCAGGCTCGACCCGCCTTCCTCTTCTTTTCTTCTTTTCCCCGCGCGAGCTGGGCCCGGCCCGGCCCAGCTCCCTTCTTCTCTTCTTCCCCCCTCGGCCGGCTATCTCTTTCTCCGCCCTTGTTCTCCTCTGCTTCTGACGTCGCACAATGAGCGGCCGAACGCCTCCACACCGTCCCCATCAGGCCAAAGGAAAACCAGGGAAGCACACCACCGAGACTGTCATTAATGTCCAGTCCTGTCCTACTCGAAAACCCGGCCTCCTCTTCCCCTTCTTTCTCTGCACACTCAGCAGAACCGGCCCCCAACTACACCGCCCTATGGCCGCCTCACGGGACAAAATAGGCCGGCGCAGGTTGTCATCATCGTACGTGAGCAAGTGAGACGCGTCGTCACGGGCTATATATAGCCAAAGAGAGAGATAGAGGCTGGTCGGCCATTTTTGAGAAAAACATAACAAAGAGAGAAGAGAGAGAAAGAATAGATTGAGAGTATACCGGCCGTGAGGAGGAGACCCGTCGTCTCGCCGGTGCCCGGAGTGTGACATTCCGGATTCTGGCCATTTTTGGGATTTAATAAACGTGTAATTCGTCAGTGTGATTATAGTAAAATCTCGCCCAGGAACTGATCACTCCCGGTTATTGTTTTAAATTTTGAGATTTCGCTAGAATCGCACTCGATCGAATTTGGTCGTTATTTAGACCCCGAACTTGGCAGTCGATTTTCGGGAGTTTCGGGACGAAATAAATTGGACGGTGCCGAAATTATTGTGGCCAGCGTCGAAATTATCAGGAATAGTGAAAAAGTGTATTTTTGAACCGGGTGCGAATTTGGACTGGTAGACCTCCCTCACAGTACGGTTTGAGTTATTTTATTCTGGCATTTCGCCCTAGATTATTATTGGGATTTTTCGTGGACCGTTAGGCCTTTTTCCCGAATTTAAATCGGGACCGATGAGTCGATTTTTGATTTGGACCGTGTCCTTTGGTTCGCGCTCGAAAATTCAAATCAGTCCTTTTTCCCCTCATTTTTCTCTCTCCTCTCTCTCTCTCTCGGCCGACCCCCCCAGACGCACGTTACCCCCTCTCTCTCTTCCTTCTCTCTCTCTCTCTCTCTCTCTCTCTCTCTCTCCCTTTTACCCGCTGCCGCACGTCCCCTCCCCCGCTCCCTCCCCAGGCGCGCACGTCCCCTCTCTGCATGCCCCATCCCCTCTTCTGACACTCTTTCTCTCTCTCCTCTCTCTTCTCTTCTTCTTCATCCCTTCTTCTCTTCTCTTTTCTCTTCTCTGGTTCTTCTTCGCAAGACTGCCGCCTCCGCCCGTCCTACTCGCCGACCGCCGCCCGAGCCACGTCGGCGAGCTCGCCGCCCGCCGGTCGGCTCCTATGGCCGTGCGCCGCCGCGCCATGCCGCCCCGCCGGCCAGCTCGCAACTCGCCGGCCCATCCGCCCGTCCGACCGCCTCAGCCCCCTCAACCCCACTCTCTCTCTTCCTCTCTCCCCCTCACCCGCCCGGCCAACTCTTCCCCGCCCCTGTTCAGCCGCCGGTCGCCGTCGCTGCCGTTCGCCGTCGCCGCCGGCCAGCAACCGCCAGCCGGCCAGCAACTCGGGCCACTTGCCCAGCCGTGCTAGGGCTTGCCTAGGCCGTGGCCGGCCCGTGGCCTGCGCGCACAAGCTGCGCGCCCGTCGCCCGTGGTTATGCCCATGCCGTGCCCGCTCCAGCGCCCGTGCCCACACCAGTCACCCAAGCGCGTGGCCCATCCGCGCGCCCGAGCGCCCCGGGGCACGCCGCGCATTCGCCGCGCCCGCGCACTAGGCACGCCGATCGGCCATTGTGCCCACTTTGGCCGGTCAGTGCGCCCGTGTGGCCCACGCCCGCGCCTAGTCCGAACTTCTCACCCGGGCCATTTTGGGCCCGAGCCGACTTTTCCCGGGCCAAAATTTGGTAAGCGACTTCCTAGACCCTACTTAGTATTTTGGGTATTTCATTGACCAGTTTCGAGCTAGAACGGCTAGGGCGTGTATTTAATTTAATTATTTTATGATTAAATTAGATTATGTGGTATTTTTATTTGGTTAAATTAGACTGGATTGAATGGAGTGCTTGAGTGGATAATTGTGCGTGACCGACTTGAACGTCGGGTCTGTGAATTGGAGTGGCGAAGTGTGAATTGGACTGAGTTGTGAATGTGAGTTGACGTGAAAATTGATTGAATTGAATGGCGTGTATTTGCCTGTCGACTTTAAGCCCGGATCAATCGGAGGGCTGCGAACTTGGGACGTGTTGACGGCGGTCCGTGTGAAGGCTTGACTGGCCGGGGTGCCAAATGGAAAGACGGACTTGGGACGTGTTGACGGCAGTCCGTGTGAAGGCATGAATGGCCGATGTGCCAAATGGATGCGGGCTTGAGACGTGTTGACGGTGGCCCGTTTGAGGTGTGATTGGACCTGAGGCGTGTTTACGCGGGTCATTGGAAAGAAAGTTGAGCCTGATGCGTTTTTACGCGGGCTGTGAGAATGGGCCTGAGGCGTGTTTACGCGGGCCGTGAAAGTGAGCCTGAGGCGTGTTTACGCGGGCTGTGAGAACGGGCCTGAGGCGTGTTTACGCGGGTAGTGAAAGTGAGCCTGAGGCGTGTTTACGCGAGCTGTGAGATGAACTTGAGGCGCAGTGGCGCGGGTCGTGAGAAAGATGCACGTTCACGCATATGATTTGAGTGTGATTGAAATGGCTGGTTGAGCGTGTGACTGGATTGGCTGGTTGAGTGTGACTGATTTGGCTGGATGAGCGTGTGAATGGATTGGCTAGTTGAGCATTTGACTGGATTGGCTAGTTGAGTGTGACTGATTTGGCTGGATGAGCGTGTGACTAGATTGGCTGGTTGAGCGTGTGCTTGGATTGGCTGGTTGAGTATGTGATTGGGATTGGCTGGTTGATCGTGTGACTGACTTGGCTGATTGAACGTGTGATTGAAACGGCTGGTTGAGCGTGTGATCGAAATGGCTGGTTGAGCATGACTAAATTGTCCGGTTGAGGGTGCGATTGAATTGGCTGGTGGAATATGTGATCGAATTAGTAAGTTGAATGGTGTGCAATATGCTATTTAGTTACTATTACTATATTGCCATGTTATGACTAACGTGCAGAGTCGGCATGGGTTTGATGGCAAGGTGAGTATATTAATGCGAATTTTGTATGTTATGGGGTAGATTGCATGTACGACTGGTCTGGGTACGCATTGGCCTATGTGGGGTATAGGGGGTTGCTTATTGAGACTCTGTCTCACGGTTATTATATTAACTCCTCGACCATGAGTGATTGGAGACGCTGCAAGAGTATCTCGGAGATCGAGGACGGGTCAAGTACCCGGTATTTTGAGTTCCCCTTTGTAGAGGAGTTAAGTTTGCGAGCCTTTGTCCTTTTGAGGAATGTGATTCTGTTGTTGTGGCTTAGCTTAGGGATTGTCGTTTTGTGGACATTGTATGTATCTGCTAAGTGTAGAAATTCTAATTATCGTTTTGTGCTATTGCTTCCCATTGTCATCGTTAATTGTCTGGGTTGTTTTTATTTGTTTCCGCGTGTGCTTAATCTCTGATGTTTGGGTTGGGTCGGCAACGTATATGGGACGTCGCAATCAATGATCGACCATCGAGGGATGATCACGCGCCCGTAGGGTGCGGGGCGTGACATCCCCGTTTGATTTGGTATCAGAGCGAGGTCAGCTCGAACCAAGATGATCGAAGCTTGGAGTGATAAGGAGCGATGACTTTGGGGTAGTCAGTTAGGGAGATTTATTGGCCATGCGTTACCCAGACTGTTCGATTGTGATTGCTGAGTGGTGTTATGCAATAACGCGTAAGGTGCAGGTGCATTAGGACTTGAGGTAAGTGCACGAACTTGTTGGCTGTGATTGGGTGTTATTTGTGATTGGCTGCTTGCTGAATGAATTGTGTTGTGATTCATTGCCTAGGGCCTTAGACTGATATAATTGGCCTAGGTCTTTAATTCCCGAGAGGAATTATAGCAAGTAAGTGGGTGATGTGAACCCTGTGAGTATGAGTAATCGAGGTCGAGGTCGAGGTCGAGGTTGTGTAGGTCCGCAAGTTGGAGTTTTGAGGAATCCCAGATGGGATGAGACTTTGAGGGTAATTGAGGAAGTTGGAATTTTAATGAGTAGACAGACGGAGGAGCGAAATGCTACTGTTACTACTGATGCTGAGGCCACTATTGTCGTCGTCAATGGGAATGATGGGGATAATGGGTATAATGGAGATGTTGGGAAACAAGATCAAGGGCAAGTTATTGCAGTCAGATGGATGCATTAGTTGGGTGGAAGATTTTTGAAATTTAAACTTGCAAGATTCGATAGGAAGAAGTGACCCTGACACTACGATACCTTGGATAGAGGATTGAGAAAAAGGCTTTTAAGGTATTCGGGTGCACTAGTGAGGAGAAAGTGACCCTGGTTGCGTATCAACTCTAGGGAAATGCAAGTGATTGGTAAGAGGACCCTCGAAGTAGGCTATTTTGAAGGGCATAATTTCAAGCTGGGTGTCGTTATCGAGACCTTCAATGGGAGGTACTTTCAGAGAGTGCGCGGAAAAAAAAATGACAGAGTTCCTTGGGCTTTGTTAAAATTGAATGTCAGTTGATCAGTATGAGGTCGAGTTTTGTAAGGTTGTCTAAGTACGCGCCAAAGGTAGTCAATGATCGTGTGGATGGGACAAGGAAGTTTCGAGATGGACTGAAATCGAATCTTCGTAGTCAGTTGATGCTAATGAGTCTAAGGGATTATAATGAGCTATATGGCAAGGTTTAAATGGTTGAAAGGGATTTGAATGAAAGGTTACCGTATATAGATCGCGGTACACGTCGGCTAGGGACAATAGGAACTTTGGAAAGAAGCTTATGACAGAGAATCGGATATTTGTCCCTCTAGTAAGAAAGAGCTTTGGAAAGCCAAATCATTACTTCAATACCACATGTAGGTTTTATGGAAAGAGGCACGGGAATGACCCCTGCCCAGATGGACCTGAAGCGTATTTTGGATGTGGCCAACATGGTCGCCAAGTGAGAAATTGCTAAGTCAACAGGTTAGACTACTGATGTAATCGCAGTAACCGTGGGTAGGTCGTCAAACGGGAGCTGTCCCGCAGATTAATCTGAATCGACTACGGACGTAAGGAAAGGTGTGGATTGTGGTTGGAAAGGAAGCGGATAATGCGTCTTGAGGATCTAGATGCACTATATGATGATATCGGGTGCAATAGTAGATGATTTTGAAGTTATTACCTGGATGATTATGTATGACGTATTATCACTTATGGTAGATAGGTGCAATCAATTTATGGATTTCTGATTTACTAGTGACATCCTTGGACGAGTTTGGGAGGATGAGTTATGCTTGGAAATTTCGGATATTATAAGGAACCAGGGTGATTTGTTTTGGGAGACTGTTGGATTGAAATTGGATGGACTGAACTTGTCCTTGAGGTGTATGATGATAATTATTTTGTGGCTGACTTGTTGGTTGAGGAATCAAGGCTAAAGGACATAGCCAAAGTGTGTAATCATCCCGATGTCTTTCCTCAGGAATTGTCGGGACTGCCACCTGATCGAGAAGTAGAAATTGTAATCGAGTTAGCCTTGGGATGGAACCAATCTAGAGAGCACCATTTTTGAATGTCGTTGTCAGAGTTGAAAGGATTGAAGGTTCAAATGCAAGGGTTGTTGGACGAAGGTTTTATTCGTCTGAGTGGGTCTCCATGGGGAGCTCCAGTTTTATTTGCGAGGGAGAAGGACGGATCATTAAGGTTATGTATTGGCTACAGGCCGATAAATTAGGCGACTATTAAGGATAAACGCCCGTTGCTAAGGATAAATGACCTGTTCGACCAGTTACAAGGGGCATCAAAATTTTGTAAGGTCGACTAGAGGACTAGTTATTATCAATTGAGGATCAAGAAGAAGGATGTGACGAGGTCGGCATTTAGGACGAGATATGGACGCTATGAATTTACGGTGATACCGTTTGGACTGGTGAACGCCCCCGCAGCCTTTGTGTATTTAATGAATCGGGTATTTAAGGAATTTCTGGATCAGTTTGTAATCGTGACTCATAGGCAGTATCTTGGTATACTCAAAGAGCTCCACCGAGTGTGAGTTACATTTAGAGAAAGGTTCTACGGACCTCAAGAGAACACGCACTCTACGCTAAGTCTTATAAGTGCGAATTCTGGCTTCACTGAGTGGCATTCTTAGGACATATGATACCCGGGGAAGGAATTACAGTGGATCCGGCAGAAATTGAAGCCGTCATGAATTGGCTAAGACCGACAACGGTAATAGAGGTTCAGAGGTTCTTGGATCCGGCAGGTCATTACAGACGTTTCGCGAAAAGGTTCCTAATGTTGGTAACACCGTGGACGCATTTGCGAAAGAAGGAAATGCAATTTGAATGGACGGATAAGTATAAAAGGAATCAAATATGAGACAGCGTCGTTGGATGGAACTCCGTAAGGACTACGACTGCGATATTTTGTATCACGCCGGAAGGGCTAATAAGGTAACGGATGCACTGAGTTGGAAATTGAGCATCGCGCATATGATGGTCAAGGAATGGACCCTGTAGGAGGAAAATTCGGGATTTGCAATTTAAGTGTGAAGCGAGTCATGTTTAGAGTCTGCTTACCGCATTGAGGATTAAACTGGAAATCCAGGTTAAGATGAAGGCTTTACGATCGATGGACTTAGAAATCTAAGAAATTCTAGAAATGGATGTTAAAAAAAAAGAGAGAAGAAGAAGAAATCGGGTTTTCAAGTATTTGAGGATGGGATTCTGAAGTTCCGTGGTCGATTATGTGTACCGAGTGATGTAAAATTAAAAGAAGAGATTTTGTCGGGAGTACACCGTAACAATTACAGTATCACCCGGGTAGTATGGAAATGTATCAGAACCTCGTCAGCACTATGGGTGGAATAGATTGAAAGTGGACGTGACCAAAAATGTGACTAAGTGTTTCACATGCCAACAAGTGAAGGCACAACATTGCGAGCCGAGTGGACTATTGCAGCCATTGGAAATTCTTGAGTGGAAATGTGATTACTGAGGAGTCAGAGAGGCCATGATTCGGTTTGGGTGATGGTAGATCAGTTGACAAAGTCAGCACATTTTCTATAAGTACGAAAGGATTTTGCCTTGGGAAGGTATGCCAATTTGTATGTACGACACATAGTCTGTCTCCATAGCATAACAGTGACGATCACCTCGGACCGTGATCCTAAGTTTATTGCCGCTTTTTGGAAAAGTCTTCATACAGCATTAGGAACGAGATTACAGTCTAGCATGACTTATCATTCGCAGACAAATGGCCAGTTTGAGAGGACGATTCAGACTTTGGAAAAGATGTCACGAGCATGTGTCTCGGATTTTTGGGAAAGTTGGAAAGAATAATTGCCGTTGGTTGAGTTGCCTATAGCAATGGCTATCAACAGAGTTTTAGAATCGCACCGTATGGGGTATTGTATGGCAGGGTTTGCAGAACACCGGTTTACTGGGATGAAGTGGGTGAGAGGAGCATCATGGGTCCCAAGTTGGTTTAATGGCCAATAGAATCGACCAAGGGCGATGTGGGAAAGTGAAAAGTTGATGTGACACCAGTACCCCATTTGTTTGAATGGTTGAGTTGGATTGTAAATTTCAAGGACGAAATTTTTGTAAGGGGGGAGAATTGTGACATTCCGGATTCTGGCCATTTTTGGGATTTAATAAACGTGTAATTCGTCAGTGTGATTATAGTAAAATCTCGCCCGGGAACTGATTACTCCCGGTTATTGTTTTAAATTTTGAGATTTCGCTAGAATCGCACTCGATCGAATTTGGTCGTTATTTAGACCCCGAACTTGGCAGTCGATTTTCGGAAGTTTCGGGATGAAATAAATTGGACGGTGTCGAAATTATTGTGGCCAGCGCCGAAATTATCAGGAATAGTGGAAAAGTGTATTTTTGAACCGGATACAAATTTGGACTGGTAGACCTCCCTCATAGTACGGTTTTGGTTATTTTATTCTGGCATTTCGCCCTAGATTATTATTGGGATTTTTCGTGGACCGTTAGGCCTTTTTCCCGAATTTAAATCGGGACCGATGAGTCGATTTTTGGTTTGGACCGTGTCCCTTGGTTCGCGCTCGAAAATTCAAATCAGTCCTTTTTCCCCTCATTTTTCTCTCTCCTCTCTCTCTCTCTCGGCCGACCCCCCCAGGCGCACGTTACCCCCTTTCTCTCTTCCTTTTCTCTCTCTCTCTCTCTCTCTCTCTCTCTCTCTCTCTCTCTCCCTTTTACCCTCTGCCGCACGTCCCCTCCTCCGCTCCCTCCCCAGGCGCGCACATCCCCTCTCTGCATGCCCCATCCCCTCTTCTGACACTCTTCCTCTCTCTCCTCTCTCTTCTCTTCTTCTTCTTCCCTTCTTCTCTTCTCTTTTCTCTTCTCTAGTTCTTCTTCGCAAGACTGCCGCCTCCGCCCGTCCTGCTCGCCGACCGCCGCCTGAGCCACGCCGGCGAGCTCGCCGCCCGCCGGTCGGCTCGTCTGGCCATGCGCCGCCGCGCCGTACCGCCCCGCCGGCCAGCTCGTAACTCGCCGGCCCGTCCGCCCGTCCGGCCGCCTCAGCCCCCTCAACCCCGCCCTCTCTCTTCCCCTCTCCCCCTCACCCGCCCGGCCAACTCTTCCCCGCCCTTGTTCAGCCGCCGGTCGCCGTCGCCACCATTCGCCGTCGCCGCCGGCCAGTAGCCGCTAGCCGGCTAGCCCAGCCCGGCCGGCCAGCCAACCGACCAGCAGCTCGGGCCACTTGCCCAACCGTGCCCGGGCTTGCCTAGGCCGTGGCCAGCCCGTGGCCCACGCGCACAAGCCGCCCGCCCATCGCCCGTGGTTGTGCCCGTGCCGTGCCCACTCCCGCACCCGTGCCCGCGCCCGTCGCCCAAGCGCGTGGCCCATCCGCGCGCCCGAGCGCCCCGGGGCACGCCGCGCGTTCGCCGCGCTCGCGCACTAGGCACGCCGATCGGCCATTGTGCCCACTTTGGCCGGTCAGCGCGCCCGTGTGGCCCACGCCCGCGCCTAGTCCGGACTTCTCACCCGGGCCATTTTGGGCCCGAGCCGACTTTTTCTGGGCCAAAATTTGGTAAGCGACTTCCTAGACCCTACTTAGTATTTTGGGTATTTCATTGACCAGGTTCGGGCTAGAACGGCTAGGGCGTGTATTTAATTTAATTATTTTATGATTAAATTAGATTATGTGGTATTTTTATTTGGTTAAATTAGACTGGATTGAATGGAGTGCTTGAGTGGATAATTGTGCGTGACCGACTTGAACGTCGGGTCTGTGAATTGGAGTGGCGAAGTGTGAATTGGACTGAGTTGTGAATGTGAGTTGACGTGAAAATTGATTGAATTGAATGGCGTGTGTTTGCCTGTCGACTTTAAGCCCGGATTGATCGGAGGGCTGCGGACTTGGGACGTGTTGACGGCGGTCCGTGTGAAGGCTTGACTGGCCGGGGTGCCAAATGGAAAGACGGACTTGGGACGTGTTGACGGCGGTCCGTGTGAAGGCATGAATGGCCGATGTGCCAAATGGATGCGGGCTTGAGACGTGTTGACAGTGGCCCGTTTGAGATGTGATTGGACCTGAGGCGTGTTTACGCGGGTCATTGGAAAGAAAGTTGAGCCTGATGCGTGTTTACGCGGGCTGTGAGAATGGGCCTGAGGCGTGTTTACGCGGGCCGTGAAAGTGAGCCTGAGGCGTGTTTACGCGGGCTGTGAGAACGGGCCTGAGGCGTGTTTACGCGGGCAGTGAAAGTGAGCCTGAGGCGTGTTTACGCGGACTGTGAGATGAACTTGAGGCGCAGTGGCGCGGGTCATGAGAAAGATGCACGTTCACGCATGTGATTTGAGTGTGATTGAAATGGCTGGTTGAGTGTGATTAAATTGGCTGGTTGAGCGTGTGACTTGATTGGCTAGTTGAGTGTGACTGATTTGGCTGGATGAGCGTGTGACTAGATTGGCTGGTTGAGCGTGTGACTGGATTGGCTGGTTGAGCGTGTGCTTGGATTGGCTGGTTGAGTATGTGAATGGTATTAGCTGGTTGATCGTGTGACTGATTTGGCTGATTGAACGTGTGATTGAAACGGCTGGT